>OZ010796.1:131518378-132121578 GCA_963932465.1 Maratus speciosus | reverse complement strand
ACATTTGTTAGCTTAATAGTTGAATATTTATAATCCTTAAATAGGGTTAGTTTCAGAGCAGATAATTTCTTTTAAAAAAGGTCTTTTTTGTACAATACAGTAAATTTTGTCTAAGGCGCACTCTATGTAAGCCGGAAATTTGTCTACCGCGGAAAATTTTTAAAGTCCCGGCGAACCCATAGAAAATAACATTAATTATTTCTGCATAAGCCGGAATCTGCCTGACGCGGAAACGGAAAGAGTTTTAAGGTCCCTCCGAAAACAAAATTTTGCATAAGGCGGAAAATAGGATATTTTAAAAAGGAAGGGCATTTCGTTTATGAAACTTTAAAACTGATATATATACATCAAATACTCAATGTCGAGCATAAAAATTAAATTCCGTAATACTTTTAAAAAGTTAATTCAAAGGAACAGAAACTGTTTAAATTTTAAGGAATTCTTGCTTATGCCATTTTTTCCTTTATAAATATGCATTTAAAAGTTATTATTACTAGTTCAGTACACGTTTATGAAAATATGTATTGTGTGCAATATATTGTGCTTTAACGTTGTACTCAAATTCAAAGTGATGGCTTTATGTCTCATTCCCGAAGTTATTATTATTATTTTGTGTAAACTTCAAATTTGTAGGTATTACAGCGGTACTAAGAAATTAAATAGCATTTCTCATTTATTTATAAAGACAAAGGATCTTCAGAATTTCAGTTTTCGACAGATTTTCGAGCCAAGACAATCAGTGAAAGATCGTGATGAAAGATCGCGAGCAATTCATTATAACTCAAGATCCAATCTTTTTATCGGAAACATAAAACGCTATTCGACTGACGTATGCTTCATTCCAATAAATCACGATCTTTTGCATAAGCCGGAATATTGTCTACCACGGAAAATTTTCTCGGTCCCGACCGATTCCGCCTTAGACAGAGTTTACTGTGTATGTTAGAGCGTTTTCTATTTAATTGTGACTACTGTGAGAAAGAATTTAATTCTGACTGCACAACTGGACTGCTACTGACTGCTGCACTGGAACCTGGTGCTAAAAGTATTCTCATTGCACAAAATAGATGGAACCTGGTGCTAAAAGTATTCTGATTGCACAAAATAGATGGAACCTGGTGCTAAAAGTATTCTGATTGCACAAAATAGATGGAACCTGGTGCTAAAAGTGTGTGTCTGCAAAACAGTGTTCTTTGGTTTAAACCACGCTGGTAAAAATCTATTGGTTTGAAAAAAAAAAAAAAAAAAACACAGAAAGCACAGTTTTATTAAATAGTTACTGAACAACAGCATCTGCTAGTTTAATGCATTTCTGAACAAAAATAAATTAAAACTTATGCAATAAAGTTGCCCTTTCGGATTTGAGAACAACCTTAGAATAAAAAAGAAACTCAAGATATGAAGTCGAATAAAAGGACATTGAAAAATTGTGTGCTAGCGAAGCACATGTTTACTTTTAACTAAAATATGCAATAACATATATTTAAATCATCTATTGCGTAATCCAATCCACTATTTATATCTGACAAAAAAATGGGGGGAAATCGAGATAAGGTTCGCTTGAGACATTATAGAAAAAAGTCTCATAAAAATGCCTAAAAAGATATATTATTAATTTTTAGTTTAGATATTTAAAAAGTAATATGTATTATAACATAGCTTAGAAAAAAAGCCTGAGTATTAAGTCTGATGGCTGTTTAAATGTGTTAGTGGAGGACAACTTTTATAAATATACTTTCCATTTTAAGATCAATGTTTTCAGTAGTCTAAAAATCTGGTAGAAAGGTATTTCTGTTTATTAACTGTTGCCTTTTTTTATCTGGCAGTTTCTTAGGAGAAGTGTCAAATGTCAATACACAATACTTCTTGAAACGTGTAAAGACTCTACTGCTAAATTCAAATCCTTCCGGGAATTCTTTATAAAAAGCTTTACTTTCAATAAAAGATAATTATTCAGGTAGTGTTCTAACAGAAAAATCAGATATCTCAGATGGCAAATATTTCAAAGAAATTACTTTGAATAGCCATGGGAAAGTATATTATATTTATGAAACTACACCATACATTTATTTATAGTATTAGTAATAAAAAGATTGTTTATTAAGATTTTCGAGGTATCAACGTTTCACTATGTAGAACATTTTATTCATGGAACATAAGACTTTTACTATAAATGTTTAAATTCTAAATGATTTCAATTTTCTACATAATTGATTGTAATTATTTAATTTAAATTATTTTTAAATGAAGTTATATTACTTATATATCCAACAATGTTTATTTTTATCAATAAGTATGCATGTGTATGTAATAGGAAAATATTTTTTTTTTAAACCCGGTTTAAACCAAAAAAAAAAACCATTTTTTTTTTTTTTTGAAAAAAAAACCCAGGTTTTTACCAACCCTGCTGCAAAATGTAAGAAATATAGAGATGTCAAGCAATCATTAACCATGAAGTAAATATCTTGGTATTCGACAATTTGTGCATTTTACAAAAAATCTTTTAAAAAATCAATAGTTTGTGCTTCAGAATCAATTGTGAAAGAAAGTTTTCTTCTCAAATTCACAACCTTTTAGACTTTTTGTGTGTAACATCACTAAATCTCGGTACCTGGAATTTTTTCTTTTTTGGTATGGGAAAACCTGGAAAGAAATTTGTAGCTCAGCTGGAATAGACACCCTGAGAAGATGAAATTAAATTTTTGTGCTGTGTCATCAGAAGTGCATTTCTGTATGTGTGCATCATTGCAAATGAGTTAAGGACTAACATTCAGTAGGGTTTTGTTTTTGTTTTATTTATTGCTTTTTAAAAAAGAAACGTAAAAAACTTCAGTTATGAACTTAGTTTTAAACAATTAAAATTGCTATTTATTAAAATGTATGAAAAAATGTTTTAAGCTGTTACTATAGCAGGAACTTACATAGTCATTGAAAAAGAAACGGTTGAATTTGTAAGAACTATTAATATTTATTCACTATTCAGCTATTTGTTATGTTTAAGCAGTTTAACATTTTTCTAATGCTAATAATATTCAGTGTTAAAGTAATTAATAAAATGTGTATGTAATCTGAATTATAATGCAACTAATTTCACTTTTAGATGATAAACCAAATTAGCTAGTTTTTTAATACTGAATGTCTTCAAAACTAATCATTAAAACTTTGTTCATTTGCTAGTATGACAATGGCTCGTTAAACATTTCTTTAAAGATATTTAGGCATAAATTCCTAATCATTTGCCTATTCTGGTTTCGCTCTACAACAATGCCCCCCCCCCCCCCCCGAAAGTCCATAAAGAGTCATAAAGTGCACCACATTTTTTTAAAATTAACAGTATTTAGAGTAAAATTTAATTCTGAGATAGTGTCAGCTTTATTGTTTCTTGCACTCTTTTAGTTAACTTGATCTCTGTATTAAGATGAAATTTTGTATTCTATTTTTCACTCACTTCCTGATATACTAAAATTAACGAAACAATGTACATATGCATGTTTCCAGTGGCAATATAATATTTTAATATTTTTTGAACTTAATAATTTTAAAAGCAGTTTTTTGTTAGCCAGGTACAGGTAATAAATCACCAAATAATTTTTATAATTATAATGATTTACGAGTTACAAAAACAATTGAGTTAATTATGCTTCAAACCACGCTCTCCCTTGTGGTGGAACTGCAAGACCGAATTATTTCAAGTGCTGGAAAGTAGAAAATATAAGTGATAAATAGTAGTGTATCTCCATAATTTGATTTTTCAGTATGATTTTTTAAAAACATTTGAATTTTGTTCTGCAAAACTAATTTTTCATTTCTGTTTTTTCTTTTGTTTTACAGAAAAATATGAAAATCTGGAAATAAAGTTCTTTAAGAAGATGGCTGTGTATTTTCAGCTCTTTTATCAAAGTTTGTTGACTAATAGCACGATTCTAACAGGAATAATTTTACTTGTAATGTATTTGTAACAAATTTGATCAACTTGTAAATAAATTAAAAAATTATTTTTGTTTGCTTTACATTTTTGGTGAAAAATAAAATTGTGTGACAAAATGGCATTCAGTTCTAGTGTTTTAATATATTTTCTTTTTAGGAAAGTGAAATAAAAGGAATAAAGCGTTTCTCCCTTTTCCTTCTAAGAAAACCACCTTCTTTGCTTCATAACAAAAATGGGGGTTAAATAATAATTAATAGTTTTTATATATTATGTATAATTCAATAAATATCAGGATTTATGTAGATTATATATTTTAAACTTTGACGGCCTGAAAAACTAATATGGTACAAATTATACATTAGTATTGCTTGGAGATGACACATTAAATATTAACTGCTCTTCAAAAACTGTTATGATTTAAATGAAAGTTTGTCTATAATGATTGTTGAAATTACAATTTTAATATGGATAATATTGTATAGTGCAATTTGAATTTTTGATAGTCTAGGTAATATTGTTAAAAAATGAAATATAAAGTGCTCATTACTTAATGATCCTTATAGAGTAAGAAAAACAAAGATATATTTTTATTAGGAAGTTTTAGTTCATTTGGAAAAAAACATGAACGATTAGTGCAGCCAAAAAAAAAAAACTGCCACCAATATTTTGGGAAAATATTCTTTGCCTTTAATAAATTCTAAGATTGAATAATGAAAAAAAAAAAAAAAAAAAAAAAAAAAAAAACCTTTAAAAGTGGTGCCAACTGGCCTTCTGTCAATTCATAATAATTTTGAAAAAAAAAAAAAAAACTTTGAATGTATGTTGAAAATTAATTTCTTTTGTAGTTCATGAAATCAGGTATGTCAAGGATGGGTTTTGTGTGTGCGTGGGGGGGGGGGGGGGAGACCTTAACAAACTACAACAACATCATATTACATTATAGACACACTTTTATTCCCCCCCCCCCCCCCCCCCGATTAATTATACACCAAAGAAATTATTGTAGTGAAGTGGCATATTTTCAACTATAATTTAAAGTACCAAATTACATAAGTAATCTATCTGAAAAAATCGTTTTAAATTCTAATGATCAATAAAGTTAACATTTTCTCAGTTTACAAAAATAAAACTCCTGTGGTCTTGTATTTTATTTTCCAGTTGGATAATTAAAAGAAACATCCAGTTAAGAAATTCTGTGTAAAACATGGTACTATAAAAGCATCGGATATAATTGTTATATAACAATTTTGAATGGAAATGAAGAAACTAGTTAAAAAATTGCTCTTTTGGCTAGCATATGTTCAATATTTTTAAAAAATACATTAAAGGCTTTGTTATCAAATTTTCTTTGTTAACTCATAGCTGCCAACTCTTCCGATTTTTTCAGAATTCTTCCGAAAAATCGGCATGTTTTCCGATTTTACGCGCGTAATGCATTTTCTTCCGCTTTTCGTCATTTTCTTCAGATTTTTGGCCTTTTCTTACGCTTTTTACGCGAGTTTGGTCAAAGGATCGCGGAGAAACTCCGAAATTTCGCCGAATGTTCGCGGGAATGAAAATTTCGTCGGAAGATTGCGTAAAAAACGAGGATTCCCCCCAAAAGAGCGCGTAAAAACAAGAATTCCGTGAAAGAATCGCGAAAAAAAGCGAATTTCGTCAAAAGATCGGGTAAAAAAAGTGCCGTCAAAAGATCGCGTAAAAACACTATTTCCGTAAAAAAAAAAAAAAAAAAAAAGCGTAAGAACGTGAATTCCGTTAAAGAATCGCGGAAAAAACACGTGTTTCGTCAGAAGATCGCGGGGGAAAAAAAACCCAAATTTCACTGAAGGATCGCCGGGAAAAACCCAAATTTCGCCGAACGATCACGGGAAAGACGCGAATTTCGTGAAAAGATTGCGTAAACAACGCGTAGGGGTGATTCTGGTCCACATTTTCCGAAAATGTAAGGCATTCACTTCTGAAAATTGGAAAAAAATCTCACCAATTCGAAAATTTGAATATAAAAAATATCGCGAATTTCCACAAATGTTCGCCGAAAAAAAATAGATTTTGTCTATCGTTTTCAGAAAAATTGCCAATTTCGTCAAAGAATCGCATAAAAAACGCAAATTTACTCAAAAGATCGCGAAATAACGGCAAATTTCATCAAAAGATCGCGAAAAAAACGGCACATTTCGTCAAAAGATCGCGAAAAAAGGCACATTTCGTCAAAAGATCGCGGAAAAAACGGCACATTTCGTTAAAAGATCGCGAAAAACGGCACATTTCGTTAAAAGATCGCGAAAAAACGGCACATTTGTCAAAGCGCGAAAAACCCCACAAATTTTGTCAAAATATCGCGAAAAAAACCCACAAATTTCGTCAAGATCGCGAAAACCCCCACAAATTTTACCAAAAGATCGCGAATTTCGTCAAAGGGCCGCGGAAACAATGCATAGCTAGTGTCGGTAGTGGATTCCCCCCCCCCCCCCCCAAAAAAAAAAAAAAGTTAGGAGGCAGAAGTTTTAAGTGTCTAAGTGTGAAAGGTAGGAAATCTATAAATGTTCAAAAGAAAAAAACGTAGTAATTTTTAATATATTAAAGTTTTTTTTTTTAAAATCCTAATATATGTATTGTGTAATTGCAAATTAGTGAATATTTTGAGTTTCTCTTTCAAATTTGTTTATTTATAAGGATTCAGCTGTTTTTTAGTCCTTACTAAAAGTGTTATAAAACTTAAAAAATATTCTGATTTTTCACAAAAATCTTCTGATTTTTTGTCCAAAATCTTCTGAGTTTTACTGAAATTTAGTTGGCAAGTATGGAACTGTAAATTTGGTTCTTGCAGCTGTTTAGGAATCTCAACATTTATAAAAACTAAAGCAACCATAAAAAAGAAATTTTTTAGGAGAATGTCTCTTATAAAAATATTTAAGGTTGAATAAATATTGTTGAACGTTCATTTACTAACAGCAAATTTGTTCTGTTCAAAGGTGATGAGCAGATAAGGCTCAGTTATGCCTCCATTGGAATTATCTTTTAATGCTCTGCTCAACAAGCGCAAAACCTTTTGACATATTTACAAATTCATTTTTTAACGGAAAGATATAAAATTGGAAAGCCTGACCTTGGAAGCGATTTGGAATCGAACTGTGTTTTAGATTTTTTGATCAATCAATTACCTATTGGGTTATAAGCGATTCTGATCACGTGACACGGCATTTTTCTCCCCTTACTGACTGGATTTTCTTCTTTCGTTCGGAAGTTCAGTTCAAAATGCCCAGTTTGACAGTATTTTCTGAAAGATCTATTGCGTTTACATGAAAACGGAAAAAACAATTCGATGGCATAGTTTCTGAACACCTTTTAGTTTCATGCGTATCTGAACAAAAGTGAATTAAAACTTACGTCAGAAAGTTTAACCCTTTTGATTTGAGAACAGTCTTAAATGTTTTGATAAAATTTAGGATCTAAATGCATTTTGTTCTGTAAAATTTAAATTATTATTTGACTTTTAATAAAAATTGTTTTTAACTTAAGTGTATGTTAAAGTAAAACATGTATGAAAGTCAGGATGGTGTTGTGAGATCATATTTAAAAAAATAAAATTTCCTAGACCTGTTCCAAATTTTACATAGTACAGTCGACGCTCGTTTTTACGAACACGTAGGGAACACTAAAATAGTTTGTAAAATAGAAAACACCAAAAATGATATGAATACGTACATTATTTTTGTCTATTCTTATCAAACTGCCCCCTCTTCACAAATGAAGCAGTATTTCAAGATTATTTATTATTTAATTAATTTATACGCGTATTTTTAAATATACAAGAAATAAATGCACATGTTTATGCACAAAAAAAAAATGTGTTTATGCACAAAAAAAAATTTTAGTACACAGAAACACACGTTACTATGCCTTAAAAACATTACATATGAAAATACAGACTGGATTAGTACTTAATAGGTGAAAATACATAGATGAAAACATAAATAAAAAATTAGGAATGGAAATAATCACTTACCTTTTTTTAAAAATCACATTTTGGAAAATATATATTTCCATTTTATCTATGCTTGAAAACCTTTCACAGTTATTGCTCTCTTCAAAAAAGTGGCTTAGTCCTTACAACCACTACTTGAAATTGTTGCTATGCCCCCCCTCCGAAAGAGATTTGGGAAAACAACACATTCTTGGAATGCATCTGATGTCTCATTGTACTTGTTGAGAGTTTAATTGACGTGACACTGCGTTCCGATATTAAAAAAAAAAAAAAAATTGCAGAAGTATCAAAACTGAGTTCGCAAAAAAGAGATTTTCATAATCCGTAGTTCGTAAATGGGAGCGAAAAATTACATTGTTTCTATGGGAGTGTATTCGGGACCACTCTATAGTTCGTAAAATCGCAAGTGTTCGTAAAAACGAGCGTCTACTGTATAATTTAATATATGTAAAAACAGTTTATAATATTAACTGTTTTCAGATAAACACTTCAAAACCAGTAAATTTTGATTCTAATTTTTATCAAAATATTTTTTAGAAGAAAATTTTTCTCTCCCCCCCCCCCCCCCCCAAAAAAAAAAAATCATTTACTGAACTTTTGTGGGGGGGGGGGGGGTTGAACAATATAATTCTGACCAGCTTCGGGCTAGTTTTCATCCATGATAACTAATAGCGGCATCGATGTGGCTAGTTTCTGGCTTGCATTCATTAATGATGCCCATTGTTGGCACAAATGTGGCTAGCTTCCGGCTTGCATTCGTTAATTATGCCCATTGATGGCATAAGTGTGTCTGGCTTGTGGCTAGCTTTTATTTAAAATGACCCTTAATGGCATAGCTGTGGCAAGCTTTTATTCAGGGATGCCATTAAATGTATAATTGTGGCCAGTTTGCGGTTAAATATCAGTTTTAGATGACCGTTAATGGCACGTTTGTGGGCAACTTATTGTACTTGCAGCCAATTTCCTTCCGGCCTTATTGTGTCCGGCGTGACATTTTTTTGACGGAGCCGTTACGGCCAATGATAGCGGGCCGCCATCGAACACTTTCGGCCAAGGCTAACGAACCCATCAGTGGCCCACAAGTTCTGTGTTTGTTGGGTATGCTGTATTTTTACTTTGTAGCAACAATAAATAATCATCTGACTCCTTAAATTCCCATTTTCTTGCCCCCAGAAAAAATATGTATTTCTAGACATTTTTCTCTTTTCTGCTGTTTGGCTGTTCTGCAAACAGTTAAAAGATTTTAAATTGTTTGCGGGAGAGAGAGGGGCAGAGAATAAAGTGGAACTTTATGGGGAAAGAAGAAAGTAATTTAGATAACATTATATATTTATTATTACTAGAGATACAAATACAGCAGAAGATTTTTAAGTTTTAAAAAATTTGTTAGTGAATGTGGAGGAGGGGGGGAGTCGAAGGAAGAAAGTGGACATTTTAGGGATAAAGCCATAATTTTAGGTGGCAGATTGTATATACCGAATTTTATACATTTTAAATTCCTTTTTATAAATTTTACCTTGCAATTCATAGAACAGCTCAGCACAGCAAATCAACTCTCTCTAACATAATTATAATGTAGCATTGCGGTGATGTAGGAACTTGTCAGCAAATCGAGTGAAGAATGAAACTGACACATTTCATCCAATATTTAAAAATATAAATTATTTCAAATTGCAATAGTAAAAATAATGTATAAGTAAAATTAAAAGTGAAAATAAATATTTTTATATGTTGAATAAGTACATTTATGACTTTTTTTAGTAAAATATATATCCCTCTCTCTTATCCGGATTACTCCAGTCCACATTAGTTCAATTATGGGAGAATCTACTGTACATTATCATATAACACACTGAATAAAAGCAAATTAAAATGTTTAATTAAAGTATTCACTAATAATAATAATTTATTAAAATAATACTTCATTGTGTTGCTATTTTTCCAGTCTTGGTTTTCAAGGGATTTTTTTTTTTTCTTATTACAGCTTTGTATCAATTTCTATGGGCTTGTGTGCCTGTAATTCTGCTGGTCACTTGAGCAATCATGCAGATCTGGTTCCAAATCATGCTGGTGTTACTTTTGCAGTTCCAAACACGATAGTAAGCAAAACAATTTTTGGAAGATATTTCATTTTATTTATTAATTTACTTATTTATAGCATGTATATTTTCTGTTTTAGGCAACCATACCAGGTATTTTATGTGGTCCAGTAACTGCAGAACTGGTTACTCAGTCTCACGGCAGATGGTTTCCTGTGTTTGTTCTAGCTGGTTGCGTGAATTTTGTAGGAGCTGTAATTTATGCCAGTCAAAGTTCTGCTAATCAGGCATTGTAAATTTTTCACTATTTTTTTCATGGAAAAAAATGTTGAAATGCAAATGTTCTGTTTATTATCCTGTAAAGGAAAATTGAATGTATACCAATCATTTATATTTGATAAATTAAAAAAATTTATACTTCTCCAGACTGCAAGATGTACAAAGTTATATTTGTAAATTTTGAATATACTGTATAAATTATTTTACTGCTGAAACAACATCCAGCTTTGAAATAAAATATTATTTAAAAGTTCCTTTATTCATTTCTTTAATCTTTTGAAATTTTCTTTTAAATTTATGGATGTACAGTTGGTCAATAAAAAAGATACAGAACCTCCCATCCTATTTTTTTACGATGTTATCACAGAGAGATGAGAGTGGTACTATTTGACATGGTTTGTCATGATAATTGTGTAAACATTGAATTTTCATGTGGTAACATCTACTTTTAACACCTTGAGTTCCTTGAGTCAAGGAAACCTGTAGAATTATGATCTACATTAGTTTTTGTATGAAACAAAGAACAATCATCAATAGTATAAATGTGTAAGTTTTTAGCTCATTCCTATCATTAGCTTTCGATACAAATTTGATTATTCAACAGTCTAAGGCAGTGTTTCTCAACCTTTATCTCATAAGCACACTTGAACCGATGGTTGTATTTCCACAGCATTCTACAATTACATTGATTAGAAAGCATAAAAAGAAATATATTTCTTTTTCAATTTATTTGAAAAGGCAAACAGATAGTAATATCTGTTTATTATTATTACTAGCCATTTCTGGTGACTAGTTTGGTCTTTTTAATTCTGCTAAAAATCTTGACAAAATCTACTTAACTCATTTACTCAGGTGTTTATGCTTCATATCTGTTTATCAGTTCTAATATGTTCATTAAAGTGGAGATTTTAAAATGTATGAAGTAATCTTTAATTGAGTCCAGTGCCAATTGGTGCATTTGTAGCTAATATGATTTGGTCCAGTGAAGTGTTTTGGTGAAAATAATGGTATTCACATTCACATTATACCATATTATAAGCATAGATAAAACTTTGTGCGAATTTTAATAAAAAACTAAAATCTTTAACAACGATTTTACACACAAATAACGTACAGACACGACAAAAAATTCCCATACGATCGTTTCGAGGATTCCTGGATCCCCTTCCTCAGTGAGAAAAAAAAAAGGGGGAAAGAATTAAAATGGGTTCAAAGAACCCCTCGGTTATAGCCCCAAGTACTGGCTTATGGACTGATTGAAAAGGACGAAAACAAGAGTTTATATATATCTTAAAGAAATGACGTAATGGACCAGAATCAACTGAAAAAGAGTCACTGTGCAGGATCCCTCCACACTGGCGAAAGAAAAGGGGTGCTGGTCATATTATTCACTAAGGAGGAAGTATGTTTATTAATATAGTGAGCTTCATAAAAGTTTAGATCAAAAACCGAGTTACATTTTTTAATAAATTTAGCCTCTGGATAATTAAACTGGTGGTTGGAATTCCAACTATGTTTCGCTATTGTAGATTTCTCAAATTCCTGCTTTCTAACATAATTCTGGTATTCTTTCAGCCTAATTCTAAGTGCATGCTTCGTCTGGCCAATGTAAGAGAGGCCGCACTCACAAAAAATTCTGTAAATGCCCCAGGTATTATGGTCGTCAATAGGATCTTTAAGATTGGAGAAAGAAAGTTTATTGGTTGGAGAGAAAACAACTTTAAAACTAAACCTATTGAGAATATGAGAAATTTGTGTACTGATTTTAGGAAAGTAAGTTAAGACAATAACATTTTAAAATTCTTTATTTGCTGGAACAGAATCTGTGATTATTGGAGGTAGATAAAATATGGTTAATGATATTCAAACCAAATCCATGATCAATGGCAACTGCTTTTATCTAGTTAATTTCATTATTAAATAACTCAGAATTTGAACAAATTTTATGTGCACGGAAAATAAGAGTATTGAAAGCTGCAAGTTTTTGATGTGGGGATGACTCAACTTATAATGGTAATGGCTTATATACAAGGTGCTTTAGATTGTTTGAGAAAAAGATTAAATGAGTTTCACTATTTTCAATATGAAATTGAGAACCTGATTTCTTTAACCACTTCACCGGCCACAGGTATGGGGAAATAGTGTTTTACCCCCAACTTAACCCGGGGCAGCCAGTGAAGTTGTTAACTAGCGTTTGTTTGTCTCAAAATACTTTTGTGTTTCAAGGGAAGTTTTATAAAATGTCGGAAGGTTTAGCTATGGGTAACCCTTTAAGCCCAGTTTTGAGTGATATTTATATGCATTATTTTGAAGTTAAATTATTTAAATCAATACAATTTCCATTTTATATACATTACGTAGATGATTCCTTTGCTTTACTTGATTTGTCTAAACATAATATTAACGCTGTTCTGGATTTATTTAATCCCATTGATCTATGTATACAGCTTACTTTGAAATTGAAACTCAACAACTTTTGGATGTCCTGGTAATTTGTAATGATTGTAAGTTTTGATGACAGTTTACCCGCTCATTATAAGTCCAGTCATCCCCCACATCAAAAACTTGCAGCTTTCAATACTTTTATTTTCTGTGCACGTAAAATTTGTTCAAATTCTGAGTTATTTAATAGTGAAATTAACTATATAAAAGCAGTTGCCATTGATCGTGGATTTACTAGTTTGAATATCATTATCATTAACCGTATTTTATCTAAACCTCCGATAATCACTGATTCTGCTCCAGCAAATAAAGAATTTAAAAATGTTATTGTCTTATCTTACTTTCCTAAAATCAGTACACAAATTTGTCGTATTCTCAATAGGTTTAGTTTTAAACTTTTCTCTCCAACCAATAAAATTTCTTTCTCCAATCTTAAAGATCCTATTGACGACCATAATACCTGGGGCATTTACAGAATTTTTTGTAAGTATGGCCTCTCTTGCATTGGGAAGACGAAGCGTGCACTTAGAATTTGGCTGAAAGAACACCAGAATTACATTAGAAAGCAGGAATTTGAGAAATCTACAATAGCGAAACATTGTTGGAATTCCAACCACCTGTTTAATTATCCAGAGCCTAAAATTATTCAAAAATGTAACTCAGTTTTTGATCTAGACTTTTACGAAGCTCACCATATTCATAAACACACTTCCTCCTTAGTGAATGATATGACCAGCACTCCTTTTCTTTCGCCCGTGTGAAGGGATCCTGCGCAGTGATTCTTTTTCAGTTGGTTCTGGTCCATTATGTCATTTCTTTAAGATATATAAACTCTTGTTTTCATCCTTTTCAATCAGTCCATAAGCCAGTACTCGGGCTATAACCGAGGGGTTCTTTGAACCCATTTTAATTCTCTCTCTTTTTTTTTTTTTTTTTTCCTCACTGAGGAAAGGGATCCAGGAATCCTCGAAACGATCGTATGGGGAATTTTTTTGTCATGTCTGTACATTATTTGAGCACAAAATCGTTGTTAAAGATTTTAGCTTTTTTACTATACCATATTGTTGCTAATATCGTGTGAATTAAAAACAATGCTTAAATGTTGAAATAAAATATCTTTGTTTATAGTATTATTTCAGTATTTTCCTGTTATAAGGGTCTTTGGCAAGATTCAGAAAACGTCCTTAGCAAGAAAAGAAAATTTTTCATGCATATTTTCTGGCAACCTATTCAATCTTTCATATTAGTGATGTGTGATAATAATATGTTTTATAAATTTTATCATTAGTTTGGACAACTTGATTTTATTGATAGTATTAGGTTTTATTTTATCAATGTCTCCAGTCAGTAAATTGCAATTCATATGTGATATCTAATCTGATTTTATCAAGAATTGCCATTTAAAAGTAATTTTGCTTCAACTGTTTACATAATCTCTTGAAATATTGGAGATCTTGTTTAATGTTCCAAGAAGAGCTGAGTGTAGGAAAAACGCTCAAGGGAAGCTTTATCCACTGAAAATGCATTGAATATTAGAGCTGAAGGTAATAAGATAATGTAGGAAATTGCAGTGTCCCCTGACAGAGAGAACAGAACTAAAATGATTATGGTGGAGGAACAAACCAAGATGAATGGTCCAACCTGTGTGAGGATTGGACCCATCAAACCTGAGATAATGAATAAAGAAGAAATGTAGAGGAAGGTAATAAGATAATGTAGGAAATTGCAGTGTCCCCTGACAGAGAGAACAGAACTAAAATGATTATGGTGGAGGAACAAACCAAGATGAATGGTCCAACCTGTGTGAGGATTGGACCCATCAAACCTGAGATAATGAATAAAGAAGAAATGTAGAGTATGCAGTGATGCCCCTGATGGAGAGAATCAGAACTAAAATGGAGGTGATGGTGAAGAGAGGCTCATACCAAGATGAATGATCTAAGTAATGTGAGGATCGGATACATAGAACCTGAGACATAGAATAAAGAACTATGCTGCAGTGCCACCAGGGTTCGTTGATATATATATAAATCGATATATATCTGATATTTATTTTCAAAATATCAAGATGTATGCTATTTTCAATATTTGATATTTATTTTCAAAATATCACTGTGCAAGACTTTTTTTATATTTTCAGTCAAAACAATTCAGCAAATGAAATTCCTAACTGTTGTTGACTGTGTTGTTCTGTAAATAAAGATTTTTTTTGTTTCTGATAGTACTTTTTTAGCCAAAGAAGAAAACAAATATCTTTTCCAAGCTTTATACTTTTAATTGTAGATTATAAGGGACATTATTAATTCTGAACAGACACTGAATAATAAACTGTCTAATTTAAATACTCAATTATATATATACAGCTTCATTAGAAAAGAATCTGTTCTGGTATTCATTTAGTTCAGTTTAAAATGTACAACATGTTAGGGAATAGAAAATGTTAAAATTTTTCTGTTAAAACAACATTATGTATTTAAAATTTTGTTTTATAAATTTCTGATTTCTTGATAGTTGATACTGAATCCTATAGCTTTTCTTTTAATGTAAATGCATAAAGCAAATTGTTTCGGTTTTCAATTAGTTGATCTTCAATTTTGTTCTAAGTAAAAAAAAAAAAAAAATGTGCTTTTAGTATATAGTTTAAATTTTCATGTTAAGTGCAATATGTTTTAATTTCTAATGTATATTATGCTTGAAAAATATTAATTATCAGCAAAGTTGACTGTTGTGAAAATATTGGATGTATATCGAAAATATCGAATATTTTTGATATTTTCG
Source organism: Maratus speciosus (assembly GCA_963932465.1). Taxonomy (NCBI): domain Eukaryota; kingdom Metazoa; phylum Arthropoda; class Arachnida; order Araneae; family Salticidae; genus Maratus; species Maratus speciosus. Next base: position 132,106,127 of record OZ010796.1, on the reverse strand, counting down.
AAAATATCATGATATTTACGAACCCTGAGTGCCACATAGCATCACTATTTCATATACAGAAGAAATGTTTTCCATATTTATACAATTTGTTTAACATATGCTAATTATCTATTTCCTTTTCAAACAGAAGTAATTTATATGTAAAAGCAATAATTATATATTATATGTACAGTGTATTTAAACAAGCATAAAAGATGTTTTTGTTTTCATAGTTGTTTATATCATTTGGCTTTAACAGGCCCCTAATAGAAAAATACAGACCTCAAAGAGCTCCTATTTTTTATGTCGCCTGCCTTTTTTTCCCCTATTTTACAGAATATAAAACAGACTGCTTTAAGTTTTATGTCAGACGATCTGTCGTCATTATTACGTCACAGGAGTGATTCGGTTCTGAATTTTCCAAAAATCTAAGGTATTCGGTTCCGAAAATTTTGAAAAATCGGTCATAAATCCGAAAATTTGGACAAAAAAAAAAAAAAAAAAAAAAAAAAAAAAAAATACTGTGAAATTCGTCAAATGATCGCCGAAAAAAATAAAATTTTGTCACTCGTTCACAAAAAAAATGTCAATTTCATCCGAGGATCGCAGAAAAAAAAACGGGAATTTCGTCAAAGGATAGCCAAAGAAACACAAATTTCATTCTGGAATCGCGGAATAAACGTGAATTTCTCCAACGGATAGCTCAAAAAGTTCGAATTTTGTCAAAGGATCGCGAAAGAAATGCAAATTTCAACAAAGAATCACGGAAAAAACGCGAAATTTCGTCTAAGGATAAGCAGAAAAGAACAAATGATCGCGGATAAAACGCAAATCTCGTCAAAGGATTGTGGAAAAAACCGGGAATTTCGTTAAAAGATAGCGAGATAAGCGAAAAATTCATCAAAGGATAATGAAAAATGCGAATTTCATCAAACGATCTGGGGAATGACACGAATTTCGTCAAAATACCGCAAAAAAACGCTAATATCGTCAAAGGATCGCGGAAAAGATGATGCGATTTTCGTGAAAGGGCGCGGGAAAATGAGAATTTTATCAAAAGTTTTCAGAAAAAAGCTGATTTTGTCAGAGAATGAAGAAAAAGACGTGATTTTCGTGAAAGACCATCTCAAAATACTTCTAAAAGTAGCGGAAAAAGCGATTTTCTTGAAAATGCCGCGGAAAAACACTAATTTCGTCAAAATGTTCAGGAAAAGTCCAAATTTCGTCATAAGATCGTAAAAAGAGCACGAATTTCACCAAAGAGTTACGAAAAAACGCAAAATCCGTCCAAGGATTGCGAAAAAAACGCGAATTTCATCAAATGATAGCGTATAAAGCGTCAGGGGTGACTTTCGTTAAAGGATCATGAAAAAAAGCTAGAATTTCGTCAAAGTATCGCGAAAAAGCGCAAATTTCATCCAAGGATCTCCTATAAAACGTGAATTTCTTCAAAGGATGAACAAGCACGAATTCCGTTAAAGGATCACAAAAAACGAAAATTCTAACATAGGATCTCGGTAAAAACGCTAATTTCGTTAAAAGATAGCGAGATAAGCGCAAATTTTGTCAAAGGATCGCGCAAAAAACGCAAAATTTGTCAAAAGATCACGGAAAAAACGCGAATCTCGTCATGGGATCGGGAGAAAAGAGCAAATGATCGCGGAAAAACACAAACCTCGTCAAAGGGTTGCGGGAAAAGCGCGAATTTCATTAAAGGGTAGCGAATTAAACGCAAATGACCATAAAAACGTGAATTTCGTCAAAGGATCTCGCAAAAGATGTGATTTTCATCAAAGGGAGCGGAAAAAAATGAGAATTTTATGAAAAGTTCTCAGAAAAAATCGAATTTTGTCAGAGGATCACGGAAAAGAAGCGAATTTCATGAAAGACCAGCTCAAAATACGTCTAAAAGCCGCGGAAAAAAGAGTTTTCGTGAAAATAACGTGGAAAAATACACTAATTTCGTCAAACTCGAAGTGCTGCGGAAAAGTGCAAATTTCGTTCAAGGATTGGGGTGGAAAACGCGAATTTCATCGAACGATAGCGTATAAAGCGTCAAGCGTGATTTTCATCAAAGAATCATGAAAAAAAGCGTGAATTTCGTCAAAGTATCGCGAAACAAACGCAAATTTCATCCCAGAATCTCCGATAAAACGTGAATTTCTTTAACTATAGAGGAAAAAGCACGAATTCCATTGCAGGATCGCGAAAAAACGAAAATTTTTACATAGGATCTCGGTAAAAACACTAATTTCGTTAAAAGATAGCTAGATAAGCGCAAATTTTGTCAAACGATCGCCCAAAAAACGAAAATATTGTCAAAAGATTACGGAAAAAACGCGAATCTCGTCAAACGATCTCGGAAAAGACATGAATCTCATCAAACGATTTCGAAAAGAAAGTATCGCAGATAAGACGTGAATTTCATTAGAAGGCAGCTGAAAAAATGAAAATTTATCAAAAGTTCTCGGAAAAAACGTTAATTTTGTCAGATGATCAAGGAAAAGACGCGTTTTTCGTGAAACGGCCGCAAAAAATAACTAAATATACGTCTAAAAGCCGCGGAAAAGAAGCAATTTTCGTGAAAATGCCGTGAAAAAATACTAATTTCGTCAAAGTGCTACGAAAAAACGCAAATTACGTCAAAGGATCACTAAGAAAAGTAAATTTCCATCAAAAAACGCGAATGTCGTCAAAGGGTAACGTCAAAAGATCGCGAAAAAACACGAATTTCATTCTAGAGTCGTGGAATAAACGTGAATTTCTCCAACGGATAGCCCAAAAAGTGCTAATTTTGTCAAAGGATCGCGAAAGAAAAGCAAATTTCAACTAAGTATCACGAAAAACGGGAATTTCGTGAAAGGAAAGGAGAAAAGAGCAAATCGTCGCGAAGAAACGAAAATCTCGTGAAAGGATTGCGGAAAAAATGCGAATTTCATTAAAGGATAGCGAATTAACAGCAAATTGTCAAATGATCGCCAAAAACGCGTATTTCATCAAAGGATCATGGAAAATGCAAATTTCATCAAACGATCTCGGGAATGACACGAATTTCTTCAAAAGATCGCGGAAAAGACGCGAATTTTGTCAAAAGACCACGCAAAAAACGCTAATTTCGTCAAAGGTTTCTCGGAAAAGATGTGATTTTCATCAAAGGGCGTGGAAAAAATGAGAATTTTATCAAAAGTTCTCAGAAAAAAGCGAATTTTGTCAGAAGATCACGGAAAAGACGCGATTTTCGTAAAAGGCCAGCTGAAAATACATCAAAAAGCCGCGAAAAAAAGCGATTTTCGTGAAAATGACATGGAAAAAACACAATTCGTCAGCTTCGGAAAAGTGCAAATTTCGTCAGAGCATTGCGGAAAAACGGGAATTTCATCAAAGGATAGCGTATAAAGCGTCAAGTGGGACTTTCGTCAAAGGATCGTGAAAAAAAGCGGGAATTCCATCAAAGTATCGCGAAAAACGCAAATGTCATCCAAGGATCTCCAATAAAATGTGAATTTCTTCAAAGGATAGAGGGACGAGCACGAATTCCGTCAAATGATCGCGGAAAAACGCAAGTCTCGTCAAAGGGTTGCGGGAAAAGTGCGAATTTCATTAAAGGATAGCGAATTAAGTGCAAATGACCGTAAAAACGCGCATTTTGTCAAAGGATCGCGGAAAAGACGCGAATTTCGTCAAAGGATCTCGCAAAAGATGTGACTTTCATCAAAGTATCGCGAAAAAAACGCAAATTGCATCCCAGGATCTCCGATAAAACGTGAATTTCTTTAACTATAGGGGGAAAAGTACGAATTCCATTAAAGGATCGTGAAAAAACACAAATTTTTACATAGGATCTCGGTAAAAACGCTAATTTCCTTAAAAGATAGCTAGATAAGCGCAAATTTTGTCAAACAATCCCCCCAAAAACGCAAATATTGTTAAAAGAATGCGGAAAAAACGCGAATCTCGTCAAACGATCTCGGAAAAGACGCGAATCTCATCAAACGATTTCGGAAAAGAAAGTATCGCAGATAAGGCATGAATTTCGTCAGAAGGCAGCTGAAAAAATTAAAATTTTATCAAAAGTTCTCGGAAAAAACGTTAATTTTGTCAAAGGATCAAGGAAAAGTCGGGTTTTTCGTGAAACGGCCGCAAAAAATAACTAAATATACGTCTAAAAGCTGCCGAAAAGAAGCGATTTTCGTGAAAATGCCGTGAGAAAATACTAATTTCGTCAAAGTGCTATGAAAAACGCAAATTACGTCAAAGGATCGTGAAAGAAGCGCGAATTTCACCAAAGAATCGCTAAAAAAAGTAAATTTCCATCAAAAAACGCGAATGTCCTCAAAGGATAACGTGAAAAGATCGCGAAAAAACGCGAATTTCATTCTAGAATCGCGGAATAAACGTGAATTTTTCCAACGGATAGCCCCAAAAGTGCTAATTTTGTCAAAAGAAATGCAAATTTCAACAAAGAATCACGTAAAAAACGCGAATTTCGTCATAGGATCGGGAGAAATGAACAAATGATCTCGGAAAAACACATCTCGTCAAAGGGTTGCGGGAAAAGCGCGAAATTCATTAAAGGATAGCGAATTAAGCGAAAATGACCGTAAAAACGCGAATTTCGTCAACGGATCATAGAAAATGCTAATTTCATCATACGATCTCGGGAATGACACGAATTTCGTCAAACGATCGCGGAAAAGACGGGAATTTTGTCAAAAAACGCTAATTTCGTCAAAGGTTTCTCGGAAAAGATTATATGATTTTCGTCAAAGGGCGTGGAAAAAATGAGAATTTTATCAAAAGTTATCAGAAAAAAGCGGATTTTGTCAGAAGATCGCGGAAAGGATGCGATTTTCGTGAAAGGCAAAAAATACATCAAAAGCCTGAAAATACATCAAAAAGCCGAGGAAAAAAGCGATTTTCATGAAAATGCCATGGAAAAAACACAATTCGTAAGCTTCGAAAAGTGCAAATTTCGTCAAATGATTGCGGAAAAAACAGGAATTTCATCAAAGGATAACGTATAAAGCGTCAAGTGTGACTTTCGCAAAGGATCATGAAAAAAAACGGGAATTTCGTCAAAGTATCGCGAAAAACGCAAATGTCATCCAAGGATCTCCAATAAAACGTGAATTTCTTCAAAGGATAGAGGGACAAGCACGAATTCCGTTAAAGGATCGCGAAAAAACGCAAATTTTGTCAAAGGATCGCCCAAAAAACTCCAGTTTTGTCAAAAGATCGCGGAAAAGACGCGAATCTCGTCAAACGATTTCGGAAAAGAAAATATCGCAGGTAAGACATGAATTTCGTCTGAAGGTCGCGGAAAAAACGAGAATTTTATCAAAAGTTCTCGGAAAAAACTTTAATTTTGTCAGAGGATCACGGAAAAGACACGATTTTCGTGAAAGAGCCGCAGAAAATAATTGAAAATCCGCGGAAAAATACTTATTTCCTGAAACTCCTGCGGAAAACGCAAATTTCCTCAAAGGATCGTGAGATAAGCACGAATTTCGCCAAAGGATTGCGTAAAAAACGAAAATGTCATCCAGGGATCGCGGAAAAACGCAAATGTCGTCAGAGGATAGCGTATAAAGCGCGAATTTAGTCAAAGGATCGCGGAAAAACGCGAATTTCATGCATAATTAAAAACGCGGTGTGATATAGGGGTGCTTCTGTTCCGAAAATTTTAATAAACTAGTCATCAATATGAAAATTCGGACAAAAAATATCGCGAAGTTTCGACAAATGGCCGCCGAAAAAAATATTTTTTTTTCTATCGTTAGCAGGAAAATTGCCAATTTCATCAAACGATCGCTTGAAAAACGCAAATTTCGTCAAAAGTCCGCGGAAAAACCCGCAAATTTCGTCAAAGGATCGCGGAAAAGGCATGAATTGCGTCAGTAATCCGCGGAAAAAAACGAGAATTTCTCGGAAAAGTTCCCGGAAAAACGTTAATTTTGTCAGAGGATCACGGAAAAGACGCGATTTTCGTGAAAGGGCCGCAGATGTTAATTGAAATTACGTCTAAAAGCTGTGAAATAGAAGAGATTTCCGGGAAAAAGCCACAGAAAAAATACTAATTTCGTCAAAGTGCTGCAGAAAACGCAATTTTCGTCAAAGGATCGTGAAAAAAGCGCGAATTTCGCCAAAGGATCGCATAAAAAACGAAAATCTCGAACAACAAGAATCTCGGCGAAAACGCAAATGTCGTCAAAGGATATAGCGTATAAAGCGCGAATTTCGTAAAGGATCGCGAAGAAACGCAAATTTTTACATAGGATCTCGGTAAAAACGCTAATTTCGTTAAAAGATAGCAAGATAAGCTCAAATTTTGTCAAAGGATCTCCCAAAAAACGCATATATTGTCAAAAGATTACGGGAAAAACGCGAATCTCGTCAAACGATCTCGGAACAGACGCAAATCTCATCAAACGATTTCGGAAAGAAAGTATCGCAGATAACACATGATAATTTCGTCAGAAGGCAGATGAGAAAATGGCCGCCGAAAAAAAAATAATTTTTCTTCTATCGTTAGCAGGAAAAACGCATATTTCGTCAAAAGATTGTGAAAAAACCGCAATATTTAATCAAAAGATCGCGAAAAAACTTGATTTCGTCAAAAGGTCGTGAAAATAAACCACAAATTTCGTTAAAAGTTAGATTAAAAAAAAAAAAAACAATTTCGCCAAAAGATCGCGAAAAACCTAAAAGTTTGCCAATGGATCGCGAAAAAACGCGAATTTCGTCAGAGACGCAGAAAAAACGCTTAGCTAGTGTCGAGAGCATATTTCTCCCTCCCTCTGCTGTAACTTTTCAGAAAATTTGATGTGAATTTTTTCACTCAGAATCACCCCTGATGTGATATTTTACACTTCCAAGTTCTTTCACGGGTCTGTGATTCTACCAAAATCAATTCGTGAGACAGAGAGATCGCGGAAAAAACGCGAATTTCATTAAGGGATAGCGAGATAAGCGCAAATTTCGTCAAAGGATCGAAAAAACTCATATTTTGTAAAAAGTCACGGAAATAACGCGAATTTCGTCAGAGGGTGGCGGAAAAGACGCGAATTTCGTGAAAGGATCGCGGAAAACGCATGAATTTCGTCAGTAAGCCGCGGAAAAAACGAGAATTTTTCGGAAAAACGTTAATTTTGTCAGAGGATCACGGAAAAAACGCGATTTCCGTGAAAGGGTCGCAGAAGATAATTGAAAATACGTCTAAAAGCTGCGGAAAATAAGCGATTTCCGAGAAAATGCCACAGAAAAAATACTAATTTCGACAAAGTGCTGCAGAAAACGCAAATTTCGTCAAAGGATCGTGAAAAAGCGCGAATTTCGCCAAAGGATCACTTACAAAACGAAAGTCTCATTCAAGAATCGCGGAAAAACGCCAATGTTGTCAGAGGATAGCGTATAAAGCGCGAATTTAGTCAAAGAAAAAACGCGAATTTCATGCATAATTAAAAACGCGGTGTGATATAGGGCTGCTTCTGTTCCGAAAATTTTAATAAACCAGTCATCAGTATGAAAATTCGGACAAAAAATATCGCGAATTTCAACAAATGGCCGCCGAAAAATAAATATTTTTTCTTCTATCGTTAGCAGGAAAATCGCCAATTTCATAAAACGATCGCTTGAAAAACGCAAATTTCGTCAAAGAACCGCGTAAAAAACGCATATTTCGTCAAAAGATTGTGAAAAAACCGCAATATTTAATCAAAAGATCGCGAAAAAACTTGATTTCGTCAAAAGGTCGTGAAAATAAACCACAAATTTCGTTAAAAGTTAGATAAAAAAAAAACAATTTCGCCAAAAGATCGCGAAAAACCTAAAAGTTTGCCAATGGATCGCGAAAAAACGCGAATTTCGTCAGAGCCGCAGAAAAAACGCTTAGCTAGTGTCGAGAGCATATTTCTCCCTCCCTCTGCTGTAACTTTTCAGAAAATTTGATGTGAATTTTTTCACTCAGAATCACCCCTGATGTGATATTTTACCCTTCCAAGTTCTTTCACGGGTCTGTGATTCTACCAAAATCAATTCGTGAGACGGAGAGATCGCGGAAAAAACGCGAATTTCATTAAGGGATAGCGAGATAAGCGCAAATTTCGTCAAAGGATCGAAAAAAACTCATATTTTGTCAAAAGTCACGGAAATAACGCGAAACTCGTCAAACGATATCGGAAAAGACGCGAATTTCGTCAGAGGGTGACGGAAAAGACGCGAATTTCGTGAAAGGATCGCGGAAAACTCATGAATTTCGTCAGTAAGCCGCGGAAAAAACGAGAATTTTTCGGAAAAACGTTAATTTTGTCAGAGGATCACGGAAAAAACGCGATTTCCGTGAAAGGGTCGCAGAAGATAATTGAAAATACGTCTAAAAGCTGCGGAAAATAAGCGATTTCCGAGAAAATGCCACAGAAAAAATACTAATTTCGACAAAGTGCTGCAGAAAACGCAAATTTCGTCAAAGGATCGTGAAAAAGCGCGAATTTCGCCAAAGGATCACATACAAAACGAAAGTCTCATTCAAGAATCGCGGAAAAACGCCAATGTTGTCAGAGGATAGCGTATAAAGCGCGAATTTAGTCAAAGAAAAAACGCGAATTTCATGCATAATTAAAAACGCGGTGTGATATAGGGCTGCTTCTGTTCCGAAAATTTTAATAAACCAGTCATTAGTATGAAAATTCGGACAAAAAATATCGCGAATTTCAACAAATGGCCGCCGAAAAATAAATATTTTTTCTTCTATCGTTAGCAGGAAAATCGCCAATTTCATAAAACGACGCTTGAAAAACGCAAATTTCGTCAAAGAACCGCGTAAAAAACGCATATTTCGTCAAAAGATTGTGAAAAAACCGCAATATTTAATCAAAAGATCGCGAAAAAACTTGATTTCGTCAAAAGGTCGTGAAAATAAACCACAAATTTCGTTAAAAGTTAGATAAAAAAAAAAAAACAATTTCGCCAAAAGATCGCGAAAAACCTAAAAGTTTGCCAATGGATCGCGAAAAAACGCGAATTTCGTCAGAGCCGCAGAAAAAACGCTTAGCTAGTGTCGAGAGCATATTTCTCCCTCCCTCTGCTGTAACTTTTCAGAAAATTTGATGTGAATTTTTTCACTCAGAATCACCCCTGATGTGATATTTTACCCTTCCAAGTTCTTTCACGGGTCTGTGATTCTACCAAAATCAATTCGTGAGACGGAGAGATCGCGGAAAAAACGCGAATTTCATTAAGGGATAGCGAGATAAGCGCAAATTTCGTCAAAGGATCGAAAAAAACTCATATTTTGTCAAAAGTCACGGAAATAACGCGAAACTCGTCAAACGATATCGGAAAAGACGCGAATTTCGTCAGAGGGTGACGGAAAAGACGCGAATTTCGTGAAAGGATCGCGGAAAACTCATGAATTTCGTCAGTAAGCCGCGGAAAAAACGAGAATTTTTCGGAAAAACGTTAATTTTGTCAGAGGATCACGGAAAAAACGCGATTTCCGTGAAAGGGTCGCAGAAGATAATTGAAAATACGTCTAAAAGCTGCGGAAAATAAGCGATTTCCGAGAAAATGCCACAGAAAAAATACTAATTTCGACAAAGTGCTGCAGAAAACGCAAATTTCGTCAAAGGATCGTGAAAAAGCGCGAATTTCGCCAAAGGATCACATACAAAACGAAAGTCTCATTCAAGAATCGCGGAAAAACGCCAATGTTGTCAGAGGATAGCGTATAAAGCGCGAATTTAGTCAAAGAAAAAACGCGAATTTCATGCATAATTAAAAACGCGGTGTGATATAGGGCTGCTTCTGTTCCGAAAATTTTAATAAACCAGTCATTAGTATGAAAATTCGGACAAAAAATATCGCGAATTTCAACAAATGGCCGCCGAAAAATAAATATTTTTTCTTCTATCGTTAGCAGGAAAATCGCCAATTTCATAAAACGACGCTTGAAAAACGCAAATTTCGTCAAAGAACCGCGTAAAAAACGCATATTTCGTCAAAAGATTGTGAAAAAACCGCAATATTTAATCAAAAGATCGCGAAAAAACTTGATTTCGTCAAAAGGTCGTGAAAATAAACCACAAATTTCGTTAAAAGTTAGATAAAAAAAAAAAAAAAACAATTTCGCCAAAAGATCGCGAAAAACCTAAAAGTTTGCCAATGGATCGCGAAAAAACGCGAATTTCGTCAGAGCCGCAGAAAAAACGCTTAGCTAGTGTCGAGAGCATATTTCTCCCTCCCTCTGCTGTAACTTTTCAGAAAATTTGATGTGAATTTTTTCACTCAGAATCACCCCTGATGTGATATTTTACCCTTCCAAGTTCTTTCACGGGTCTGTGATTCTACCAAAATCAATTCGTGAGACGGAGAGATCGCGGAAAATACGCGAATTTCATTAAGGGATAGCGAGATAAGCGCAAATTTCGTCAAAGGATCGAAAAAAACTCATATTTTGTCAAAAGTCACGGAAATAACGCGAAACTCGTCAAACGATATCGGAAAAGACGCGAATTTCGTCAGAGGGTGACGGAAAAGACGCGAATTTCGTGAAAGGATCGCGGAAAACTCATGAATTTCGTCAGTAAGCCGCGGAAAAAACGAGAATTTTTCGGAAAAACGTTAATTTTGTCAGAGGATCACGGAAAAAACGCGATTTCCGTGAAAGGGTCGCAGAAGATAATTGAAAATACGTCTAAAAGCTGCGGAAAATAAGCGATTTCCGAGAAAATGCCACAGAAAAAATACTAATTTCGACAAAGTACTGCAGAAAACGCAAATTTCGTCGAAGGATCGTGAAAAAGCGCGAATTTCGCCAAAGGATCACATACAAAACGAAAGTCTCATTCAAGAATCGCGGAAAAACGCCAATGTTGTCAGAGGATAGCGTATAAAGCGCGAATTTAGTCAAAGGAAAAACGAGAATTTCATGCATAATTAAAAACGCGGTGTGATATAGGGGTGCTTCTGTTCCGAAAATTTTAATAAACCAGTCATCAGTATGAAAATTCGGACAAAAAATATCGCGAATTTCAACAAATGGCCGCCGAAAAATAAATATTTTTTCTTCTATCGTTAGCAGGAAAATCGCCAATTTCATAAAACGATCGCTTGAAAAACGCAAATTTCGTCAAAGAACCGCGTAAAAAACGCATATTTCATCAAAAGATTGTGAAAAAACCGCAATATTTAATCAAAAGATCGCGAAAAAACTTGATTTCGTCAAAAGGTCGTGAAAATAAACCACAAATTTCGTTAAAAGTTAGATAAAAAAAAACAATTTCGCCAAAAGATCGCGAAAAACCTAAAAGTTTGCCAATGGATCGCGGAAAAACGCGAATTTCGTCAGAGCCGCAGAAAAAACGCTTAGCTAGTGTCGAGAGCATATTTCTCCCTCCCTCTGTTGTAACTTTTCAGAAAATTTGATGTGAATTTTTTCACTCAGAATCACCCCTGATGTGATATTTTACCCTTCCAAGTTCTTTCACGGGTCTGTGATTCTACCAAAATCAATTCGTGAGACGGAGAGATCGCGGAAAAAACGCGAATTTCATTAAGGGATAGCGAGATAAGCGCAAATTTCGTCAAAGGACCGAAAAAAACTCATATTTTGTCAAAAGTCACGGAAATAACACGAAACTCGTCAAACGATATCGGAAAAGACGTGAATTTCGTCAGAGGGTGACGGAAAAGACGCGAATTTCGTGAAAGGATCGCGGAAAACGCATGAATTTCTTCAGTAAGCCGCGGAAAAAACGAGAATTTTTCGGAAAAACGTTAATTTTGTCAGAGGATCACGGAAAAAACGCGATTTCCGTGAAAGGGTCGCAGAAGATAATTGAAAATACGTCTAAAAGCTGCGGAAAATAAGCGATTTCCGAGAAAATGCCACAGAAAAAATACTAATTTCGACAAAGTGCTGCAGAAAACGCAAATTTCGTCAAAGGATCGTGAAAAAGCGCGAATTTCGCCAAAGGATCACATACAAAACGAAAGTCTCATTCAAGAATCGCGGAAAAACGCCAATGTTGTCAGAGGATAGCGTATAAAGCGCGAATTTAGTCAAAGAAAAAACGCGAATTTCATGCATAATTAAAAACGCGGTATGATATAGGGCTGCTTCTGTTCCGAAAATTTTAATAAACCAGTCATCAGTATGAAAATTCGGACAAAAAATATCGCGAATTTCAACAAATGGCCGCCGAAAAATAAATATTTTTTCTTCTATCGTTAGCAGGAAAATCGCCAATTTCATAAAACGATCGCTTGAAAAACGCAAATTTCGTCAAAGAACCGCGTAAAAAACGCATATTTCGTCAAAAGATTGTGAAAAAACCGCAATATTTAATCAAAAGATCGCGAAAAAACTTGATTTCGTCAAAAGGTCGTGAAAATAAACCACAAATTTCGTTAAAAGTTAGATAAAAAAAAAACAATTTCGCCAAAAGATCGCGAAAAACCTAAAAGTTTGCCAATGGATCGCGAAAAAACGCGAATTTCGTCAGAGCCGCAGAAAAAACGCTTAGCTAGTGTCGAGAGCATATTTCTCCCTCCCTCTGATGTAACTTTTCAGAAAATTTGATGTGAATTTTTTCACTCAGAATCACCCCTGATGTGATATTTTACCCTTCCAAGTTCTTTCACGGGTCTGTGATTCTACCAAAATCAATTCGTGAGACGGAGAGATCGCGGAAAAAACGCGAATTTCATTAAGGGATAGCGAGATAAGCGCAAATTTCGTCAAAGGATCGAAAAAAACTCATATTTTGTCAAAAGTCACGGAAATAACGCGAAACTCGTCAAACGATATCGGAAAAGACGTGAATTTCGTCAGAGGGTGACGGAAAAGACGCGAATTTCGTGAAAGGATCGCGGTAAACGCATGAATTTCGTCAGTAAGCCGCGGAAAAAACGAGAATTTTTCGGAAAAACGTTAATTTTGTCAGAGGATCACGGAAAAAACGCGATTTCCGTGAAAGGGTCGCAGAAGATAATTGAAAATACGTCTAAAAGCTGCGGAAAATAAGCGATTTCCGAGAAAATGCCACAGAAAAAATACTAATTTCGACAAAGTGCTGCAGAAAACGCAAATTTCGTCAAAGGATCGTGAAAAAGCGCGAATTTCGCCAAAGGATCACATACAAAACGAAAGTCTCATTCAAGAATCGCGGAAAAACGCCAATGTTGTCAGAGGATAGCGTATAAAGCGCGAATTTAGTCAAAGAAAAAACGCGAATTTCATGCATAATTAAAAACGCGGTGTGATATAGGGCTGCTTCTGTTCCGAAAATTTTAATAAACCAGTCATCAGTATGAAAATTCGGACAAAAAATATCGCGAATTTCAACAAATGGCCGCCGAAAAATAAATATTTTTTCTTCTATCGTTAGCAGGAAAATCGCCAATTTCATAAAACGATCGCTTGAAAAACGCAAATTTCGTCAAAGAACCGCGTAAAAAACGCATATTTCGTCAAAAGATTGTGAAAAAACCGCAATATTTAATCAAAAGATCGCGAAAAAACTTGATTTCGTCAAAAGGTCGTGAAAATAAACCACAAATTTCGTTAAAAGTTAGATAAAAAAAAAAACAATTTCGCCAAAAGATCGCGAAAAACCTAAAAGTTTGCCAATGGATCGCGAAAAAACGCGAATTTCGTCAGAGCCGCAGAAAAAACGCTTAGCTAGTGTCGAGAGCATATTTCTCCCTCCCTCTGCTGTAACTTTTCAGAAAATTTGATGTGAATTTTTTCACTCAGAATCACCCCTGATGTGATATTTTACCCTTCCAAGTTCTTTCACGGGTCTGTGATTCTACCAAAATCAATTCGTGAGACGGAGAGATCGCGGAAAAAACGCGAATTTCATTAAGGGATAGCGAGATAAGCGCAAATTTCGTCAAAGGATCGAAAAAAACTCATATTTTGTCAAAAGTCACGGAAATAACGCGAAACTCGTCAAACGATATCGGAAAAGACGCGAATTTCGTCAGAGGGTGACGGAAAAGACGCGAATTTCGTGAAAGGATCGCGGAAAACTCATGAATTTCGTCAGTAAGCCGCGGAAAAAACGAGAATTTTTCGGAAAAACGTTAATTTTGTCAGAGGATCACGGAAAAAACGCGATTTCCGTGAAAGGGTCGCAGAAGATAATTGAAAATACGTCTAAAAGCTGCGGAAAATAAGCGATTTCCGAGAAAATGCCACAGAAAAAATACTAATTTCGACAAAGTGCTGCAGAAAACGCAAATTTCGTCAAAGGATCGTGAAAAAGCGCGAATTTCGCCAAAGGATCACATACAAAACGAAAGTCTCATTCAAGAATCGCGGAAAAAGGCCAATGTTGTCAGAGGATAGCGTATAAAGCGCGAATTTAGTCAAGGGAAAAACGAGAATTTCATGCATAATTAAAAACGCGGTGTGATATAGGGGTGCTTCTGTTCCGAAAATTTTAATAAACCAGTCATCAGTATGAAAATTCGGACAAAAAATATCGCGAATTTCAACAAATGGCCGCCGAAAAATAAATATTTTTTCTTCTATCGTTAGCAGGAAAATCGCCAATTTCATAAAACGATCGCTTGAAAAACGCAAATTTCGTCAAAGAACCGCGTAAAAAACGCATATTTCGTCAAAAGATTGTGAAAAAACCGCAATATTTAATCAAAAGATCGCGAAAAAACTTGATTTCGTCAAAAGGTCGTGAAAATAAACCACAAATTTCGTTAAAAGTTAGATAAAAAAAAACAATTTCGCCAAAAGATCGCGAAAAACCTAAAAGTTTGCCAATGGATCGCGAAAAAACGCGAATTTCGTCAGAGCCGCAGAAAAAACGCTTAGCTAGTGTCGAGAGCATATTTCTCCCTCCCTCTGTTGTAACTTTTCAGAAAATTTGATGTGAATTTTTTCACTCAGAATCACCCCTGATGTGATATTTTACCCTTCCAAGTTCTTTCACGGGTCTGTGATTCTACCAAAATCAATTCGTGAGACGGAGAGATCGCGGAAAAAACGCGAATTTCATTAAGGGATAGCGAGATAAGCGCAAATTTCGTCAAAGGACCGAAAAAAACTCATATTTTGTCAAAAGTCACGGAAATAACACGAAACTCGTCAAACGATATCGGAAAAGACGTGAATTTCGTCAGAGGGTGACGGAAAAGACGCGAATTTCGTGAAAGGATCGCGGAAAACGCATGAATTTCTTCAGTAAGCCGCGGAAAAAACGAGAATTTTTCGGAAAAACGTTAATTTTGTCAGAGGATCACGGAAAAAACGCGATTTCCGTGAAAGGGTCGCAGAAGATAATTGAAAATACGTCTAAAAGCTGCGGAAAATAAGCGATTTCCGAGAAAATGCCACAGAAAAAATACTAATTTCGACAAAGTGCTGCAGAAAACGCAAATTTCGTCAAAGGATCGTGAAAAAGCGCGAATTTCGCCAAAGGATCACATACAAAACGAAAGTCTCATTCAAGAATCGCGGAAAAACGCCAATGTTGTCAGAGGATAGCGTATAAAGCGCGAATTTAGTCAAAGAAAAAACGCGAATTTCATGCATAATTAAAAACGCGGTATGATATAGGGCTGCTTCTGTTCCGAAAATTTTAATAAACCAGTCATCAGTATGAAAATTCGGACAAAAAATATCGCGAATTTCAACAAATGGCCGCCGAAAAATAAATATTTTTTCTTCTATCGTTAGCAGGAAAATCGCCAATTTCATAAAACGATCGCTTGAAAAACGCAAATTTCGTCAAAGAACCGCGTAAAAAACGCATATTTCGTCAAAAGATTGTGAAAAAACCGCAATATTTAATCAAAAGATCGCGAAAAAACTTGATTTCGTCAAAAGGTCGTGAAAATAAACCACAAATTTCGTTAAAAGTTAGATAAAAAAAAAACAATTTCGCCAAAAGATCGCGAAAAACCTAAAAGTTTGCCAATGGATCGCGAAAAAACGCGAATTTCGTCAGAGCCGCAGAAAAAACGCTTAGCTAGTGTCGAGAGCATATTTCTCCCTCCCTCTGATGTAACTTTTCAGAAAATTTGATGTGAATTTTTTCACTCAGAATCACCCCTGATGTGATATTTTACCCTTCCAAGTTCTTTCACGGGTCTGTGATTCTACCAAAATCAATTCGTGAGACGGAGAGATCGCGGAAAAAACGCGAATTTCAAAAGTGCTAATTTTGTCAAAAGAAATGCAAATTTCAACAAAGAATCACGTAAAAAACGCGAATTTCGTCATAGGATCGGGAGAAATGAACAAATGATCTCGGAAAAACACATCTCGTCAAAGGGTTGCGGGAAAAGCGCGAAATTCATTAAAGGATAGCGAATTAAGCGAAAATGACCGTAAAAACGCGAATTTCGTCAACGGATCATAGAAAATGCTAATTTCATCATACGATCTCGGGAATGACACGAATTTCGTCAAACGATCGCGGAAAAGACGGGAATTTTGTCAAAAAACGCTAATTTCGTCAAAGGTTTCTCGGAAAAGATTATATGATTTTCGTCAAAGGGCGTGGAAAAAATGAGAATTTTATCAAAAGTTATCAGAAAAAAGCGGATTTTGTCAGAAGATCGCGGAAAGGATGCGATTTTCGTGAAAGGCAAAAAATACATCAAAAGCCTGAAAATACATCAAAAAGCCGAGGAAAAAAGCGATTTTCATGAAAATGCCATGGAAAAAACACAATTCGTAAGCTTCGAAAAGTGCAAATTTCGTCAAATGATTGCGGAAAAAACAGGAATTTCATCAAAGGATAACGTATAAAGCGTCAAGTGTGACTTTCGCAAAGGATCATGAAAAAAAACGGGAATTTCGTCAAAGTATCGCGAAAAACGCAAATGTCATCCAAGGATCTCCAATAAAACGTGAATTTCTTCAAAGGATAGAGGGACAAGCACGAATTCCGTTAAAGGATCGCGAAAAAACGCAAATTTTGTCAAAGGATCGCCCAAAAAACTCCAGTTTTGTCAAAAGATCGCGGAAAAGACGCGAATCTCGTCAAACGATTTCGGAAAAGAAAATATCGCAGGTAAGACATGAATTTCGTCTGAAGGTCGCGGAAAAAACGAGAATTTTATCAAAAGTTCTCGGAAAAAACTTTAATTTTGTCAGAGGATCACGGAAAAGACACGATTTTCGTGAAAGAGCCGCAGAAAATAATTGAAAATCCGCGGAAAAATACTTATTTCCTGAAACTCCTGCGGAAAACGCAAATTTCCTCAAAGGATCGTGAGATAAGCACGAATTTCGCCAAAGGATTGCGTAAAAAACGAAAATGTCATCCAGGGATCGCGGAAAAACGCAAATGTCGTCAGAGGATAGCGTATAAAGCGCGAATTTAGTCAAAGGATCGCGGAAAAACGCGAATTTCATGCATAATTAAAAACGCGGTGTGATATAGGGGTGCTTCTGTTCCGAAAATTTTAATAAACTAGTCATCAATATGAAAATTCGGACAAAAAATATCGCGAAGTTTCGACAAATGGCCGCCGAAAAAAATATTTTTTTTTCTATCGTTAGCAGGAAAATTGCCAATTTCATCAAACGATCGCTTGAAAAACGCAAATTTCGTCAAAAGTCCGCGGAAAAACCCGCAAATTTCGTCAAAGGATCGCGGAAAAGGCATGAATTGCGTCAGTAATCCGCGGAAAAAAACGAGAATTTCTCGGAAAAGTTCCCGGAAAAACGTTAATTTTGTCAGAGGATCACGGAAAAGACGCGATTTTCGTGAAAGGGCCGCAGATGTTAATTGAAATTACGTCTAAAAGCTGTGAAATAGAAGAGATTTCCGGGAAAAAGCCACAGAAAAAATACTAATTTCGTCAAAGTGCTGCAGAAAACGCAATTTTCGTCAAAGGATCGTGAAAAAAGCGCGAATTTCGCCAAAGGATCGCATAAAAAACGAAAATCTCGAACAACAAGAATCTCGGCGAAAACGCAAATGTCGTCAAAGGATATAGCGTATAAAGCGCGAATTTCGTAAAGGATCGCGAAGAAACGCAAATTTTTACATAGGATCTCGGTAAAAACGCTAATTTCGTTAAAAGATAGCAAGATAAGCTCAAATTTTGTCAAAGGATCTCCCAAAAAACGCATATATTGTCAAAAGATTACGGGAAAAACGCGAATCTCGTCAAACGATCTCGGAACAGACGCAAATCTCATCAAACGATTTCGGAAAGAAAGTATCGCAGATAACACATGATAATTTCGTCAGAAGGCAGATGAGAAAATGGCCGCCGAAAAAAAAATAATTTTTCTTCTATCGTTAGCAGGAAAAACGCATATTTCGTCAAAAGATTGTGAAAAAACCGCAATATTTAATCAAAAGATCGCGAAAAAACTTGATTTCGTCAAAAGGTCGTGAAAATAAACCACAAATTTCGTTAAAAGTTAGATTAAAAAAAAAAAAAACAATTTCGCCAAAAGATCGCGAAAAACCTAAAAGTTTGCCAATGGATCGCGAAAAAACGCGAATTTCGTCAGAGACGCAGAAAAAACGCTTAGCTAGTGTCGAGAGCATATTTCTCCCTCCCTCTGCTGTAACTTTTCAGAAAATTTGATGTGAATTTTTTCACTCAGAATCACCCCTGATGTGATATTTTACACTTCCAAGTTCTTTCACGGGTCTGTGATTCTACCAAAATCAATTCGTGAGACAGAGAGATCGCGGAAAAAACGCGAATTTCATTAAGGGATAGCGAGATAAGCGCAAATTTCGTCAAAGGATCGAAAAAACTCATATTTTGTAAAAAGTCACGGAAATAACGCGAATTTCGTCAGAGGGTGGCGGAAAAGACGCGAATTTCGTGAAAGGATCGCGGAAAACGCATGAATTTCGTCAGTAAGCCGCGGAAAAAACGAGAATTTTTCGGAAAAACGTTAATTTTGTCAGAGGATCACGGAAAAAACGCGATTTCCGTGAAAGGGTCGCAGAAGATAATTGAAAATACGTCTAAAAGCTGCGGAAAATAAGCGATTTCCGAGAAAATGCCACAGAAAAAATACTAATTTCGACAAAGTGCTGCAGAAAACGCAAATTTCGTCAAAGGATCGTGAAAAAGCGCGAATTTCGCCAAAGGATCACATACAAAACGAAAGTCTCATTCAAGAATCGCGGAGAAAACACAGATGTCGTCAAAGGATAGCGTATAAAGCGCGAATTTCGTAAAGGATCGCAGAAAAACGCGAATTTCATGCATAATAAAAAATGCTGTACGATATTTCCCCCCTGGAAATTCTTTCACGGATCTGTGTTTCTTCTTGGAGGTCTGAAATGATTTTTCTTGTATGGAGTTTCTCAAACTCAATTCGTGAATCGGGGAGATCGCGGAAAAAACGCGAATTTCATTAAAGGATAGCGAGATAAGCGCACATTTCGTCAAAGGATCGAAAAAACGCATATTTTGTCAAAAGTTCATGGAAAGAGCGTGAAACTCAGAAAAGATGCGAATTTCGTCAAAAGATCGCGGAAAAGACGCGAATTTCTTAAAAGGATCTTCGAAAAAACGCGAATTTTATCAAAAGGTCATGGAAAAAAGACGAATCTCGTCAAACGATCTCGGAAAAGACGCAAATTTCGTCCAAAGATCCCGGAAAAAAAATATCAAAATTTTCTCGGAAAAAAAAAACATGGATTTTGTCAGAGGATCACGGAAAAGACGCGTTTTTAGTGAAAGGGCCGCAGAAAATAACTGAATATACGTCTAATAGCCGCGGAAAAGTAGCGATTTTCGTGAAAATGCTTCGGAAAAAATACTAATTTCGTCAAAGTGCTATGGCAAAACGCAAATTTCGTCAAAGGATCGTGGAAAAAGCGCGAATTTCACCAAAGGATCACTAAAAATGAAAATTTCATTCAAAAAACGCGAATGTCGTCAAAGGATAACGTCTAAAGATCGCGAATTTCATTCTAAAATCGCGGCATAAACGTGAATTTTTTTCAAAGGATAGCTCAAAAAGTGCGAATTTTGTCAAAACAAATGCAAATTTCAACAAACAATCACGTAAAAAACGCGAATTTCGTCATAGGATTGGAAGAAAAGAACAAATGATCGCTGAAAAACGCAAATCTCGTCAAAGGGTTGCGGAAAAAGCGCGAATTTCATTAAAGGATAGCGAATTTCGTTAAAGGATCATGGGAAATGGGAATTTCATCAAACAATCTCTGGAATGACGCGAATTTCGTCAAATGATCGCGAAAAAGACGCGAATTTCGTCAAAGGATCTCGCAAAAGTTGTGACTTTCATCAAAGGGATCGGAAAAAAATGGGAATTTTATCAAAAGTTCTCAGAAAAAATCGAATTTTGTCAGAGGATCACGGAAAAGAAGCGAATTTCATGAAAGACCAGCTCAAAATACGTCTAAAAGCCGCGGAAAAAAGTGTTTTCGTGAAAATGACGTGGAAAATACACTAATTTCGCCAAACTCAAAGTGCTGCGGAAAAGTGCAAATTTCGTTTAAGGATTGCGGAGAAAACGCGAATTTCATCGAACGATGATAGCGTATAAAGCGTCAAGTGTGACTTTCATCAAAGGATCATGAAAAAAGCGTGAATTTCGTCAAAGTATCGCAAAAAAAACTCAAATTTCATTCCAGAATCTCAATTAAAACGTGAATATCTTTAACTATAGAGGAAAAAGTACAAATTCCATTAAAGGATCGCGAAAAAACGCAAATTTTTACATAGGATCTCGGTAAAAACGCTAATTTCGTTAAAAGATAGCTAGATAAGCGCAAATTTTGTCAAAGAATCGCTCAAAGAACGCAGATTTTGTCAAAAGATTACGGAATAAACGCGAATCTCGGAAAAGTCGCGAATCTCATCAAACGATTTCGGAAAAGAAAGTATCGAAATTCCATTCATATTTGCAGACTCGACGGCACCATAGCTTTGTTCAGAGATGAACTATGAGTTGATGAGATTTCTCTTAGCGTGGGAAAGTCCAGAAGACCCTAAGGGGATCTTCTCCCGAATTAATAGTTCGTGAATAAATAGTCTTTAGGGGTAATTAGTAAAGTTCTTACAATAGTTTTAGAGGTAGATTTCGTAAGAAATACTACCTACTGCAATTTTCACTATGTTGGAATTTCTGAAATATTTTTGCAGATCTACGCCGATCATGAGCCCCAGAACTCAAAACCACCCCCAGTTCAAAACTATATAGCAGTGGCGTACCCAGGATTTTATTACGGGGGGGGGGGGGGTGACTTAAATTTCCATAATGTTCTATATCTTACGAAAAACGTTGAATTGTGTTGTAAACAGAAATCATTTTTGACAATGAGGACATAGCCAGAGAGAGGGGGCAAGGTGATTCTGTTTCGAATTTTCCGAAAATTTAAAAAATTCGGACATCAGTAATAAAATTCGGATTAAAAATATAACGCCATTTTTTAACAAATGGTCGGCGAAAAAAATCAATTTTGGCAATCGTTCGCCGAAAAAGATCTCCGGTTTCGTTAAAGGATCGCATAAAAAACCCGAATTTTGTCGAAGGGCAGCGGATAAATTGCGAATTTTGTCAAAGGGCCGTGAAAAAACGTGGATTTTGTCATATGATTGCGAAAAAAAGTCGAATTTCATCAAATGATCGCGAAGAAAACGCGAATTTCGTCAAATAATCGCGAAGGAAACTCCGAGGAAACGCGAATTTCGTCTGATGACCGCTTTGTCAAAGGGCTGCAGAAAAAACGCAAATTTCATCAAAAAGCTGCATAAAAAACGCAAATTTCGACAAATGATCGCGAAAAAAAAAACACATTCCGTCATAGAGCCGCGAAAAAAAAAGTTAATTTCGTCAAATGATCGCAAAAAAACCGTGAATTTCGTCAAGGGACACGCGCATAAAAGCGAATTTCGTCAAAAGCCACGGAAAAACGCGAAATTTGCCAAAAAGTGCGAATTTCGAAAAAGAAAGCGAATTTCATCAAAAAGCCGCGGAAAATGCAAGCTTCGACAAAGGATCGCGAAGAAAAAGCGAATTTTGACAAAGGATCGCGGAAAAAACACGAATTTCGGCAAATGATGGCGAAAAAACACAAATTCCGTCAAACGGCCGCGTAGAAGAACCGAATTTCACGAAAGGATTGCGAAAAAACGCAAATTTCGTCAAAAAGGCCTCAGAAAAACGCGAATTTCGTCAAAAGCCTCGGAAAAACGCGAATTTCGTCAAAGAACCGCAGGGGGGGGGGGGGGACACTGCTTTCGATAGCGTACTCCCGAGCAAGCTACGACCACTTCTGTCTCGAAACAAGCGAATCTGGAATTATCAGCTTTTTTTATAAGAACTGATTTGGCATTCTTCCAATTCGAATTTAATCATGGGAATAGCAAAAATTACCGGAGAGTTTTTTTCTGACTGAAAACAAAATTGTCAAAAAATCGCCTCTAAGCACGAAAAACCCCGTTAAAAATCGCATTAAAATTTCTGAAAAGATTAAAAAAGCGCAGAGAACGAAATTAGCTAATTGGGTAAAAGATAGAAACAGGATTCCTCTTAGGAATGTCAAAAAATCGCCTCGAAATGCGACCCCCCCCCCCTAAAAATCACATTAAAAAATCGTGAAAAATTGAAAATTCGTTGTAAAATCTTATTGAAAAGAGGACAAAGTTTACAGGATAAAATATTGAAATCGGATTCTTTTTTTTACTAATTTGAAAAAATTGCTGCAAAATGCGGAAAAATTCGCATAAAAAATTAAATGAAAAATTTCAAAAATTATCTTCGATATGCATGATTTTAGGTATATAGGTACTTTCCTGCCAAATCTTGTCGTTGTGCGGGCTGCATTATTTTTTCAGAGTACAGCACGCTCGCCTACACGAACACACACGAGAGACAAACACTAGTATAATTTTTATCCCCCTGATAAAATTTAGTGTATATTATCATGATCTGCTTTACCTTAATTTATTCGACACATTCTGCGGTAAAAATATCAATTATTAATGAAAGAATACTCTTTATAATTATTTATAGTGAAATTGATTGTATTACCAATTATTATATTGTTTAGCTGAACAGCCCAGTGTTGTTTGAAACACAAATTTGTGTCCCAAATTTAAAACAATGACCGAAAACATCCTTCACCCACTTATCGTAGACTTTCCTTCAAAATTTCTTGGGTCCCACCGGTGACCCCTAAGAAGTCATGGAGTCACATTTTGAAAATTTTTCGTGCGTGTGTACGGGTGTATCGCATGTATTATCTGAGATTTATCATCCAGCAAAATTTCATCTGCAAAACTTTGACTAAGATAATTTTAAATCACATGCAGCTTTCCCCTGCGCCTACTGTATTGAGAAATTTTCCCGCATTTTATAAAAATGCTCATGAGAAACCCAGGTTAACTTAAATTCTCTTTTGCCGTTTGATGCTATAATACCTTAAATGTTTCGTCAACAAATATTTCTTAAAATTAATTTTCATAAAAATATTTTGTCTACAGCATTCCTAAATTAAGTTTTTCTAGAGAACGAAAAAGCATGGGCAAAGTGTTAATAGAGGTATATGTTACTTAGATATCAGAGCTTGAAATAAAAAAATTCTAGCAGATTTAAGTTTTTTTTTTTTCTACGAGTAAATCTTTTTACTCATTTTGGGCTCCTTGTCTGCTGTGGGCCCAAGGCCGTGGCCTATTTGGCCTCGACCACCGAGACAATTAAGAGTTAATCCGACCCGAACTCAGCCGTAACGAAACATGTTGTCGGGTCGGGTTCAGGTATTATCGGGCTACCTGACCCGATGCAGGACTCTAATCTGAAACGCTATTTTAGATACGTCTTGAAAAATCAGGTAAACAAAGACCGAAACATGCTAATCAAAATTCAATCTAACACCGAAAAAATTACAAACAACCTGACTTACATAGAAAAAAATCAGCGGAAACCTGAGCCGTACTTATTTTAACCCATTGGGGGGCGGTGGGATATATTATATCCCACCTAATTTTTATCAAGATTTGTACCAGAAAATTTTAATTAAATTTTACTTTTATAATTTTTGTGGAGAAAAGTTGCTTTTTTTTATTTTGAAATAATTTTTTCGAAAGCTCCGATGTGAATTCAACATTGTAGAAACACGATCACTTGCCCCTCAAAGAGCAACATAACCTGCATCTAGAGCAGTGGTTCCCAACCTTTTTTTGCACACTCCCCACCAAAGTATCTATAAAATCACTACCCCCCCCCCCCTCTAACTGTGTAAATGATGACTTTTATTATTTAAAATGTGAACTCTACTCACACTGTGGAAACGTAATAGTGTCTTAACAATAACTATTAATTTTAACATTTTTTAAACTGATCAAAGAGCCAAAGAGGTGACAAAATGTGTTTTTAACATAATTCTATAAATGCAATAAATATGTACATCTTCGTCTTTGTGGGCAAAACAGTTTTGCTGTATCATTCTAACTTACCTCAATGTTAAAGAAAAGTATTATACGATCTGCATTTATATCTTTACAAAATATCATGAAGAAAGACTTACATCAGGCATTAAAATTGATAACATTCACTTTTTGTAACTTATTAAGAGTTGGAGCAAAAGCTTTGGAAGATAACAAATTTTCTTTCAATAGATAACACAGTACACGAGAAGCATTTCAAGATTATCATCTTTATCAATTTTAAGTAGCCATTATTCCGCATCACAACAAATTTTTTCGGTTTTCTCTTTCCCAATATCTGTGTCTTCCATGTACGAGGGGGAGTCGGAAAATAAGTTTCCCCTAGCGAATGTGGACAGAGATGTAGAAGACAAAAAATGTAATGAGACATTAAAGATAAAACATAACTTTATTTTTCCACATAAGTACCAAGTACATTGAGACATTTGTCATACCGCTTTAAAAGCTTCAAAAATCCCTCCATGAAAAAATCAGGGCTTTGCATACGGACGAAGCGTTGAACGGCTATGAGCGAAAGACGGTGAACGCGAACGCGCAAGACAGCGATACACCATTGGGTACACCATTTGCTTGATCGCAGTAGACCTCTATCCAATGGTGTGTCGGTATCTTGCACGTTCGCGGTCACCTGCTGTGTCGTCTTTCGCCCATAGCCGTTCAACGCTTCGTCCGTATGCAAAGCCCTGATTTTTTCATGGAGGGATTTTTGAAGCTTTTAAAGCGGTATGACAGATGTCTCAATGTACTTGGTACTTATGTGGAAAAATAAAGTTATGTTTTATCTTTAATGTCTCATTACTTTTTTTGTCTTTGATACACACCTCTGTCCACAGTCGCCAGGGGAAACTTATTTTCCGACTCTGTCTCGTATTATCTGATTTTAAAATTAATATGCCATCATATAAATTTATTTACTGTGTAGTGCACTAGAGTCGTAGATATTTACTATCTACCCATTTCCTTTTCTAGTGAAAATTAAGATTTATGAATTTTATAAAGTTGATAGTACCACGCTTTTTATATCTCATATATTTTTTAGGTTAAAAATGTTCAAAACAGTCAGTTTTTACTTTTAATAATGAAAGATCATATTTGTGATATATAGCAGAACAAATAGAAGTAGAAAGCTCAGTCAATAAACAATCGAAAATGTTATGAAGAATTGTAAAATACAACAATAAACAGAAATTATACAGAGATTCTAATACTCAGGGCTGCCACTTGCGACTATTTTTAAAACACAAATTTTGTAGTATATTTCTTTTACAGATGTTGGCAAAGTGTTTTTCAAAGATTTTAGTTTTGAAAAAGTGGTGCGAGATAGAATTAAAAAATAGTTGCCTGTGTCAGCCCTGTAATACTAGAAAAAGATGTCATAATATCTTAAAAGGTTACTCGTATAATTATTCTAGGATTAATTCTATTTTAACTTTTTACTAAAATTATTTTTAAAATTCAGTAAAAGAAAATATTTTTTTTACATTTTGCTTGTATTTGATTTAATATTAGTTTACAACATTCCTTTAAAAAAAAAAAAAAAAGGCAAAAGAAACCGATAGTGAATAACTGAACAACAAATTTGGAATTGCCCCCCCCCCCTTCCCCCCCCAAAAAAAGTCAAATTGACCCCCAGTGGGGCGTATGCCCATTCTACATTGGGAACCACTGATTTAGAGTCTTTCGCGGGTTGAGTTGTACCCGAAAATTCCATTTGAAGTCAACCCGCATCCCGACCCGAACTTGTCAAAAAAATTTCATCCACCTGCAAGCCGACCCGAACTCGAAATGAAAGGAAAATAAAAATGTTTTAATGAAAAATAATATACAGTCATATCTGTAATACCAATTTTATCTTTTATATAGAAAAATGAACATATCTTTGTTCTTTATCATCCGAATATAGTAAAACCTCTGAATAGCGGACACCTCAGAATCGTTGAATAGGGTCGTGCATCGGGTTGGGTTGTCCCAAATTTTCTTTTTTGGGGCGTGTTGGCCCTAATTTTCTTTTTTCGAGTCGGGGTGACTCTAATTTTCTTTCTGTGGGTTGGATTCATCCTAGAATAATTCTTGTGGGTCAGATGTAGTTTTTTGCAAGTCGGGTTATTAGGATTTTCACAAAATGTTTGAGCAGATGCAGAACTATGTTTCAGATGAAAATAAGTAGATATTTGAATATGAATGAGTATACTCAATTTGCTGCTTGAGAAATAAAATGTATGTAAGAAATGTAATCAAAGATTATTCTTTCTTTGCGGTACAGTTAAGAACCATTTTTTCTTCTCTAGGAATATCAAAAATATTAAAAACATTTCGTTTTTGGAGCACACAAAACATATATATTATATCTGTGATAGTTTATATGTACACATACACATATGACGCATGTGTAGATTGTGAGAAGTCCATTATTCAGAGGTAAAAGCGTACACGTATAGTAAAACCTTTAATAGCGGAAACCTCGGAAGCGCAAAATTTGCTCGGTATTCGGAGGTATCCGCTTTTCAGAAGTTATAAAGATACAAATACATATGTGTTGGGGATTGAAAACAAGTCCGCTAAATAGAGGTGTTCTCTGTGGAGGTTTTACTATATATAAATGTATTACGAATTGAAATGTGTTCGCTAAATAGAGTTGTCCGCTTTTCGACATTGACCATTATGCAGGTCTTGTACAGTAAACTTTCTGTAAGGCGGACTTTGTGTAAGACGGAAATCGGTCTTACTCGGAAAGATTTTCAAGTTCCTGCGAATCCATTGACATAGAGTAAAATTTGTCTAAGGCGGAATATTGTCTACTACGGAAAATTTTCTTGGTCCCGATCGATTCCGCCTTACACAGAGTTTACTGTTTATAGATTTTTAATGTGAAAAAATACTTTGGCCATTCTTTTGAAAAATAGGGTGAACCCAAACACGACCAAAAACAGTAGAAGTCAACCCGACCGGCGTTCGGGTGCTGGTAACCTGACCCGATGCATGACTTTACATCCAAGGCCTGACGACGATTAAATTTCGACCCCGACTGCGCACGGCGGGCTAATGCCTCCCGGAGCCCCCTGTACCGCGGCTCTTGCACAGGCGCTGGGGCTGGGCACTGTTGGCAACAAAATTGGAAATAAACACTTTCGGAGAAATCCGATAGATGGCGCAGTTTAAAAAAAATGGTTCCTTTGGCTGGCAGCCATCAGCCATTGCGTCTGTCCCTTCTCTTTCCTCTTTCTGGCTGTGGCTACCTTGTTCCTTGTATGAGTTTGAGTTTCTAATAGTGGTGTATATGTGTAGCGATGACTAATTTTTTTTCTACATGTGTAAAAATATTTATCGAGATTTGCTGTGAAATTTCTTTTACATTTCTGTATGAACTAATTAGTTATTACTGTAATGGCCAGTTGTCAAGAAAAATATGCCATCTTAAAAGAAAATGGTCTTTAACATTTTTCTGTTTGAATGTCAGTGCGTACTTTTCTTCTTGAAAACAGGAAACAGTTTATGACATTGCTTTAAAATATCCAAATGTGTCATTTAGAATTTTCTACGTTTCAGAATGAAACAATTTACAGTGTAAAGTATCGGATGCGTGCTAATATGCAGACAATTTCTATGACGATAAAATTTTCATATGTGTTGATAATATAATGCAGTAAAAAATCACATAGTTCATCTAAGAAACTCTTATTAATTAAAGTTAAGCCGGATCAGTACGTGTTACGATGGATTATTGAAGAATCTATAAAGCAAGAATTTATGAAAGAAACTGCACAAAAAATTTTCGTGGTTTTTTTCGATGCACTTTTTTTATTCGTTCACATGGTTAAATATTTTGTTGGCGTTTGTCTCTGCTGCGCTTGACTTTTCAACTAAAGGATAAGGAAATTGGTAAGTTTTTTAATTTAGTTTGCTTTAAAATATATGCAATATACTTAGAGAGCAACTATAGTGTCGAAATCCAGCCGGAAATAATTTCTATTGATGTACCATTTTTGGGGAAACTACTGAAGCGATTTTTGTATATAACTTCATATAACGCGGACTTTTGATACAAGAAAATTGATCGAAATGTACCGTTGCGTATCATACGCCGGTTATATAAATGAAAGATAAAAAAATAATGGACAAAAAATCATATGAAGCAAGATTTCTAATTTAATAAATATGCTATTTATTTACACAATTTTCGCTGTCAGATTACACAAGAAGTTATTGTTATACCTTAATATCTTCATTTTTTGCTATGTATCTGACGGTTTCTTTGCAAAAGAGGTACGTTATATCTAATACGCCAATTTAAAAAAAAAACACCGAAATATAGACGTCTAACTATTGAATTTTTAATTTTAGTTCTTTCCGCGAGATCAATATTTATTGTAAAGTTGGAGGGGGAGAGGATTTTTCAACGTGGTACTCCTTTTCTTTTCATGATTAGTTTTGAGGGTATTTTCTTGGTTCAAGGTGTATGACCATCACTATGGACCCCCCCCCCCCCCAAAAAAAAAAAACCCAGAATCTCCTTTAGAGAGAGGAGGAGGGGGGGGGGGGGACCTCTTGATTCGTTGAAAACTCAAGAGTGAAAATGATTATTTATAATCTAGTTTCTTTAAAGATTATTCGTATGAGGAAAAAAAATATATCAGGGCATACCTACTAAAATAGTCTGGATTGTACAATTGCAATAGCATGACCGCTGTACGACATACTCCTGGTGAAAAGTTAACGCCAATAAATTTTCTTTCCTTTTAATATTTGTGACAGCTTTCATTAATCGAAGTAATTATACAAATATCTACAGATTTTCTTTTAATATTACTTTGAAGCTACTCCAAAAAGTACTCAAAGGATTTGTGATCCGTAATAACAATAGTAACGTACATTATGATGGGGGCATCCATGTTATTCCGGAACTGGTACAGACATATGTTATGACGTCACCGCAGAGAGCAACAGAATTCAAGCTTAATTAAAATCTGACAGAAATTGTGAAAATTAAGAACTACAAAATTATTTTTAAAAACCATGTAAAAATAATTTAGCAGCATGGGAAGACAACAGTTGCACAGTTTAAATTCTTTGTAAACAAACGCAACGAAATGTAAACAACAAACCAGTCTCTTGTTTTTGTCAGCGTTTTTTTCGCGATGCTACAACTAAACATATATAGGCTTAGATGTATTGTAATCCCGCATCCGTCATCTTTGATTTTTTCTTCTTGCGTGAAAACTCCTTTTTCGCCAATTAGTAAATGTCGCCAATGGTTAAATATTGTTCCTAGATTAATATAATATTGAAAAAACTGGAATATAATAATTATAACTATTAATTAAAAAAAAAAATTAATTCATGCCACAAAAAAAAACAAAGATGGCGGATGCAGGATTATAATACATCTGTTCCAAAATGGAGCTCTTAATTTTTTTCATAACTCTTCCTTTAATGTTTTATAATCTGCATTATTGTTGACACTCTTAATCAAACCAATCATGAAGCAGAAAATGTTTCAAAGTTCCACTGTTTTTCAGTGAACGCAGATGCGTCGGTGGAATAAAATTATTGAT
Source organism: Maratus speciosus (assembly GCA_963932465.1). Taxonomy (NCBI): domain Eukaryota; kingdom Metazoa; phylum Arthropoda; class Arachnida; order Araneae; family Salticidae; genus Maratus; species Maratus speciosus. Next base: position 132,076,170 of record OZ010796.1, on the reverse strand, counting down.
TTTAAATGAATTCAACTGAACATATCCAGGGTTTTTGTTAGTTGAGCACTGGAAGGTTTTTTCTTTCGATTTGTTATGATTTAGAAATAGTTATCATTTTATAAGTAATTTATTATAAAATTTAATTTTTTTTTTTTTTACAAATTACTGATTATTTTCAGAAAAGTTTCAAGCATCAGAAATTTCCCTACAGTCATGATCTAAAGCAACATCACAAATTTACTGCATCGATAAACAGTCTTGCTATGGCATAGTTTACAATGGAGTAAAGGTCAAAATTAGCACTAGACACCAGCCACAGGGCCAGTAAATGAAGAAAAGTGGCTAGTGAAAAATTGTCTATCAGTGGCCACTTTCCGTCCACTTTTTTATAAGGAGATAAAAAAATTTTCTTGCATTTCATCAAGGATTCTACTTTTTTTGGTTCCAGTATATTTACAACATATTTATTTGGGCTACTCTGTTTTAGATCAATAATTATAAAAATTTTACTGTTTAGCATTTTGAAATAAAAAAGCGTCCGCTAGTTTAAAGAAAGTGGCCACTTTAAAAATTAGTCTTACCAGCCAGTGGCCGCTAATGAAATTTCCCAATTTTGACCTATACAATGGAGTCTTCTTCTGTCATTGGACTTAGTGGTTAAATGTCCTCTCTCCTTTTGCATGTTAAAATCAAAAGGCCTGGCTAACTATTTACTTTCAAAAAGGTGTTTGCAATAGAGACAACTTCATGTTTGAAATCTAAGAGAGACCTATTTTCAGAGCATAATGTTGGTATTTTTCATGCATTTGTCAAGGTTTTATCTTTTCTTCATTTTCTGTCAGTCATATTCAATGGATCCTTCTTTATCTCCCAGCAGCAGAATTTTTTTCTGCAGCCTGCAACGCAAGTAGAAACTTTAAAAACAGTCTGCAGAACTTAAGGACAAACGCCCTCTTTCCAGTCCCTCATGCATTCACCCCCCCCCTCCCCCAGTATTTGTAATTAACATAAAAGGAAAGTATTTTTTAAAATAATTTATCTTTGTCCTCAAAATTTTTAACACCACTATCGGAAAAATCTTTTATAAAATTTGTCAAAATGTCTGAAACAGAATAACAGTAAAAATAACATACGAACAGCAATTTCAAAAATTTTTGAAAAGATTGACACAATGTGATAATATCCAAAAATTATATATAGATACAGGGATGAAAGTGCACTAAAGCCACTTTGACGCAGCAAAAATCTAATTTTGTAGCAGTAAAATCCATTTTTGTAGCAGCAAAAATCGAATCTTTTAGCAATAAAAGCTGTTATTGGTGCAGAATGAAATTCTTAGAAAATCAAATTTGAGTAATTCATGCAAATATATAAGTAATTCTATTGCAATGTTTTATTTATCAATCTTAGCTAGTTGTGTAATTCAAAATTTAACATGCTTTCACTCAAAACATGGCTAACTAATTTTTAACCTGCCACTCAGCTGTAAAAAAATCTCGTAAAAACATCAATTTTTCAGCAAATTTACCGCGATTCTTTGACGGAATTCACCTTTTTTTCCTCAATCCTTTGAGGAAATGCACGATTTTTCGACGATGTTCGCGTTTTTCTTCGCGACCTTTCGACGATGTCTGCCTTTTTTTATCGCGATCTTTTGACGATGTCCGGCTTTTTTATCGCGATCTTTCGACGTTGTTCGCGATTGATCTTTCGACGATGTTCACGTTTTTTTTTTTCGCGATCTATCGACGATGTTCACGTTTTTTCGCGATCTATCGACGATGTTCACGTTTTTTCGCGATCTATCGACGATGTTCACGTTTTTTCGCGATCTATCGACGATGTTCACGTTTTTTTCGCGATCTATCGACGATGTTCACGTTTTTTTCGCGATCTATCGACGATGTTCACGTTTTTTTCGCGATCTATCGACGATGTTCACGTTTTTTTCGCGATCTATCGACGATGTTCACGTTTTTTCGCGATCTTTCGACGATGTTCATGTTTTTTTCGCGATCTTTTGACGAAATTCACGTTTTTTCTGCCGATCCTTTGAAAAAAAATTGCGTTTTCTATACGATCTTTTGAAGATATGTTTTTTCGCGATCTTTTAGCGAAATCCGCTTTTTTAGCGATCTTTGCGCGAAATTCGCTTTTTCCCACGATTTTTTGACGAAATTCGCGTTTCTTCCGCGATCCTTTGACGAAATTCGCGGTTTTTCTGCGATCCTTTGACGAAATTCGCGGTTTTTCCGCAATCCTTTGACAGAATTCGCGCTTTTCCCGCGATCATTTGTCAAAATTAACGTTTTTCCCGATCATTTGACGAAACTCGCGTTTTCCCGCCATCCTTTGTGAAAAGTTGCTATTTTTTAGCAGCTCTTTGACGAAAGGGGCTTTTTTTCGATCTTGACAAACTTTTTGCCATCTTTTGACGAAATTCGCCTGTTTTCCACGATCTTCTGACGAAAATCTCATTTTTTAGCGAGCCTTAGATAAAATCCGCATTCTTTCCGCGATCCTTTTTCGAAATTAGTGTTTTTTCCACGATCCTTTGATGAAATTTGCGCTTTTCTGCAATCCTTTGACAAAAGTTGCTATTTTTCCATAGCCCTTTGACGAAGTTCGTGTTTTTTCCGCGATCTTTTGATAGAAACTGCATTTTCCCACCAGCCTTTGACGAAAGTTGCTATTTTTCTGCAGCCTTTTGACGAAAGTTGCTATTTTTCCGCAGCCTTTTGACGAAAGTTGCTATTTTTCCGCAGCCTTTTGACGAAAGTTGCTATTTTTCCGCAGCCTTTTGACGAAAGTTGCTATTTTTCCGCAGCCTTTTGACGAAAGTTGCTATTTTTCCGCAGCCTTTTAACAAAAGTTGCTATTTTTCCGCAGCCTTTTGACAAAAGTTGCTATTTTTCCGCAGCCTTTTGACAAAAGTTGCTATTTTTCCGCAGCCTTTTGACAAAAGTTGCTATTTTTCCGCAGCCTTTTGACAAAAGTTGCTATTTTTCCGCAGCCTTTTGACGAAACGTTTGCTTTTTGATCTTATGACAAAATTCAGAGTTTTCTTCGTGATCTTTTGACGAAATTCTCGTTTTTTTTCGCGATCCTTTGACGAAATTGGCTATTTTAACTGCAAACAATTGACGAAATTGTTTTTTCCTCGAACATTTGTCGAAATTGGTGATATTTACGTCCGAATTTTCGGACTAATGACGATTTTTTATTTCTAAAGAAATCAACCCAACGAGGATTGACTCGTTTAATAATGGGCGTTTCATGATCACGTGTCTAGTTTTCGCCGTGAATTATTTATATTTTAAAGGGAATCGGAGCTTCGTCAATCGCATGTGGCATGGATCGTATTATTATGGCATATGGCAAATAATTTCGGCTTAGATGCCGTATGTTCCCTTCGTTGTTGTTGTTTTGAAATGTTTGGCGATTTTTGGTTGGCGTGTTGGCGGTGTTTTACGGACGTGGCAACCTAGTTCTGGTAACCCCGTTTTTCAGGAGAGCGTGGTTATCGGAGGCGCATTTATTTCATTTGATTTAGTATGACTGTAGTGATGGGTACGTGTAATGTTAGCGAAGTTGTGAAAAAGTATCAAGAAATAGTATTTCAAAAAGGGGTTTTTTTTAAAGTTTCGTGGAATAGGAAGATTTTAGGAAGTGAAGGTGACGGAAGCAGGTATTTTTTTTTTTCGACTTTTGGAAGATAGAGAAATGTTTGTAAATTTTTTGAAAGATGTTGGTTTAGTAAAATCTAGTATTGTTTGTAGCGAGTGTGGTGGGGACATGCAAATTAGAAAGAGATGCAATACTTCGGATGGGTGTAGTTGGGTGTGTCGTAATAAGAAAGTAATGGCGGATGGGAAGAGGAAAGTTTGCGCAAAGAGTTATCGTTTCGGTATGGTTCTTGGTTTAGCGGGTGTAGTAAGTTGAGTATTGAAGAAATATTTTTATTGACATTTGAAATTATTATTGGGACTAAGACATTTAAAATTCGTGAACAGTATAAGTTTGGTAATCATACGATGGCAGATTGGAGGCAGTTTATTAATGAGCAAGTGTTAGAATATATTGAAGGGAAGTCTGAGAAGATAGGGGGAATAGGGAAGATTGTGGAAGTGGACGAATCGAAATTTGGTAAAAGAAAATATAATAAAGGTCATGCGGTTGATGGCCAGTGGGTTTTTGGCGGTGTTGAGAGGGGTACTGGCAGGATGTTTTTAGTTGCGGTGCACGATAGGTCGTATGTGACTTTGAGGAAATGTATAGGAGAATGGATTGAAAAAGGTACGGATGTTTATAGCGATTACTGGAAGGCGTATGATAATTTGGGGAGTGATGGGTATCATTCATTGAGGGTTAATCATAGTATAAATTTTGTCGACCCTATTACTAAAGTCCATACTAATACTATTGAAAGTATGTGGAGGCATGTAAAGTGTACTTTACCGACGTATAATCGTCAGAGTGATTTTGCTTTTTATTTGGCTATGTTTCTTTTCGATAGGGCTTGTTATGATCAAAAAGTACCAATTTTTAATAAGTTTTTAGATATTGTAAGGGGGGGGATAAAGTGGGAGGAGTATAAAACGGAAATTTCATGAAGGTTTTGGAGGAAATTTATTTTGGAGTTAAGTTTTAAAAAGAAACAAGAAGTGCTTGTTTTTTGAAATTGGATGTTTGTTTTTGTGGACATTTTTTAAAAAGAAATAAGAAGTGTATGTTTTTGTGAAAAGTTTTGAAAAAAAAAAAAGAAGAAGAAAAAAAATTGAGATATTTCATGTATATTTTTTAAATTTTTTAAGAAAAAGACTCTCTATATGGATTGTATTTTGCTTTTTAAGTATTCAAAGTTGGATACATATTATGAAAGAAACTAAATATTTTTCAATGTGGAAAGTTGCCATATTGAAAGTTGTTTAAAGGAAGGAGATGTGTGTTAAGGTATGTGGATAATTTTATTTATATTTTGTTATATTTTATTGTAATGTTTCCTGTTATGTGTTTATTGTATATGTTTTGTGAATTTTTGTGTTAGCCACTTAACGAGTTTCGTGCATTTTTGTGTTAGCCACTTTAACGAGTTTCGTGCATTTCTGTTATCGCGGCAGAGGGAGTTTGCTGGATCCAGTGATGTTTTTTTTCGGTCGATGAGCGCGTAGCGCTCATACAACGATTACTGATTGCCTGTTTAGCGAGTTTTGTTTTTTATGTATATTTTGCTTTATGAGTTTTGTACATTTTGAGATTGCTACTAAGCGAGAATTGGTAAATTTTGAGATAGCTTTACAGCGAGAACTGCTGAATTCGGTGATGTTTTTTTTTCGGTTTATGAGCACGTAGCGCTCATACAACGATTACTGGTTGCTATTTTAGCGAGTTTTGTTTGTTTACATTTTTTTTTATTAAGCCTAACATGCGTAGAAATCGGTGCTTGGCGACATTTGCTATTTGGCGGAAAAGGGGTTTTCTCGCCAAAAAAAAATCCAAGATGGCGGCCGGGGAACTTATGACATCTGTTCCATAATTTCTAACAAACTTTTTTTTTCTAAATTTTAACAGTTGAGAAATAGTCTGCAGACCTCCTCAAGAGTCTGCGACGTGCGTCACAGCGTTGCGCCTATTCTGCGCCCGGGCTTTATCCAATTCAAGTTTCCAGTTTTTGTGGGACCTGTGCTGCTTTTTAAGGGCACAAATATATTTTTATGCACGCTTCAATTTCGCGAGCAGTATTGCAGTAAAAATATATCAATATTTTTCGGAAGTGCTTTCTTCTGGATGCCTGCAATAGGTAGCTTTTTACTATTTGTAATGAAAGCTACAGCTAAAAAGTACTTGGGTTGTATCTGCTTCAGGTTTCTCTGGATTCAAAACATTCTGAATAATTTTTTCATCCATCAATTCTTCATAAACAATATTTGTTGCAATTAAGACAGTATGCGATTTCATCTACAGAAATATTTTCTAGCTTCTGCTCCTAACGCCAGATAAGCATTTTACTCAAAATAGCACCATCCGATTCGGGTTTATGTGCATTTCAATTTTCGTTGTTAGTTTCTGAGTTTTTTAAAAAAGGAAAGGGACTGGTTGTTAACCGATGGTGTCTGTTGATAGAGTGGCTGATAATCTGAAGTTTATTGTATTATTGCGGCTTTTGATTGCTTTATCATAGTTTTCTGTGGTTTCATAACATGAGCTAGTGAGCTCTAGTATTCAAATACTATCATCATATAATCATCACTGTTTGATACTCTCTGGAATCTTGTGGCTAGTAAGATGATGGGTACTATTTCAGTTTTGAAATTTTATTTTTATTTTTTCAAGTGTCATCAATATGACTGAGCTACACACATGTACATATAGGGTAGATGTGCCAGTAATGGACACCCTTCCAGTAATGGACACCCCTTGATGTTTTTGGTTCATAAAAAAATAACAAATATTTAGCTTTATTTTTTTTATAATTCCCCCTTGCATGTTTTATAAAACAGGGTTATTGTTGACACTTTTAATCAAACCAATATGAAAGCAGAAAATGTTTCAAAGTTTCACTGTTTTCCTGTGAAAATCTTAACGAAGAGGCTAAGAGTTGGCTTCGTTTAATTAATTTATATACTATTTATTTTCTTGCAAAATTTGAATGTTTTTGTTTAAGTAGCAATAGAAAACTTTGAATTTTATATACCAATGGCCATTTACAAAATTTCATTTATTTTTGATTTTAAGGTGTCCATTACTGGGATGGTTAATTAGTCATTTTCCAGTAATGGACACCCCATGTAGACATTGCTAAAAATGCAATTTTAGTAATGTTTATAGTGCATAAAATACTTTGGCTTAACTGCAAACCTAAATAATCAAATTTAATTTTTAAATTATACTTACCAAAATGTAATAACACCAAAACTTTTATAAATAGCTGCTTTTAAGTTATTTTATGAGATTTTATGAAATTTCAATATTTTATTTTACTTATTATTATTATTATTTTTTATGTAGTACATATACCTTGCATATTTTACAATCTGGTGATCAAACCAGCCAGGAAGCAAAAAATATTGTTTAAGAGCACAGGCAAAGAGGGGCTCATAGGGCTTAATCCCTCTCTGTTTATATAAAAACAAGTTACAGGAGCTATTAAAAATCTATTTTCTGTCTTAAATGTTTCCTTATTGAAAAAAAAAAAAAAAAGTGTAATACTATTAATGAAAGTTACAGGTAATATTCATGAAACTAGTAAATTTGCAGATCAGTGGCCTCAAACATCAGTTTTACAGTTTTATTTTGAAATTATTTTATTTAGTATTTAAAATATTCAACTCACAATATCATTTCTTTCATATTTGTAATATTAATTATAAATGATATATCAAGTAGTCTCTGGAAGATTGTTAAAAATAGTGACACAAAACTGAACATTTAAAAATAGTGACACTAAACTAAACATTAATATTCCAAAACTTTTTTTTTAATTACCTTTTAAATCCACCACTGTTACAATAATCTGATGGCTGTAATTGCCTGATATTTAGTATTTTAATCTATCCATCTAAAATAATTAAAACATCGATCTTCTGATAATTTCAATAATTGATGCAAACAATAAATGATTATCACAAATATTTTATTAATTACTGGTATCCTAATTGTTAAGTTTATTTGAAAATAACTATTTTGTTTCATTAGTATGTATTCATTAAATTCTGGTTCTAAATAGTCATAAAAACAATTATATTTATTACTTTTTATGGGGTGTCCATTACTGGGCTTTTGGGTGTTTTGATATATTTCTGTTATTTAAAATTAAATTTCTATTCATATTGGGAAATGAGGCTCTAAGAATGGTTAAATATTGTTGATAGATTAATATAATATTGAAAAAACTGGAATATAATAATTTTAACTATTAATAAAAAAATAATTTTCAAAGAAATTCCTTAAGGATGTCCATTACTGGCCTATATTTTTAGTTAAATTGATCATATGAATTTAAACAGGGGTGGCGCCAGAACTTGCCCGACGGGGGGGCACAGTATCCCTGACAGGGGGGCCGAATTCATAATATATACAGTAGAGTACTGATTATCCGGATTGTCCAATAAAGCGGATCGGTCAACGGTCATACGTTTTTTTCCAATCTTCTCCAAATTTTTTTAAGTGAAACTTCTTTAGGCGAGGCAGGGTGAATTTGGCTGGACGTCACGAAAGTTAACCGTTAAATAACGATTTCCTAATCAGGAAATAATAAAATCGCCAACAAATGCAAAGACAGCATTGCATAAAATCAACTGTTTCTAGAACTTAAGAAGTTTCACTTCTAACTAGGGATTGACCAAAGCAGCAAATTTACCGAATACCGAAGCTTCGGTCAAAGTGTACACCGAATATTCGGTATTCGGCAACCGAATACTTAAAAATTTACAATACACATTTTTGCATATATTAGCTTTTTTAATAAATTTTAATTAACATTAAATTCTTAATAATTTAATTCAGTTACATTTTTATTCTTAAATCTAATTTACACAAAAAAGATTTAATGACTTCTTTCCACTCACAAATTCATTAACCCATCACTTATTTTTTTATTATTTTATCACTAGTCAATACCCTAAGGAACCTATGAAAATATTAAACTATACAGGCTGTTATTAAGGATAAGAATTGTCAGAAAAACAAAAGTTCATTCAAATGAAAAGAAACAATGTTGTCAAAGCTGATTTACTGATTGTCTAAGTCTAATTATAAACATATTGAATAGGAATATTTTCAAATACAAAAGGTATTATATCAATATGTACATTTAACTATATTTTCTGTCAAATTACTGATACATATTTATATTTTGATTAATATTTTAACATTGTGGTTATGAAGATAACAAATTTGAGTGATTTTAATTTAATGATTATAAAAGCTATAGGATAGGCATACTTATTTGATGTGTGTATTTTCTTTAATATACACCTTAGATATACAGAGATGAACTCTGATATACTTATTTGATGTGTATATTAAAGAAAATACACATTAAACAAATTTAAATTAAGAAAACTAATGTAGAAATAATTAAAATTAAATGATAAGGGAAAGATGCCCATCTTCCTTATTTTTTTTTCCTCTATTGTAGACAGTTGTTTTGATTTCACTGCTATGTAGACTATTTTAGAAAGGAAAAAGTTTTTTTAAAAATTAAAAATGGCCTTTGACTTGGTTTTTTGTAGTGCAGCTGAAGTCTGAACTCATGCACCTAATATTAAAACTCATTGTTTAGCCTATTTTACTTCTAATTAAAAGAGAATTCTTTTACTTTAAAAAAAATACTTATCCACAATTATTCGGCCGAATACTTTTAAGTATTCTGCCGAAGCCGAATATTAGGTTTACATGCCGAACCACCGAATACCGAATCGACTATTCGGTATTCGGTCAATCCCTACGTCTAACGCGCGAGAGTCCCACTCAGTACAAAAAGAAAATGCCCTCTAGGAAACAGAAATCTGTCAAGAATTTCTTTTTCCTATCACAATGAATTTTTTTAATGTATGTATTGTAAAGTGTATGCATATATACATGTAATAATTTCTATGCGTACGTCTAAGTTTCGACCAATTTTGTAGAAAATAGTTTTTAAAAAGTAAAAACAAAACAACTTCTAAATATGCCTTAATAGGCTAAAATCTGCACTACCACAACTGCCAGTCCTAAGCCTGGAAAAAGTGTGAAGGGAAGTGACCTAAAAAACATTGCCATTAGGTGTTTTTAAAAGTTGTCCAATTATCCGGATTTTTCATTAACCGACCTCGGTCCTGATCGGTCCAGATAATCTGCGATCTACTGTATAAGAGATCTCCACGAGCCCGGGCTTGTCCCGAAGCCCGAGCTCGGTAAAAGTTTCTTTCATTAAACTCGGGCCGGGCTTAAATTTTATCTGAAAACTCTGTAGGGGCTCGAGCTAAATTTTAGCTTTAAAAAAGCTGGTCCGGGCTCGAACTTCATTCTTCTCGGGGCATGTCCGGGTCTTATATTTTTTTCTGTTGATTCGGGCCGGACCGGGACTGTATTTAATTTTTTTTCCCCATGTCGTGATAACTTTTCTCCTTCATTAGTGGTTTCAATAAACAATAAAACATTTCTTTGTTTCTTTCATTTTTAGGGTTTCATTCATCTGACGAAACCCTCTATTCGTCTCACTCCTCTGTCTGTCTGTCCGTCACAGAGCCCGTTCTCAGAAACTATATATGTTGGAGACTTGAAATTTTGGATACTTATAGCTGAACATCTCACATCAAACGACAAACCATAAAATTTTGAAAAAGTCTTATTTACCCGTCTAGGCTCTAACTTTTTAAGATTTAACGTATTTTAAGATTTGTTTAATAACTCAGCCCCTAATTAAGTTAAGACTTGAAATTTTGGATACTTATAGCTGAAAATCTCACATCAAACGACAAACCATAAAATTTTGAAAAAGTCTTATATTTACAACTCCGGGCTCTAACTTGTGTATTTTAAGCTTTTTTTTTAGGGTTTCATTCATCTGACGAAACCCTATACATCTCGCTCCTCTGTTTGTCCATCCGTCTGTCTGTCACAGAGCCCGTTCTCAGAAACTATACATGTTGGAGACTTGAAATTTTGCATACTTATAGATGAACACCATACATGATACGACAAATCATAAAATTTTGAAAAAGTCGTACATTTAACCCCTTTGGGCTCCCACATGTGTATTTCAAACAATTCTTTCTGAGTCCCTAATTAGGTTGCAGGAGTGAAATTTTGCGTACTTATAGATGGACACCTCAGATCAAACGAAAAATCATAAATTTTTGAAAAAGTCGTACATTTAACCCTTTGGGCTCCCACATGTATATTTTAAACAGTTCTTTCTATGTAAGCCTCTAATTAGGTTGGAGGTGTGAAATTTTGCATACTTATAGCTGAATACCTCGCATAAAAATGACAAATCATAAAAATTTCAAAAAGTCGTACATTTAACGCTTTGGGCTCCCACATGTGTATTTTAAACAATTCTTTCAAAGTGAGCCCCTAATTAGTTTGGAGGAGTGAAATTTTGCATACTTATAGCTGACTACATCTTATCAAACGACAAATCATAAAATTTTGAAAAAGTACATTTAACCCTTTGGGCTCCCACATGTGTATTTTAAACAATTCTTTCTAAGTGCACCATAATTGGGTTGGAGGCGTGAAATTTTGCATACTTATAGCTGAACACCTCACATCAAATGACAAACCATAAAATTTTGAAAAAGTTGTACATTTAACCCTTTGGGCTCCATCATGTGTATTTTAAACAATTCTAAGTGAGCCCCTAATTAGGTTGGAGGCATGAAATTTTGCATACTTATAGCTGAATACCTCGCATCAAATGACAAATAAAATTTTCAAAAAGTCGTACATTTAACCCTTTGGGCTCCCACATGTGTATTTTAAACAATTCTAAGTGAACCCTAATTAGGTTGGGGGCGTGAAAATTTGCATACTTATAGCTGAACACCTCACATCAAACGGCAAATCATAAAATTTTGAAAAAGTCGTACATTTAACCTTTTGGGCTCCTACATGTGTATTTTAAACAATTCTTTGTATGTGAACCCTAATTAGGTTGGAGGCGTGAAATTTTGCATACTTATAGCTGAACACCTCGCATCAAATGACAAACCATAAAATTTTGAGAAAGTCATACATTTAACCCTTTGGGCTTCCACATATGTATTTTAAACAATTCTAAGTGACACCCTATTGGGGTTGGAGGTATGAAATTTTGCTTACTTATAGCTGAATGCCTCAGATCAAACGACAAATCATAAAATTTTGAAAAAGTCGTACATTTAACCCTTTGGGCTCCCACATGTGTATTTTAAACATTTCTTTCAAAGTGAGCCCCTAGTTAGGTTGGAGGATTGAAATTTTGCATACTTATAGCTGAACACCATCATGCGACAAATCATAAAAATTTTAAAAAGTCCTACATTTAACCCTTTTGGCTCCCACATGCGTATTTTAAGCAATTCTTTCTAACCGAGCCCCTTATTAAATTGGAGATTTGAAATTTTGCATACTTATAGCAGAACACCTGAGGCCAGGCGACAAATCATAAAATCTTAAAAAAGTCTTACATTTAACCCTTTGAGCTACCACATATGTCTTTTAAGCAATTCTTTTTAAGAGAGCCCCTAATTAAGTTGGAGACATGAATTTTTGCATACGTATAGCTGAATACCTCAGACCACACGACATATCATAAAATTTTCAAAAAGCCTTATATTATTTACTCCTCCGTGCTCTAATTTGTATATTTTAAACAATTTTTCTGACCTCCACCCTTTTCACCTGGGGAGCACTTTTCTAACTTTTGTCGACACCCCTTTGACCATTCTTTCATATTATGCACCATAGCCTTACATATTTTAGTTCCACTTTTTACCGCCAGGGGTGCCTACTTATTTCGGCTGCTATGGGTCCAATCCCCTCGACTAATATATCTATGTATAGTATGTAAAACGGAGTTTCGTTCGGATAAAGGTTTGTTTAAAATAAAGTGTGCCCCTTGTTGCGAAATGTGGAACTAACAGATTTTTCAAAAGGATAAAGTTTTTTGAAAGGAATATTAAACGAAACCCTCTGTGCAATCTGTGATCACACTTACCCACTTGTTTTTTCTTTTCCTAACTGAGCCCCTAATTAAGTTGAAGTCTTGAAATATTGGATTCTTATAGCTGGACACTTCACATCAAACGGCAAATCATAAAATTTTGAAAAAGTCTTATATTTACCCCTCTGGACTCTAACTTGTGTATTTTAGGCAATTTTTCTAACTCAGCCCCTAATTAAGTTGGAGATGTGATATTTTGCATACTTATAGCAGCACAATTGTGATCACACGAAAAAACATTTTCAAAAAGTCTTATATTATTTACCACTACGGTAGAGGTGCACAACCTTTTTAAAAGAAGGGCCACTTACAAAAATGTCTGGGTTGTTGAGGGCCACATCAGTAACACAGAGAGAATTATATTTTAGGGAGGTGATCTTTGGCATATAATCGGATAAAAAATATGGTTTCAGAGGGGGGGGGGGGAGTTTTACTCCTCCAGGTTCCCCTACCCAGCCAACATATCAAATTCAGTTGACAAGAACATATCAACAGTTTACATTTGTATTTATAACAGTGATATAGCAAGGATTATTTTCAAAAAGTGATAATATTCCCCGACTTTATTCGGGAAGGGGGGGGGGAGGGATTCTCTATTTTTTCTTACCCAATCAACGAAATTCGTGCTTTTTTCGCGCACAATCAAAGAAATTCACGATTCTTAACTGACGGGCGAAATTTTCAATTTTTCCCGCGGCAAATTGACGAAATTCGCGATTTTTTTCTGCGACCATATGAACAAAAATTGCAATTTTTTCTAGTTATAAATTGACAAAATTCGCGGGCCACATGTCAACCCATTGAGGGCCACTTTTGGCTAGCGAGCCATAGGTTGTGCATCCCTACACTACGGGCTCTAACTTCTGCCTTTTTGGCAATTTTTCTAACCTCCACCCTTTTCATCCGGGATGCACTTTTCTAACTTTTGCCGACACTCCTTTGACCACTCTTCTATATTATACACCATAGCCGTGCATATTTTATTTCCAATTTTTACCGCTAGGGGCACCTACCTATCTTGGGTGCTATGGGTCCTATTACATAGACTAATATATCTACGGTTAGTTTGTAAAACGGAGTTTTGTTCGGATAGAGGTTTGTTTAGAATACAGTGCGCCCCCTGGTTGCGAAATGTGGAACTAACAGATTTTGCAAAAGGATAAAGTGTTTTGAAAGGAATATTAAACGAAACCCTCTGTGCGATCTGTGATCACTTACCCACTTGTTTAAATAACAGGTGGAACATGTTACGCGTCTGGATTTGGCATATCCCGAAATGCGCAGGTCTCTAACACTCACACTGCTACTAAAATTAGAGATGAATTTCACAGGGCCAAAACATTTTTATACCAAATATAAATTTCGAAGCTTGTCAAAGAATATAGTAGATAAACTGAAAATAGCTCTTTAGGTTATTTTGGAAACTCCCTACTAGTCACCTAATCTTCATAGGCGCGGCAGACGAATCCACAAAAGAAAGTTTCCACACTTTTGACCATTACCCGAAAGGAAAAACTGTTTCGTACTCTTTTTCCACTCAGCAACCTCCCAATAAGAGGTTATTCAATATTACAGATTTTACGTGCACATGTGTGGCCCATACACAGCAGTGTGTGAGCGACAGCGTATGGAACAGTTCTCTGGTTATGAGGCGGATCACACCGCCCTTAAAAAAATGCAAAGGTCTAGGAACAAGAGTCCCGCATCAGGTAACGTGGGTAACCAATTTTTTTTGAAACGCGGTTCGTGTTCAGGGCGGGTTGACATGTATTTTAATGTCGGAGGTAACTGAAAAAAAAAATCAGTTGACAAATCCATATCGAAAACGCATGCAGTGACCAAAAATTATTTTAATTTAAAACTATTTTAATTTGTTAGTGAAAGTGTCATCGTGAAAACTAGCAGTTAAACGTTACACCTAATTAGGGTCCCGCTAAGATAATAAATAAAATTTGCAGCCCTGCAAATTTTATTTAAAACCAAGCTTCAACCCAAACCGAACCCAACCAAAAATATTCAGTCTACCCGTAACCCGATCGAACCCGAAATACTTAATTCCAATTCCAACCTGAAACCCGGAATCGGAGAAAATTGATCGAAAATACATATAATGTAATTATAGAAAAATAGTCTGTAATCATATCTGGGTCATTCCACGTGAAATCAACCAATTTAAAGAAAAAGTGTTGCACCATAGTCACAGATTTTTTTTAAATTTTTATCATAGAAAGGCACAGTAATGAAACCCTCAAACCTGAAATTTAAAAATAATTTTCACAATATTGGCTGAGATATAGCCATTTGAAAATTGGTCATTTTTACCAAATGGTGGCCATCTTGGAATCTTATCAATGTCTGTAAATGGCCATAACTTGACAACTAATGGCTCAAATTCTATGTTTCTGATACCAATTTGAAGCTATTTGTACAAAGAATGCATATTTTACATCAAAATAATAGTAAATTTTTATTTCTTTACTTTTTATTATGTGCAAACTGAAAATATCACCCAAAAAAAGATCTGACTATAATGGTCCATAAAAAAAAATGAATCATCATGAATTTTTCTGAAACTTGGTAGAAACATTACTCCATGTGTGTGCTTTAAATAAAAAAAAATTGGAGAGGTAAAATTTGTTGTTTTAAAATAAATGGTTTTTTACACATAGGTGTGTCTTAACCAAATAGTGATCATTTTAGAATCTGTAAGTATTCCTAATCTCTACTACTATTAATGTCTGTAATCGTCTGTCTGTATGTTGGTAACAATCGCCCGTGTCGCCGGAACTACTTTTCTCACAGGCGACGCAGAGGGTCTTATAATATGTCGATTCGGGCCACCATTTTCCAAGAAAAACGGACTTTGTGGTTCCGAGAAAATCCCGCCGTAATTACGGATGTCATTAGCTAATTAACAACTCATTATCGATGGAAAATCCTTTCAAAATTGAATCTGAGACTCGACATCATTAAATTTCCTTCACAACACCTCAATATACACCTTAAAATAAAGGTAAAGTAAATTCCGAACTGAATAACATACAAGCTTAGACTTACGAGGCACGACCATAAAGTTATGACCGTTTTTATTGAACTTTTTAATTTAAGCCACTACCCCTTACATAATACACCTTAAATTAAAGGTATTAAAATTTCCGATCTGAAAATCATGTTAAATAAGCTTTACGGGTTCTTTCCAGAAAGTTATGGCCAAAAAAAGCAAATTTCTCCAAAAATTTTTTTTCAACTCTGTAATTTTTGCCCTTATAATTAGGAAGTTCGCCTTAGAAAAAGTTCTAATCAAACTGCTGGGCATCACGAGCCCAGTTTGTCCCCATCTTTCCCTTCTGCCTCCCCCCCTCTCAGCGTGCCCATAAAGGGTTAACTTTGGCAACTTCTTCTGGTTTTGACTTAACTCAGCGGTGTTTCATATCAAACTGTTGGACATCACGAGCCCAGTTTGTCCCCCCTCTTGCTACTATGTTTATGCATCTCTGGTGTCCATCCCCCGAATTTCCCCCCCCCCCCCCACTTTTCTGTATTTATCTGTTACCCGCCTTGTGATATATCATAGAAAAGGTCTGTGAAGGTTGATTCAAGTTATGCATCTTCAGTTTTCATCCCCTCCTTTTCACCCCCCCCCCCTAGAGGGGCACTTTTCTAAATTTCTTAAATTATTGGTTAGGACCGCCACCTTCCCGACCCATGTATCTACGGAAAGTTCTTTTTATTAAATGTTATGAACTATCTCAAAGTTTCAAACAGATCGCATTGTTATATTTCTAATTTTAACTATATCGTGTTATGTTAGTTCCACATTCCACCACCAGGGAGCGCACTCTAATCTTAACGAAAGCGTATCTGAAAGAAACTCCTTCACACAACCTTTCCGTAGATACATGGATCGGGAGGGTGGCGGTCTTAATCAATAATTTAACATAATTGCTGAAATTACTATGAAAAATATTTTAAAGGGGCCCTACCCGAGCCCCTATAAGGTTAGAGGAAATTGGAAGACGGCAAAATAATCGCGGGGAAACGTTTGCTTGGGTGCCTTGGAGCTACTTTTGGCACGAGATCTAAGCTCTCCGACCAATAGGAGCCGAGATATTTAAGGAAATATGAAAAAAATATAGGATTTCTTTGCATTATCATCTCTTCTCTACTACTATTAATGTCCGTAATCGTCTGTCTGTATGTTGGTAACACTCGCCTGTGTCGCCGGAACTACTTTTCTCACAGGCGACGCAGAGGGTCTTATAATATGTCGATTCGGGCCGCCATTTTCTGAGAAAAACGGACTTTGTGGTTTCGAGAAAATCCCGCCGTAATTACGGACGTCATTAGCTAATTAACAACTCATTATCGATGGAAAATCCTTTCAAAATTGAATCTGAGACTCGACATCATTAAATTTCCTTCCCAACCCCCACAATATACACCTTAAAATAAAGGTAAAGTAAATTCTGAACTGAATAACATACAAGCTTAGACTTACGAGGCACGACCATAAAGTTATGACCGTTTTTATTGAACTTTTTAATTTAAGCCACTACCCCTTACATAATACACCTTAAATTAAAGGTATTAAAATTTCCGAACTGAAAATCATGTTAAATAAGCTTTACGGGTTCTTTTCAGAAAGTTATGGCCAAAAAAAGCAAATTTCTCCAAAAATTTTTTTTTTAAAGACAATAACTCTGTAATTTTTGCCCCTATAAGTAGGAAGTTCCGCCTTAGAAAAAGTTCTAATCAAACTGCTGGGCATCACGAGCCCAGTTTGTCCCCATCTTTCTCTTCTGCCTCCCCCCCTCTCAGCGTGCTCATAAAGGGTTAACTTTGGCAACTTCTTCTGGTTTTGACTTAACTCAGCGGTGTTTCATATCAAACTGTTGGACATCACGAGCCCAGTTTCCCCCCCCCCCCCCCTCTTGCTACTATGTTTATGCATCTCCGGTGTCCATCCCCCCAATTCCTCCCCCCCCCCCACTTTTCTGTATTTATCTGTTACCCGCCATGTGATACATCATAGAAAAGGTCTGTGAAGGTTGATTCAAGTTATAGATCTGTTTAACGTATCTACTGATAGTTTAACGGACTTTCCTTCCGATACAGTTTTGTTATGAATAGTGTGCACTCCCTGGTGGTGGAATGTGGAACTAACAGAATTCTTGGTTAAGACCGCCACCTTCCCGACCCATGTATCTACGGAAAGTTTGCATGAAGGTGTTTCGTTCAGACATGTTTTTGTTAAGAATAGTGCGCTCCCTGGTGGTAGAATGTGGAACTAACATAACACGATTTTGTTAAATTTAGGAAATATAACTAGGCGATCTGCTAAGATAGTTCATAACACATTGAGATATATGCTACTTATTAAACATAAAAATGTCAAAAGTTTAGTTACCACTATTTCCGAATAGTAATTTCTGAAAATATCTTAAATTCTTGCTTAAGACCGCAACCACCTCGAGTAACATATCTACTGATAGGTTGTTTAACGGACTTTCCTTCCGCTCCAGTTTTGTTATGAATAGTGTGCGCTCCCTCATGGTAGAATGTGGAACTAACATAACGCAATTTTGTTAAATTCAGGAAATATAACAAGGCGATCTGCTTGAAACTTTAAGATAGTTCATAACACGTTGATATACATACTACTTATTAAATATAAAAATGTCAAAAGTTTAGTCACCACTATTTCTGAATAGTAATTTCTGCAAACATCTTAAATTCTTGCTTAAGACTGCCACCACCTTGAGTAACATATCTACTGACAGGTTGTTTACCGGACTTTCCTTCCGAGACAGTTTTGTTATAAATAGAGTGCGCTCCCTGGTGGTGGAATGTTGAACTAACAGAATTTTTTGTTAAGACCGCCACCTTCCCGACACATTTATCTATGGAAATGTTGCATGAAGGCGTTTCGTTCAGATATGTATTTAAGAATACAGTGCGCTCCGTGGTGGTGGAATCCGGAACTAACATAACGCGATTTTGTTAAAATTAAGCAATCTAAGAAGGCGATCTGTTTAACATATCTACTGATAGGTTGTTTAGCGGACTTTCCTTCCGAGACAGTTTTGTTATGAATAGAGTGCGCTCCCTGGTGGTGGAATGTGGAACTAACAGAATTTTTTTGTTAAGACCGCCACCTTCCCGACACATTTATCTATGGAAATGTTGTGTGAAGGCGTTTCGTTCAGATATGTATTTGTTAAGAATACAGTGCACTCCCTGGTGGTGGAATCCGGAAATAACATAACGCGATTTTGTTAAAATTAAGCACTCTAACAAGGCGATCTGTTTAACATATCTACTGATAGGTTGTTTAACGGACTTTCCTTCCGATACAGTTTTGTTATGAATAGAGTGCGCTCCCTGGTGTTAGAATGTGGAACTAACGTAGCTCGATTTTGTTAAAATTAGCAGCGAGGACCCGGTTCGAGCGAGATTGCCTTTTTTACAAGACTGTGCAGTCGTGCGCAGCAGGCCTGCTATACGGTGCCGTAGGCAGCGGGGACCCGGTTCGACATTCATTCGAGCACGATACTTTTTAAAAAGAGTTTGCAGTGCGTGCACAGCACGTCTGCTATAAGGTGCCGTAGGTGACGGGATTAGATTTAAATAGGTATTAGTTTTAGCAGAGTGAATTGAAATGCCCAATGGAAACTTAAGCTGATAACCCCAAACCTGTGTATATTAAATAGTCAAGGGAGAATAAAAGATATGGTGGCGAAATAATTACAAGATAGATATAAAAACAATCTAATGTTTATTGAGCAAAAGATAAAAACAATATGTAAGTTAACTTTATATGCATTCAGTAATTCATAAATATAATTAACAGTAACAAGATTAAAAAGTGTTTTAAACAAACCCCATGACATTCGGGAAATGAACTGCATCAAAGAGTGACTGCTAATATGTAAAATCCCATATACTGCTTTAAATCATGCTGAATCTAATCTAATGCTTCCATAAATACGACTAAATTGATGAGAAACTTCTTTATAACTGATGACACTTTCCATGAAGAATATAGCGATAAACCTTGCACGAAAACACAACTCTATACGATGTCAGCTTATAACGATGTGCAGAACTTTCAGTTTCAAGTGAAACGCCATTTCAACAATTAAGGGACGACCAGCTGTTAGTGACTGAGAATCGGAGAAGAGGTAGGAAGAGGAAGAGGTCAAGGAAACATTCATATTTATACAAACGGGGAGAAAGAATAACTCATCACGCAATTCAACGGGCAGCTAATGACGTATCCAGAGTGACCACATCGTGACGAAGTGTCGTACATCCGATGGGCCGTAGGCTCGAACGAAAGACGCCATCTAGTGGCGACCGTGAAACCATACGTCAAATGAAAAAGCTACGTGCCGTTGAAGGCGTGGGAGAAACAGATGGAAAACGGAAAGTACTATAAATGTAAACAGAGTGGATAAATTAAAGGGATGATGACAGAAGTTAATTTAAGGTAAGTAGAATATTTAAATTAGATGTTATATCTGAAAGAAATAAAATGTATTATTTAATAAAAGTGAATATAGAGGAGATAGATATATTGTTATGTAAAAGGATAATGTAGAGGGAAATTCCCGGACAGTGGCAAGAAAGAAGAGGGTAATTTACATATATCAAATGCCCCCCCTCTTGACACTGGAACGGAAGAACAGAAGGGCAAATGCTCACAGAACCACCATACACATGACCTAACAATTATAAAGACATGCAGTGTTCACCAGAGCTAACAATATGCCCCCCCCCCAAAAAACCCAACTACTTAAAAACAGTAAGGGTTAACCTTACACAATATATCCTTGAAAACACAATCCCCCCTGGAATTACAGAACCAGCAGCCACTCAATGATGTAACATGAATCTATAAAACTAAAAAAATATAAATGTAACATATAATACACATAAAACATTAGTAAAAACATACATTTCTCGGATCCCCCCATATTTGATTCATCATCACAAAATTCAATCATTACAAATTCAACATGACTGATTTAAAAATTCATAATATAATGTAATGAAGTCAAGGCATATAATGTTGTACAATTTCTAAAAAAAAAAATTAAATTAAATTGCATGTGTAAACCTCCACCCAACAAGATTGTAACCACAAATTGCCTCTGCCAAAATTCAAAAATGCACACTTATATCTATATAAAAAGCAATCCCAAGAAAAATTTCAATATATGTGGCAGCTCTACCCAAAAGTAACGACCTTGGTTCAAAGTAAAACACAATTCATCCCACATGATGTCAAAGAAAACCAACCTTACTTCAAACAGGTAACCATTGTTAGCTACTCAAAGGCACCCACTGGTAAAAGTCGATGATGCTCCAAAGATGACAAATGCTCCATAAAACTTTACTTTTTAAAAATTATCAAATAAAAATTCTATTTTTAAAACAAAAACTTCAACAGACTTCCTCCGATCACTACAATATACCTGAGAATCCTGAGGAACTAAAGAATGAATCTTAAACAAAAAAAAACTAGACTGGTGAAGTAAGACACCTACCACAGGGCCTACCAACATGCTGAAAAATTTTATCAGCATTCCCTAACAGCTCAGATGCCGAAGCACGCACTCATTCCAAAAAGTAAAAATAAAAATTTCCTTATCCAAGTGCACTTAGAAAAGAAATTTGCCATTGGCCAATGGTCTTCACTCACGCCGACCCATACCACATAAACACGCAGGTATATATACGACTAAAGAGGGATCCTTGAAGTTACAACTAAACCTTAATAAAACCAATAAATATCTAAGAATTCAACAACTAAAGGAGCAAATTTTCATTTCAATCCATGGAAAAACTAATTTTTACATCTTGACAACATCAATGGGAGAGAAGGAGATTTACATTCCAGGAAGGCATGTAATTGAGTATCAAGTGCAAAAGGCTGATCAAGTTCTATCATTAGATGAACCAAATCTTAAAAATTTTGCAAACTTGACCCTAAAAAGATTATATTCTAAAACAGCAGCCAACCTTCTCTAATTTAAAAGGATTACATAAACCTTGGGCAACAGCTACCATAACAAAAATAACCACTGGGAAAAGGACCTTAAACAGCTTTAAATTCTAAAAAAAACTTCAAATACACTAAGTATTCTCACTTTCATGATCTAACCCTCCAAAGCAACAAATATAATCCATCAATCTAACCAGTAGACGTATAAAATAAACTGTCGATCATTTCTAAAAGTGAAGTTGAATCACTAAAAGATTAACATGCGATTCAATTCTAAAATTTATTCATGGATTGATAGATGATCCAAAAACTTCAAAATTGCTGGAGGTTAACTTCAGATAAGCCAATGAATCACAAGTTCCCAGGGCTTAACACATTACTGGAGCTCTATCTCATAAACATTAAAATTTTAATTTAAAATGAAGTTAAATTCCGGAATCTCTGCTTTCATAATGAAGTCTCAACAGGTAAACTAGATCCATATACCAATGAATATACAGGCCAGAAGGGGAAAGGTTAAAAAGAAAATCTTTTAAAACTTATGAAAACTTAAACAATTATAAATATTGCACATGTAACATATAAAGCTAAAACCAAAAAGTCCCCCCCAAATCAAAATAATGTTTCCCTCAGGTAATAAAAATCACAGTGTCTTAAAATAGTACATGACACAAGATACCTATACCAAGAAAACTAATGTAAATGACTAGAGGAAACTAACATGGTCAGCATAAGTCACATGAGTTTAATTTAAATAAAGATAAAATAATTAAATTAAAACATTGCCGTAAAAAGGTTTCTCAAACAGAACCCTGATATAGGATTCAAACATTAAGTGAAGATCCAAATTACTTATCTTTACACTTAAATTTAAAAATTTCAAAAGATCTTAAAGAAAACCCCATTAAAATTTAGACAATGCCAAAAAGAAAATTAAATATTTCTATTACAAATTATATTAAATTCAAAATGAATAGGTTACCAAAAAAAGATTTAAAGAGAATTTAAATAATTAACCCCAATTAATGGCCAAAAATTCATGATCTTTAGCATGAATCAATAAAACTTTATATATATAAACACTGCTTTTAAATGATTCTATTGTTGTGGACAACTGAAAAGAAAAATACATCAAAATGCACATTTATATCAGGGAGGAGAACATTAATCAGGGCAAATAAAGCAGCATGAATAAATTAAACAGATTTTTCCTTTATTAACAAGATATAGCATAATCATGAAACAGTAAATAATTATGTCACTTAAAATAAAAGCATCTTAATCAACCGACTTCCCATATAGCCCAGCTATGCACATGACTAATTAAAAGGATAAGTCTAAGTTGAAAATTTTGCAAGAATTCAGTGACAAAAAAAAAAAAATTTCAAAAAAAAAAATTAGATTAAATGTTCAAGAAAAGTATAAAATAATTGTATCTATTGTACTTGACCCTCTGATAAATTAAAAGCAAAAAGGTAAGCATGAGTTAAAAAAAAAATTTCTTAGCTCTTACAGATATAGAAAATCAAACTTATTTGTAAAAACTATCAAAATTTTGGGTAATCGGCCCTGTTATTCGAACTTCCAAAAATATTGACAGAAATAAAAACCCATCCAATATTGATAGGACGATCAGAGGTAAAGTCAGATAGAAACCGCCTGCATTTCCCATAATCAAATTAAATGGCAAAAAAAAAAAACAAGATAAAAATAATTAACAAAATTGAAGAAATTCAAACAACTGTTAATCAATCTATTAAGTTTAAGAATGTACATTTAAACTATAAATAATTTAGAAGGCCAAGAATTAGTTTAGATAAAACAAACTATATAAATTTAAAGTTAATTTAAGTCAGGCAGATAGGCAACATGCATAATCTGTGAACAGAAATTATGCTACTTTTAAAGAATTACCCCCATTTAAAAAAAAAATCTAGATTTAACCTGACAAGATAGTATACTTATTGCAACCTGTAACATAAAAAACATAATTTAATAAATGATTTTCACCCTGATCAATTAAACATCAATTTTGATCATAAAAATTTCCCCCCTTTTAAAAATTTACATAAAATGCAAAACTGTTACACTGATCTACAGTATGAAGATTCCGAAACTTGAAAAACATTTAATTATATATTAGAAAAGCACATTAAAAATCAGCAGAAAACAATCAAATGGCAAATGAAAGTTGATGGAGTACACAATAAAAATACAAAGACTCATTAAAAATGTAAAACACTTAAATAGTGAGGGACTGAAAAAATTGTTGTGGCGTCCCTTGAAAGGTTGAAAATAATGTTGGCCAAAGATGACTCTGGAACAAAACTGTTCAACTTTAAGTCAAAAATATATGCCGAAAGTTCTTTTATAAGCAAAAGAAAAGTCAAAAGTTTAATTTTTATATAGCCCCTAAGCAGGCATATATTGTAGAAAAGCTTCCATCTTTACCATCGCTTCTACCCAGCACGCAACCACTGCGCTACTGGTAGGAACACTAATTGCATATCTTGAAAAATATTGCACTAAACTTTGACTATATATAGATGAACTTTCGATGGAACAGCTTTAATTAAAAATATGATGATGTTTCACACCATAAAATATCACCAAATGAAGAAGCATAACAGTTGAAACCACAGCAGTTGAATCACTTCATGCAGATTTTAGAACAACTTTCAGCGATGTCCACACTTTGAAAATAGAAAACTTTCATCTTTTCAGCAGTAAAATTTTGCAGTATTCATGTCAAGAGGTCAAAAAAAATTTCAAACTATTTAAAATTTATTCTAAAACTCAGTTACTTTTTAAAAAAACTGGAAATAAGCCATATTAACTTTAATTACTTTAAAAAAAATTTCAAAAATTTAAAACATATAACTGATAACCATAAAAGTAATAAAGATTAACCGCCCCCCCCCATCGCAAAGCATCGCTAAATTGCTGATGAGGTCGGCGTTCACCACCATAATGCCGAACCCGTAAGGGTTAAATTCGGTAATTATAAAGAAAAACAGAAATATAGAACAATATCTTTAAAAAAAATTTCATAAAATCAAATAACTTACTATTTATTTACTATTATAACGAAAAACGATTTTAAGTTTCTATTATATTAAACTATTAACACGGTTAGGGATTGGGCCCATAACCTGATGGGATTAGATTTAAATAGGTATTAGTTTTAACAGAGTGAATTGAAATGCCCAATGGAAACTTAAGCTGATAACCCCAAACCTGTGTATATTAAATAGTCAAGGGAGAATAAAAGATATGGTGGCGAAATAATTACAAGATAGATATAAAAACAATCTAACGTTTATTGAGCAAAAGATAAAAACAATATGTAAGTTTATATGCATTCAGTAATTCATAAATATAATTAACAGTAACAAGATTAAAAAGTGTTTTAAACAAACCCCATGACATTCGGGAAATGAACTGCATCAAAGAGTGACTGCTAATATGTAAAATCCCATATACTGCTTTAAATCATGCTGAATCTAATCTAATGCTTCCATAAATACGACTAAATTGATGAGAAACTTCTTTATAACTGATGACACTTTCCATGAAGAATATAGCGATAAACCTTGCACGAAAACACAACTCTATACGATGTCAGCTTATAACGATGTGCAGAACTTTCAGTTTCAAGTGAAACGCCATTTCAACAATTAAGGGACGGCCAGCTGTTAGTGACTGAGAATCGGAGAAGAGGTAGGAAGAGGAAGAGGTCAAGGAAACATTCATATTTATACAAACGGGGAGAAAGAATAACTCATCACGCAATTCAACGGGCAGCTAATGACGTATCCAGAGTGACGACATCGTGACGAAGTGTCGTACATCCGACGTGCCGTAGGCTCGAACGAAAGACGCCATCTAGTGGCGACCGTGAAACCATACGTCAAATGAAAAAGCTACGTGCCGTTGAAAGCGTGGGAGAAACAGATGGAAAACGGAAAGTACGATAAATGTAAACAGAGTGGATAAATTAAAGGGATGATGACAGAAGTTAATTTAAGGTAAGTAGAATGATATTTAAATTAGATGTTATATCTGAAAGAAATAAAATGTATTATTTAATAAAAGTGAATATAGAGGAGATAGATATATTGTTATGTAAAAGGATAATGTAGAGGGAAATTCCCGGACAGTGGCAAGAAAGAAGAGGGTAATTTACATATATCAGTAGGCAGCGAGGACCAGGTTCAACTTTCGTTATAGCGAAAGGCTTTTTTAAAATTTTTTGCAGTGCGTGCGCTGCACGCCTGCAATACGGTGCCGAAGGTATCGGGAACCCGGTTCGACTTTTGTTAGAGCACGATACGCTTTTTTAAAGAGTTTGCAGTGCGTGCGCAGCACGCCTGCTATACGGTGCCGTAGGCAGTGGGGACCCGGTTGAATTTTTGTTCGAGCGAGATTGCCTTTCTTACAAGATTTTGCCGTGCGTGCGCAGCACGCCTGCTATACGGTGCCGTAGGCAGCGGTGACCCGGTTAGATTTTCGTTCACTCGAGGTTCGTTCGCAGGTGAGTTACGTTCTTTCGAGATTTTATAAAAAAGGAGGGGCCCGCTAGCGGGCGAAGCCAGCTAGTCATTACTATTAATGTCCCTAAACGTCTGTCTGTATGTGTGTAACATTCGCCCTTGTGACCGGAACTCCTTCGCTCCCGGGTCACGCAGAGCATCTTATGATATGTCGATTCGCACCGCCGTTTTCTCGGACAACTGTTCTTTGTGGTTTCGAGAAAATCCCGCCGTAATTACGGATGCAATTAGCTAATTAACGACTCATTGTCGAAGGAAAAATGAATCTTTTTTATCCAAAAGCACCTCTCTGACTACAATGGGACCCTTTTCTGAGGCTAGCTTTCGGAGCACTTCCATTGGAGGATTCACAAAACCTGAACCCTGATATATCTGTCGAGGCTAGCTACTGGGAGATAAAGGGAATTCCCAATCGAATCTCTGGAACTAAGGATCCTAGAAATTCGTAAAAGGTATAGAAACACGCGGAAAAAAATCTACTTTATTTTGGTATAAATTTCATGTTTGTGTGATGTGTAGAACTTAAAAAATCCATAAATCCTTTCAAAATTTAACCTTTTTATCAAAGCCAGGTGTTCATGAATTTCATTATCGACTGCCGGGATTATTCTTTCTCGCCAGACACATGGGCACCTGGCCTCCCGTCTTTCAGAGTACGAAATTTAAACTTTTTAAATATTGAATTTTTAGATTAAATTTTTTTTACATCCCGACGTAAAAAATTTCGCCGATTTCATACATACCCAGTTCAAACTCGTAGCTTAATTACAAGCCGAGATATTAATTATTTCATTAATTGGATCATTGCTTTGAAACTTTCCTTTCAATGGGTTTTTTCTTTAAGATAGTTTATAACACATACCAAAAAGTTTATAAAAGAATAGCGCGTGAAATTTTCGGGAAGGTGGTAGCGGGGGGGGGGGGGTGTCGAAAGATGTCTTTTTTTACCTTTGCGTTTTGACTGTTTCAGGTGCGGTTTTCTGACAAAGTCTTCAGATAAACACTGCTTATTAAATGTAAAAATGTCAAAAGTTAAGTTACCACTATTTCCGGTCAAAAGTTTAGTTACCACTATTTCCGAATAGTAATTTGTGCAAATATCTTAAATTCTTGCTTAAGACCGCCAACGCCTCGAGTAACATATCTACTGATATATTGTTTAACGGACTTTCCTTCCGACACAGTTTTGTTATGAATAGAGTGCGCTTCCTGGTGGTGGAATGTGGAACTAACAGAATTCTTGGTTAAGACCACCAACATCCCAACCCATGTATCTACGGAAAGGTTGCATGAAGGCGTTTCGTTCTGATATGTTTTTGTTACGAATACAGTGCGCTCCCTGGTGGTGGAATGCGGAACTAACGTACCACGATTTTGTTAAATTTAGGAAATATAACAAGGCGATCTGCTTGAAACTTTAAGATAGTTCATAACACATTGAGATATATGCTACTTATTAAATATAAAAATGTCAAAAGTTTAGTTACCGCTATTTCCGAATAGTAATTTGTGCAAAAATCTTAAATTCTTGCTTAAGACTGCCACCACTTCGAGTAATATATCTACTGATAGGTTGTTCAACGGACTTTCCTTCCGCTCCAGTTTTGTTATGAATAGTGTGCACTCCCTGGTGGTAGAATGTGTAACTAACATAACGCGATTTTGTTAAATTCAGGAAATATAACAAGGCGATCTGCTTGAAACTTTAAGATAGTACATAACACATTGATATACATGCTACTTATTAAATATAAAAATGTCAAAAGTTTAGTTACTACTGTTTCCGAATAGTACTTTCTTCAAACATCTTAAATTCTTGCTTAAGACCACCACCACCTCGAGTAACATATCTACTGATAGGTTGTTTAACGGACTTTCCTTTCGACACAGTTTTGTTATGAATAGAGCGCGCTCCCTGGTGGTGGAATGTGGAACTAACAGAATTCTTTGTTAAGACCGCCACCTTCCCGACCCATTTATCTATGGAAAGGTTGCGTGAAGGCGTTTCGTTCAGATATGTATTTGTTAAGAATACAGTGCGCTCCCTGGTGGTGGAATATGGAACTAACATAATGCTATTTTGTTAAAATTAGGCAATCTAACAAGGCGATCTGTTTAACATATCTAATGATAGGTAGTTTAGCGGACTTTCCTTCCGCTCCAGTTTTGTTAGGAATAGAGTGTGCTCCCTGGTGGTTGAATGTGGAACTAACAGTTCTTGGTTAAGACCGCCACCTTCCCGACCCATGTATCTACGGAAAGGTTGCGTGAAGGGGTTCCGTTCAGATATGTTTTTGTTAAGAATACAGGTCGCTCCCTGGTGGTGGAATACGGAACTAACATAACGCGATTTTCTTAAAATTAGACAATCTAACCTGGCGATCTGTTTAACATATCTACTGATAGGTTGTTTAACGGACTTTCCTTCCAATACAGTTTTGTTATGAATAGAGTGCGCTTCCTGGAACTAACATAACGCGATTTTGTTATATTTAGGAAAAATAACAAGGCGATCTGCTTGAAGCTTTAAGATAGTTCATAACACATTGATATATATGCTACTTATTAAATATAAAAATGTCAAAACTTTCGTTAACACCATTTCCGAATAGTAATTTCTGAAAATCTTAAATTCTTGCTTAAGACTGCCACCACTTCGAGTAACATATCTACTGATAGGTTGTTTAACAGGCTTTCCTTCCGACACAGTTTTGTTATGAATAGTGCGCTCCCTGGTGGTGGAATGTGGAACTAACAGAGTTCTAGGTTAAGACCACCACCATCCCGACGCATGTATCTATGGAAAGTGTGTGTGAAGGCATTTCGTTCAGATATGTTTTTGTAAAGAATACAGTGTGCTCCCTGGTGGTGGAATACGGAACTAACATAACGCGATTTTGTTAAAATCAAGCAATCTAACAAGGTGATCTGTTTAACATATCTACTGATAGGTTTTTAATGGATTTTCCTTCTGATACAGTTTTGTTATGAATAGAGTGTCCGTGGTGGTAGAATGTGGAACTAACATAACGCGATTTTGTTAAATTTAGGAAATATAACAAAGAGATCTGTTTGAAACTTTAAGATAGTTCATAACACATAATAAAAAGCAGCGGGTACCTGCTTTGAGGTTCTTTCGAGCGAGATTGCCTTTTTCACAAGATTTTGCAGTGCGTGCGCAGCACGCCTGCTATACGGTGCCGTAGGCAGCGGGGACCCAGTTCGAGGTTCGTTCGAGTGAGATTGCCTTTTTCACAAGATTTTGCAGTGCGTGCGCAGCACGCCTGCTATACGTTGCCGTAGGCAGCGGGGACCCAGTTCGAGGTTTGTTCGAGCGAGATTGCCTTTTTACAAGATTTTGCAGGCATGCGCAGCATGCCTGCTATACTGTGTGTTAGGCAGCGGAGACCCGGTTCGACTTTCATTCGAGAGTGAAATGCTTTTTAAAAAGAGTTTGCAGTGTGTGCGCAGCACGGCTGCTATACGGTGCCGTAGGCAGTGGGGACCCAGTACGATTTTCGTTCACTCGAGGTTCGTTCGCAGGCGAGTTACGTTCTTTTGAGATTTTATAAAAAAAGGAGGGGCCCGCTAGCGGGCGAAGCCAGCTAGTTTCAGAAATAATGGTTAAAATAAAATTTTCTAACATCTGAATTAATGTACTGTGTGTATATTATATAATTAAAGAAATATCAATTTGTATCTATTTATACTAAATATTCATACATTGTATTAAAATACTAGTAAATTTTCATTTCTACAGTACTTTTTATTTCATTTAAAACATGAGAATAAAATTCTCAAAAAATATTTACACAAATATTAAATCCCTTAATATAATGGACTACATAAAAAAAAAAAAGCCACATAATATTTTCCCCTGAAATGTTGGAGAAATACTAGCTGTAAATTACAGTTCAATTTATTCAATTGTGTAATTTAA
Source organism: Maratus speciosus (assembly GCA_963932465.1). Lineage (NCBI taxonomy): Eukaryota > Metazoa > Arthropoda > Arachnida > Araneae > Salticidae > Maratus > Maratus speciosus. Next base: position 132,045,997 of record OZ010796.1, on the reverse strand, counting down.
AGAAAATAAAATAAAAAAAATATAAATGAGTTAATTGAGTTCACATTTGATGTTTTTAGTTCACACTGAGTTCAAATTTATATGAACAAAAATCTAGATACAGTGAGACAAAAAAAAAAAAAAAATTAATATAATACAAATCCAGGGCAAAACATTGAATGTGATGAGAAATAAGCCTAAGTTTAAACTTACACATGAAACAAATCTAGACAAAATAAGAACAAAATATTTACTTACATGCATATAACTTTATAATATAATACCTAGTTTTTTTCTTCAGACTTAAACTACCAAGGTTTTTTATCAATTTTATAAGTAAGTTCAGTTATACTAAATACACTGAAATAAAAATTACATAAACTGACATATTTACATCTGAACATTTAATGCAATCTGAATGATTTAAATAAATATATACATATATGCAGTAGAAGTTTTCTACTGTAAAGCATCGCACACTAATATTAAACTTTATAAGTAGAAAATCTGTAAAGTGAGGAGTAAAAATTTACCCATATAAATTTAATTTTTTAAGTGCGAAAAGGTCTTAAATAGGTTCTATGCATAGGGGAGAGTGGGTGAGGAATGGGACACTTTTTACAAAAGTGAGAAAATCATTTTTGTTCGACACAAAAATAAAAATTTCATTTTTTAGAATACAAAATGGAACACTTTCTAATGTCCTTGAACAATATAGAAACATAATTTTCAGAAACAATTTTATAATTAAAGAAATTGTAAATTTCAAAATGTGTCCCATATCCCCCCCCCCCCCCCCCACACACACACACACACACTAACAGGGAGGTATGGGACAACTATAAAATTATTATATTGTATATTATACATTATATTAAAATTATAATGTATTACAAGAAGCAAATAGTCTAGTGTCAGCTATATTTACAATATAACAAAGATTGTATGTTCATAATGTCTGCTACAATATCAAATTCCAGTATCTTCATCACTGGAAGGATAATTCAGGATTGTTAATCAGAAATGATATTAAGAAATCATCTGTTCAATTTATTTATATTTTGAAGTAAATGAATATATTTTCAATGTTATAATTAATATGCTAATCCTTTAAAAATATTTGCATATTAGCAATTTATGCTCATCTTATTAAAAAGTAAGAATTAGACTTAGTCCCATTCACCCCTTTGCTGGCATGTCCCATTTTTCTCTCTACCTTCTTTTATATTAAACTTCTTGTATAAACAGAACTACTGCTTTTAGGCATAGTTTAAATTATGGATTATATACAGTATAACATTCCATAAATAGAGAAACTCTTAAATTAGGAATACTTTCAGATTCTAAAATGATCATTATTTGGTTAATGACACCCTATGCGTAAAAAAGCATTAATTTTAAAACAGATTTTACCTCTCCAACTTTTTTTTTATTTGAAGCACACAGATGGAGCAATGTTTCTACCAAGTTTTAGAAAAATTCATAATGATTCATTTTTTTTTTATGGGCCATTATAGTCGGCCCTTTTTTGGGGTGATATTTTCAGTTTGCACATAATAAAAAGTAAAGAAACGAAAATTTACTATTGTTTTGATGTGAAATATATATTCTTTGTACAAATAGTTTCAAATTGGTACCAGAAACGTAGAATTTAAGCCATTATTTGTCAAGTTATAGCCATTTATAGGATTCCAAGATGGCCGCCATTAGGTAAAAATGACCAATTTTCAAATGGCTATATCTCAGCCAATATTGCAAAAAGTAATTTTAAATTTCAGATTTGTGGGTTTCACTACTATGTCTGTCTGATAAAAATTTTAAAAAAATCTGTGACTATGGTGCAACACCCATTGGTTGAATTCATGTGGAATGACCCATCTCTAATATTGTTATCTTTTATGTAGAAAAATAAACATGTAAGGAGTCATTCATATTCAAATACGTAGTTTTTATCTGAAATAGATGCCTGCGCTTGTTGGGTTATACTCGACCCAAACATTCAACTTAAAGTTAATTCGAAACCTACCAAAAAATTTTCGTTGACCCAAAACGCGACAACAATTTTTCCCGCAGTTTTACAATGAAGTTATGTATGCATATAATTATTTTCTCATTTATACCTTCCATTTCTCTTTTATATTTTAAATAGAGATTAATATCCATATTATTATAAAATTAGACTACTCTATATTAAAATTAATGAGCAAAGAAGAAATTTTTAGTTTGATACTAAGTTAGCTTGAATAATTATACAAAACTATCTTTTTATTTACTCATTCATTTATAAAAAAAAAATACTTATCCTACGCTTTTTAATAAGACGTTCGAAGTGAGCAGGTGAATTTCCACGTCCTGTCTCTCCCTGAAATCGTATTTCTTATAGTCGCCTAATTTTGCAGTCAGTCAAATAAACATTGGACAGGAGTGAACATGAGTTCTAGACAAAATGTTCAAGGTTTTCGGTAACATCTAGTCGTTGTAACGACAGACTGCAACCGATATGTGGTTAAATTCTTAAATTTTCTCATCGCAGACTAAGGAATAAAACTCTTAATTTAGATTAAACTCGCAAAAATTTGACATAATTTGGGTATGGTGAAAGATTCCACGGGCGTTCCACATAAATCGGGACACTTGACAACACTTCTCTTAAGTATCAAAACTCAACCCGAAACCGAACCCAACCACAACGAAAAATGTTAACCTCAATCCGAGCCGTGGTTCGGGCAACCTGAATCGATGCAGGACTCTAATCTGAGGTATAATTCCAGGCATTTTTTTGAAAAATCAGCTTAAAGACCGACGCGTAAGAATCAAAACTCATCCCGAAACCAAAAAAAATATAGCCAAGCCAATCCGACTTCCAAAGAAAAGAAAATCAGCAGCAAACTTATCCGTGGGTCGGGTTTTCTATAAACTAACCAGAGGTCTTTTTTGAAAACTAACATGCACCCGACTTGACACGACTCGGGTCGGGTCAGGAAAAATAGAGTTACCCGACCCGATGCAGGACTCTACACTCAAGTCAAAAAAATTTTCCCGACGCCCCCCCCCCCCCCCCCTGGCGCAGTCCTTGAATTTAAACTTAAGAAAACAATTCTAATGAATAAAGTTTAGTGAATTTTTATTTATGCATAATGATTTTTTTAATTTTTTTTAATATAACGATCAAAATAATTACTCATAATAGCAAAAAAAAAAAATTGTACATTTCAAAAAAGTTTTTCTTGATTTTCAGTTGCCATGAAAGACATTGCTTAATTTCATGGGAATATGCAGCGGTGGGTCATGTCTTACCTCCCTAATTTATGGAAAATAAAATATTTAGGAATAAAAATAATAAAATTTAAATCTAGAAAGAGGCAAGATTTTGGAACACGTGCCAATTTCCACAGCCTAATCTGCTTTTTTAAAATACAGAATATAAACACGAAATAATCCGAACTAAGATTATTTTTTTTTGTTTGTTTGTTTGCAAAAACTTCTTGTGCAACACAATTTTTAGACATACATGAATTTTAAAAATTAAGAAAAATATAAATACATTTCCACAAACGTTTTTTGTGTCGAGGGAACTCTTGTCACCTTGAATCTTCTCTTTAAGATAAGTTTGATGCACATGAACATTAAAAGGAAAACAAAATTTTAATTTGTCTTATACGGGAATGTAGGATTGGATAGAGCACTCCTGATGAAAAATACTTAGTTCTGTTTTTGTATTCTAAAGTCACGTGGAATAATTAAGTTTGATTTTCTTTAAATAATCAAAGAAAATATAATTAAATTTCAAAATCCAGGAAGGAAAAATGGTCTTCTCCTGCCCACTTACCAATGCCTATAAGAGAATGTACCAACTTGGTATCACCGGTGCTCCCCCTAATGAAACATCTATATTTACATACGTTCTAAAATCAGCATGCTACTGTTATTAAGTAAAAAGATTATAAAGTATTAAACATCAAAATACATTATCGTAAGGTTCCCACTTGGTCCCTGAATTTGTGTTACTAATTCTGAATTTTAATGGTTATCTTACTTAATCTCAGAATTTCTGTAATAAAGAAAATATTCAAAGATAATGCTGCTTCAATTCTGAGATTCATGAGGACTAGTGGTGTACCGAGTAGTGCTTTGGCCGAGTAGCCGAGTACCGAGTACTCGGCCACTGACTACTCGGCCGAGTACCGAGTACCGAGTAGTTGGATAATAAGGAAACAAAATGCTGATGTGCACATAATGTGAGCTTAGATGTACATATGTGTGTACATACATATATATAATATACATATATAGTATATATAAACTAATTAACTTTGAAATTTATTTGTGCACCTTTTAAAGACAATTTTTAACAATTCAAAACAGTAGCAAAAAAAGGAGAATTGACACATAACAAGTACAATTATTAACCAATATAAAATTAAAACATTCTTTCAACCCTCTAATTTATCCCGATACCTGAAATCTGTCTATCAAAAATAAAAATGTTTATTGGTTACTGTAACAATTCATTGAATAATGCAAAACATTTCATATTTATTTTGTAACTGTACCTTATTTTCTTTTGATTAAAAATAAAAGAGAGAAAAATACAAAGAGGTACAAAAAGCGATACAGGATTTCTTAACAGAAGACTTATGTAAAACTGACACTCCATTTGCATGGTTGGGGGGGGAGGTGGGGGGGGGGGAGGAGAACTTTTCCGATTATGTGCAACCTTGCAAAAAAATTCTTATGTGCACCTTCAACCACTGTTTATTCTGAACGTATATTTTCAGAAGTAGGCCAAATTTATAGTAGTAAAAGAAATGCCCTATCTACTGATAATGTAGAACGTTTGGTTGCTGTTTTTGCACCATTATTTGAAATATACTAAATTTAATTATTAATTTTTTTATTACATTTATTGTATTTTCAGTTTCTTTATACAAAATAAGTCTTTTCTTTTTTTCTATATATTTAAAAAGAACTTATTTTTCTTTGTATTAATCTGAAACTAAATTTTAATCTGGAATTATTTTATGAGGGTTTTTGTTCTTAACTTTTCTATATTTTGTAGACATATTGTTAAATACCAAGTAAATAGTTTTATGAATTATTGCATATATTATGCATTGATATTTGAATAACTTTTTACAGATCAGTTTTAAATTCATATCATATGCTTAAAAAATGAAATTCTTACAACTACTCGGTATTGGCCGAGTACTCGGCCAAAATTTCGCCGAGTACAGAGTACTCGGCAAATTGGCCGAGTAGGCCGAATACCAAGTATTTACCGAGTACTCGGTACAGCTCTAATGAGGACCCTGTATTATATATTTTTAAATAAAACAATTGAAATAATTTTGCACACTGGAAAGTAAAATTGTGCGTTTGTAAAAAGAAAAAAATATCAATTTTATTAATAATTAAACAAAAATTGCTTGCTTTTCAGGATTAAGGTTTACATGAGATTAAAATTTACAGAAGGGTGCTATTTTGGAACAAATGCCGTATTCGCCCGGAGTCTGCCATCTTGTTTCCTTGTTGGTCATTTATAACCAATTTATGCATAATTTTTGACAATTTAGAGATTAAACATAAACAACAAAAATAAATAAATCCAAATGAAGAAATTTAAAATCTGCAATGACCAATAAAGAAACAAGATGGCAGACTCTGAGCGAATACAGCATTTGTTCTGCGATTTTGAAGCAGGGTTGTCTGATTTTTTTCCACTCTGGAAAAAATTGTCTCAGACAAAATATCATTTTGTCCACTTTTAATAAATGGAGAATTAGGAACAACTTGCATATTCGCCCGGAGTCTGCCATCTTGTTTCTTTGTTGGTCATTTATAACCACTTATGCTTAAATTTTGAAAATTTAGAGATCAACAACAAACATAAACAAAAATAAATAAATAAATAAATCCAAATAAATTTAAAATCTGCGATGATCAACAAAGAAGCTAGATGGCGGACTCTGGGCGAATACGCAAGTAGTACCGAAAATTATAAATAAAAAATGCAGAATTTAGCAATAAAAAAATATTGATTTCACATTCAATAAACAACTTTTATATCTAATATCACATATACATATTTATATACACAACAGTATGTGAAATATTTTGTGTGTAAATAAAGTACTAAGTTCAGTTCATCTAGAAAGATCGTATGGCAGGAAGTAATATAAACAATACTGCAAATGAAATCAATATTGTAACTAAAAGAATGATAATGAAAATAAATAGAATAATATTAACAGAAACCTAGATAAGAGAAAAGAAATAAGTTTTTATTTCAAAGTAAGTGAGCTAAAACAGGAACTTATAGAATGAAGTGGAGAATGGATATTCATATGTACAGGGACAAGAATGGGAAAGCTCAAATTGGTTATTAAATGCTGCCCCCCCCCCCCTCTTGTCCACTGTACAACTTGAGGCAGATGCTCAAAAACAAGTAGATAATCTCAAAGAATCATCCCTTAACACAAGCACTCACAGAACCCACAACTCTATCTTCAAAAGAAAAACTACCCACAATCCAAGACTCCATCCACAGCAATCCAAGCATCACCAAAAAACAAGTATATAATCATAAAATGGTAACAGCATTAAATATAGTCCCGACGCATTAAAAGCTTGTAAATACAAAAATAAAAATGCATAACTATAATACACATAACATAAAGATATAACTTTCCAGTTCATAGATAAAAATAATCACATCACTGTATTGGTAAAACAACAGTCGACCTTTTTTTTTTTTCTCTCTCTCAATAACTCCTGAAATTTCTCTATAGTATTCAACATCAGTACATACAAACATTAATTTTTAGGAATAATTAAATATAGGATAAAACAACTTTTTTAATTTATGATAACAAATGACTCAAGATGGCTATATGAGGATTATGAAAAATTTTGTAAAGTCTGGCACAGGATTTCAAACAATGGCAAAAAAAAAAAAAAAAACTTATACACTAGAAAACCCTTTGACTGGTCCATCAAATAAACCTGCACAACATCCAAAATGCAAAACTAATTATATCATGAAAACAAGTTAACCCAAACCGGTATATAGGGCTACATGTTCCATGCCACTGTATATTTAAATATATCACAATAGATTTAGTCACCAATTTACCTAAAGAACGGTAACTGGGCAAAGGTATCGTGGTATACATAACATCCACGCTCAAAAAACCTTTCATTTGCATTCTTCCACTACCCTTTTGCTGACATTTGTTCACAAAAACATTCTTTCGGAATATTCACTCTGAACATTTGCTCGACGCCTCAAGACTTCATACTCACAAACTCAACAAAGAGAGACATAGGCAAACAATGACTCGGATAAGGAAAGATCAATGTTGAGGGATCCATATACGAAACTTTAACAGAATTAAACAGCCCCAAACAGTTTTCAGAGCCAATCTAAGAACTTGCAAACATGGATGTCAAACAGCCATTAATCAGAACCAGAACACCAGTCTTCATCTAGACCTAGAGGGTACTATTTCAAAAACAATGTTATCTACTTAAAAAGACAACCACTCGAAATATAAAATTTCTATGCAGGAACAACATTTTGGTTCTACCCCTCTTTTATCAAACTATGCCATATCTTATTGAAAGCCACCTCATCTTATTATTCATCCATTTCCAATTTGACAGAGTGCTGGGAATGTGTTGAATAAAAACAGTTTAAAAACCAAGTGTAGAATTCAATCTCTTTTCATCTTTATATGTTGAAGGATCTTCAGGAAAAGCATTTTAAAAATTCAAATCGCACACATTCCTGGTAATTGTTCTTAAATGAAAAGGATAAGAATGCTACTAACACAAACATGACTGCACGCCGTTAAAAAGAAATTTACCTGGCCCCCCTCAGAAAGAGAGAGAAAAAAAAAACACATTTAAACTTCCAGGATAGGCTTGTTATAAAAAGACTGTCAATTTAACTTAGCACATCTAAAAATCTCTAGGATATATATGGTTAAGCCTTAAAACTTGATCCATAATGACCTACATGACTAACCTATAAACAGTTTTCCACATACAACTTGTAGTTTTAACATTCTACTGATTTCTTCAATACCTCCCAGAAAATCTGCTGAAAAAGTTATCCAACACTGTAAAATATCGATCAAAACTGATTACTAAACCATTTGGAGAACCATCAGAAAAATTTAGTCTCAAGAACAATCTTCACCTGGGCCATCAATGGGAAACAATCCTCCATTCAATGCTTTGAAACAGACCATAGCAACAAATCATTTCTAATCTCCCAAAAAATATATATAGCTCAATGAAAGGAACCCCAGACTATACCTCTACAGACCAAACACCTACAATGGTATAACGAGTTATGCTAAAAATGTCTCAAAGTATCATGTCTAAATCACCACATTGTCCAGCCATCGAAATCTTCAAAAATATAGGGTATATGCAAATATACAGTCACCACATCATAAAAAAAAAAAAAAAAAAAAAAAAAAAAAAAATTAAAATAATGCTGACTTTACACAAGAATTCATGAAGGAAAAATGACTTGGACAAAAGTAGCAATATGACAAAGATTTCTTCTAATACAATAAAGATTCACAATCATGTCTTAAAAATATATTAAATGACTAGATCAGCATGAAAGACTAATTTAAATGTCAATACCATTACATGTGTTCATATAATTTCTGAACATAAGAGACTTATTCTTAATTAAATAACTTAAATATACATAGTTTATATTGCCAAAAACTGGGTTTAAATACAATGTAAAACAAGGAGAAAATCATCATTTTATATATAGATATATAAATGAAAGTTAAGACAATGACTCATAATATAGGATTAAGCATAACTTTAAACAGGCAATGCACAATTTCAAACGCAATTAACATGATCCATATAACATCTAAAAATAATTAATCAAGTGGATCATCGAAAAACTAATACTCAATCCCAAGATTCAATGTTAAACTAAATTATCTTTAAATTACTTTAAAACTATTATGTAACAACAATGTATAATTTACTGAATGAGATACCCAAATACCCTAAGTATACCCAAATATACTTCGAGTTAAATCCCAACGCTTTCACACTTAATTTTGAAAATATAGTTGAAACATAAAATAAAATTAACTAAAAAAAAAAAAAAAAAAAAAATGGTTTTAAATGCTAGAACACACTTGGCATCCAGGGTTTTAATCTCTTTAACCATTAAACATTAAAAATTTGGCCAAGGAAAACTCCCATACTAAAAATGCGAACTGCATAAAACATTAAGATAATTTTAATATAACCCAATAAAAATAAATTTACTAATTTTAAAACATTTAATTTTATAAAGTTTAGAACCTATATATTTAAACTAACTGAATAATTAAATTGAACAAAACTAAAAATAACTTAAAAAGAAAAAATAAATTCAATATTCGAAGGCCAGGATAAACTCTCAAATAAAATTTAAGCAGTAAAAAAAAAATTTCAAGTTAAGCAAGTATCCAGAAAAAAATTTAAATCTACCTTAACCAAACGATGGGTAAACATGGAAGAACACAGACGAATACGTACTTCCATCACAAGTTATGGTAGTAAAAAAAAATATTGAAATTCTATGACCATAATTTAAACGAGAACACAAAAGCTTTAAATATCAATTGACACATGATTAATTATCAAAATTTACTTCAGGAGTCATTCGTAAACATTATCAAATTTTTAAATATTTCTATAACAAAGTTCTTTAAGCCAATTATTCCTCTATTGGAAAAGTAGTTATCTATTAAAACATTAAATATATATATTAATTAGAAAACTATTAAATATTTAAAATCTATTATAAAATCTCAATTTATCATTTAAGTGACTCCCCCTCTTATTAACAACCAGTTTAGGCCCTTACAAGTAACATTAACATATTTCATTTAAGTCCAAATCAAGACCAATTAGCCCAGGGTAAGATCTATCAAAAGCTTCAATTTCCATCTTAGGAAAATTCACTTTAAATGCAAGATAAATGCCTTCGAAATTTAAAATTCAACTATATCATTTACGAAAACTAATTTCCTGATGGTACATCCTAAATTTCTATTAACTTCCATATTTATACAAAAATACAACATTTAAATATCTGAAAAACAAATGTAGACATGCATAAAAATGTATAGTACTAGATGAAATACAGGAAAAATTCAATTCCAAGACAATACAGTTAAAAATCCTATGAACTGGAGACCATAAATGGCACCCATCAACTTTCGTCAGCCTCCATAACTAAAATACTCATTTAATCAGCAAGAGTCTTCCTTTAGGAAAAGTCAAAATAAAAATGTTTATCACCATAATGTAGATAAGTTAAACCCCTTGTAAATGGACTCAAAATGAGCCCAGCACAGCTTCCTACAATGCGCTATTATGAAATAGAACACTGGTACTAACAAATCTTCAAAAGCACTATTCATTAACTTGATGACACCTTTAGCTAACTTTAAAAGTAGTAGATGAAGTTCAAAAAAAAAAAAATTTGCCACAATATCACTCAATAGCATCTTCATTAATATTAAAGTTATATCTTCACTATATTTCACAAAATAAACTTGAACCACCATCATTTCTTCAAAAAAGTTTCAAAACTTCATTTATTTCTAGACTTTTCTTCATCTTCCTTATAACTTTTATTATTCCAATAAAAGATAGCTTCTTTATATTTAAATCTATGCTTCATCTGTGATAAATTACGCCATGAGTTAAAAAAAAATTAAACTTTTACTTTTATAACATTTCTCATATCTAACGGGGTTGAAAAGTTATAGCAGAGTGGCATATTACAGTAAGAAGCGTATAGCTGATTTAAAAACCCCATAATAAACTTGAAACTTAAATAAATCTATAAATACTTAATTAATGAAGCTGAAAAAGAAAAATGAATTACAACGTAAATGGTGGGCGAAAGAAAGATAACAGATTTAAAAGTAACTTAATATTTATTGATTAAAACAAAAGATAAAAGCAAACAATAAAATAAAATGAAACATTAAATTTAAACAGTTACTTAAAGCTAAATGATTATAAAACAACAAACTTATCTGCCTTGACATAATATATACGAACTCATGGCATTTGACGTAAATGCATCTTGTGAAAATATATTCAAATGAAACACTATTGTTTTAGATTAAACATGACCTTCAATGCACCAGGATTCCATTTATTAAAAGCATAATGGCTTCTCAAAACTTGCTTCAATACATTAACCGGACGATAAACTCACTTTAAAAATACGAACTATAGAAAACACATGGTCGATCGTAGAACTTCACTTCAAGGTCATTGACACGATGCAAGCAAACAGAAAACTAAATAATCTCAAACGTAAAGTTCCGACACCTTCTGTAAAATGTCCCTTCAGGAAAAACATATGCGTCTTCCAAGGACAATTGCTCAAGATCATCGTTTCATCTTGAACTACTTGCTTTAAAATATGATGATAACTTTAAGTAAATAGCAAAGTCTAAAGCCCGGCCAAAGATTCAAACACATTACTTTAATACTAATACTGGAGACTAATTAAAAGATATTTCCCTTAAGTATAGACTTCATAAAGATGAGATTAAAAGCTGACAGAAAAACATAACAGATGCCTTTAAGAAAAATAAATGTCGGCACTAAACGCCAAACAACAAACATGTTTTAAAAACTCGAAACTGAAGTACATCACAGTTGAAGGTTATTTATATCACAGCCAGCCACGATAACAGTGCTAGTACGCAGCTCCAGACACGCCCATTGGTCAGCTATGAATAATTAAAGATGATGTAACCATGGTGACGCCTGACAACACTAGACGACTCACACCATCTAGTGGCAGTTGGAAAAACTACGTAAAGATCGTATGGCAGGAAGTAATATAAACAATACTGCAAATGAAATCAGTATTGTAACTAAAAGAATGATAATGGAAATAAATAGAATAATATTAACAGAAACCTAGATAAGAGAAAAGAAATAAAAAGTTTTTATTTCAAAGTGAGCTAAAACAGGAACTTATAGAATGAGGTGGAAAATGGATATTCATATGTACAGGGACAAGAATGGAAAAGCTCAAATTGGTTATCAGTATGCACAGTCAAAATAAAGTACTTCTAAAGGGATATGGCCATGCATATGCGCCCAGAAATTTCTCTTTTAAAAGCATTATGAATGTGTATAGACAGTTGGCATTTATCTCTAAATGGTCATTGTCGTGTATATGCGTTTGTGCTTTCCCCACATTGTTGGAGACTGGGAGTTAAAGAAGGCATTTTTCAACCACTCCTCCTTTCCACTATATAATAGGCATAGACAAGGACGTGAAATTTCTGCTCGCCATTGGCGAGCAAATAATTCAGGTTGGTGAGTAAGTTTTGTCCTTTAAAATGTTGTGCTTCAAATCAAACTATATATGCTTAGAATATCATGCCTCAGTCCATCGACACGCGGATGTTTCTGTCTTTTGTGCTTAGCTGAAAAATTAAATGTGGCTATTTTAACAAAGTATAGCATTGAATAACAGTCGTGGAAAAAAAAAAAAGTAAACACCCCCTACTAACTCCTAAACAAATTATCGTAGAAGAAAGTTACAGGTACCGAACAATTGGAAATAAAGCCTACTTTTAAATGATGTCTATAAAATTTGCTTAGAGGGCCATCTGCATATTAAAATAAACCATAACTTTGTTTTTTCAATAGCAGTATGCAATTCTGACAGCATAAATGAACTCTACACCCTTTAATTAGCCTAAAAATAAATTTTTATGAAATTCGTCCCATAAGTTTCCGAGAAATTAGTTTAAAATGAGCTTATTTTAAGGGCTGTATCCAAATTGAAGTTCCGTACTCGTTTATTAACAGAGAAAGACCCTTTCATGATCAAGTCTTCTTAAGCGCCACTCAAGGAGACAATATAGGTGAAAACTAGGAAATTGAGTTAGTAACCAGTGGCCGGTAGACTCAGTTTCATTAGTAGCCACTTTTTAAAGTTAGTGGCCACTATAATGTTTCAAACTTTCTTGACATCTACATAAACTATAATCATTGTATATATACATATATACATATTTTTCTATAAGTCAGAGTTTTATACCAGCCAACTATTCAGGATAAGAATAGGGAAGTAGTCAAAATTCAAGAAAATTACTTTAAAAACACAAAATCTGTTATATTAATTTTTTTAGTATATATTTTTAGATTATTTGTATATGTTCATAAAAACTATTATCAATCACATTACTATTACTTTCTTTATATAAAAAATAACTAAATCAAACTACCAACAGTTAGGTGTATGCAACAACAACAAAAAAAAATCAAATAAAATGCAATAAAATGTAATTTGGATTTTATTGAATAAGTAAATGTGTTATTAAAAGGGGGCTCAGAGCTGGATCGATACCAAAAAACATGTAAACAGAGCTCTAGCTTAGTCTATAAAAAAACAGAAGTATTCAATGTAACTAATTTAAACTTTGATATTTTAAAGGTACATTTGTAGTCTTATAAAATTATAAAATACTGTACTTCAATGTAATAAAATAAAAAATGTAGCAAGGTTTATACAACAATTTTCGAAAAAAAAAAATTAGGTGTCATATCACCATCCGTAAGATATCTTAACATTGAATTGACATAAGAACCTAATTTTTCCTTTAAAATGATCAGGAAACTTTACTCTTTAGAATGAATTAAGGATATAACTATCACTCAAAGGAAACCTTATTAAAAAAAACCTCTCAAATTTGAAAATTCAAAAAACTCCAAAAATACATTTTTTTTCATTAAAAAAACTCAAAATATTAAACTATCTAAAATATATTAATTCATTCTATAGATAATGATGTTATATGCATGCAAAAAAATTTTTAAGCCATTCCATCAAATAGTTTTTTTTAATCTTACGGATAATCGTCAAAAATCGAGTTTTGAGAAAACGCAACTTGTTGCAATTAAATGGATGCAGCTTTCAAAGCAATTGTTACATAAATGCTTATAACTCTGTTAAAAATGCAAATATTTTTATGCAGTTTTTTGCACTGCGTTCAGAATTAATTCAATAAACAAAATAGATACTAAAAGAAAAAAATCGCTTTTTTGAAAGTTTTCAAGCCCTGAGCCCCTTAACATACTACACACATCACATACAGTTGAAATCTAAGCTGGTGAATGTATTTCGCAGGATTAAACAATATCTCTTGGAGAAAAATAATCTAACTGGTGCGCATGTGGCAGGAGTCGAAATATTGAAAATACTGCAATGTCCTTAAAATCCTCTTGCATTCGGGAAAAAAATAAAAGAAATTATTTGAAATGCATGTGGAATCAAAACTGGTGGTTATATTTTGCAGAATAAAACTATTTCTTGAAAAAAAAAAAAAAAAAATCCAACTGAAGAGCAATGGCGAAAAGCCAAAATATTGAAAATACAACTCAATCGTTGTAATCTGTTTGCATCTGGTAGGAAAAAGAATTAAACAGTTTGCTAATTAGATGTAATCAAAGAGGAGATGCATATTTCAATGAAAAAAGCTATATTTCACTTGGCGATCGATAACAGATTTTTTTATCGCCACTTGGCGAGTGGCGATTACGGTGGCGATCAATGGCCGATTTTTTAATCGCCACGTGGCGAGTGGCGACCGCCGATTTTCACCTATAGGAGACAATGAAGCCTGTTAGATTACAGGACAGCAGAATATATTTCAAAATATCTCTGTCATAGACAGCCCCTTAAACCATTATTTTGCCGTTTTTAAAGCACAATTTGAAAACTACGTGGTAGAAAAATGTGAAATTTTGGATTTCCATAAAGCAGGGCTTAATAAATCTAAATCCCTCAAAAAAATTGTAGGTTGCAATTCATAATTTTTTTTAATATTAATTTCATAATTCATATCATAAAATTATAAATTGCAAATTCAGTGTATTTATGTTTGGGTATATTAGTATTACTGCTACAAAAAAATTAGTACATTAGGAGCATAGTTTTAGGAGATATAAAAATATGAAAATGTAATTTAACATTAGAAGCACTAAATTTTGAATGTTTATAATTCAAAAACTTGTCATTCAAATGGCTTGAAACTTGGAGCCTATGCATAATTTGAACTGAAGATTTGAAATATCTCGTTAAAATTGGGTATTGAAATTGAAAAAATGAAGTTTGGATTCGTTTTAATATGTAGATGGCCCCCCAAGAGAAATTTATATAGGATCATTTAAAAGTAGACTTTATTTCCAATCGTTCAGTATCAGTAACTTTCGTCTATGATAATTTGTTGAGGAGTTAGTAGGGGGTGTTTACTTTTTTTTTCCATGACTGTACACATATTGGCATTCTGGTTGATAGTCCCACAGACAGATCAGCTGTTGAACATGTTTGTGCAAGTGTATATGTTCGATAGATGCAAAAGATAATCATGTCAAATAGAGCTGTACAGAGTACTCGGTGAAATTTTGGCCGAGTACTCGGCCAATACCAAGTAATTGTAAGAATTTCATTTTTTAAGCATATGAATTTAAAACTGATCTGTAAAAAGTTATTTGAATATCAATGTATAATATATGCAATAATTCATAAAACTATATACTTGGTATTTAACATGTCTACATAATATAGAAAAAATTAAGAACAAAAACCCTCATAAAATAATTCCAGATTAAAATTTAGTTTCACATTTATACCAATAGAAATAAGTTCTTTTTAAATATATAGGAAACAGAAAAGACTATTATTTTGGATAAAGAAACTGAAAATACAACAAATGTAATAAAATTAATAATTAAATTTATTATATTTCAAATTATGGTGCAAAAACACCAAATGTTCTGCATTATCAGTAGACAGGGCATTTCTTTTACTACTATAAATTTGGCCTGCCTCTGAAAATATACGTTCAGAATAAACAGTGGTTGAAGGTACACATAAGAATTTTTTTGCAAGGTTGCCCATAATCGGAAAAGTTTTTTTTCTCCCCCCACCATGCAAATGGAGTGTCAGTTTTACACAAGTCTTCTGTTAAGAAAGCCTGTGTCACTTTTTGTACCTCTTTTATTTTTCTTTTTTATTTTTAATCAAAAGGAAATAAGGTACAGTTACAAAATAAATATGAAATGTTTTGCATTATTCAATGAATTGTTACAGTGTCAGTCATTGTTACATGATAAATATATATGTATATATATATATATATATATATAATTGAATTGATCTAAAAAGTAAGAAGTAAATTTTTTTACCATTTAACTCCGACCATTTTGGCAGGTAAAAGAGGTTTTTAGCCCCTTCAATTATCCGCACCTCCATATTTCGGTGTGGCATGGAGGTGCGACTGCAAAATGAAAGTTAATAAGCTACTTTTACAGTCAACTCTTCCACACTGGATTTCCGATTTAGCCAAAATCGACTTGAGATTAGCTGTGGTATTACTGTGCATTAACATACTTCTGCATTGGCAATCTTGGCGCAGCCGACTATGAGAGAAATTAAAAATATCCTTAAATTAAACTACTTTTAGATTTCTCAAATTTATTTGTAGGTTTCTTGAACTGAGCATATATGTTTTCATTTATAGAGTAAAACAGGGATGGAGCTATTTTTCAGTCATTTGAAAATGGATTTTGTGGTCTCAAGTAAATTTGGTCGCAGGACTGAGAAGGATATTGGATTAACGAGAAAAACAAATTCGTGGCATGCCAGAAAATAAAACAAATTTATCTGAAAAAGAAGGAATATCAGCCCTTTTTTTATTTCACTGCGATCTCTTCAGAGGTGGAATGGAGCTGTAACCTCATAACCGCCATCCCCATCGACTCCTTTGATGTATGCTGGGGCATCACTGTGCACTAATATATCGGACTAACCAGAATAGCTGCGTTGCAGAAAAAAATAAAAATAAATCTCAAAAGAAAGAAAAAATCAGGAGTTTTTTTTTTTTCATTTCATTTTTCATTATTTCGAAAGGGGTCCTGTAATCCCCATCAGCCCCTTCCCCTCATTGGGTATATTGTGGTGTAACTGTGTGCTGATATGAGACTAGCCAGAACATTTAGTTCGTTGTATTGCAGAAAACAATTCCATTACAAATTTATCTCAAACAAAAAGAAAAATATCAGCACTTTTTTCATTTCATTTTCAACTATTTTGGGAGGGGGCTGTAACCCCATCACCCCCTTTCTACTTCTTTGGGTATAATGTGGTGTCACTGTGCACTAATATGGAACTAAAGAAAAGAGAGCGACTAGTCTGTTGAATGATAGGAGAAAAAATACAAATTTATCTCAAACAGAATGGAAAAAAGCAATATTTTTTAATTTCATTTTCGACTATTTCGGGAGGAGGGGGCTGTAATGTCATCAGCCCCCTCCGGATCTTTGTTTATGCTGAGATGTCAGTGGGGACTAATATAGTGTTAACAAGAATGGCTATTTCGCTGTATGGCAGAAGAAAAATTACAAATTTATCTCAAACAAAAAAAAAATAATCAGCCTGTTTTTCATTTCATTTTCAACTATTTAGGAAGGGGTCACTCTATTAGCCCCTATCACCTCTTTGTGTATAATGTGGTGTCACTGTGCACTAGTATGGAACTAAAGAGAAGAGTGGCTAGTCTGTTGAATGATTGGGGGAAAAATACAAATTTATCTCAAACCAAAAGGAAAATATCAGCACTTTTCCATTTCATGTTCAATTTTTTGGGAAAGGGCTGTAACTCCATTAGCCCCCTTCTACCTTTTTGGGTCTAATGTGGTGTCACTGTACACTAATATGGAACTACAGCGAAGGGAGCAGCTAGTCTGTTAAATGATAGGGGAGAAAATGCAAATTTATCTCAAATAGACAGAAAAAAAAATCAACACAATTTTTTCATTTCATTTTCGACTATTTCGAGAGGAGGGGGCTGTAATTCCATCAGCCCCCTCCCATCTTTGGGTATACTGTGATGACAATGTGGACTAATATGGCGTTAACGAGAGTGGCTATTTTGCTGCATGACAGAAGAAAAAATTATATTTATCTTAAAACGGTAAGAAACTTTTTCATTTAATTTTTCGACTATTTCTGGATGGGGAGGGGGGGGGGGGGCTGTAACCCCATCAACCCCTTTTCTCTTCTTTGGTGTCAATATGGACTAATATGAAACTAAAGCAAAGGAAGTGCATAGTCGGTTGAACGATAAATGGAAAATGCAATTTTATCTAAAACAGACAGAAAAAATTCAGCACTATTTTTTCATTTCATTTTCGACCATTTCGAGAGGAGGAGGCTGAAATTCCATCAGCCCCCTAACTAATATAACCTGGACTAATATGGTGTTAACGAGAATGGCTATCTTGCTGTATGGCAGAAGAAAAAATTACAAATTTATCTTAAAGTAAGGAAAAAAACATTTTTTCATTTAATTTTTCGACTATTTCGGAAGGAGAAGGGGGGGGGGGGGGCTATAACCCCGACAGCCGTCTTTCTCTTCTTTGCTGTCAATGTGGACTAATATGGAACTAATGAGAATGGCTAGCCCACTGTATAATTAAAAAAAATTACAAAAATTTCCAAAAAAGAAAGACAAAAAATTAGCACTTTTTCATATCACTTTCGAAAATTTCGGGGAGGGGGGGCTGTAGCCCCATCAGCCCCCCCCCCCTTGGGTACGCCCATTCCATGATTCGCATATAGCTTCAGATGCTGAAACCGACAAAATTTTAGTTAGAAAACTGGTTAATTTTGCGATCTCTGATTTTAAAGTATTCACAGCATTTTTTAACATGATCTTATTTTAAAAATGTTTCACTCTCCTGGCACTCTTTGACAGTTTCATAAACCCAATCAAGAAATACTGTGTATTCAAAATACAGCTCCTTCCCTTCCCCTTTGGAGGGAGGAACACAAGTGAGTACATTCGGAATTTCTAAAAATTTGGAAAGATCCTTTGTTTGCCACATCTGAACGTGGAAAAATCAGATATTCAAAATTGAATAAATGTTTTGTTGCTTTGATGATCTCATCAAGTTCTGTGCTTTGTCCAAAATAGACACTTTATTGATGCAGCAATGTATCAATATATTGCAGTATATCTTTGATGTCACTGATAAAATACGATATACTAGAATTATCAGTAGTAGACCTTAACATTTTGCTACTTATTGGAAGGTCTGGCAGAGGTATTCCTTGGAAAGTACTTTCTTCTGAAAACATGTGCCATGAAAAGTATTGTATTTTTGAAAAAACATTTTGGCAATGATCTGACAATATCAATAAATTGCACATTCTCACAATTATGAAGGCTTGTCAGATGGGATTTGATGTTTAGCTAATAACAGTTTAGATTTGTAATTAAATCTGTATACTCCCAAGGACGAAGATCTGTTACCTGAATACATTTTAACATGGTAGCAAGTACCGAAATTATATCAGCAATAACTATTGTACTGAAGATATTTCTTTTTGATAAAAGTTTGTCCCTCAGACTTCTGTTTTTTCAGAGGCTGCGACTAATGCCCTGAAGTCATTTAGGAATGTTTGAAAAACATTAAAAGCATGTAAAACAAATTTCAAAGTTTTAAAATTTTTAGGCTTGTAGAGAAACATTTGCAGTTCATCTGCACATTCATTTAGACTTTCAAATGATTTCCCCCACATGAATTCTTTCATGCAAGTATTGATAAGTGCTAAGGAATCTTCCTCAATTTTACTATCTGAATGTACCTGAACCAACTCTAGTCTGTGCATAGGGTCCCAGGATACAGGAATATCTTCTCTAACCAGTATAGGTCAAAATTAACATTTTTACCCACTGGCCACTGGTACGTACGCTCCATACAAAATTGTGTTTTTTCTAACTATCAACATTGTAATTTACCAATATATATTACTTACCATTCGATATGATTAAACTCAACTGAAAATTTTTATTTTTACTGTTAATTGCAATGAAATAAATTCACAGGAAATTTTCAGAAAGGTTACAGCAGAGGGAGACGCCCCCCCCCCCCCCCTCGGCACTAATATGCATTTTTCTGCGACCATTTAACGAATTTCGTGATTTTTCGCGATCTTTTGACGAAATTCGTTTTTTCGTGACCTTTTGCAAAAATCTGCGTTTTTCACGATCTTTTGACGAAATAGTTGCGTTTTTTCCGCGGTCTTTTCACGAAATTAGTGTTTTTTTCCGCGGTCTTTTCACGAAATTAGTGTTTTTTTCCGCGATCTTTTTTCAAAATTTGTGTTTTTTCCGCGATCTTTTTTCGAAATTAGTGTTTTTCCGCGATCTTTTGACAAAATTTGCGTTTTTTCCACGATTTTGTCACGAAAGTTGCGTTTTCTCCGCGATCTTTTGACGAAAGTTGCGTTTTCTCCGCGATCTTTTGACGAAAGTTGCGTTTTCTCCGCGATCTTTTGACGAAAGTTGCGTTTTCTCCGCGATCTTTTGACGAAAGTTGCGTTTTCTCCGCGATCTTTTGACGAAAGTTGCGTTTTCTCCGCGATCTTTTGACGAAAGTTGCGTTTTCTCCGCGATCTTTTGACGAAAGTTGCGTTTTTTCCGCGATCTTTTGGCAAAAATTGCGCTTTTTACCGCGATCTTTTTTCGAAATTTGTGTTTTTCCGCGATCTTTTTTCGAAATTTGTGTTTTTCCGCGATCTTTTTTCGAAATTTGTGTTTTTCCGCGATCTTTTTTCGAAATTTGTGTTTTTCCGCGATCTTTTTTCGAAATTTGTGTTTTTCCGCGATCTTTTTTCGAAATTTGTGTTTTTCCGCGATCTTTTTTCGAAATTTGTGTTTTTCCGCGATCTTTTTTCGAAATGTGTTTTTCCGCGATCTTTTGACGAAATTTGTTTTTTCCGCGATCTTTTGACGAAATTTGTTTTTTCCGCGATTTTGTTACGAAATTTGTTTTTTCCGCGATCTTTTCTCGAAATTTGTGTTTTTTCCGCGATCTTTTCATGAATTTTGCGTTTTTCCGCGATCTTTTCATGAATTTTGCGTTTATCCGCGATCTTTTCACGAATTTTGCATTTTATACACGATCTTTTCTCGAATTTTGCGTTTTATCCGCGATCTTTTCACGAAATTTGCGCTTTTCCGCGATACTTTGAAGAATTTTGGTTTTTTTTGCGATTCTTTGTTGAAATTACGTTTTTTCCGCGATCTTCTCGAAATTTGTGTTTTTCCGCGATTTTTTGACGAAATTTGCGTTTTTTCCCGTGATTTTATCAAGAAAGTTGCGTTTTATCCGCGATCTTTTCAAGAAATTTGCGTTTTTCTGCGATACTTTGAAGAATTTTGTGATTCTTTTTGGCGAATCTTTGTCGAAAATTGCGGTTTTCCGCGATCTTTTCACGAATTTAGCATTTTTTCCGCAAAATTTTCACGGAATTTGCGTTTTCCGCGATCTTTTCACGAAATTTGCGTTTTTCCGCGATACTTTGAAGAATTTCGTGATTCGTTTTCGCGATTCTTCACGAATTTTGCGTTTTATCCGCGATCTTTTCACGAATTTTGCGTTTTTCCGCGATACTTTGAAGAATTTTGTGATTCTTTTTCGCGATTCTTTGTCGAAAGTTGCATTTTCTCCGCGATCTTTTCACGAAATTTGCGTTTTTTCCGAGATGTTTTGATGTAATTCACGTTTTTTGCGTGGTCCTTGGGCGAAATTCACGCTTTTTCGCGATTCCCAGCTTTTAAGCTTTAGTGAAAAACTTTCCCAGCTTCGTTCTTTGCACATTCGCAGAAGACAACTCCCGTTCGGAAAGAAATCGCTAGTTATTCAGAAAGTAGGTGAAATAGGAGGGAGGGAGGAAGATTGATTGCCGCGCGACATTCTTATTTCTTCCTAAATAGATTCGAACACAACGAAAGTAGCACCCCCCCCCCCCCCCGAATTCTTTTTGCTTTCACATCAATATGCACTTTTACCCCCCCCCCCCCCCCCAAGTAACATTTGTCTTGAAATGTTCTGCAGCACATCTTATTGTTCTGCGACGTACGTCGCACATTTGAGCATATTCTGCTTTGTGGTACATCTGTTAACAGTTAAAAAAATGTTTATATTTTTCATGAATGTAAAATTTTCTGGATTTGAGACATCTCCTTCTAACAATGGTCATTTAAAATTCAGTTTGTCATAAATAGTTCATTTTCTAGGCAAGTGTGGTGGCCGACGTTGCTAAATGCATGTAAAATAGTGGCGAGCAAAAATTTTAGTCTGGCTAGCACCTTTTACACTGAAATTTCATGCCCTGCCGTAGATTATTTGTCAAGTAGTTTATTGTAGTCGAATACTTTAGAGATTTGGTTGAAAAATGCCTGTTGTCAGTAAACTGTTAAGAATGGCATTATATTTCAAAACAGATACTAAGGTGAATACAAAGAATATATACAGTAGATGTGTTATAGTTAAAATTATTGTTATCTCTAATAACTTAATTTAAAATTCATAAACTATAACTCTAGTTATCATAGCAATTAACTGCATCTTTAAATGCCAAAATAACTCTGATTCAAAGATGAAGCAGTTCAAAGATGAAGAAAAGCAGTTACATAATCAAAACTTTAATACATACTAAACATTATTTCTCGTTTTGACCCAGGCAACATAAGATAAACATTTAAAGCAATAAATAACACTTAATGATTTGTAAAATTATTAGACCACCAATAAATATTACTTAGCAATTTACAAAACG
The DNA here is from genome assembly GCA_963932465.1 of Maratus speciosus. Classification (NCBI taxonomy): domain Eukaryota; kingdom Metazoa; phylum Arthropoda; class Arachnida; order Araneae; family Salticidae; genus Maratus; species Maratus speciosus. Next base: position 132,023,313 of record OZ010796.1, on the reverse strand, counting down.
ATTATGATATCAATAAATCTCGCTTATTGAATGGAAAAAGTACTTTACTTCATTGCTGATTAATGTATTATATCTAAATGATATTTGTAGGTAAATTATTTTAAATCATTCCCATGTTGCATTTATTATTTGGGTGAATACATATGTTCTTTTCCTTTTTTTCTTTTTTAATATTTCAATCCTTTTCATTTAACTATAATACTAAATACTTAAAAGCGGTTTTTTTTTTTTTTTTTTTTTTTAATCTCTTTTGCTGTGTAATAATTAAAATATCGAAAACCCAAATTAATAGTATACATAATATTTTCTCATTTATAATTGCTGCTCAAGTTTTATTCAAATTCTAGTGTAACTTTAAAACTATACCATGAAACCTGTCTATAATGATTCTGAAGGGATAAAAAAAAAATATCCATAAACAGGTCATCATACAGTTATCTAATTAAATAATGAAATTTAATTATTTTATCATCCATAATAGGATTTTTAAATTAATAAGAAAAATACTTCATGTAAAAAAACTAATTAATTGGACGTATAAAGTTGAAGATAAGAAGTGAAATATTACTTTTATTTGTTGACAGACATTATTTGACATTCGCAGCATTTTTGTAATGGAAGAAGAAATAAGTATTTGCTTAATTCAAACACAAGTATAATTGCCATCACCATTTTCGTTTAGTGTAACAACAGGGTATCTTTATCAGTGTTTTCAGTGAATCCCAATAAAATTAACTAAATTTTAATATTCTTCAATATTTATAGGGTACTTAAATATATCTTGTTTCCTACAAGGTTTAAATTAACTTCAACTACCTCTAATATTTTCATAATTTTAGTTTCCGTAGATTCAGAAATAGAGGGGGGGGGGGGGACTTTTTTTGCACTACATTTGCGATGATATCTCTGAAAATATAATACCTAAAATTAAAATATGTATTTTTGAGTTCAGCGTAAGGAAGGCTTTCCCCACAAGACACAATACCCCAAACGATATACAAAGTAAAGATTTTTTTCAAGTAACGTAATTAGCCTGTCTATTTTTCCTAAATGCGTTTGTGAATATTTAATAATCTATAAATATGTGTGTCAATAGTCTTTATTTAGGCCGTGGGACAAGCCAGTCTATCGTTTAATTTCGTTCCTCATGAAAGGAGGGGTAATATCTGTCACTTTGAAAATGCAGAAAATATTCCTCTGTTTCTAAAATGCAATGTTCATGGTATAATGTGTGCACATTAATTAAAGAAATAAAACAAAGATGCTTTTTCTACTTTTTTAAACCAATGACTCGGCTGCGATTAGTTTGCTGCGAGACAGTTCATCGCTAACTAACCAATGAGGAAACGGAAGAGGGGAGAACGAGATAGTTTGTAAACAAATCGACACAAACTTTCGAATTCCGACTGTTTGACTTAATTTATTTACGATGGAATGTGCCATTCACATTGTGAATGACACTGAAAATGATTTGCAGACTTGTTCGGCTGTTAGCTGGACAAAAATAAAAAGCTGTGCATATCAGTGGCTTGCAACTGATTCCGTTGAAAAAAAAAATCGCTGAACAAGTTAACAGCATGTCATGTCAGATGCAGCGATTGAAAAAATCCTGTATCACAAAGTGCTATATACGATTCACAGACAAGGTGAGAATTGCTGCTGCCGTTGAAACGTACAACAAAATTATCAAAAACGAATGTTCTTCCGGATACTCAATATATTACTGATGAACATAACATTCCCAACAAACGATTTTTGCGTAGTAAGAGTACTATGAAAAACCACCATGAAGACTCTAAATCTAAAAATGTACTACCTAAAGTTTGCATTTTATGTAGGAAAAATAGTTAGGATTCGATTCCCAGGTCTGGACACTAGGGCTGGGCGATACATCGATAAAATCGATATAAATTATAAATCGCGATGACGATATCAAAAATCCTATACAACGGTACATCACGATTCTCGTAATCGTGATGTAAATCGCGATTCTCGTAATCGTGATGTAAATCGCGATTCTCGTAATCGTGATGTAAATCGCGATTCTCGTAATCGTGATGTAAATCGCGATTCTCGTAATCGTGATGTAAATCGCGATTCTCGTAATCGTGATGTAAATCGCGATTCTCGTAATCGTGATGTAAATCGCGATTATCGTAATCGTGATGCAAACCGCGATTACCATACTTTTTCATTAAACTGCAATCGGCGCTCAGTGATTCCGCTGTACTTGAAAAAACCTGGGTCCCCAGGACCCAGGATTTCCAAAAATCTGGGTCCCTTTTTTACAAAAGCGGGTCCCCATCAATAATAATTTATATTTTTAAGGAATAAATGAAACTTGTTTATTTGGAAAAGATAAATGAAATGCATCAATTATTGTTTTAATAATAATTAAATAATGAATTAAAACCAGTATTATTTGCACCCAAATAAGATATTTAAGAGAAATTTTCTTTACTTTTTTAAAAGTAAAAATGCAAGATACAATTTTAATTGTAAAATAATGTTTATTTGAGAGTAGAAGATACCAAGTTCCACTAACAAGTGTCACTAATGTTGGCATTTCTTTTAAAAAGGGGCAAGACGGGTTTATTGAAAAATATATTTTTGCTGAAAAAATGAATACTTATGTTAAGTAAAGGTGTACCTTTTGTTGAATGAATGGGTGCTTTCATTATACTTCCCATTGAATTATTTGTCAGCATAGATCTGTGTTGGAATCAGACATTTTCCTTGGAAGGGAAATTTATGTCTAAATCATTAAGCATCAAATTCTCTGTTCTGAAGGCGGGAGACATTTCAATGCAGTAAGAAGGTGGGGGGGGGGGGGATTTTTCACTGGTCCACCTACTGAATACATTATCAAAGTACACTGAAATCATGCTGTATTTTTAAGAGTCTCATTAAAAAAAATTAAATTCCATTTTATGAATTTTCTACCTATAAGTTAAGTCTGCACATCTTTTTTGGTGCTTTGACTAAGCTCACGTTTTTTCCGCGTTACTTTGACGAAATTCGCGTTTTTTCCGCGATCCTTTTGTCGAAATTCGCTATTTTTTCGCGAGCCTGTCACGAAAATCATGTTTTTTCCCCTATACTTTGACAAAATTCGGCTTTATTCCGCGATTTTTTTGACGAAATTCGCTATTTTTTGACTAAATACACTATTTTGTCTCAACCCTTTAACGAAAATGGCGTTTTTTCCGCGATATTTTGATGAAATTTGTTTTTTTTTCGCGATCCTTTGACGAAAATAGGCTTTTTTACGCTATTTTTTGACGACATTCGCTATTTTTTCGCGATCTTTTGACGAAAATCGGCTTTTTCCCGCGATATTTTGATGAATTTTGAGCTTTTTTTCGCGATCCTTTGACAAAATTCGGCTTTTTTTCCGCGATCTTTTGACGAAATTCGCCATTTTTCCGCAATATTTTGATGAAATTTGCGCTTATTTACGCGATATTTTGACGAAATTAGCTTTTTTCGTGATCTTTTGACGAAATACGCTATTTTTTCGCGGCCCTTTTACGAAAATCGCTGTTTTTGGGCGATATTTTTATGAGATTTGCACTTTTTTCGCGATTCTTTGACGAAAATCTGCTTTTTTCTGCGATTTTTTGACGAAATTACGCGTCTTGTGGGACGCGTAAGAGCTATTTTTTTGCGTCCCGTCACCGATTTTTCGCGTAATTTACGCGCTATAGCGCGTCCGCGGCATCCCTGGCGCTTTTTCAACTTCGAGTACTCAAAATTCTACCATTCTAAACCGCAGGTTATTACGATGATCATCATACTAATGGGGTATTTTATCCCTGCCTAAACCATGATGACATTAAATACCGAATAATCGGTTTCGATCATCATGATACGTCTCACCCTAAACCATGATCACTCCTCAAGATTCTCCCAGCTTCAACAGTGATATTAACCGAACCCTCAGTTTTCGATAAGCATGATACTGTCATACTATTACCATGGTATTACGCTGTGATTTCTCTCAGCGTAAACGGTTTTTCTAAAGGGGAAAAAGTGATAGTTTCGGTATTCAGGTTCAGATGACGGGCGATAAATATGATACAGCTAGTTTTTCTCATGTAGTTGCCGACAGCAAATGATATTGTTTGTTTTGTTTTTTCTTCAGTCTGGTTCAGCGGTTTTGAATGAATATTTGTTCGTTGTTAATGAACAATATGTGAATCAGGCAGATAAATAAATGAAATATTACATTTTATTTGCAACAGTGGATTTAATTGGACAAATGAAATAATACTTCCATAGCAATATATATTAATGTTTATTCCAGGTTCTTTTTTTATGCAGATATTTTTACTTCTCTGAAGTTCTTTTTTTTTTTTTTCTCCTGGTAGTTTCTTTTAAAAATTGACATATGTGACTATTTGGTATTTACTGCCTCTGTCATTGTTTGTTTGTGGGGAGTGGGGGAGAATATTTTGATGTCAATATTTATTTAATGTCACTAGAATTCAAAATAACAAACAGGGCAGAAAAATTAAGCAGTTAAAGTTTGTGTACTGACAATCAAAAGAGGAAAGACGTAAATTGTTCGGTGTGTGTGTGTGTGTGTGGGGGGGGGGGGGGGTTAGTTTTTTTTCTTCATTTAGTGGACATTGGTCGAAACGCAGGAGATCCTCATCCAACTTCCCCGATAGAACAAGCATAAGAGATAGTCTTAAAGGTTAAGAAAAAAAATATTTTTTAATTCAGAATTTTTAAGTTTAAATTCTTAGGGCTGTTCTCAAAAAAATATTATTTCACGCAAAAATTTCTAGCACATTCACGGATTGTTTAAATGTAATAGCAAGAAATTAGTTGAAAGTGACAGTAACTCATTAAAATCCTTATCCGCTATTGCATAAAGTTATTTAACCCTTTGCACTCCGTTGTCGTTTGTTGCGACACCATCTTTCCCTTCAAAATTTGTTTTTGGCACCTGTAATAAAGTATAATAAAATTTCCTTACTTAATCTTAGCATTTTTGAAATTGTGTACTTATTTTATAAACTGGAAACTATTTTGGAAACTTCTTTTATAAAAGTGGTGCCGACCGAATAAACTTTGTGTAAGAGACGCCGGAGTCCAAAAAGTTAATTATTGCGGTTCATGTACACAGCATACATGGACGATGGAAGAACGAAATTAAGGGGAAGGTAAATTTTGAAACACATTTGATTATGATTCGCAGATCACGCAGAGTTTTATTTTTCTTTTTAAAAAAAATGGAGAATATAAAAATGAAATAAAATAAACTAAGAGCTTTTGTCGGGGACGCCGACGCATAGTAAGACAATTTTAAGCATAACAGCACAACAGCAACATATAAATATTATTTAACAATTATAAAATGTAAACAATTCAAAAATTGACTTTAACCAAACTATTATTTTTCTCTCTCTGTTAACGATTTTTTTTCTACTATCTTTACAAGAAGAAAGTATTGGATTCATGAAAATTTTGTCATCCGGGTTTCGACCGATTTATATGTTTAGAAAGTCTTGAACACGATTTGATTATTTTTAAAAAGCTTTGTCTGTCTCTTTGTAACACAAATTTTGTAGGCGCTCTATCTCAAGAACTAATGCACGGAATTTAACAAAATTTTAGATTCTTTTATATCTCGTTATAAATTAGTGTAAATTACTTGACAGGTAGGTGCATTTTTTACAATATCCGCAATAACTTTATCTCAAAAACTAATGCACGGATTTTTGTCAGATTTCAAATTCAGTTATACCTTGTAAATTGGTGCTGATTAGTTCTTGGTGTAAATGGCCCAACAGGCGGAGCTACTATGCTGAGTTTTCACGATTTTCGCAATAGTCCTGCCTGAAGAACTAATGCGCTGATATTTATCAAACTTCAGATTCAGTTAGACGTAGACATAAATTTTATTGATTAGTGTTTGGTGTTTATAGCCCATAAGTGGCGCTGTTATGCTGTATTTTTCAAAATTTCCGCTATAGCTTTTTCTCAAGAATTATCGCACGTATTTTCATAACATTTCAAATTCAGACAGACGTTGACATAACTTGTTGTTGATTAAGTGTTAGTGTTAATCGTCCAATAGGTGGCGCTGCTATGCTGCATTTTCCCCAATTTTACCGATATCTGTATCTCAAAAACTAATACATGAATCTTAATCAAACACCTTATTCTGTTACGGTTTCACATAGGTAGATCCTTCTTAGGCTTGGGTGTATACTGTCCAACAGGTGCAGCAGGTGCTTTTATGATTTTTAGATTAGGAATTTTGGATACAGACATCTAATAAGGTTGGTGCTGAAATTCAATGATTTGTTTGAAAGATGCGATGCTTATATTTCCTTTTAACTGCATACAATTTAGTGCACCTATATCTTTAGAATATTCATGATGGGCATAGATTGTTATTTAATTTTGCCTCTGTGATAGCGAATTTTGAAGTAATAACACGTAGAAATAGAAGAAATTTTTGCCATTAACACATCCTACTAGTTACTTTTAGCATTTATTTATTTAGATTTGCTTATTTATACATAGTTTTTTATTAATCTATTTGAGAATCATATATATAATTTTAATCCTTAATAAAATATATAATGTATATTGAAGTTATACATATATTATAAATGTACATATATTTATTTGTTCATATGTCGCAATATCGATATATCGTAATATCGTGATATAAAGCTGCCGATTTATCACGATATTTCATTTTAGACATCGCCCAGCCCTACTGGACACATTTTCATTCTGTTGGTGTTTTTGCCTTTAAGAAAAACTAAAGAAATATAAATTTATTAATTCAAAGGCATAATTGATTTCCCTTGAAATTAATATGAATAATATTTATTTAAAAATGAAGGTAAAGACCTCAGATTTAATTATAACACAATTTAATGAATTTAAAATGCTACTTGTTAATAAAAATTAAATTAGGTTATTAGATTTAAAAAAACATGCAATGCATATGAAAGTTATTATTTAAAGTATAGAGAATAATAATATTAAGACATAATTGCCATGATTAATTTAATAAGTAAAAAAGTTTACCAATTGCAGTAATTTAATTTATTAAATTTAGCGTTTGATAAATTAATATTGATGCTGCAAAATAAAGAAAATTAAAGTATTGCATATATCTGTTACTAAAAGTAACCAAAAAAGAAGAAAAAGACAATTTTAACAAATTCTAAAAGTTGAATTTAATAAAACTTTAAATTTCGACATTATTACAATGAACCTAACAATATTTAAATGGTACCGAGATCTACAAATTTACATATCTGACTTCTGTAGGGAAAAAAAGAAAAAAGTCTTGTAAAAATGTTTTTAACCATTTCCATTTTTGTTTTGATTACAATCTGTGTTTTTCAAAATAGAACCAAATTCATGAGTTTTAACTTATTTCCTTTTTGCTCAAACTTAATATGTTTGGTTGTATGGACAATTATAAAACGACGCCAAATTTACAATTTTTTTCTTTTAAACTAGGGAAAAAAAAAGGAATTAAATGCTTAGTCTAGTATTTACAACTATCATTTTAAAGGGAACATACTTGGTGTTTTTCTAAATTATTTATTTATTTTTGTCAGCATTTAGATTTTTTCTGTCAAGTATAATCTGTTTATAATTTTAAAAATTTTGATAGCAAATTTACATTGTTTTTGAAACAGCAACAATTGCTTTTAGAAAAAGGAAATTTTATTTATCAGAAAAAAGATATACTTGAATGATTTAATTTTGTTTCTCTCGATACTAGATGGCGCCATGGTGAATTTTGGTTAATTGTCTTAAATATTAATAAAAACTGGGAAAATGCTGTGATAAATTTATTAACACAAGCAGAACATATAAATAAAAAAAAAGCACCTCTGCAAAAAATATTTAAGAATGGCATGTAAAATTTTTGGAAATGGGTTTGTAATTTATTTAAATGATAAAGCAAATATCTTAATATGTTAAAAAAATCATGTTATATATAAAACTCATCCTCCTTTTTTCATATTCTTCAAAAACTAATTATTTCATATCGAATTCGAATGGTTAAATAGTCATAGTATAAATATTGCTGTTTTGCTCCGTGAGTTAAAACCCGAAAGTCGCATAGTGAAAGCAACGTTAAGATAAAGTCATCCCGCATCATACACGAAGACGCCATCTCATTGGTCGAAAAAAATAGACAACAACTCGCTTTATTTTTGCCGTTAATTAAATAATGTGCAATTATCGGACCATGAACATTGTATTTTTTGAGTTGTGACAATATTATCTGTTTTATTGAAGTTGCAAAACATACCCCTCTTTTGTGAGGAACGAACTTAATTTTTTAAACGGCTTTTCGTCCTTGTCTCACGGCCTAAAAAGGGTTGTGACAGACAGACACAGGAGTGATCTTAATAATGGTTCCGTTTTTACTTTTTAAGTACGGAACCCTAAAAAGTACCGTAATTTCTGGAAGAAACGCCGCAGCGGCGTAAACGCCGCATCGCGAAAATTTCCACAAAAAAAATAAAGAAATGGTCGTAAACGCCGCAGGTGAAATTTCCGCGGTAATCGCGATTGACATGCTAAACAGAATACGGCAGTAGAGGTCTGCACGGGCCGGAATTCCCGGGCCCGGCCCGGCCCGGCCCGAACGAAAGGTATCTTGGCCTGGCCCGGCCCGGTGTAAAAATTGGAAGTTTGGCCCGAGCCCGGCCCGTACAAAAATCAGTGAAAACAGGACCGGCCCGGCCCGACACAATTCCTACAAAAAAAAAAAAAAAAAAAAAAAAAAACCGTTTTTGCTCAACATACAATTAAGATTCTTTTAATGAATACTACATACATATTTATGGGAACATTTTACAGTATATTTTACATTACTATGATGTTCGCAAAACGGAGAGCACACAATAGTAAACATTAACGATTACTTACAGTGTTTTAGTCATCGCGTCTACAGACATTTCAAAATGGAAATAAGGATTCATTAAAAGATTAATGTAGTTCAGAAAATGATTAATAAGATAATTTTTGAAGCTGTATAATAAAAAGTAGATTTGTGAAATATTTCTCTCATTTTTAAGGCTCTTCTGAAATCCAAAGGAGCTACATTTCGACACATTTATGAATTCTTTTCTTTTCGGAAACGCGTAAGATTGGCAGGTATTCTTATTCAGAAGCTATGTAAATGTCTTTTTTTTTCATAGATAAAAGCAATATATCTTTCTGAAAATACTGTCAAAGTTAGCGTTTTGAATCGAATTTCCGGAAGCTATAGCACAGGAAAGGAGAAAAACGTACAGTCACGTGACAGGAATCTCTAAGTAATTTATCAAATGTGGAAAAAGCTATTCGTTTCCAAATGCCTTCAATAGGCAGGCCTGTCAATTTTATGCCTTTATAGTTAAAAATTTTGTCAGAAAATGTGTCTGAAAGCTTCGCAATGTTGAGCAGTGAATATGAGAACCACCTTAAGGTATATTTCCAAAGATACTGTTAAGAGAAGTTCATTATCACTATTAATACTACAAAACACAATGACTGTTCTGACTACACATCCTGAGATCGATTAAGATCAGTTCCGTCCCGGCACGATTCTCCTGAAAAAAAAATTAAACTCGGAATCGGACATCTTGTAACTGTACGATGTCGATCTCTACGATGGACATGTTACATTTCTGTAATGATGTTGTTAAACTGGCATCGGCTCATGACGCACATTTATACTTCTCGAGAAAATCCTATTAACTGAAAATGGCTCGTATTTTATCTGCTTCGCTTGAATTCTGATATCGGGCCGATAGGCCCGATTAATTTTTTTGCCGGCCCGTTGAAAAAATTCTCCTAATTCTGCCGGCCCGGCCCGTTTGAAAATTCGCCTTCATTCCGCGGGCCGGGTACGGGCCTCGGGCCAAGCCCGGGCCCGTGCAGACCTCTATACGGCAGTTCACTCTCCGAAATTATTCACTAGTGTTGCCAAATAAATTTCCTAAAAGCCATTGAATGGGACGAACCGGAAATATGAACGAGAACATTCCTAAGTCGAAAATCTTAAGATGGGGTTTTAGCAGACTCAACTTTAACTCAAGTATCTTAAAAAACCTGTTTGTACGGAATAAAATGACATTTATTTTCACGTGCCATATATTAAAATTATTTACAAATAGATAATAAACGTATTAATTTTAATATTTACCACTACATACAAATAAAATAACGTTATCACATCCTATTTCATCAATTGAATAAGATATAAAATTTATCTTTTTAATCATTTCTAAAAGAATCTGTAGATCAGGAATGGAGGCGGGATTTTTTTTCTTTTTTTCAAAAAAAAAAAAAAAAAAAAAAAAAAAAAATTAAAAAGCAAACTCGCTCAATAAATAATTCATCGAGGTCCGGTAATTTAAAACGGAAAAGCGTGGAATCTGCTGGCATATCTATCAAAGTGATTTGAAATTGAATACGTTTTTCCGTTTTCGATAAATGTATTGTAGCTTAAATTATAAGCTATTGCTATTTAATGATGACCTTCCCCGAGCTGTCTCATCCGGAAATTCAGCTCACAAAATCAACTTTTATCATTTTCTAAATGTTTGTTTTTTCCCTTATCAAAAACTGGAAAACGCTATTCGGTTTCGTAAAAAATTAATAAATGCACCAATAATTTTATGCTTTATTAAAAATGATTTATAATGAATGCAGCCGTTATTTATGTGTGTATGCATGTTTTATAATAAAAATAAAGTTCTCAAAAGCAAACTTTTTATTTAATTCCTATCGGTCTATCTGCAAGAAATTTCATGACGACGTACTTTTATTATTTCTCTGCACGTGGAGCGATAAGGATTATAAACATTATGCTAACTGCAACGAAAAAACATCACGTGCGGTCCTAAACTATCTTCTCCCCCTCCCCACCTTCTTCTATCGCTCTGTTTGGAATATTTTAGCTGTCACAAACTCAAAGAAATATAGATTTCAATTAGAAGATTTTGTTTTAAAAGACACACGAAATGATAACTGAAAAGGGAAAAAATATACTTACCAGCACTGTGCTGTTTCTTAAATGCAAGATACAGTACAAAGTCTAAAATCCGGACATCCGAAATTCTCCAAAATCCAGACGTTTTGCTAACCAACTTCTTTTTTTAATTTTTATATAAAATAAAAGTATTATAAATTTGGAATTCTTAAAACCGGATCGAAAACCTCTCCACTCTTCTAACATTTTTTAAAGAACAAAGATATTCATACTCTTTTCATTCCCTAGGTTTCGGCAAAATGATCTTACGATCTGTTTTTCCATAGTGCTTTTTAAAAAGCCCTGATGACTCAAAACTATTAATTTTTTTTCTCATTTTTTGCGCGAGAAAAAACTATTCAAATTCTATTCTTTTAAATATAAAAAGGACTTCTTGAATGTGTCAACAAGTTTGCGTTGCTTAAGTGCAGAAAAAAAATATTGAGATGTAAGCAAAAAAAAGAAAAAGAATGAAAACCGAAACTCTTATAATCCTTACTGTTAGAAAAAAAAAAAAAAATAATAATAATCCTTATCTCTTATGTAAATTGACTGATTTCTTTCAAATTTTCAGCAAGTTGAAATAATAGTAAATTAGGCTGCGTAACAAATTTTTATTAAAATATAACCAGTTATTAGAAAGTTAGAACGGCTGCCGAAAAAGTAACATTTGCGGTTTGTTTTCGTTTATTCACTTCGCTCCGTGAAATCAGAATCAATGTTTACACAATCCTATCATCAACGTTGGGTGGATTATGTTTTGCTATGCAGAAAGAAACCGTGAATAGATTTTTTTCCCTTTTTAACTAAAGATTTAAAAAAAAATACAAAAGCATACCATCCAAAATAAGACGTTTATATTTTAATTTACAAAGCTTAGAAAATCAATAACGAAACTTTCTCGAAAAATGAAATTTGTTGAAAATTGGAGAGGGGGGAGAAAAAGAAAAGGGGGAAATTGGAGAGGAAAAAATCTCAGTTTATTAGATGTTATTATCAGTTTATTAGCAAAGGATTGGAGCAGCGGAACGTCGTTACAGGAGAGGAACTGGTGTCCGTTTATGGAATACAGGAGAAGGTTATTGTCGAAAAATCTTAATTGATGAAGCAGCGCAAAATAACGGACATGTTCAGTGAAAAAGCATTGAGAAAAATGCTCAGGCAGGGCCAATATATTTCGTTCGCCTGGGTCTGAAAATTTCGGTTAGTCCACATTATTTTAAAATTTCATTAATATGAGATTTCTCATCTTTGGGAGAGAAGAACAAAAAAATGCGCGTAAACGCCGCATCGGTAGAAACGCCGCATCGCTTGAAATTTTAATTTAAAGCACGTAAACGCCGCGGCGTTTCTTCCGAAAATTACGGACAAAAATCCTAATAATCATCAAAATTAAAATTACAAGTACAAAGAATTAGTACTGGAATTAGTTGTTTTTAATTTTAGACGAAATATTTTTTCCAAAATACATCACAGATACTGTTATTTGAAGAAATTTAAGTGAAATCTGCTTGAACTGATAAGGAAAAATAAAACTTGATAAGATATGATATAAGAAAAATGTCCACATATTCCTCTTATTTTAGAAACATTCAGTTAATCACTACGTTTAAAATTGTCATTATACTTTTTGGAAATAGATAAAAAGCTGCAAGCAATTAGATATAGTAGAAAGCTTTATTAAGTGTAATTGCTTGCAATAATCTGCAGCGTGCTGTTTTAACATTTTACGGGTTAATGACAGATAATCTTTGATAGCGTCGCTTCCTTGTTTTTATCAATATTAACCCTCCGTCTACCAGACGGGTCCATTGGACCCGACAGGTACATACAAAATATTCATTCAAACCAGAAATTTCTTTAAAATAAACTAAGTATATAAACCAGACAAAAATAAGGTAAATAAATAAGTTAAATAGTTTTAAATAAAAATTCTGGTGTAGAACGTTTTATTAAAACTTGAATAAAATTCCCGGTAGATCTAGGGTTAATAAACATTTTTACACTAACTCAATACTTGTACTGTAAAAAAAATCTTCTAAAAATCGCATGAAAAAATAGTAATATTTTTTAAGAACGATGCACGAATTCCAAATAAACTTTTTGAAACTAAAAAAGTTAATATAACGGACCAAGATGTAACAGGAATTCTATCACATATGTCGAAAAGTAAAAACCCAGTGGCAGAAACACCGCGACACTACAGGTCAAAATTAACATTTTTACCCACTGGCCAGTACACTGATTTTTTTCACTGGCCAGTTTTTTTTTTAACCACTGGCCAGTAACAAAGTTATGTACGCTCCATACAAAATTGTTTATTCTAGCTATCAATATTGTAATTTACTAATATATATACTTACCATTCGATATGATTACACTAAACTGAAAATTTTTATTTTTACTATTAATTGCTATCAGGGTTGGAAAAAAATCGATTTTTTAAAAAAAATAAAAAAAATCGGATTTTTTTTTTATTTAAATCGGATTTGATTTTTTTAGAATTCTATTTCTAATTGATGTGTTTTTATGTTTTTACAATCCATGGAGCAGTTTTTTTATAATAAATAATTAAAATAGAATACAGGGCTTAAATTTCAGGGCGGGATTCGCGCCCAAAGTTTTCAAATCCCGCCCAAAAGAATAACGTGGGCGGGAGGCTCCCGTCCAAAAAATTGCACCCTTTTCTGGAAAATTTTCCAGTTTGAAACTACGATCAACTCCCGCGAACGCCTTGCGAATTTAGTGAAATTTTTGCGCGACAATTCACACGAGTTTTTTACCGCGGAAAATCGTTGAAATTCACGATTTTTTCGCACGACCGATACACAAATTTCACTTTTTTTTCTCGAGATCGCGGTTGACAAGTTTCACGTTATTTTCCGCGAGCGATTGGCGATTTCAGAGGTGATTCTGTTCCGAAATTTTCGAAAATTTAAGGCATTCAGTTCCAAAAGTTATGAAAAATCGGTCATCAATTCGGAAATTCCGACATAAAAAAATAACAGAAAAATATTGCGAATTTCGACAAATGATCGCCGAAAAAATAAATTTCGTCAATTGTTCGCAGAGAAAATTGCCAATTTCGTCGCAAAAGATCGTGGAAAAAATGCGCATCAAATGAGTGCGAATAAAACGCCAATTTCGGCAAAAGATCGGGGGGGGGGGGGGGGGGGGTGATGCGAAATTCATCAAAGAATAAAAATAACGCAAATTTCGGTAAAGGATCGCGAAAAAAACGCAAATTTTGTCAAAGAATCCCGGAGTAAACGCGAATTTAGTCAAAGGGCCGCTGGAAAAATACGAATTTTATTGAGCTTGCAAACATTTTTATATGAAGCTTGCAAACAAAACTCAAATTTTATCTAAAGATCGCAAAAGACCCCTCAAATTTTATCTAAAGATCGCAAAAGACCCCTCAAATTTTATCTAAAGATCGCAAAAGACCCCTCAAATTTTATCTAAAGATCGCAAAAGACCCCTCAAATTTTATCTAAAGATCGCAAAAGACCCCTCAAATTTTATCTAAAGATCGCAAAAGACCCCTCAAATTTTATCTAAAGATCGCAAAAGACCCCTCAAATTTTATCTAAAGATCGCAAAAGACCCCTCAAATTTTATCTAAAGATCGCAAAAGACCCCTCAAATTTTATCTAAAGGTCGCTAAAAACCCCGCAAATTTTATCTAAAGATTGCAAAAAACCGCACATTTTATCAAAGGTTAAAAAAAAACTCAAATTTCGCCGAAGGGTCGCTCAAAAAACACTAATTTTGTCAAAGGATCGCGCAAAAAAGCGAGTTTCGTCAAATGAGCACGAATAAAGTGGAAATTTCGACAAAAGATCGCGGGAAAAAATACAAAATTCATCAAAGGATCGCGAAAAAACGCAAATTTCGGCAAAAGATCGCGAAAAAAAACGCAACTTTTATCTAAAAGCTTGCAAACAAAACTCGCATTTTATCTGAAGATTGCAAAAACCCGCGAATTTCATCAAAGGATCGCGAAAAAACGCAAATTTCGGCAAAAGATCGCGAAAAAAAACGCAACTTTTATCTAAAAGCTTGCAAACAAAACTCGCATTTTATCTGAAGATTGCAAAAACCCGCGAATTTCGTCAAAGGATCTCGGAAATAACGCGAATTTCGTCAAAGGATCGCGTCAAAAAAACGCGAATTTCGTCAAAGGATCTCGGAAATAACGCGAATTTCGTCAAAGGATCGCGTCAAAAAAACGCGAATTTCGTCAAAGGATCGCGTGAATAAAACGCAAATTTCGTCAAAGGATCGCGTGAATAAAACGCAAATTTCGTCAAAGGATCGCGTGAACAAAACGCAAATTTCGTCAAAGGATCGCGTGAATAAAACGCAAATTTCGTCAAAGGAGTTTTTGACGCATGGCGGTTTTTACCGGATTTTACCATGGTTTTTACCGTCATGTCAAAAACCTCTTTGTCAAAAATGTCAAAAACCCACTTTTTAGTAGTAGTTTGTTTTTACATTAGAATTGCATTAGAATAAGTGTTATTCCATAGTAACTTACATTACATTTAGAACAATTTACTGCAGTTAGTAATATAACACAAAAAAATATTCAAATGTAAAGTTGACATGATTCCTTAATTAAACCTATCCAAAGGTCAATTTGGATGAAAATAACCTAGAAAATTAGAATAAAAATTATATTTTTTATGGTAACTTGCATTCCTTTTTCAGTAATGTCAGTTACAATAATAAATATAGCTGACAGAGTTCAAGAAATAACATTAAAATTAGTTAATTTTCATGTAAATTGAGCTTTGAATAGGCTTAACTAATAAATCATGTCAACTTTACATTTTGAATATTTTGCTGGTGTTAATATTTCTAAAATTACTGAAGTAAATTGTTCTAAATGTAACGTAAGTTACCATGGAATGACCCATAATACATATACATCTCTGTTTGAAGATCTCTACAATAACCTTAAGCTATTTGGCATATTCAACAAAAATTATATTTTTTGAAGAAATTCTACAACCCATAAGTATAAGGCTAAAAAATGTGTATAATTTCGGCAAAATGTTGTTTAAAACTAAATAGCTTTCTCAGAAATTTTCACAGAAGGAAGTTTTCTTAAAGTGTTAAATCCAAATTGTTCAGTGATTTGTTTCTATTTCTAAATAGCAATAAATGAAATAAAATATATTTTAATAGTTGAGAATTACATACATCTTTTGGGAGAAAGAAATAAAACTTGTTCTTCAAAGTTAAATCTTGTAGAGAATAAAACTTGAAAATCAATATATTAAACTTTAAACCATGTGAAAACTCAATTTTTAACTATGTTTTTATTAAGTAGTTTATTTTAGTGTTATTTCCTTAAACTAAATAAACAAGTAAATAAATAAATATTATTTTTAAGCAGAAATGTAGATCCCTAAAGATCCATTGATTAAAAAGTTAACTGCATTAAAAATTAAATAAAACATTTAAGAATCTTTCTAAATTTAATAATAATTTTAAAGGTAAAAGATTTTTACTCATGCAGTTGTATGTAATAAAAATATTCAATGTGTTATTTATTTCAATTCACTTTAAATAATGACATGATAATCAGATTATGGCAAATATTGTTCTTTCCTTTTTTATTCTTGTATTTAAAAATTTTTCCCATTTAGAAAATGTTCTTCTTTTAAATAAATTTAACAAAGTAATTGTGAATAATAATAACGAGGAAAAATCAATCTACAAATGTATTGCATGCTACACTTACACTATAAATTGGAGGAAAATCGAAAATGATAGGTTTTTGACGGAATAAACCGGTAAAAACACGGTTTTTACCGCTGTCGTGTCAAAAACCCAACCCTGAAAATACTATACTCTAGTTACTGATTGGTACTAAAAATTAAACATCTAGGCTTTAATCTAAAGACATTCTATTTTGTAATTGAATTGAGCACACTAAATAAGAAATAAACTTAAATATGTTGTAAATGAATAGAAAATGGTAAAATTTAAAAAACAAAATAAATATTCATTTAATGCAAGCTAATTTATTAAGGGATAAAAATCACAATTAATTCAATATTTTTTAAGCAAATAGAAATAAATCAGGGATTTAATTGTTTGAACAAAAACACTAATTTAGAAGCTTTGTCCACTCCTAATTTATTACGAAGGCTTGAATGAACTAGTCCAAAAGAAGAAAATTGTCTTTCTACTCCAGCAGATGAAGCCACGGCTGTTGTTATTTGGTAAATAAATTCAATTTCAATTTCGCTGATTCTCTCTTTACCCCCCATTACATAAAAGAACTTCCACCAATCATAATCTATAATAATATCTGAATCTTTTTGCTCAAGCAATGGTAATTTTTGGAGACCTTTTTACCACCTGGGGTTCACAGGAACAACAAACGTTCTAAAAAAGGCCTTTAAAAGCCTTCTAAATTACGTTTCTGTGGAATATTAGGAAATAAGATTTCAAAATTAATGTTGGCAAATTAATGGTGACAGTTCCTAGTTCAACATAGCCCTTTATGTTGAGAGAGGTATTAGGACTTGGAATTTGACATGTGGTTGATTTTAAGATGTAAGAAGATAATTTCTAAAAAATTCAAAACTTCCAATGAATCCTGGAATAACCAGAAAAACACCTGCTACTTATTTACACCCACTTCTTATTTCTCTAACTAATTTCAACGTAAAATTAAAAAGAAAAAAAAAAATCAAATGATTTTTTTTTAAAAAAAATCAGCTGATTTAAATCTTGATTTAAATCAGTTCATTTAAATCATGCCGACCCTGACTGCAATGAAATAAATTCACAAATTTTCAGAGAGGTTACAGCAGCGGGGGACCCCCCCACCCTCGGCACTAACTAATATGCATTTTTCTGTGACCATTTAACGAATTTCGTGTTTTTTTCGCGATTGTTTGACGAAATTCACGTTTTTTTATGACCTTTCGCAAAATCTGCGTTTTTTTGCGATTTTTTTGACGAAATCTGCGTTTTTCCGCGATTTTTTCACAAAATTGCGTTTTTTTATAATCTTTTAACGATATTTGTGGGGGTTTTTCGACGTTCTTTGAAAATATGTGAATTTTTTTCAAGATTTTTTGACGAAATTTGCGTTTTTAGGCGATCTTTTGACGAAATTTGCGTTTTTTCCGCGATCTTTTGACGAAATTTGCGTTTACCGCGATCTTTTGACGAATTTTGCGTTTACTCCGCGATTTTTTCACGAATTTTGCGTTTACTCTGCGATTTTTTCACGAATTTTGCGTTTACTCTGCGATTTTTTCACGAATTTTGCGTTTACTCCGCGATTTTTTCACGAATTTTGCGTTTTATCCGTAATCTTTTCACGAAATTTACGGTTCTCCGCTTTCTTTTCACGAATTTTGAGTTTTTCCGAAGCGATCTTTTCACGAAATTTGCGTTCTTTCTGCGATCTTTTCACGAAATTTGTTTTTTCCCGCGATCTTTTCACGAATTTTGCGGGTTTTCCGCGATCCTTTTCACGAATTTTGCGGTTTTTCCGCGATCTTTTTCACGAATTTTGCGGTTTTTCCGCGATCTTTTTCACGAATTTTGCGGTTTTTCCGCGATCTTTTTCACGAATTTTGCGGTTTTTCCGCGATCTTTTTCACGAATTTTGCGGTTTTTCCGCGATCTTTTTCACGAATTTTGCGGTTTTTCCGCGATCTTTTTCACGAATTTTGCGGTTTTTCCGCGATCTTTTTCACGAATTTTGCGTTTTTCCCGCGATCTTTTTTCTTGCGTTTTTCCCGCGATCTTTTTCTTGCGTTTTTCCCGCGATCTTTTTCTTGCGTTTTTCCCGCGATCTTTTTCTTGCGTTTTTCCCGCGATCTTTTTCTTGCGTTTTTCCCGCGATCTTTTTCTTGCGTTTTTCCCGCGATCTTTTTCTTGCGTTTTTTCCGCGATTTTTTTCACGAATTTTGCTTTTTATCCGCGATTTTTTTCACGAATTTTGCTTTTTATCGGCGATCTTTCACGAACTTTGCTTTTTTCCGCGATCTCTCACGAATTTTGCTTTTTTCCGCGATCTCTCATGAATTTTGCTTTTTATCCGCGATCTCTCACGAATTTTGCTTTTTATCCGCGATCTCTCACGAATTTTGCTTTTTATCCGCGATCTCTCACGAATTTTGCTTTTTATCCGCGATCTCTCACGAATTTTGCTTTTTATCCGCGATCTCTCACGAATTTTGCTTTTTATCCGCGATCTCTCACGAATTTTGCTTTTTATCCGCGATCTCTCACGAATTTTGCTTTTTATCCGCGATCTCTCACGAATTTTGCTTTTTATCCGCGATCTCTCACGAATTTTGCTTTTTATCCGCGATCTCTCACGAATTTTGCTTTTTATCCGCGATCTTTTTCCGAATTTTGCGATTCTTTTTCGCGATTCTTTGTAGAAATTTGCGTTCTTTGCGCGATCTTTTCATGAAATTGTGTTTTTTCCGCGATTTTTCGACGAAATTTGCGTTTTTGCACGATCTTGTCACGAAAGTCGCGTTTTCTCCGCGAACTTTTCACGAAATTTGCGTTTTTTCCGCGATGTTTAGACTTAATTCGCGTTTTTTACGTTGTCCTTGGGTGAAATTCACTGATTTTCGCGGTTCTTTGACGGAATTAGTGATTTATTTTCTACGAACGATTGACGAAATTGATTTTTTTCAGCGACCATATCGAAATTAGCGATATTTTTAGGTTCGAATTTTCGGACTGATGACCGTTTTTTTTTCTTTTTCGCAACCGAATGCCTTAAATTTTCGGAAAATTCGAGACAGAATCACCCCTGCTACTTTCTTTTCTTACGCTCGGGAGAATCGCCGATTTGGACGCCGTAAATTCCGAATGAATTTCCCCCCTTTCCTCATTGGCATCGATGCTTCAACCATCGCGTTTGGCGAGTGAGGACAATAAAGTTAATCGCCGCGTTTGAAGTGTTACTCGACGCCTGGCGAGTGCTAATTTTGTGCTATACGCGATACGGCGACATAGTCGTGGACAAAGAAAATCGTGCAGACAAAAATTGTCTGCACTAATGAAATCAATTTAAAAATTGTCAGCAACTTTCGGAAATTTTTTCTCGCGAAAAAAACGCCAATTTCGGCAAAAGATCACATAAAAAATGCGATTTTCGTCAAAGAATCGCTAAAATAAAATGCGATCTTCGTCAAAGGATGGCGAAAAAACTTAAATTTCGTTAAAGGATCGTGGGCAAAAAGCAAATTTCGTCAAAAATCGCGAAAAAAATGCGAATTTCGTCAAGGCCGTGGGGGAAAAGGCGAGTTTCGTCAAAAGTCCCGTGGAAAAAAGCGAGTTTCGTCAAAAGTACCGTGGAAAAAAGCGAGTTTCGTCAAAAGTACCGTGGAAAAAAGCGAGTTTCGTCAAAAATACCCGCAAATTTCGACCACAGATCGCGATAAAACCGCAAATTCGTCAAATGGGTCTTAAAAAACACATAGTTAGTGCGGGAGTGGATCCCCCCTATGCTGTAACTTTTCAGGAAATTTGCTGTGAATTTCAGAATTTTTTTGACTCAGAATCACCCCTGGTGCTGTATGTGATTATGAAATGGTGAAAAAAAACTTGAGCACACTTTTTCAAGGATGCCACCCTTGTCAAAATATAAATTGGGAATTGCCCTGGGCTAAAAATTTGGAAAACATACTTAAAAAAGCGGAACATTCCCAAATCTAAGAAAGAATAAATCAGCTCTGAAGCTTCCAAAGGTTTTTAAAAGCATCCTTATTGTCTATGTATGATTCAGCTTATCTTTCCCATTTTAGAAATCCTACAAGAAGTGAGATGATGAAAAGTTATAAGCAAAATGAATGAGAATGCATCATGCTTATCATGTTTTAAATAAAACGATAAAAACTTCCTAGTTTAATGTATTGTTTATTCATTAAAAAAACATGGAAAATTCTCAGATGAAATTTTAAATGCTTGTCGCAGACAGCTACAAAACTTTCTGCCACTATTTTCAATAGAAAACATGTTGTAGCGTACTTTAATAACATAGATAAATTCTATTGAGTTTCAAAAAGTAAATCATATCTAAAACATATTTCCTAGAATTTAAACATATAATATTGCTGAATATTTTTGTGTGACCCTGTAAATAAACAAATGTTATATACAGTGTTTCTAAAAAGCAAAAATTGCAATTGAAGAACCCAAAAAGAAGAAATATCCCTGTCGATTACATTTTAATTGGATGGATTGGTTAAGACTTACTTATACCCATTTTACCCCACCACACAAATTTAATTACAAAAAATGTATTTTAAATATTACTTTCCAATTTGCCGTAACTTTACTTCAACTAATGTCTGAAAATATATTTAGAAAATAAATCCTCTCTCTTAAATGTAACATTTGTTATATGCTAAAATATCAATCCCTACCCATTTTACCCCACCAGACCCTAGAAAGTTTTCACAGAAAAATTTTTGTCACTAAATTAAATATATTATTTACATGATGGAATTACTCTATTAAAGAAATAATTATTTATCAGAATAGTAAAAAAATTAAAAACAGCATAAGGAAATAATACTGCCTGTACTAAAATTCACAGTTCAGTAATCATATAAATGAAAGTTTAAAAAATAAAAGAAGTAATCTCCTAATTTCAAGGTGCTATTTATCTAAAACAAGATTTTTTTTTAAGCTTTCTAAATTTATTTCCAGGAATTACTGTAGAATCAGTTGGGACAAATAAATCTTCTCTGAGTATTTGGTGACATCCACTAAACAACAATAATCCAAAATAATGACCTATATTTTCATCTACAGCTATACGTATTCTTCCTTTTGAAATACATATTTGCTAAATGTAGTAGATATTCTTATAGAAAAAATTTTAACTTGAGATAAAGTAATCATCTCGGGGAAACTTTTCAGAAATATTTGCAATGCTTTTAGTTTTTAATTTTTTTTTTTTTTTTTATTATTATTATTATTATTTGCATTTTTTTTCGCAGCGATGTTGGATATTTTTCTTTTTCTACATAATTTTTTGCTTCAAATTCAGTCTTCCCTTTGACGTTGAAGATACTTCAGGATCAAATCAGTCTTCATTAGAAATTTCAATGTCATCTATTTTAGTAGAGCTATTTCAATTTCACCACAAACATTTGCTGGCAGAACAGGCTCAAAAATGTCCTCATTTACAAGGGTTATTCTCTACAATAGTGCAAAAAGTGTTTCCCAGTCATATAACTGCTATTAATTTCATTACATTTTTATTAGAAGATCTAAACATAGTTTATTAGGGACAGAAAGTAAAATTTAAAAATAAATTTAGTATTTAAAAATGTAATATCATGCAAACGTCATGCCCTCACCTTTCCCCCACCTGTACTACCATATTTTATTGTCTATTTCTTTCCATCCAGAAATAAAAATAAATACCCTAAGCAAAATAAAGTTATTTGGTACATTACAAAAAATAATAATTATTTTTTACTATTATATAGTCTACTCAATCAGTTATGTTTCCCCATGTTAGACTGTCATTCCCTCACACATTGCTATTATCTCAAATATCTACCACTGAAGAGCAGTAGCAGTCTAGCATCCTTCACAGAGAAGCCATTTTGAGCACTTGTCAGTCCAGCAACATAAATTGGTGGTGTAAGATTTTAATTTTTCAAAAAAAAATTTCCGTCAATATATCTGGAAGTGTTTTTATTAGCAGTCATTCCCTCACACAGAATACTAATTTTTTTACAAATATCAAAAATTTTAATTTTATCATACATTATACGTTAAGTGTTCAGCGATAGAATTGATAAAAAAAAAAGGTCCCAAGGACCAGTAAGCTTGAGAATTTACTGGTCTGCAGTCATCATCACTGACCCGCTACATAAAATTCTATTAAGTCCCTTAACCCTTGAGTGTCTCCCCCCCCCCCTCTTAGAATATAAACCAAACTTCCTTTACAGTCATCCAAAATTTTCAGCATAGTAAAATGTAAAATTATAATTTACTAAAAATTAAATATACAGTATACATAACAAAAAATTATAAAATTATTAATTAGATATTTATCTGATTATTTATTCTGAATGACTAAGGTTTAATGCAATTTTTATTTATTGTGTAATTTGTGTTTGGTTGCAGTTTTCTAGGGGATGGGGAAATTTAAGTTTACCTGTGAGAGAGGGGAAAAAAGTTACTGGTCCTGTGGACGGACTATAGGTCAAAACTGGGAAATTTCATTAGCGGCCACTGGCCGGTAGGACTAGTTTTTTAAATGGCCATTTTCTTTAAACTGGTGGTCACTTTTTTATTTAAAAATACTAAACAGTAAAGTTTCTGTAAGTATTAATCTAAAACTGAATAGCCCAAATAAATATGTTAATATAAATATATTAGAACCAAAAGAAGTACAATCCTTGATGAAATGCAAGAAAATTGTATTCTCCCCTTGTAAAAAAGTGGCCGGAAGGTGGCCGCTGATAGACAATTTTGCACTAGCCACTTTTTCTCATTTACTGGCCCTGTGGCCGGTGGCTAGTGCTAATTTTGATTTTTACTGTGAACCACTAAATTTTTCAAATTAGTGGTCCGATTGCCTTTTTCGTGGTCTCGAACCAGCAGACCACCAAGGATTTCGAACGCTGGTGTTAACTCTTAAAGGAAACAGTTTGGATTTCTTCATAATTTTGCATTTTTCCCTACAACTAGTAAAAATGTCTTATTTCATCATTCCCTCACATTTTTTTTTCCACAAATTTTTATTCTATTTTTTATTAAGTCACTTTTTAAAACTATTTCTGCTGCTATTAAAATCTTCAATAATTGACTGATTTCTTACCATTTATCTAATTTTTATGAAAATTTACATATGCATCATTCAAGTCTGACTGCTTGGCCAAATTTGCAAGTATTGTAAAGAACAACCCATAAGTTTTGCCCTCATCTATTAAAAATCCACTTTCTTCTGGGGGTAGTTTACAAATATCAATGCATTCTTCTTCAGAATCATTGAATAATTCATAAAAGTATTCAAGTGAGTCTTCTGCTATACAAAATTGTTTTGAATGAGATATCATACATACTGTGTGATGTGCCCTAATTAACTGAAAAACAATTAGAATGAAGTAAAAGAATAAGGCTGAATCCATATCAACTCAGGCAGGGGGGTTACCTTCATAGTCTCAGAAGTTTTTGAATTGAACATATGTTAAAATTTAAGAAAAAGTAAGATACTTGTATCTTTTCATTTTGCCCAAAAAAATTCCTGGCCCGAAATACAGGCCGCCAAAGATGACATCCCCGGCATCATTTCTCATTCGTGATTTTCGATAAAAATTTTAAAGTGCTCTATCTCTAGAACGGTGCAAGATATTTTGTTGTGGTTTATTTTATTTTAAAGATAATATTCTTCTGTTTAAAATGATATACCCAATATTGAAAAATGTATTCAACTTTTCTTGTGGCAACCTTTTAAAAAAAAAAAATTTTTTTTTTCAAAAATGCCAATCCCAAAAATTTTGATTTTTTTGCTGTTGATCAATACCATTGGGAACTACCTTCACTGTAAAGGAGAACTTCCACTTTTGAGTTTAACAAATTTTAGAAACATTTAAAAAATTCAGAGAAGTTTACAGGAACTGTATATATACAGATCCAGTAAAAGTCACTGAATTTTTGCTTATTTGTATCATATTTGTAAGGATAAGCCTACTATATATCCTAAACAAGTTAGAAATTGCAATATCAAATGTGGCAAATGAGGTGTGTGCGTACTATAACTAGTTTTATAAATATTCAGATCTTGGTGCAATAAGTTACACTCATGGGCAAAAAGGGCATGAATACAAAATTTATTATGATTCTACATATTAAATTCAGTAATACGGAAGTAATATGAATTCATCTTAAAAGGACTTAATCGCCATGGCAACCTAGAATCATTACCTATCAAGGTATATCATTGAATCAATTATGTATTATAGGATTTTTAAATAGAATGAAGAAAACTTTTATTAATGTCTTTTATGTTTTAATTTGATTTTCCTAGCATTTGAAGTGATACATACTTTGTTTTACTATGTTCGGTATTGAAAATAATCTCAATAACATATATCAATTACACAGCAATACAAATTATATTAATACAAGTTAGAGTTCAGACAGATGGGCAGACAAATCAAATCCATAAAGACTTTCAACTATGTTGGAAATTGTTAAAAACACATAAATATGTCGGAATTTGACTTTTAGAAATTTATGTCAATATAAAAATAGCAAATAAAGCCTTTGTGCAACAATAATAAAAAGCAGAAAAACCAACGTTTAAAATGCACAAATAATATATGAAAAGCAGCAAACGGCTGTTTCGAATCTACTAGCGAGATTCTTCTTCAGTGCAAAAGGAACAGCGTGCTAGAAAAAGCAAGGCTGAGCAAAATCATAGACAGAGACGCGCTGGCTTTTATACC
The DNA here is from genome assembly GCA_963932465.1 of Maratus speciosus. Taxonomy (NCBI): domain Eukaryota; kingdom Metazoa; phylum Arthropoda; class Arachnida; order Araneae; family Salticidae; genus Maratus; species Maratus speciosus. The sequence continues at coordinate 131,997,828 of OZ010796.1, read as the reverse complement.
CTATGCGGGTGGCGAAGGCGCCGAAACAACCAATGAGAGAGAAGCAGTGGAAACGACTGGGTGGACAAGTAGCGACATCTATCGGAGAAGTAGAGAAAAGAAACCAAAAAAGGGAGATTAAATTAATGCTTTCCAAATACTTGGAAAATCTGGAGTACTAGATAAGTCATTGACTAAAGAGTGAGAATTTTTAATGATATGGTAAGCTTCCCAAAAATCAAGATCAAGGTTGGAAGAACATTTTTGGATAATGATGGCTGAGGAAAAATCGAACCTATGTTGAGAAGACCAAGAATGTTGAGCAATAGAAGAACGTTTGAGCTCCTGATTTTTAACATAACCTTCATGCTCTTTTAAACGAAATCTAAGAGCACGTTTAGTCTGACCAATATAAGAAAGACCACACTGACAAGAGATCTGGTAAATGCCCCAATTATCTAGGCGATCAACGGGGTGTTTGAGATTTGAAAAAGGGATTTTATTAACAGGAGAAAAAATAACTTTAATTAACTTTAATAACGTTTTGTAATTTGCGATTAAAAAAGTACAGGTTTTTGGAACACTTACATTTCCTACTTGATTGTAGGCGTAAGAAGGTTATTCCTAAATTCATTTCCATTCGTTGTAATTTATTTTCTTCAAATAGGATTGAGAAGGTCTTATTTCGTTCTAAATTAGCTCTTTTAAGAGCTTTGATTCAAGAGACTCGCCACAAAATTGCTCATATAGAGCGCGAGTTATATTCTTTACATATCAGCCTCGCTAATTCTACTCCTGATTTTCAGTCCATTGACAGAAGGTCATGGAGCAGAGTTCTCACAGCTTCTTCTGTTCATTGTTCGGTTTTAAAGAAGAAATTTAATGCGCTTTGTGGAAGTTCTGTCGCTAATAACTGCAGTAAGTTGCCTCTTGTTAACCAAAATGCTGTTGTCAATCTTTCTAGTGTTCCATTAAGTAACAATCAGCTCGATGCTCTCAAATTGAATAACAATTTTTCTGTCTCTGCTATTCCTTCTTTACCTAATCTTATTGCTCCTATTGAAAGAGCCTTTAAGCATAGCGCTCTATCTTCTTCTCAAAAAGAGTCTATTAGGCATCTCATTGCCAATACTGTTGATTTCAATTCTAATGTTTATAAACCCAATCTTAAACATCCTGTTAAACAATGTCTGAAAAATTTGCGTTCTGATCCAAACTTAATTATTACTAAGGCCGACAAAGGTGGTCAGATTGTTCTTCTCGACAAATCTACATATTTGGAAAAAACCCATAAATTAATTAATGATGGTCAGTATGTGGATATCCGCAAAGACCCTTCCACTAGTGAAATTAACTCTATTAAGTCTGCCATTAAGTCGTCTTCCATTATTCCTGCTAACTTTAAGAAGTCCCTTATTCCGTCTATTGCGCATTGTGCCAGGTTTTATGCTTTACCTAAGGTCCATAAACCTGACATTCCTTTTAGACCTATTGTCTCTAGTATCGGTACAGCTTCTTATAAGCTTGCCAAATATTTAGTTTGTTTTTTCCCCACTTTTGAGCAGTAACTGTTTCACTGTTAAGAATTCTTTTGATTTTGTTAAAAAACTTCATAATTTTAAGCCGCAGGGTCACATGATGGTTTCTTTTGATGTTAAATCATTATTTACAAATGTTCCAGTTGAGGGGGCTTTAGATTGCCTCAAGAAAAGGCTTTGTGAATTCCATTTCTCTTATTTTGAAATCGAGGAACTTATACTTCTCACTCGCGCTTGCTTGTCGCAAAATACTTTTGTTTTCAATGGTAATTTCTTCCGTATGATTGACGGTTTGGCTATGGGTAATCCTCTTAGTCCAATTTTATGCGATATTTATATGCACTAGTTTGAGGTCAAGCTTTTTGAAATCTTAAAATTTCCGTTCTATGTTCGTTATGTTGATGATGTTTATGTCCTGATTGAAATGAATTCGGATATTAATCATATTCTCTCTATTATGAATTCCATTGATCCCTGCATTCAATTTACCTCTGAAATTGAGACCAATAACTGTCTTTCTTTCCTGGATGTCCTTGTTATTCGTTGTGAAAATGGCTTTCAGACTACCGTCTTTCGTAAACCTTTTGCTGTCAGTCTCCCACCTCACAGGTATTCTTCTCATCCCCCTAACCAGAAATTCGCTGCTTTCAATACTTTTCTTTTTCGGGCTACTAATATTTGTTCCACTCCTCAGTTACTTAGTGCTGAACTTAATTACCTCAAAGCTATTGCTGTCGATCGTGGTTATTCCTCTAATATTATCGATTCTATTTATAAGAAATTGACGAAATCCGACCATTCTGAAAAACATTCTAATTCCAACTCTAATACTTCAGTTGTATTACCATTTTTTCCTAAAATTAGTCAGCAAGTTGCTAAAATCCTCAGAAGGTTTGATTTTAAAGTTATTTTTTCTCCTGTTAATAAAATCCCTTTTTCAAATCTCAAACACCCCGTTGATCGCCTAGATAATTGGGGCATTTACCAGATCTCTTGTCAGTGTGGTCTTTCTTATATTGGTCAGACTAAACGTGCTCTTAGATTTCGTTTAAAAAAGCATGAAGGTTATGTTAAAAATCAGGAGCTCAAACGTTCTTCTATTGCTCAACATTCTTGGTCTTCTCAACATAGGTTCGATTTTTCCTCAGCCATCATTATCCAAAAATGTTCTTCTAACCTTGATCTTGATTTTTGGGAAGCTTACCATATCATTAAAAATTCTCACTCTTTAGTCAATGACTTATCTAGTACTCCAGATTTTCCAAGTATTTGGAAAGCGTTAATTTAATCCCCCTTTTTTGGTTTCTTTTCTCTACTTCTCCGATAGATGTCGCTACTTGTCCACCCAGTCGTTTCCACTGCTTCTCTCTCATTGGTTGTTTCGGCGCCTTCGCCACCCGCATAGGGTATAAAAGCCAGCGCGTCTCTGTCTATGATTTTGCTCAGCCTTGCTTTTTCTAGCACGCTGTTCCTTTTGCACTGAAGAAGAATCTCGCTAGTAGATTCGAAACAGCCGTTTGCTGCTTTTCATATATTATTTGTGCATTTTAAACGTTGGTTTTTCTGCTTTTTATTATTGTTGCACAAAGGCTTTATTTGCTATTTTTATATTGACATAAATTTCTAAAAGTCAAATTCCGACATATTTATGTGTTTTTAACAATTTCCAACATAGTTGAAAGTCTTTATGGATTTGATTTGTCTGCCCATCTGTCTGAACTCTAACTTGTATTAATATAATTTGTATTGCTGTGTAATTGATATATGTTATTGAGATTGTTTTACTATGTTCGGTATTGAAAATAAAGTATGTATCACTTCAAATGCTAGGAAAATCAAATTAAAACATAAAAGACATTAATAAAAGTTTTCTTCATTCTATTTAAAAATCCTATAATACATAATTGATTCAATGATATACCTTGATAGGTAATGATTCTAGGTTGCCATGGCGATTAAGTCCTTTTAAGATGAATTCATATTACTTCCGTATTACTGAATTTAATATGTAGAATCATAATAAATTTTGTATTCATGCCCTTTTTGCCCATGAGTGTAACTTATTGCACCAAGATCTGAATATTTATAAAACTAGTTATAGTACGCACACACCTCATTTGCCACATTTGATATTGCAATTTCTAACTTGTTTAGGATATATAGTAGGCTTATCCTTACAAATATCTCTGTCTATGATTTTGCTCAGCCTTGCTTTTTCTAGCACGCTGTTCCTTTTGCACTGAAGAAGAATCTCGCTAGTAGATTCGAAACAGCTGTTTGCTGCTTTTCATATATTATTTGTGCATTTTAAACGTTGGTTTTTCTGCTTTTTATTTATGTCAATAGACGGAAGCATACTTGAATACTTTCATTCAAGCCTGTATTTTACCTACTATCTTTATATACATGCCACTATTTAGCTAATATTTAATTAAGATTAAAACATCCTTAAAACCAGTGAAATCGCACTTCCAGAGATTATCATCCGTAAACGGCCATGTATCTAATTCTTTGCGTGGACCTGTATATCATTTTATCTATATTCTCCAAACATATCTTAGTATACTAAATGTAGTTCAGTGTAAAAATGCATAACTCATTTAAAAATCACCTTTAAGCTACTTTCATTCATACTCAGTAAACCCTGAAGATTTTTTTTGTGTAGCCCTGTATATGATCTACAGCATTTATGCACACAACGTAATATGGAAAAATTTAGTTAAACCTAAAAACTCAAACACAACTAAAAATGCACTTCCAGCAATACCCTTACGATTTCTTTGTGTAGCCCTGTATATGATCTACAGCCTTTATACACACAACGTAATATTGAAATATTTAATTAAATTTAAAAACTCATATCGCAACTAAAAATGCACCTCTAGCAATCATCGCTAATGTACAGTATTTCCAATAAGGTAAAGTATCCGAAATCTTTTGTGTGTCCCTGTAAACACTATGCACTTTCTATGACACAGGAAGTAATTTTTTGTAAACCTCTGCAATAAAGTATGTATCACTTCAAATGCTATGAAAATCAAATTAAAACATAAGACATTAATAAAAGTTTTCTTCATTCTATTTAAAAATCCTATAATACATAATTGATTCAATTATATACCATGACAGGCAACGATTCTAGGTTGCCATGGCGATTAAGTCCTTTTAAGATGGATTCATATTACTTCCGTATTACTGAATTTAATATATGGAATTATAGTAAATTTTGTATTCATGCCTTTTTGCCCAAAAGTGTAACATTGCACCAAGATCTGAATATTTATAAAACTAGTTAATACTATGCACGCACCTCATTTGCCACATTCGATATTGCAATTTCTAACTTGTTTAGGATATATAGTAGGCTTATCCTTACAAATATGATACAAATAAGCAAAAATTCAGTGACTTTTACTGGAACTGTATATATAGTTCCTGTAAAATTCTCTGAATTTTTTAAATGTTTCTAAAATTTGTTAAACTCAAAAGTGGAAGTTCTCCTTTACAGTGAAGGTAGTTCCCAATGGTATTGATCAACAGAAAAAAAATCAATTTTTAGGATTGGCATTTTCGAAAAAAAAAATTTTTTTTGAAAAAAAAATTTTTTTTCTTCAAAAGGTTGCCACAAGAAAAGTTGAATACATTTTTCAAAATTGGGTATATCATTTTAAACAGAAGAATATTATCTTTAAAATAAAAAAAAAACCCGCAACAAAATATCTTGCACCGTTCTAGAGATAGAGCACTTTAAAATTTTTATTGAAAATGGCGAATTGGAAATGGTGCCCGGGATGCCATCTTTGGCGGCCTGTATCTCAGGCCAGGAATTTTTTTGGTCAAAACCAAAATATACAAGTATCTTACTTTTTATTGAATTTTAACATGTTCAATTCAAAAACTTCTGAGACTATGAAGGTAAGATTTTTTCTTTGGCTGCCTGAATTGACATGGATCATACCGTAAAGTTTCTGTAAGTATTAATCTAAAACTGAATAGCCCAAATAAATGTTAATATAAATATATTAGAACCAAAAGAAGTAGAATCCTTGATGAAATGAAAGAAAATTGTATTCTCCCCTTGTAAAAAAGTGGCCGGAAGGTGGCCGCTGATAGACAATTTTGCACTAGCCACTTTTTCTCATTTACTGGCCCTGTGGCCGGTGGCTAGTGCTAATTTTGATTTTTACTGTGAACCACTAAATTTTTCAAATTAGTGGTCCGATTGCCTTTTTCGTGGTCTCGAACCAGCAGACCACCAAGGATTTCGAACGCTGGTGTTAACTCTTAAAGGAAACAGTTTGGATTTCTTCATAATTTTGCATTTTTCCCTACAACTAGTAAAAATGTCTTATTTCATCATTCCCTCACATTTTTTTTTCCACAAATTTTTATTCTATTTTTTATTAAGTCACTTTTTAAAACTATTTCTGCTGCTATTAAAATCTTCAATAATTGACTGATTTCTTACCATTTATCTAATTTTTAGGAAAATTTACATATGCATCATTCAAGTCTGACTGCTTGGCCAAATTTGCAAGTATTGTAAAGAACAACCCATAAGTTTTGCCCTCATCTATTAAAAATCCACTTTCTTCTGGGGGTAGTTTACAAATATCAATGCATTCTTCTTCAGAATCATTGAATAATTCATAAAAGTATTCAAGTGAGTCTTCTGCTATACAAAATTGTTTTGAATGAGACATCATACATACTGTGTGACGTGCCCTAATTAACTGAAAAACAATTAGAATGAAGTAAAAGAATAAGAATTCCTTATTTTCCAATAACACCTCTCCAATACTATCTTGGCTCTCAATTTGAGTCATAAACAACGTCTATCAACAAAACTAGCCTGTGGCGGCCACTGCGTTCCACGTACTTCAGTGTTTTCATTGGATCGTACGTTGGGAGCCGACAGTCGGAGTTAGCCAATCAGCGTTCACCGTACAAAGGTGCAAAATGAGTGTTTAGAAACTGTATGAAGTATTTTATATCGCGTTGCGTATGCCATGTGCCATGCGTAGTGTGCTTTCGAATGTTGATTGTTTGTTTTGTATAGATTGCTTTCCAAAATGAGATCGCACCAGTGCGATATCTGCAAAAAGATATTTTCGAGGCCTTCTCATGTCATTAGGCATAAAATAGATGTGCATAAAGTTGCTGTTTGTTCGGAGGAGAAAAATGCCCCTGAAAAAAAGTATCGGTGCAATGTATGCAAAAAAACATTTTCTCGTCCAAGCCACGTGCGTCGGCACCAAGAAAATGTTCACATTGAAGTCCAAGAAAAACAAATTAACTTTGCTCCCAAAGTGTTCCAGCCGAGAGCAATGAAATTGTTACCAAAGAAGACCCCAATAGAACATAAGGAATCGCCTGTGAAACACAACAGTCATGAATGTGACCTGTGTGAGAAGAGTTTCTCAAGACCTGCCTTGTTAATAAGACATAAAGTGCAAGTCCACAAGTTTGAAGCTCAAGAATCGGTAACACCACCAAAACAACATGAATGCAGTGTGTGTCATAAACGCTTCAAATATAAAAGTAATAGCAGAAAGCACGAGAGGTCAGTTCATGGATTCATTCATTCAAGTACTAAAAAGTTAAAATGTTCAGAGTGTAAAAATTTTTTTTATACTGTAAAGGAGTTTATCAATCATTTTTCTTTGCACCATTCAAATATTTCAATAGTGACAGAAGAACTTTCATTTGAAACTGATGAAGAATTTATAAAATGGAAGACAGATGTTGAAAAAACAACAGCTTCGTCATTTGTTTGTGCCAGAACATATCAAACTGCATCTTCAGATTTTATAAAGTTATTTGTATGCCATCAAAATGGAAAATTTAAAAGTCAAGGTAAAGGAGAAAGGTATATGAAATTACGAGGCACCCATAAGATAAATTATTTTTGCCCTTCACGAATTTATCATATTTCAAAACAAAATGGTGAAATTAATGTCAGATACATATCAAAACATCTTGGCCATAAGTGTGAATATGAACGTTTAAAACTGTCGAAAGATGAAAAGGAAGAAATTGCATGCCAGTTACAAATAGGTGTCCCCATGAATAGAATTTTATTAAATATATCTGAAAATGTTTCAAAAGAAAGTCGATTATCAATGACAAGGATGCAGGATGTCAGAAATATAGCTTCAAGTTATAATATAAATTCTTCAGAAAAGCGCAGCATTAACGATGTGTTATCTGTTGATAGTTGGGTAAAGCAGATGCTTAATGAAGAAAACTCTCCTATACTATTATATAAATTACCTGGAGAGGTGAAAGATGAATATCCAGGGTTACTAGAAGAAGATTTTTTACTAGCATTCATGAATGAAGCACAGAGAGAGATTTTTCAACTGTATGGAGAAACCGTTGTATCTGTTGATTCCACTCACGGAACAAATATGTACGATGTGCAATTAACGAGCATCGTTGTGAAAGATTCAAACTGGGAAGGCTTTCCTGTAGCTTTTTTATGGTGCAATAAGCAAACTGAACTGGTATTTACACTATTTTTTTCTGCTATAAAAAAAAAGAATAGAAAAATTAAATTGTTTGACTTTCATGTCAGATGATTTTTCTGCTTTTTACAATGCATGGAAAAAAGTGTTTGGTGAAGTAAAATATCATCTCTTATGCGATTGGCATGTAAAGCGTGCTTGGACCAAAAATTTATCATCTGGACCTCATAAAATTGTTAATCTTCAAAAGAGAAAATTAGTTCAAGATCATTTGGATTTAATGATAAATGAAGTTGATATTGCTACATTTTCTAGACTTTTAGAAAGGAAAGCATCACTAGTAGATGAAGAAACTCAAAGTTTTTGGACTTATTTTGAAAACCATTATGAAAATCGGATTCCTCTTTGGGCACATTGCTACAGAACCGGAGCATTAATTAATACAAACATGTTGATTGAGCGTTGGCACAAAGAACTGAAATATAATTCCGACCTGAAAGGTAAATGTGGTGGTCGTTTAGATAAGGCTATTCATAGTTTAATGAAATCGCTACATCTCAAATTGATGGATAGATTTGCATCAATTAGCAGAGGCAAATTGACAAAAAAAGTAATTTTGATTCGAAAGGCTTATGCTATTGCTTTGGAAAATTATCATACGGTTTCAGTTTGGTGTATTGACGACTACTGGCATGTGTCTTCATTTTCAACTGTTGGTGAAACGTATAAAGTTAAAGAAGTAAAACTTGATTCTTTGCATAAATGCAATTTGATTTGTGATAAGTGTGATAAGTGCTTGCATCAGTTTGTATGTAATTGTCCTGAGTCGGCAATAAAATATAATTTTTGTAAGCATAGTCATATTGTGGGTTTACTTCTAGCAAAGGAATGTACTTCAGAACCTAATAATTCTAAAGATATTTTGCCATTAGAAATGGATATAGATGAACGTGCTGATTGTGAAAGAAGTGCTATCGAAAAAGAACTTCGGAGAATGCCACAACATTCTCTACAAGACGAAGCCAATGATTCAGTAAAACGTGCACTAGAGGTGATTGGGAAATGCTCATCGGATGAGCAATTTAAACTTATCATTTCATCAATGAATACTTTAACATCAAATTTATCGTCTTTAGAAAATTCTCATAAATATCTGAAACCAGTTGAAAAAGTGGTACCGAACAAAAATATTGCACCTCAGCGTACATTTCCATTAAAGAAAAAGAGAAAATTGCAATAATTTAAGAATGAAAACTGTTAACCTTCAATGAATGGAGTAGATGTCGCAGACACATCAGGGTTGATGACTTTACTTTTTCTTGAGAAAACCATGTTTTTTAATCTGCTAACCCTAGTGTGCGAAAACAACATGCTAGTTTGCTTTTATTATAAAACAGGGGTGATTGTGTTCAGGTAATGTACCTAAATTCAGGTATTTATTTCATTTTCCATACTAGAATTCGTTTTTCTGATCGTTAAATTAATAAAATAAGACTAAAATATCAATTTCATATGATTTCTAAACATAATTAAAGGTAATATTTTTCATAATGAAATGATTTGGACCTCTCTGCAATAAATTACATGTTCTCTTTCCATGCAAAATCTTTTTCTCGCTAAAATTTCAGGTATTTTTTCATGAACTCTCAATCGTCCCTGATAAAACTCTCATATCATTTTTATTTAATATGTATTTAATTTTATGGGAAAAGTTCTATATCCTGTTTTTTGTGATCTTTTATTGGCGATAAATGTTTCGATGTCATTGTGATTTGCTTTTTTGAATGCTACTAGTGGATAAAAAATAATTTTCATAGTACTTTTTTTTTTTTTTTTAATCTGATTTTTTCTTTAGATGTAATATTTTGTAAATATATTTTTGTGCATTTTAATATGTTTTAAGATGTATATAACATAAACCTTTATAATATAATTTTATGTTTTAATTGCACATGTATAATAAATAAATAAATATATCTATGTATTTATATATGTATATCTATATATATATTAGTAAGTACAGAACTTGTGTGGAAATATAAATTATCTAAAAACAACGTTTGAACACACAATAAAATAAGTTGATTTGATCATACGTATACGTTTCGTGAGGACTCACATCCTCAGTGTAAAAACCTTAAAAACAATATCCCCCCAACTACATGTACGATGAAAACCCTAATGTATGAGGGGGGGATGAGGGTTTTCATCGTACATGTAGTTGGGGGGATATTGTTTTTAAGGTTTTTACACTGAGGATGTGAGTCCATAGTACTCACGAAACGTATTCGTATGATCAAATCAACTTATTTTATTGTGTGTTCAAACGTTGTTTTTAGATAATTTATATATATATTAATTACATACTATGTATAAAAAATAATTCCAATATAACATTCATAATATTAAAAGATATGTTTATAAAAGTTTCAAAACAATGTTTTTCCACCATCTTGAAAAATTTTGTAAGGTGCTATAACGCCTTTTGGTGTCGTTTTGGATTCCTTCCCCAATCTCACCAACCAGATCAGGATATGGAACACTTCCCTTATAAAACATAAAGTTTCCATACAAGGCAAAATAAAAAGTATGTTGGTTTACAATTCACAGAGCTAAATAATCTTTGTTAAATTTTGTAGTTTGATTGTGTATGTATATTTAATTGCTTGCTTATGTCTATCATCATTTATTTTCAAATGTACATATAGGTATTAATTAAAAATATACATTAGTTAATGTAAGAATTTATTAATTGTTTACTAAAATATAGTCCATAAAAATTATGCTTCTAAGAGCTTTAGATAGAAAAATTATGCTTATCAATTTACTATTTATGGTAAAGTTATTCTTTATTGAGATGTTAGGTGATTAAGTCTTATTTATAAACATAAGTTCATTACTACACCCTGTGTGCTATCAAATAGTGTTATAAACTTCCTGGCTGATGCTAAGTTCAAGTTAGTCTGTTGTCAATAAGCTGCTATTTTTCATAATTATCCCAATTAGTAGTGTTTAAAGCATAAGGCTGAAAGTTACACATTTTGCTTTTACTAAGTATTAATTTATCAAATTCATATTTTATGAACTTTTTAAAGTAAGTAGTTTTAGTTTTTCACTTTATTGTTTAATGTCAAATGTTGCATAACAAAATATTATTAATTCTTCAAACATAAACAAAAATGCTATTTGTTTGCTAAGCCTAATTGTGTAACTGTTTTACCCCACATAGTGTTATTTTGCTCAAAAATATTTTTGCATTATACTTTGTAAAAAAAATAAAATGCAGAAAATTAATTTTGAATAAATATTTTATGCTATACAATGAATAAAGAAGTGAAAATAAGTTTTTATTTACTTTAAATCCAAAGTTTTTCTCATCATAACCAAGTCACATCACCCAAAATTTTAAAATGGCTACTAAGTATAATAATAACAGCAACAAATATTTTGTTATTCATTGAAAACTGCTAAATAATTAACACACATTTGGCAAAACAATTACAAAAACAATTAATTTTTTATAAATTTATTTTTGAAACCTACCTACTTTACCTCTCTTAGTAATACAAATGCGCTCATCAAATTCACAATCTCTAACCAATGTGTGATTTTATGCTGTATGTTTTAGTTATACAATTTAGAAATAAAGATTAAAATTGTCTTATGCTGGCACAAGATTATGATTAAATGCAACAAACTAAGCTCTTAATATATGACATGTAATATTGCTGCCAAGGGAAGCATTTTAAGGCATCAAGTGGATTTTGCAGTTAAAGGTTTTGGTAATTTTTTTAATGGCTATAATATATTTATACACTGTTCGGAAAAGTTAATGATAACATGAAATTATTTTAAAGATATTTATTATTTTACAGAATTGTGGTGAACTAGTAAACATTTCAGCATTTTTAAATGCAAACAAAAATTGTATTTTTATTTTTGAATTTTAGGTACTTGTTAGTTATCCCGTCGACCAAATTACTGTCGCCAAATTGTAAGATTAAATACCAATAATGATTGGTCGTAAATGTCACATTCACTTGACTTTAAGCAAGTTACATATGTTTAAGTCATCAGGTGATTTTTATTTCAATGTTTTATTTGTATTTTTATTAATGTTATACTAATTTACCTTTTCTTTCATTATTTAAAATAAAAATTATGTCAATGTGCATAATTTGGCGAAATTGGTTGACGGGGTAACTAACAAGTATATGCTTTATATTAAGCAAAATACAAGATGAAGTGATTGAAAATTTTACTACTGTGTAAAACAAAAGCAATTCCACCTTTAAAAAGAAAATTTAATTGCTGGTTTTGCATTTATCTCAAAAGATGTGGGAGGGGGGGGAGGTAAATTCGTAAACACAGAATAAAGTTAATTTAATTATGTGAATTTTTATTCACATTGTTAATAAGGCTTTAAGAAAATAATTTTTCTTAAAGTTGTCTCCTGGAAAAAAAAAAAAAAAAAAAAAAAAAGCTGGTTAATCAAGTTTTTTTATTACATCTTTGAATGAATAAAAATGTGATAATTTAATTTAATAATAAATAAAATATATGTCAATAAATATCAGTTATTCATGTGTCTGAGGTATTTGTGTCATTTTTTATTCTCTTTTACTCTAGATGCTGAAATAAAAAACAGTACTTTTTTAATAAAGTCCTTGGCGAGAGAAATAAATTAAGCAACATACTCACTGTTTCATGTACACAAGCAATATTTTTAATATTTGTACAATTTATTAAATAGAAAGAAGCCATTATCTATTTTCATATACAAACAGAAGTAAATAGTGTAATAAAATACAGTAGTAATATATATACATATATAAACAAACATTTTTAAAAAGTTTGTTTTCATAGTTGTTTATATCATTTTCTATATTTTATATCATTATTCTCGCTTCTTAAAACCTGAATTATGCCAAGGACTTTGGAAAGTATTTTTAAAAAAATAAAAAATGCTATATCTAACATGTAATGCCTAATACATGTTATGATCATGAACATATTATATTGAATACGGTATCTAATAAAAATATTAGATACTAAATAGCCTGGAAATTCTTTTTTAAAAAGTATACTTATTTCCACCTAATATCTTTCAAAATTTGTCTCTAAATCATATGCTGAAGGAATTATTGTGAAGAAACAAACAAAATTTCAACTAGAACTTTAAATAAATAAAGCGATAATGCTCATTTCTAATATTTGTCAGTAGAAGTCCAAAATTAAGGAATTGTTCATTTTTCTTATGTTTTAATTTTGTCTATCAAAATGGGAGAAAAATAAGAAAGATCAGAGATCTGTTTAGAAAGAAGTTGGGTTCTTCAAAGGACCCTTCACCAAATTTTTCATTTCAAAACAGGATCCTTCACAATTTTTTTCCATCTCTAAACTGAACCTTTTACAGATTTAATCATTTAAAAGCAGGGCTTACTTTCTAATAAAAAAAAGTACCGGAGACCTAATATTCTGCAGTACTAACAACTGTAGAGTGTCCCCCCCACACAAACACATTCTTAATCTGCATACAGTAAAACCTCCCTAAAGCGACCATGTTTCGTTCTAGTAAAAATTGGTCGTTCCGAGAAGTAGTCTCTTAATGGAGGCCATGTTTAAATTGAGATTTTAATTGTTGAAAAAAGATAACAATATTATTAAAATTTATTTTTCACATTAGGAAAAAATATAAAGATAAGTATCAAAACAAAAGTTAATTACTGCAGAGTTTAAAAAATGAATATACAGTATGGAACCATTTATCCGGAAACCAGTTATCCAGAATGATATTTCTGATAGACTGATTTCAGAATCTTTGCAGAAAAATGTGTCATACAATGCCAGTTTGACATAGGCTTTGCTTAAAACAATTGTATAATTTGATGACAACATCTAGTATTTGAAAAGAAAACATATTTAGTTGTATTTTAGATTTTTTAGTTTTTATGCAGAGGAAACAGGAGAATTTTTTTCCTAAGGGATTTCCATAAATTACCTTCTTTTAAACTCTGGTTAACTTTTGATCTTTCTTGCAGTGATTTTTAATTCAAGTAATCTAATAATTTAAAATCAGAAATAATGTCACAACCACACATATTCCACAAAACTTATCAAATGGATGCTGCTTTAATGCACAACCAGTTAACCGGAAAAACCAGTTATCTGGAATACATCTGACCCCAAGCATTCCGGATAAATGGTTCTATACTGTATTGACGTTTGCTTTGATTATACAGTTTTATTTTACATAATTTTTATTTCGAAGTGCAGTAAGTGCATTTTTTTTTTTTTTTTTTTGGTCGGGAACAAATAATGACAACTTCATTAATTTATCTATTTCTTTAAGAGTTTCCTGACAGAATAGGGCAGGGAAGTTTATTGACAGACTTTCTTATTGTCATCAGAGTTGAATTCATTGTCTAAAAAGGCACAAAGGGGTTTAAACACTTAAATTTACCGGAATAAAAAAAAACTAAACTTAGTTTAGAAGGTTGCGCTCTCCAGAATTATTTTTCTAATAAAACCTTCATGTGACCAGAAAAAAAAAAAACTGAATTTGTTTCATTTTCTTCAAAGAAATGGGTCACTCATGGAGGGAGTTCAACTGGGATGGTCTCTGAATGGAGGTAAAATTAGTATTGAGCCTATGGGAATAAATTTCGTTCCATGAAAAAATGATTGTTCAGGGAGGTGGTCACACAGGGAGGTTTCACTGTATTTATATTTCATACATTATTTACAAAATTTAAAGCTTTTTTTTTTTTTTTTTAATCTTTAGCAAAATAAAAATTTTAAATATATCTATTAGCAAATACTTAGTTGTCAATTATTCCATTTTTTTGTTATTACTCCTTCCAAATTGAAATCTTTGCCTAATTCTAATGTCAATTATTTTCAGAATTCTGCGATTAGTATAGTAAGGATTATGATTCGGAAATAGTGTTAAGGCTGTTCTTAACTGCTCTGCTCAACAAGTGCAAAACGTTTTGACATATTTACAAATTCATTTTTTAGCGGAAAGATATAAAATTGGAAAGCCTGGCCATGGAAGCGATTTAAAATTGAACTGTTTTTTCCATTTTTTGATCAATAAATTACCTATTGAGTTATAAGTGTTTTTGATCACGTGACAAACATGATTTTCGCCATTCACGGACTGGTTTTTCTGCTTTCTGCGGTTCAAAACGTCAATTTTGATCTATTGTGTTTGCAAAAAAAAAAACCAGAAAAAATAGCTCGATGACATAGTTTCTGAACACCACCACCTGCTAGTTTCATGTATTTCCGAACAAAAATAAATTAAAACTTATGTCAGAAAGTTGCCCTTTTGGATTTGAGGTCTTCACCCTTAACACAAAAACAGAATAATTTGCTGCTGTATGTTTTTATGAAAAAATTAATGAGGTTTACAGAAATTAATATTTATATATTGAAGAATTGAACAACGTTTCAATAAATAAAATTTTGAATGTAAGAGAGATTAAGTTTGAACTAGCCCAAGCACTGACTTAAAAATTGAGTTTGTTTCAACTTCATCTCCTACATATTACGTGTGTGACATATTACATCACATATAAGTGTTTTGATAAAAAAGAATGCAAAAGCTTGGCGATCTGAAGGAAAGGGTAATTTAGGCTCAGGTTTTTCGGAAGTGCTATGGACCCTATTCTTCTTTTGGGTTTGAGGCTGTGATTTCGGCAATGTTTCTCCAAAGCATGTGAGTTGCGAAATGAGTCGTTGCATAATTAATGGCTACGATATCGGGAATGATTCCCCAAAGTACGGGACTTTGACGTCACAAGAATAGGGTTCATTGCATTGGGCTCCAGATCCCAAATAACGTAGCTTTGCATGCTAGCGGGCCTCTCCTGTGCTCGGGTCCTTTAATTTATACATAATCTTGTAATATGAAATCTCGAACAGGGCCCCTGCTGCTTACATATGGCACCGGCAAGCACTGCAAAATCTTGTACCAAAAAAATCATCACTAATCTCTGACTGGATCTGTGGGTATAGGGGCACAGGAGCTGCATAATATGGTCACAGGGCTTTTGAATGATATATCACATGAGGGGTATCGACAAAATTTAGAAAAGTGCCCCCAGGAGGATCACCAGAGGTGCATAACATCAATAAGTGTTCACAGACCTTTACAACCATATGTCACATCAGAGATCTCTATCTAAATTTATAAAAATGTGCATAACATGAGTAAGTGGTCACAGGTCTTTTCAACAATGTGTGACACATGAGGGGTAACAGCGAAATTTAGAAAAGTGACTGTGTTGGGACAAAGTGGGGGGGAGAGACACCGGAGGTGCATAACAGCAATAAGTAGTCACGGTCCTTTCTAATGATATGTCACATGAGGGATGTCATCAAAGTTTCGAAAAGTGTGTCCCTGGGGGGGGGGGGGGGGACTATTGCACCCTCGGAATACAACCCTCCTTTTTGAAATTTCATAAATTAGAAATAATATTTATTGGAGAGCTCTGCAAAAAAATCCGATCTAAAATGATGAAAATGCAAAAACATTCGAAAATTGCCCCCACCATGGGGGGGGGCAAATTAGGGAGTGGGGTAGAAAGTCTCATAATATGAAAGAGTGGTCTGAGGGATTTACAATGATATATCACATGGTGGGTCCAAAAAAATTTCGGGTTTGATTTCCTTTTTTTATTGGTCGAGAACGAGAAATTGATTTCTCGTTCTCGACCAATATTTGAAAAGACAGTAATCGAGAACAACATACCGAGAAGCAAAGAAAATTGATTTCTCATTCTCGGCCAACATATGAAATGTTGAAAAGCATGAGAGAAATCATCGAGATGAGATTTGCCGAAATGCCAGAGAAAAAGATCCAAGGTCGATATCCAATATTGTGTTTTTCTACTTTTTCAGGTTTGATTTCATTTTTTTATATTCGGACACTTTCATTTCTGGAAAACTGTTTGGAACCAGTTCTGAAATTTAAAGTATCCTCATATGTAAAAAAAATGTAACCATAGCTGAAACAGTAAAATCCAGGGTTGCGGAGTCGGAGCTGTTAAAATTCCCGGGGTCGTCCATTTTACAAGCAGGTCTGCGTTGTCGGAGTCATCCATTTTCCCCGACTCCGCAGCCCTGGTAAAAACGCACAACATTAGATATCAACCTTAGGTATCATACCGGGTGTCCTAAAAAGGACTGACTGATTTTAAAATTCAATAACTTGCAAACGGTGACAGATATTTAAAAATTTCTTGCAGGAGGGTTATGCATAAAGTCAAAAGTTTTATTACAGTGATTTTCGATTTTAGTTCGAATTACAAACAATAGATGGCACTGTAAGCAATAGTCGCTAAATACAGGCTCGATTTTCGGTCCTTTCTCTTGTTCCATGCGTTAAAAGGAGATGGAAATGTATTAAGAGGGCCACGAAGTACCAAAAATCGAGCCTGAATTTAGTGTCTATTGATCGGAGCGCCATCTATTGTTTGTAATTCGAACTAAAATCAAAAATCACTGTAAAAAAACTTTTGACCTTATGCATAACCCTCCTGCAAGAATTTTTTAAATATCTGTCACCATTTACAGATTATTGAATTTTAAAATCAGTCAGTCCTTTTTAGGGCACCCGGTATATATATATATATATATATATATATATATATATATATTAAAATTCAAGCAAGAATTTTGAAAAGAATGCTCCCATAGGTTTAACATTAGTGTGCGAGTGTTTTCACTTGAGACTACACTAGTTATGCGAATAAACTGAAATGCTAATGTTAAACCCACAGAAGCATTCTTTTTAAAATTTCTCGCTTGCATTTCAATAGTTTTAAATGATTTTTTATTGCTTAGAATAGTTGAGGTTGTATTATAACCAGAACCAGTTAGTGTTTACTTTTTCGATTTTGGTTTCAGATTTTTTAAACTTACTTTTACTTTCTATTAGTTTTCTGTTTGGATTTTCCAGCTGTGATACATTTGTATCCAAATTTTATATAAATATATATGTTTTTGTAGCAAAGACGAACAAAATCTTCATTTGGCGCTCCCTCTGCCACTTGTGGCACATACCGTCCCTTCCTTAGTTTCGGCCCTGACCAAGGGTGTAGTGGAGGATGTATGGAGGTATACGCCGTACACCTTCTCGATTTATTTAAGAATTCCCGTATACCCTCTGTTTCTCAAATAAAGCTATAGCTTACACCCTAGTCAGAACGTCCATGACTGTAGCGTATACCCACTGGTATTTTTACGACTGCAACACTGTCCCTGACTATAACTGTATCAGAACTTTGTGCGATAGCTGTTGCACTTTTCTACAAAAATGCATTAATTCGAAATTTATTATGATTATACAACTAAATTCAGTAGTATGGAAATAATATGACTCCATCTTAAATAGGGGTCATTACCATGGCAATCTAGAATCATTACCTATCATGGGATATCATTGAATTAATTATATATCATAGAATTTAATAGAATAAAGAAAACTTTCATTAATATCTATTTAATTTTCATAAAATTTGAAATGATTCCACATACATTAAATTCTAAATCACTCGGTCGGAATTTAGATATAAAAATGTCACTAAAGAATAGGGTGTATTTATAGAAGAGTAACAACAGATATAAAAAATTTGTATATAGGGGAGATGGGGCACATGTGAACATCGCAGTTTTTCGATAGTTATTATAAGTTTTTTAATTTGAAAAAAATTACTAAAGATGATAGCACCTGTAGACATATGGTAAAAATTTTTTGAAGCTCTATGACATTTTGTTTCTCCTCTGTAGTCAAAACACTGTTTTTAGATCTCAAAAGTAAAATCTTTGTTCCAAGTTATTAAGCGAATAACTTTATTTATTTATTCATTCATTTGAATTTGAGTGTTTTAACATATACTATGAATTCTAGTAAACATTTTTGATACAGCTCTTTTTCTTCTAAAGTTGAGAAATGTTAATGATTTATCAATTTAACAAAAGCAGCAATGTGGGGCACTTGTGAACAGACTAGTTGGGGCAGATATGAACAGTTCATAAATGCCCCAATAATCCTTCTGTGATTTTGTTTCTTTCAGTTAACTTAATGAGAAATAATGTAAGTTCCATTATCTGCAATTTTCCTGAAATAGAAGATATTTTCCTCACACAAAGTTGATTTTGCATTGAAACTTCATCAAACACATCTTTCAGCAAATACATAAAGAGCAACAAGCTCGTTTACGTTCAATTGTACTTTAAATAAATTTAATGTTTTCTAAAATGCAATAAGTGTTATATATTATTTTACTAAACGGTTTACAACAATATTTTTTATGCATTGTTAATACAAAAATATTAACTTGAAAAACTTTGCAAATTTTTCTGTTACATTTGTTCTAACCTTGCAATGATGGCTTACTTCCATCTCTAAAACAGTTATGTATATGATGCTTTGAATGGAGCTATCCATTCAAAATACCATATCCATAAATACCAGTAAACTGATAGCTACCGTAAAATCCCGATTGTACCCCCCCCCCCTCTTTCAAAAGCAAAAGAGTTTGGGGGGGGGGGGTTATAGTCGAGATTTTTTTAATCATTAAAAACCCTTCTTTATCTATAATTTACAAGTAAATAAGGCAAATACAGAAGTGAGAATCTTTCATATTTCGGCAGATTTCCGATAAATAGTATGTAAATGGCCCCTCCCCAAAATTTCCCCCAAATAAAAACCCTTAAGCAAAATTTAAAAGTTTTAATTTCTTTTTTTAAATTGCTTCTTTATTTTTTTATTTTATTGCAACAATATTTAATGAATCATCTAAGCCTCTCCCCTCCAAATCTACTTATTTTCATTTTATAATCTTTTGCTTAAACATATCACCCAGCAACTAG
Source organism: Maratus speciosus (assembly GCA_963932465.1). NCBI lineage: Eukaryota > Metazoa > Arthropoda > Arachnida > Araneae > Salticidae > Maratus > Maratus speciosus. The sequence goes on along the minus strand of OZ010796.1, from coordinate 131,977,961 downwards.
AGAAATATATATATATATTATGGTGAATTTAAAAGGTAATATCACTAATGATTACGATGACAAATGAATAACAGAATAAAAAGCATGTTAAAGGATATTTTTTCCTTGCGTTCACATGTGCCCCACGTGTGTTCACAATTACCCCGCTGAAGGGGCACATGTGAACAATTTTTGGAATTTATAAAACTATTAAAAAATGTAATAAAAACTATACAGGTGATTTTTAAAAAATTACCATGTGTAAAAGAAAGTTCTGTTTACTATATTAAGTACTTTTTGTTTATAGAAATTAACCCAGTTATGAGGAAAACCTATATTTATGCGAACTGTTCACATGTGCAGCCATCTCCCCTACACTTTATACCCTCTAGATTGTTTTAAGAAACTACATATACTCTCCGTTTCTGAAATAAAGCATTGAGATATACTCGATTCGTGAATGTTCATGACTTTAGCATATATAGTACAAGACCTATTATCCAGAATCTTCGGGACCGAAGGTTTTCTGGATTTCAGGTCTACCTGAAATTTGGAATCCCTCCCCCCCCCCCCCCCCCCAAAAAAAAAAAAAAAAAAAACTCAGCAATCTGAAAGATTTAAAAAACAAAATGATAGCAATATTCAAGTAATGGTCGATTTCTATATTTTTACATTATTCATTTGTGAAAATAATTATCCACAGGCATAGATAGTTAGAAAAATTGTGATAATGTCAAATGCCAGCTTAGAGTCCTGCATGGTCGGGTTGAATCCAAAATTCCATCGAAGTCAACATGCAACCCAACCTGAAACCAAAAAAAAATTGTAATCATCCTGAACCTGACAAAGTTTTTTTTGATCCACAACCCAACATATTTTCAACTGGAACGAAAGGAGATAAACTCATATTTAAATGCAATTATGAAAAGTAATCTACAATTATATCTGTAACAAATTTTATCCTTTACACAGAAAAATGGACATATCTATCTTCTGTAATATTTAAATAGTGTAAAACCTGTGAATAGTGGATACTTCTGCATCATTGAATTTAGTCATACATTGAGTTGGATTGTGCCAAATTGTCTGTTTTGGGGTATGGGTAACTCGAATTTTCTTTCTATGGATCGTATTGCTGGGATTATCACGAAAAGTTTGAGCCAAACTATGTTTCAGATGAAAATAAATATATATTTGAATATGAACAAAAAAAAAATAAATAAATAAAAAAAATGTGATCATAAATTATTTTTTATTGGTTAAATAAGGATCCATTATTTCTTCTGTTGGAATTGGAATACGAAAAATATTACCAACATTTTGTTTAAAAAAAAAAAAAAAAAAAAAAAAAAAAAACTATGATAGTTTATGCATATCCACATGTTAAGTATGTGTAGAGATTCAAAGGTGTTCACAATTCAGAGGTAAAAGCATACAAATACATAGGTGTTAGGAATTGAAAAAGTGTTTGCTAAATAGAGTTGTAAATTGTGCAGGTTTTATTGCATACAGTGGCTCTCACAAATCTGCAAATGCCTAAAATCCACAAATCATCACAGATGTAAATAATGAAACTTTCAGTTCAGATGTAGGGGCCAAATTACAGACTTTTTTAGTTTTATATCATTCTGTATGTATTTTAGACTTAATTGACTGAATGATTCATATGACTGAACTCGTGTTTTTTTTTTTTTTTTTTTTTTTTTTTTTTTTTTTTTTTTTTTGTGCAAGCAAAAAATTATTTCTGAAAAATTTCATATTGCTGATAACTTTGGTAATCGCAATCTTTTTACCAAATATAATTACGTATCAAACTATTTTGGTTATTAAGGCTGGCTAAACCTGAAAACTTCCTAATTTTATGAGTTTGATGTGAATTAATAGGGTACCTTTATGAGGCAAGTTTCATTGTAAAATTCAAGAAAAATGTACATTTATGGTGCATATTTAATTACACATTATTAATTATTTATTTGACCTTTTAATAATTTAATTATTTTTAAAATCATCATAATTTTCATTACTTTAGTTTATTACTTAATAGAATATTAAAATATATAATATAACTTTTAAGCATTCATTATAATTTTCATTGCATTATAACATTCAAATTAAGTTTTTTTAAATGTAAACAAATCAATGATCAGAAATCTAAAAATAAATAAATAATAATAATGAGCACAGCAAAAGTAATTTTTTTTTTTCTATGAATCCAGTAAAATTATGAGCGTGCATCACAAAGTGAGTGACAAAAGAAGTTTTATATCGATCTGAAATAAATTGAGTTTTAAAAGCTACAAAAAATTGCCGCTATACATTACATAATTGAACACAGAAATGGCGTGTTATATGGAATAGAAGAAGCAGTTTTTATTCTTTATACTATAAAATTAAATATTTTAATATCAGTCAAATATTTTAATATCAGCAAATGATTATTCCGAAAATTAACAAACATTTTTGTTGTTTTCCCATAAAACAAACTGTATAATATCCTCTATGCAAATTTACTAGCAAACTGATGCAGTCATGCAAAATAATTTTGCTAAATTATATGTCTTCTTTAAAACAAGCTGAAACAGTGCAATACTTATTGTATAATGTTTCAAAACCTTTTTCTATTTAATCTTATTTTCAACGTGTTTTGTTTATTTTTAATATCCTTGTGAAAATGATCTGCCGTTGCCGTATGCAAGGCTGCGCACGCAGCTTCAGCCAGTCAGGAACATATTTCAAAGACCTTTGTACGGTGTACGCTGATTGGCTAACTCAGAGAGCGGGCTCCCAATGTACGATCCAATGAAAACACTGAAGTACATGGAACGCGGTGGCCGCTACAGGCTAGTATCAACAAACACATGTTTTTCAGCGGCAACTATTAGCAATCTGCTTCAGACCGGAGAACATGTGTGAAATATGGGGGGGGGGGGGCAAGGAAATAGAACATAGATCAAAGTCGTAAACATCTTACATTGACACTTACTATTCTTGTATTCAGAAACTTTTTATCAATACTAATATGCACTGTAATCGGGTTTGCCAAAAGCCTGGTTTTTTGTGAGGGCAGGGGAGTCCCACTTTTAAAAAAATATGTATTAAGAAATCTTATTATTTTTATTAACTTAATATACAAACAATTTGAATTGAAATAACACAAATAAATCAGTGTAAAAGTCTGTAAAAAAGCTGATTTCTGACATCATATAATATTTAATATACAGTAGACTCCCTCAAATCCGCACAGCTTGGACCAGAGGTTGTGCAGATTTTAGAATTTTGTGGATTTCTGGTCGTTGATTTGTTTAAATTTTTTAAACATTAATTTGATTGGTAGTTAAGCAAGGGAAATTATAATGAATGCTTACAAAAAAGTGAAACATTAAAATAAGTAAAATATTAAAATAATTTATTAGTTTAAACGTAAGTAATAATTAAAATAATTATGTAAAATAAAAATTTAGAAAAGTATTAAATTATTACTGATGAAATAGATTCAATTTTATTCCAAAAGTCCTATGCTGCCATCTAGTGGTAAAGCGATCATAAGATCGATAAGTTATTATTCGTTCTTAGCACATTTAACTTTAGTAACTTTTTTCATTGTTATTTAGAGTCTTGAATGCTTTTCTTATACTGCTTTGTATGTTTAGAAATAAATTTGTCTATAATTTAAAAAAAAAAAAATTCCGCGAACAATAACTTTAAAATAGCGCTTCGGTTCGTGGATTTTCCTATTTCGAACCCTGAAATTTTTGATATAGATATGCTAATTTATATCAAATTTATGCTTTTATTTAGTAATAAATTTATGCTTTTTATTTAGTAATAAATCAGCTGTAATGGCCAAAAGAGCATGATTAACAAAAAATTTAGTAAAAAAAAAACATTGCGGTAGTCGCTGATTTCAGCGCCATCTTGAATTTTGTTCCTACAACTTAACTGTAGATTTCATTGTTTACGTCTGAAAAAATATGCGGATTTTAGGTGTTCGTGGGTTTTAGGGTCGCAGATTTAAGGGAGTCTACTGTATTATATAATAATTACATATTGCATATTTAAGTTACTTTAATAGATTACTTTTTATCTGTATTCTCCACTAAGAACACATTTTTGAAACAAATCTTTAATCTTTCTTTATTTATTAATCAAATAATGCTTAATAATATTTTTGAGATATCTGTGGTTCACTTTATAGAACAGTTTATTCTTTGAACACAATACTTTTAGGTTTAAAAACTAATGAGTTACTGAATATTAAATAATATCATGGATTGTAAAAAACCCAAATAAAACCCACTTTGACGTGTGTTTTACCCAAAAAACAAACCTGGGTGGTTTTTTTTTTTGGGGGGGGGGGGGGGGTAGGTGGTTTTTTTACAACCTTGTCTGTAATCAAAGAAGTTATGTTAAAAAATAAACCTTTACACACCAATGTTCCATTTCTGGAACATGCTGATTATCTAAAAGAAACAATAAAAATATTTTTTTGGTTTGAACTTATGTTCTATGAATAAAATGATCATTTTTAATTACTCTCACTTAGTTATAAAAACATTTGTTAAATTTTGAATTTTATATGAATTTTTGAGTTTCATTCGATGAAAAGTCGAAAAAAGGACCAAAATTGTGATTTTCTCCCCAACACTATTTTATTAATGTAATATTGACGCCAAAAAATCAATCCACACTTTCTTTTTAAGTAATTTTTTGTAGAGCAATACGGATAAAATTATATTTTTCACAGAATTTTGAAATTGATGTTCCCTTTATGGAACATTGGCGTGTAAAATGTTAAACACAAAGGTTAAAAAACTAATATAAAAGTTACTGAATATTAAGTAATATCATGGATTGTAAAAAACCCAATAAAACCCACTTTGACATGGGTTTTTAGAGTGGGTTTTTACCCCCCCCCCCCCCAAAAAAAAGACCCACTCTAGTTTTTTAGGTAGCTTTTATTATTGCAGCCGTTCGGAGGAAAGTGATTAAAAAAAATTTCATCATATTTTCATTCATTATATTTTCATCGATCATGACCCCCAGACCCTGAAACCACCCTCCATTTAAAAGTTGATATATATGTAATCCATATATATAATATATATATACACCATAAATTCTCTATTGTAAGCCCCCCCCCTTTTTTTTTCAAAAGAAAAAGCAGTTAAATTTTGGAGGGGGGCTTATAATCGAGATTTAAAAAAAAATATTTTAAAACCTGTTTTTATCATTAATTTAGAAGTAAATAAGGTGAATTCCATGTCAACTGAAACCAATATAGAATTTTCTGAACTTCAAGCAATATTCTTATGTTTGGTATCATTTTGAAGGAAATTTACTGTAGTTTATGGATTGGACAGTTATTTTGGAGGGTTATGCATGGTTATATTTAATATTTATGTTGAATAAGTAGCATTTATGATTTTGATGCATTACGTCAAAAATGTGGCTTTTTTACGGAGTAATAAGTTATTGAAAATGTGATGATTTTATACATTGTTTAATTTATAACGTAAATTACATTATCCCTAATTGTAATAGTGCATTGATTGTCTTCATACAAGAATTTTATCTTATTAAAAAAAAAATAAAGAAATCTCTATAAGATATCTGTCCCCTCTGTTACAATTATTTAAAAAAGTTTATTTTATTCAGCATAAACCAAAGCTTTAAACTTAATAACTGGTGTTTACAATAAAATTTATTAGTACAATCAAGTTATGTAAAATTTTTAAAAAAAAATTAAAAATTAAAAAAAATACACATGTAACAGAGGGGACGAAACAGATGACAAAAAAAAAAAAAAGAATGTCCTCTCTGTTACACAAACATTTTTGAAAAGAAATTCTGGGAATGTATTTATTCTTCATCCTTGCTTCTTTCTGGCTGTTTGCCAATTCTGGCTGCTTGCATCCTGTTTCAACCAGTTTAAACTAGTTCTTTTACTGCTTGGGCAAACTTATAGCAGGTTGTTCCATTTGTACTTGATTAATGTGTGTTTATTTTATATGTGCAAATTTTTGAGCGAGTATGGGAAAATCAGCAGCAGAAAGAATGAGGGAATATAGAGCTAGAATGTCTCAAGAAAAGAAAGATATAAGTAAGAAAAAGAACAGAGAATATAAAAAGAAAGCCTATGATAACAGAAGTATTTTGAAGAAAAAGATTGACAGAGAAAAGGATAAAATGAAGAAAAGAAGACAAAGGGAAAATAAAAAGGCACTGGCAATGAGAGTAGAAAATCAGGATGGGTATTCACCTTACAATACTCCCCAGACATTGGGAAAAGCTATAAAGAAAGTTAAGTGTGCACTACCTGTATCCCCAAGAAAATGTGGTGCTGTTCTACGCAAACTCTGTGAATCTGTAAATTTGCTACCAAAAAAGAAGAAACACCCTGGTAATAAAATTTCTGATGAAACAAAAAAACTTGTAGAGGATTTCTACTCATCTGATGAAATTTCTTACCAGACTCCTGGTAAAGCTGACTGTATGGTTGTCAGAGAAAATGGACAGAAAGTCACAAAACAAAAAAAGTACTTGCTATGCACCTTGATGGAAGCTTATCAAGCTTTCAAGCAACTGCATCCAAATACAGAAATTGGCAAGTCAAAATTTGCTGAACTGCGACCTTCCCACATTCTATGTATAGGTGAAACACCACATAATGTTTGTGTATGTGCTGTTCATGAAAATGTGACTTTACTTTTGAAGGCACACAGCTCTTTGCCTAATGATTACATGGAATTACTGAATATAGCCACTTGCAACAATCGCACAATTGCTTGTTCAAAAAACACATGTGATAAATGCAAGAATAATTTCCTCTTTAATCAGTTTGTGAAAACAATTCCTGAAGATCAGTTACAAGAACCCATTAAGTGGTACCAGTGGAAAAAAGATAGTGGTAGCAAATAATGTGTTAGATTTTTAAATGAGGGCACACTGTCAGACGTTATTGATGAACTGAAGAACCAGTTAGAAAAATTTATATTACACTGCTATGAAAAGTCAACACAATCTGATTATTTTAAGCAGCTTAGACAGGATCCCACCAAATGTGTTTTACAAGTAGACTTTAGTGAGAACTTCACTTTTGTCACACAAAACGAGATCCAGTCAGCATATTGGACTCACAAGCAGTGCTCTTTGTATACTGCTGTCGCTTGGCTCCCAAAAAAGGAATACAAGGAAGAAAAAGAAATTATGAGTTATATCATAGCAAGTGACTATATGCAGCATGACAAGTATGCCATCAACACTTTTAATGAAATTCTATTTCAAAAACTTAAAAAAGAATGTCCTACATTAGAAGAAATTGATATATTTAGTGATGGGCCATCAAGCCAATTCAAGCAAAAGTACACACTTTGCAATATCACATTTTCATCCCTTAAAGTCAACTGGCATTTCTTTGCCACAAGTCATGGAAAAGGTGCAGTTGATGGTGTTGGCGGCACTGTAAAGAGGCTTGTGTACAGAGGAATAATGTCGGAAAAATGGACCCCTTCACCAAATGATGCCAAATCATTTGCTGAATGTGCAAATTCCACTTGCAATGGGATTGAAGTAATATATTGTCCAATAGAGGATATTAAAAGGGACATTACTGCTTTTGAGGAACGAGTTTTATATATAAAAAGTATACCACATTTGCGACGGATTCATTGTGTGAGAGTCAGACAAAATTATGTTATTTCCTATGCATCTGTGTCCACTGAAGGTGTACAGTTTCATTTTAAGGATACCATGAATGAATCTGCTAAAAACCAAAGTTCTTCATCAGGTGATGCAACTGTTGGTGAATTTGTAAGTGTTAAAGTGCAAGGAAAAAATAGACTAGTCAAATTTGTTGCCCAAGTAACTGAAATCGAAAAAGGAACAGACAATGTGAAGGTTGTTTTTTTAACTCGGTCTGGTGGATTGAAAACTTTCAAATATAACTACAACGATGTAGCATGGGTTGACAAAGCAGATATTATAACAGTACTACCAACTCCAACTTTAAACAACAGAAGTGTCAACTTTGACAATGATATTTTACTCTAACTATGTATCAAATTCATAAGACGTCCCCTCTGTTACATTTCATGTCCTCTCTGTTACATTCCATTTGTTACATTTAAATAAAATAAGTTTGGAATTTATACAATTCTATAGATAATTATTTTACCTTGAAATGTGTTGATTTAAAAAAAAGGTACAAAAAATTTTTGGGAAGTTCCAAGCCACAGATTTTAATATAAATTATAGTGTACATCCAAAATGGAGGCTTTTATTTGTCCCCTCTGTTACATGCCATTTTAATAATTTTGCCATTAAATTACTAAGATTTTTTTAAATTTGAGGCCAATTAACTAAACACTGCTCCTTAAAATAACATATTCTTGCACTCTTTTTTGTCTTATGAAAATTAAATATATATTTTTGGAATAAAGTAGGCGTGCGATTTCCCCTCTGTTACGCTTGGAATTCCTCATAAGGTAAATAGAAGGGTGAGAATCTTCCATATTTTGACAGCATTCCGATTTGTAAAAAAAAAAAAAAAAAAAATCTAAATTTTGGACTGGTGGCCGATATTTCTTTAATTTTTGAATCCGAATTACTTAAATTTTCGGAATAAAATCCCTTCTGTATTATCTATTGTGTACTATATTTTAATTTGTTTTAATGTGTTTTAAATTTCAACATAAGTGTTATGCTTTAGTGTATCATTCCTATTTTATAACTTACTTCGGCAATTTGATCGTCTTTTATTTTCACTAGGGGGAAAAAATTCATTTTGTATGTTATTATGTTGTCATGAAAAATATTTTTTAACAGACCTCCAAAATCCGGAATCGCCGCGGTCCTGCCGATTCTGAATTTTCGAGGCTCAACTGTAAGAAATAGGGCAGGATTTTTTTATAAACTAAATGTAATGATTTTAAACTTTGCAGGGCAGAGGAGAAATAAGAACTTTTGGAGAAAGGGATGTAATTTAAATAATCGATTATTTATTTGTCATTATTAGCAAGCAACAAATAAAACAAAAGAATTAAGATTTCCATAATTTTAAACTTTTTGTACTGAGGAGGGTGAGGGAGAACGGAGAAAAAAAGCGAACATTTCATGCAGAGGGGTGGATGGGGTTCATTAATATTATGTGAAAACGTGCAGAAATCCACCAAAACAGTCAAAATATTCCCTTAGATTTTTAAATAAATTTTTTCTCACAAAAAATTTTGTGAAAAGGGGGGGGGGGGCTTATATTAGGGAGTGTAAAATAAAATAAAAATTGCTTAAAAGTGGGAGGGGGCTTACAATCGGGATTTTACGGTGTGTATATATATATATATCTGAATTTTGTCACACTGTAACTCTCGTATTTATGAACCGATTTGAATGTAACTTTGTGTATACATAGTGCATACCAATGCCTCGACCGAGTTTGTTGGTCAACTTCATCTGCCATCTTGTTTCAAAATGGCGGCCATTTAATTTTTTTTTTTAATTTAAAATTTGAAATGTGGTACCAAAAAATTGAAAAATATTTTTTGCTATGTGTTTGACCTTGATACAAAGATTCCGGAGCATTTTTTGTTTCGTCTATATCTTTAAAAATGGCTGAGTTATAGCACTTTCAAAATGTCAGCCAAGCTAGAAATTCAAACAACCTGATTTTTGTTGCGCGATAACAGGCATATTTATGAATTGATTTGGATGTACCTTGGTGTATACATAATACGTACCAATGTCTCAACCAAGTTCGTTGGCCAACTTCATCCACAAAATTGAAAGTTGAAAAATATTTTTTTCTTATGTGTTTGACCTTGATAAAAAGATTCTGGAGCAGTTTTTGTTTCGCCTATATCTTAAAAAATGGCTGAGTTTATAGCACTTTGAATTTCTAGCGTGGCTGACATTTTGAAACGATCTAATTTTTGTCATGCAAGGGGTCGTCGTGTAGCTTCATCGCCCCGAGCCCATCCCTTCCCGCTTTTCGGTGTCTTTAATTTGTGTAAATTCCCTTTTAAATTTGTCCGGTTTCAATTTTTGATTTTTTTTTTTTTTTTTTTCATTCTGGCTTTCGCTAGAGAGTCTTTCATTCGGGACGTGGCTGGACACCTGGGAATCTTGCTTCCGCAAAAGAGTCGGAGTAGAGTAGAAGAATAAAGGGTTGCGGACGAAGATGGGCCGCTCGCCACGGCGGTTGACCCCCCCGCCCACCCCCAACCGCCACCGAGACTAATAATAAGCTAGAAAAAGCAAGGGGTCGTCGTGTAGCTTCATCGCCCCGAGCACATCCCTTCCCGCTTTTCGGTGTCTTTAATTTGTGTAAATTCCCTTTTAAATTTGTCCGGTTTCAATTTTTGATTTTTTTTTTTTTCATTCTGGCTTTCGCTAGAGAGAGTTTCATTCGGGACGTGGCTGGACACCTGGGAATCTTGCTTCCGCAAAAGAGTCGGAGTAGAGTAGAAGAATAAAGGGTTGCGGTTCATATTTATTAATCATACTAAATTGGTTCATATTTATGAACCGATTTAGACGTAACTTCGTGTGTACATAGTAGGGGAAGACTGGGTACAATGAAACAAAATTTACTAATTATTTTTTCCTATCCACAATTTTGCATGTACAAAAATATAATTAATGCATATTTTTAACCTTGTATTTTCCCCATCTAAATAAATTTTTATTAGGTTCTAAACAATATCTTTATGCTTGAAAAATAACAAAAAATAAATATCTTAGTGTTTCATTGTACCCCGTATGCCGGGGTGCAATGAAACACATACTGGGGTACAATGAAACACTCTAAATGATTGAAGCAATTTTCACCCAGTATAGTTTATTTTATGAAAAATGAGATAAATACAGAAACAAAACTTGATTAATAAGAAACTTGATAAAAATATTATAGTCTAAGATGAAAAATAAGAAAATTCTATTAGTTTAAGAAATACCTTTCATTTTATATTAAATTGGCTCTGTTTCAAAAATTAGCATTTCTGCTCATATTTCAGTTGCTCCTGAAGGAATATGGGATGGTAGTTTCAAGTTTTTTTTAAATGTAAGTTTCTAAAAAAAAAATAAATAAAACTTGGTTGGAGTTTTTTTTATATCAAGTACTTCACATTTGACTTCATTTATGTATGATTTCTCCAACGGTACATATTTCCTTATGTTTATATTTATACGGATACTGCTTGCCATACATGCTGTGTGGGGATATCTCATTCTTAGTACCTCGATGACCAGCTGGGACTGGAAAAAAAATCTGGATCATCATCAGAGTCTGTAGCAGGCAGAGTTTGTTTTCAAAACAATCCCTTCTTAGCTTTTTTTCTCTTTCTATTTTTTAATTGCTTAACAACAGCATTTTTTACTGACCTGGTTAGAACAAAACTCTTTTTTTTTTCTATTTTCCTACTCTTACTTCTAATATTCTATTTACTATTTTTATTACTGTACTAAAACATGTTTCATTGTACCCCGTCTGCAAGTGTTTCATTGTACCCCGCACTGAGGTTACTAAGTAAAAATTTATTTTCAAACTTCTAATATTTATTTTTTTTTTAGTTTGGTTTTGGAGGTATGAAGACAACCCAAAGATAACAATGTAGAGAAAAAATAATTATTACATATAAAAACAAGGAAAAAGAAACAAAATTACTTTTAGTAAAGAAAGTTACTTTCAATGGTGCAAAAGCAATAATCTTCTATTGCTACTGTTGTAGAAGTGTGATGTATCCAATTCACATCAGTAATTGGAACATATAGTTGTATAACATATACATAAACTGCAACTCTGTATGACAAATTTGATTGATTTTACAAGTAATGTTTCATTGTACCCCGTCTTCCCCTACATACTGATGTCTCGACCGAATTCATTGGCCAGTTCCATCCGCCATCTTGTTTCAAAATGGCGGCCATTTAAAATTTTTTTTAATTTAAAATTTGCAATGTGGTACCAAAAAATCGAAAATTGAAAAATAGTTTGATACAAAGATTCTGGAGCAGTATCTGCTTATCTATATCTTAAAAAATGGCTGAGTTATAGCACTTTGAATTTCTAGCATGGCTGATATTTTGAAACTACCTCATTTTTATCACACGATAACAGGCGTATTTATGAACAGATTTGGATGTACAGTCGTGGGGAAAAAAAAGTAAACACACCCTACTAACTCATCAACAAATCATCGTAGAAGAAAGTGACTGGTACCGAACGATTGGAAATAAAGTCTACTTTTAAATGATGTATATAAAATTTTCTTAAGGGGTCATCTACATATTAAAACGAATCCAAACTTCATTTTTTTCAATGGCAATACCCGATTTTAACGAGATATTTCAAATCTTCGGTTCAAACTATGCCTAGACACCAAATTTCAAGTCATTTGAATGATAAGTTTTTGAATTATAAACATTCAAAATTTAGTGCTTCTAATGTTAAATTACATTTTCATATTTTTATTTATCTCCCGAAATTATGCTCCTAATGTGCTAATTTTTTTTGTAGTAATAATACTAATATACCCAAACATAAATAAGCTGAATTTGCAATTTTTATAATTTTATGATATGAATTATGAAATTAATATTCGAAAAAATTATGAATTGCAACCTACAATTTTTTTGATGGATTTAGATTTATTAAGTCCTGTTTTATGGAAATTCAAAAATTTCACATTTTTCTTCCAAGTAGTTTTCAAATTATGCTTAATAAATGGCAAAATGTTGGTTTAAGGAGCCGTCTATGATGGAAGTGAGTAGACATTTTGAAATTTATTCTGTTGTACTGTAATCTAACACGCTTCATTGACTCTGAGTGGCACTTAAGGTGCCTTGATCAAGGAAGGGGCTCTCTCGATTAACAATCCAGTACGGAACTTCAATTTGGATACAGCCCTTAAAATACGCTCGTTTTAAAATAATTAATTTCTTGGAAACTTATGGTACGAATTGCATAAAAATTCGTTATTAGGCTAATTGAAGGGTGTAGAGTTCATTTATGCTGTCAGAATTGGGTACTGCTATTGAAAAAAAACAGTTATGGTTCGTTTTAATATGTAGAATGCCCCCTAAGCAAATTTTATATACATCATTTAAAAGTAGACTTTATTTCCAATCGTTTGGTACCAGTAACTTTCTTCTACGATAATTTTTTGAGGAGTTAGTAGGGGGTGTTTACTTTTTTTTTTCCACGACTGTACCTTGGTGTGTTCATAGTACAGTCGGCTCTCGTTAATTCGAACTCGTCGGGACCACAAGAAATGTTCGAATTATCCAGAGTTCGAATTATGAAAAGTATGAGAGAAAAACATATTTAAAAGGGTATTACTATAAAGGAATTAATGTATAATATATTTTTTTATTTATTTTGACTGTTATCGATAGAATGACTTAATATAAATTAAACGATATAAATACATAAATTAATTATTAATATTAAAAGAATATAAATAAAACAAAAAAATTAGTAATACGAGGTGGTTCAATAATTATTGTCCCAAATGTGTATAAAATATTTTTACTGCGATGGGTGATGTGGAATATTGTAGCCTGATGTCTTAGATGCTTATATTATCGATTTCAGAACTGTAGCTGCTATATTAACATTTTTTTTCCTTTTTGGTATGAGAAGTCGCACCTAGCTTGAAAGGGGGTGGGGTGGGGGGTAACAGTATATGAGACGTGGCTACTGTCGTTTGGACTCGGGATCATAGTGATGTAGTGACGTTCATCCACTGTCACAAAACTATCGCAGAACTGCTTCAGGTCTGGCTCCATACCAGCCTTTCCCCCCAACTTCGCCCTTTCAAGCTAGGTTCCACATCTTACACCTAAAACGAAAAATGTTCGTTAATATAGCAGCTATGGCTCTGGAATTGAGCATATAGGTATCTAACACAATAGACTTCAATATTCCACATCAACGATTGCAGTATAAATGTTTTATACACACTCGGAACAATAATTATTGAACCACCCTCATACAGTATAAACCAGCTGCATTTTAAAATTTTTATTAATTGTACTGTAATTTTCTTGCCTGAAATGAGATGAACATTTAAGAAATTATTTACATTATTTATCATCACTATGACAAAATTTATCAATTGTTGTTTGCTTAGTCCTATTCATTTTTGACTTTTGAAAAGAGGTTTTCCCTATCTGTAAAAGATGTCCACCATGTGGATCTCTGGGAATGTCACTGGGTTAAATGCTAGAGAAGGGATTAGGAAGAAGCATAATGGAAAAAGGGGTGGAGGTGTCATTGATGGACAGACGGGGCGCTAAGAAAGCGGATATCAAATGCATGGGATTATATGTATACTAGTTCAGAACAATTCTGACAAAAATGAAAGAAAGTTATTTCAAGGATCCAAAATCCGTGAAAAAGAAAGGAAAAAAAATGGAATTTTCGTTAGTTCGAATTAAACAAAGTAAAGAGAAATAGAGTTCGAATAAATGAAAATTTTTAACGTTATTCTGCCATTGAAAATTTCAGAACTTCATGATTAGTTCGAATTAAGTGAAGATTCGATTTATCCAATTTCGAATTAATGAGAGCTGACTGTACATACCAATGTCTCGACCAAGCTCATTGGCTAGATTCATCTGTCTTTTTTGTTTCAAAATGCCGGCCATTTAAAAAATTTAAAATCAGGTACCAAAAAATTGGAAAATGAAAAATACTTTTTTCTTATGTGTTTGACCTTAATACAAAGATCCAGAACAGATTTTGTTTCCTCTATATCTAAAAAAATGGCTGAATTATAGAATTTTGAATTTCTATTGTGGCTGACATTTTGAAATGACCTGATTTTTGTCATGCGATAACAGGCGTATTTATGAACATGTTTGGATGTAACTTGGTGTGTGTGTGCATAGTACATACCAATGTCTCGACCAAGTTCGTTGGCCAGCTTCATTCGCCATCTTGTTTAAAGGATTTCCATTTAAAAAAAATTAAAATGAGGTATCAAAAAATTGGTATCAAAGATTTTTTTGTGTTTTGATTTTGATAAAGATTCCAGAGCAGTATTTGTTTCGTCTATATCTTAAAAAATGGTTGAGTTTTAGCACTTAGAATTTCTAGCATGGCTGACATTTTGAAATGATCTGATATTTGTGATGAGATGACACGGGTATTTATTACCCTATTTAGATGTAAGAAGGCTTGTTGATAGTATATAGCAATGTCTCAAACAAGTTCGTTGGCCAGCTTCATATGCCATTTTGTTTCAAAATGACTGCCATTAAATTAAAAAAAATTAGAAATTGAAAAAGGTTTTTTTCTTAAGCATTTGACCATGATATAAGGATTCCGGAGCATTTTTTGTTTTGCCTTTATCTTAAAAAATGGCTCAGATATAGCAGTTTGAATTTCTAATGTGGGTGACATTATGAAAAATCTGATTTTTTGCCTGCGACAGCACTCGTATATATCAACAGATTCCAATGTGAGTGAGCAGGTACACAGAAATTACTATGGTCTCGACCAAGTCCACTGGTTAGCCGCATCCACCATGTTATCTTAAAATGGCAGGCACTTCGAGATATCGCCGAATTTGGCAACCAAATAAAAGTTACTTTAAATAAAAGCATCTTGGATAAAGCTGACTAATTTCGCGAAATTCTCATTCATAATGATTTAGTATTGATAAAAATTAGTATTGAATCTTCTGTAATCGGTTTCCACTAAATTGAGCTTCGTGTGTTTGAATAATATAAGCTGATTTAAAAAAAAAAAAAAAAAAAAAGGAATATGAAAGCTACCTCTTCCTCCCGGCTGTGGCTGGAAGGAATTTTGGTAGGTGGGTTTTCTGCAACCTTCTTTCACATTACATCTTGCCTCCTGCATCCGTTCCCCATTGTTTCTGTATGACTGTATTTTCATCTGTCTCACAATTTTCAATCTTTTCTCCATGAGAACAATCACTACAAGAACTTTGCAAACAGTGAGAATTAGTAGTATTTTTATATAATGCTTCATCCCAAAACATTTCAGAATCATACGTTATCTTAAGGCATTTTAACTGGGTGAAGGTCTCACAAATCGTACATTTGCATTGATCGATAGGTGTCGAAATAAAACATTTTTAAGCACATTTAGAAAATTTACTTTTTAAAAAATTTCAAATTATGAGAGTATTTGTCATTTATTGGCAGTTATTTTAAGTAATTAATATCGGCATCATATGGAATATATGATTAGTATCTTATCTATCATGTATTCTCGTGATTTAACATTCTAACTATGTTGAGAAATGTCATAAATCTCAGATAGTATGTATAACGACTATCTCGTTATATATGTTTGCGTTCCATCCCCCCCCCCCCCCCCAAGCAGTTTCAATTAAATTCTGTTTAAAAACTTATTTATTTTAGTGCACTATAGTCAAACAGTGCAGCCCCTAAATTAAATTCAACATTTAAAAACTAAAGCGATTGTATTAATGGCCCTGCACATTTAAATTAAATTATTCTAGTTACTCATCTCTTTAATAAAATAAAATCAGTGATTCAATCTTCATTTTTACTTTGAGTTTCTCATACATACGATTTAACCTTGTAGAAAAACATTAATGCTGACTGTTGGAAACAAAAGCTTTTTAACTTCGGGCATGAATATAACTCATCATTTAAAATCACTTAACATGCAATCTATTCATTAGAATTATCTTCGGAATACACTAACATTCACACCCTTTTGTTCATATATATGTCAATTCTGCATTTTTGTGGTAATGCACGTTACATTCTCTGCCCTTTTCGCCTAACGAATTCTGTCTGTTACGATGCCTTATCCAGAAACATTTTTTTATTTTTTTTTTACACTTAACCGCAGCTGTATCAATGTACAGATTAGACTGCGCCTATCATGATTCAGGAATGTTAGCAGCCCACAATCTGGCGCCCCTACACAATTAATGTATGGTAGAAGCCTACCGTATGTATTTGACGAATCCATACCAGCTAATGTTTTTTCTCCGCCTCTTGTGCATGGCGCAAAATATTTGTAGATTGGCGATATTGTAGTCTGCCAACCAAGAAAGTTGTAACTGTATATTCACGCAATCCTGTGCTGTCTTCTAGGCCTCGTGATGTCATTTTAACAAGAGGCTCTTATCGCTTTCCCCTTGTACCTCTCCCTGCTGCTTTCATCATGGAATAAACAAAAGTCTTCGTTTACCAAATTGGAGTTTTTTTTTTTTTTTTTTTTTTAATAAGTCCTCGTTTTGCAATCACTATACTTAATCTGAAAACGGCCACCTCTGTATGTAACGAAATCATCTTCACAGTATGCAAACAAAATCAGACATGATAAATAAAAAGTTACATTTTAAGTTAACATTTTATTTTTTAAATCATTAAAGACATCGTCATTACAGACATCTTAATCTGTACAGACACTTAAGGTTGAAGAAATTGTTCCTCGATTGCAGCTAATTGTTCTTCAAGAGCCAGCTGACGTTCCTCGTTGCGCAGTTGAAATGTAGATCGTCGAACACGGGCTCTGGTGGAGCCTAATCTAACAGTTTCACGGGCACGTTGCACACCAGCATGTTGAACAGCTGCTTCACTTGTTTGGGAACGAATTATCCCAGACTCACGATCAATTTGGCGCTGTTCATAATTTGCAACAGCAATTCTAAGAAAAAGGAAAATTTCATTTGTACGTAATTACATAGATACAAACAATATTAATAAAATTATCAAATTTAAATTTTTTAACAAATCAGATTTAAATGAAATAAATCAGATTTTAAAGAAAAAAAAATCATTAATTTTAATGAACCTTCTTAAAAATATCCCCTCTAATGGAAGAACTCAATCTGTCTGTAAATTAAAAATTTGATTTACTCAGGTGTAGAAAAAAATAACTCTTCCTATAGGTGAAAATTGGCGGTCGCCACACGTGGCGATTAAAGTTGTAAAAGTGGCGATTAAAAAATCGGCCATCGATCGCCACCCTAATCGCCACTCGCCAAGTGGCGATAAAAAAATCTGTTATCGATCACCAAGTGAAATATAGCTTTTTTCATTGAAATATGCATCTCCTCTTTGATTACATCTAATTAGCAAACTGTTTAATTCTTTTTCCTACCAGATGCAAACAGATTACAACGATTGAGTTGTATTTTCAATATTTTGGCTTTTCGCCATTGCTCTTCAGTTGGATTTTTTTTTTTTTTTTTTCAAGAAATACAGTTTTATTCTGCAAAATATAATCATCAGTTTTGATTCCACATGCATTTCAAATTTTTTTTTTTTTTTTTTTCCCGAATGCAAGTGGATTTTAAGGACATTGCAGTGTTTTCAATATTTCGACTCCTGCCACATGCTCACCAGTTAGATTATTTTTCTTCAAGAAATATTGTTTAATCCCGCGAAATACATTCACCAGCTTAGATTTCAACTGTATGTGATGTGTGTAGTATGTTAGGGGCTCAGGGCTTGAAAACTTTCAAAAAAGCGATTTTTTTCTTTTAGTATCTATTTTGTTTATTGAATTAATTCTGAATACAGTGCAAAAAACTGCATAATAATATTTGCATTTTTAACGGAGTTATAAGCATTTATGTAGCAATTTCTTTGAAAGCTGCACCCATTTAATTGCAACAAGTTGCGTTTTCTCAAAACTTGATTTTTGACGACTATCCGTAAGATTAAAAAAAACTATTTGATGGAATGGCTTAAAAAATTTTTTGCATGCATATGACATCATTATCTATAGAATTAATATATTTTAGATAGTTTAATATTTTGAGTATTTTTAATGAAAAAAATGTATTTTTGGAGTCTTCAAATTTGAGTTTTTTTAATAAGTTTTCCTTTGAGTGATAGTTATATCCTTAATTCATTCTAAAGAGTAAAGTTTCCTGATCATTTTAAAGGAAAAATTAGGTTCTTATGTCAATTCAATGTTAAGATATCTTACGGATGGTGATATGACGCCTAATTTTCTTTTTTTTTTTTTTTTTTTCGAAAATTGTTATATAAATCTTGCTATATTTTTTATTTTATTACATTGAAGTACTTCATTTTATAAGACTACAAATGTACCTTTTAAAATATCAAAGTTTAAATTAGTTACATTGAATACTTCTGTTTTTTTTTTATACTCTAAGCTAGAGTTTGAATGTTTTTCGGTATCGATCAAGCTCTGAGCCCCCTTTTTAATAACACATTTACTTATTTAATAAAATCCAAATTACATTTTATTTGATTTTTTTTGTTGTTGTTGCATACACCCAGACCTGCCAACTGCTACAAAAAAATCGTAGTTGCTACGATTTGGACCTGTAAACTACGATGCTACAAAAATCGGTCTTAAACTACGATTTTTTTGCAAAAAACACAAAAGCATTTTTTGTTTCTAGTTGCAATTTTTATCCCGTGCAGCATATTTTTCAGGGGTGAGTCTGTTCCGAAATTTCCAAGTATTCATTTCCGATAGTTTAAAAAAATTGGCCATTAGTCTGAAAATTCGGACATTAAAAATGCTCATGACAAAAAAAAAAAAAATTCTGGGCTGTAAAAAAAACTTCTTAACGTAAAACACTAATCGTGTTTTTGTAAATATTTATATAGGAATTCCCTCCTTAGAAACAAGGGCGCCATTTTAAGAATTCTGGAGGGGGTTCCTTGAGGGGCAAGGTTTGAAATAGTGTGCAAAGTGGATTTGCGATAAACTATCGCAAATTTCAACAAATGACCATGTAAAAAAAAAAAAAAAAAAATCGTTTTCGTCAATTGGTCACAGAAGAAAATTAATTTCGTTAAAGGATCATGGTATAAACGTGAATTTTGTCAAAACATCGTAAAAAAAAAAAAGAGAATTTCGTCAAAAGATCAGTAAGATAATGCAAATTTCATCGAAAGATTAGTAAGAAAACGCAAATTTCACCGAAAGATCACAGAAAGAAAACACTAATTGAGTCAAAGGATCGTGGTAAAAAGACGCAAAATTCGTCAAAGGATCGCATAAAAAATGCGAATTTTGTCAAAAGTTCATAGTAAAATGTGCGGATTTCAACAAAGAATCGTGATAAGAAAATATAAATTATGATTGTTGGAAAAAAAATCGTGAATATCCTGAAATGATGGTGAGAAAAAAATCGCGAATTCCGTCAAAATTTACTCCTGGGCTATAAAAAATAGGAACCAGGATCCTTTTACAAATGTTAAAAAAAAAAAAAAAAAAAAAAAAAGCTACGAAACTGGAAAATAAAATCTAAAAATTTTCAGAAGAAAAAATTTACTACCGTAATTTCGCGCGTAAGCGCATACGTAAAAAAAAGTTTTAAAAATGCTGGGAGCGGCGCTTACGCTGTTGCGGCGTATACGCCGATTTCACATTTTAAAATCTTCTTTTTATCTTATGCCAAGCTTTTGATTATTTTTGGAAAAGCATTTATAAACATTCAATATGAGATTTATAAACGTTAAAAGACGAATTTAATCATATTTTGAATATCTTATTTCTTGCTACACAGCGTCGTGCATTTACGCAGAAGTAAACAATCATTGACTGTTGTCAAATTCAACCAACTAAACTTATGAATACAGGAAGCATTATGCAATTTACATCACCCAGACAATAACTTACTTTTGAATTTAAAAAAAATTAAGTTTTATAAAATCTTACAAAAACTTTAAAAGACCTATAAAAATGCAAAGTATGTCTTAAAAAGGAGTTTTTAAAGTTTAATTGACTTAAAATAAATTTTGGTATGAAGTAAATTGCAATAATCACAGGTGCGATCGCAATGAATTTATTGCCGAATGTCGCAGATAAATAGCGCTACAGTCAAACAACTCAACCGAGCAACTAGCAAATCAAAACAAACGCAGAATCTGTGGATTGCATGTTGTAAAAAGGAAGCGGGTGAAAAAAACATAGCATGGGAATCTAGGACAAAAATTAGGAGATAAATTAAAATGCATCAATATTTAGGAATTGCAAACATTACATGAATCATATTTCTTCTAAGGTTTTATCAATATTTTTTGTTAATTTTAATCAGATTTTGCTAATACTTTTTTGCCTTGCCGCATACGCAGCTATTTTGTGTTTTAAAACAATTTTATGACAGTGCGGCGCTTACGGTAGGTGTGGCGCTTCTGACGAAATTTTTTTTTAATTTAATGTATTTTCAGAGGTGGGTGCGGCATGTACGTGTGAAATTATGGTATATTGAGTTGAAAGACGGAAACCTTATTCCTTTTACGAATGTCAAAAGACGGCTGTGGAACACGAAAAATCAACCAACCAACTTCCAGATTAATTTAAATTTTGTGTGCTACGATTTCTCATTTTCAAAGGTTGGCAGGTCTGCATACACCTAACTGTTGGAATTTTGATTTAGTTATCTATATATATAAAAGCCGTTCTCTGTGTGTATGTCCTTTATACAAGTCTTCATTTTATGTCCGATTTGCATGAAACTTCATGTACATATGTTTTAGAATGTGGAAAACATCACTGTCTACTTTAAAAAACCATCAGACCACTATTTATACTTTTTTTCTGCCATCTTCCAATATTTAACATTGTAGAAATATCTCTTTTATTTAATTTTATAATTCAATCATTTCTTTACTGTTGCAACAACTTAAAAAAGGTGCAATAAATAAAAAAATTTAACATGCGTACTTTCTTTTTATAAGGTAATACAAATTCAGGCTCAATCGCTGTATTTTTACATTTTCGAAATTGTCATTTTAATCAGGAAATGCACATTTTTCCAATATAAAATAAAAACTTTAACTAAATGTGTGTTCAAATGACGTAGTATATCTTCATTTGAATGTTTTTGAAGCTAAAAAATCTATTTTAATGCAGGCATTTCAATATCAAGAAAATAATTTAAGAAAAAGATAACTTTAAAAAATCGTTTGCTAGATATGACGTCAATTTCTGGTTAACTGACACTGCTTTCTAATGATGTTTTATTCTGAAGGGATACTCTTGATCTTTTGAAATAATTCATTATTATCATCTATAAAGTGAAAGATTTATTTTGGTTTAATGAAATTGAAACGTTTTGTATAAAAATATTTTTTTATTTCAAAAACATTCAAATGAAAATACAAAGTCCTTTTAACATACGTATGGTTAAAGTTTTTACATATATATATGGAAAAATTTGCATTTTCTGTTTAGAATGACGTCGATTTCAAAAATGCAGAAAAACAGCGAGAGAATCTGAATTATTTTATTGTGTTGCCACGCCTTAAAAAAACACAAATTATTAAAAAAGGAAAACACGTGTAGTTTCTTTTCATAAACCAATACAAATTCAGTCTCTCTATATATATTAAAATCTATAAATTGACAAACTTTTCAAACAAATATTATTGAATGTTTTTTTTCTATTAGACGTTGGAACAATCGAATGTGCGATGTTTAGAAGTTAAATTGTAGTAAAATTGAAATTTGTGGATAGATTAGGTTGTTGTCACCAATAATATGATGACAAAGTTACACATACATGCCTTTTCTTCATAATATTGCATTAAAAGCAAATGGGTTCATCTTTCGTAATGATTTCGTTTGGGCTGCATGCACATTTAAAAATATCCATGTTTCAAAATTACTTTCAAACCCATTAAAATAAAAAAAAAACTGAGATATAATTTTCAAATAAATTTCATTTGAAAGGAATTTTTGTTCTATTCGACAGCTTAAAAAAATAAATTATGTGCTGTTTAGAAGTTAAGAAAAATTGCTGTAAAGGAACAATTTGTCTGTTAGGTCGTTGCCATCAACAGTATGATATCAGTGTTACTCAGACATATTTTTACTTTATAATGTAGATGTATGCCATAAAAATGAGAATTTCACTATATGATATGTCATTTGGTGGATTTGTTTTTCGTATTGTCAGGAAAATTCAAATTTTTTTGTTACACCAGCTGCAGAAAATGGGCATTTTGATATTAAAGCTTGGGCATTTTATTATGGTGGCGAGTCTATAACATATGTTTTCTAATTGTCATTTTAATGATTTGTGGATGGGAATGCACAAATCTCAGTTATTGTGATTACTATAGTAGTTCATTTCAATTTATTATTTGACATGGAAGGTATCTTATAATTGATGCGGGCAAAGCCGGGTAGTTCTGCTAGTTTTTTATATAAAGAAAGTAATTTGATTGATAATAGTTTTTATGAACATATACAAATAATCTAAAAATATATACTAAAAAAATTAATATAAGAGATTTTGTTTTTAAAGTAATTTTCTTGAATTTTGACTACTTTCCTATTCTTATCCTGAATAGTTGGCTGGTATAAAACTCTGACTTATAGAAAAATATGTATATATGTATATATACAACGATTATAGTTTATTTAGATGTCAAGAAAGTTTGAAACATTATAGTGGCCACTAACTTTAAAAAGTGGCTACTAATGAAACTGAGTCTACCGGTCACCGACTACTAACTCAATTTCCCAGTTTTCACCTATAATTCTTCCCCCTTTTTAATGCTATTTTGATCAGAATAGGAGAAACAGAAATAATGTTTATCCTACTGATATTTGCAGATTTGTCTGGCATAGATTTCGGCGACATGTATATTGGCACCATTCAAAAGCACAAACAATGAATTTTGCTTTCACTTTGATTTTCTTTTCTGAAGCTGGGATATTTTTTAATTGTATCACTTAAAAAAAAAATTAGATATCTAACCAGAAAAGGATATTTTCTTCTTTTAGTCAACGAGCATCGGCTTGAGTTATTGTTTGAGGTTTTTCGTCTTCCATTGCATACGAGTATGAAAATAATGTTAGTGATTTTTCTGTTTATTTTTAATCATGAATGCGGCTCTGATCTGCAGATTTACAAAGCTGTAAGCAGTAGTCATTTGTAAGTAGAAATAATTGTCACCTGATATATTATTCACCTTATTCTTTTTACAAACATATGCACTGAATATTTAATCTCCAAAACTTGTATCATAAAAATAATCCATTTAATAATTTAATCATATAAGCTAGATAAATATTTGAACATTTGGCTTAGTGAAACTTTTGAAGCTAGTTTTGGTACAGTTGCATGGACCAATAGATAAAAAGAAATTCCTGTCGAATTGGAATAAACCAGGGCTGCTGGATTTTAGCCAGGTCGGTTAAAACCGGCCAGCTTTTTCTGGTTTAAACCACTTGAAAAAGTCTTATGTAAAAAAAAAAAAAAAAAAAAAAAAAAAAGAGAGAAAAGCAGGCCTTTACTAAAACAATTTTTTCTTTTAAAAAAACTGCTCTTAAGACAATGTATTATTAACTGGTAACTTTTTAACATGTTGAGTACCATGTTGACTGACACTGAAGCGCTGAAAAATTACAATGTTTTAAGTAATTTTTAAGAAAGTATAATCCTGTAATAAATAAAAAGTAGGTAAATTTAAAAAATATGTTCAGTAATTACTGAAAACAATATATATTTTTAGTTTTATATCATATTTTAAGCATCAGCCATCGGTGAATGACACGTTTTAAACGGAAAGATCAGTGGCTGATGTGGCCTTTAACATGTTATTGTTGCCATAAAAATGTACATCAATTTAAATTAGAACTGTCTGATAAATAAATTGACAGTTAAAAATATAAGTGAATCGACAGTAGAGATGGGAAATATAGTTAATATTGGTTAACAGGTTCCAACAACCTGTTATTTTTAGGTAGCTTTCATTATAAAAAGCTACCTTTGAATGAAACTTAGTGTGTACATAGCACATACCAATGTCTCGACAGAGTTCGTTGGCCAGCTTCATCCACCATCTTGTTTCAAAATGGCAGCCATTTAAAAAATTTCTAAATTTGAAATATGGTACCAAAAAATTGAAAAATATTTTTTTTTTTTATGTGTTTGACCTTGATACAAAGATTCTGGAGCAGTTTTTGTTTCGTCTATATCTTAAAAAATGGCTGAGTTATAGCACTTTGAATTTCTAGCGTGGCTGACATTTTGAAACGTCCTAATTTTTGTCACGCGATAACAGGTGTATTAATGAACCGATATGGATGTACCTTGGTGTGTACAAAATACATACCATGTCTCGACCAAGTTCGTTGGCCAGCTTCATTTGCCATCTTGTTTCAAAATGGCGGTCATTTAAAAAAAAATTTTCATTTAAAATGAGGTATCCAAAAAATTAAAAAATGAAAAAGATTTTTTTCTCATGTGTTTGACCTTGATACAAAGATTGCGGAACAGTTTTTGTTTAGTCTATATCTAAAAAATTGGCTGAGTTATAGCATTTTGAATTTCTATTGTGGCGGACATTTTGAAATGACCTGATTTTTGTCACGCGATAACAGGGGTATTTATGAACTGATTTGGATGTAACTTGGTGTGTACATTGTACATACCAATGTCTTGACAGAGTTTGTAGGCAAGCTTCATTCGCCATCTTGTTTCAAAAAGGAACATTTAAAAAAAAATAATTTAAAGTTCGGAGGAAAGCGATTTCAAAAAATTTTGGTAAATTTTCATCGATCATGACCCCCAGGCCCCGAAACCACCCTCCGTTCAAAATCGACATATATATATATATATAATAAACTTGAAATCACAAATATATGAAGAAATGGATAAAGTTTTAAAGATGATTCAGAAATGAACATATGAAACCAGTATGCAATATAAGAAACTATGAATGACTCGCAGAATCATCAGAGGAGCTTGTGAGTTCATTCATAGAAGATGCGTTATTTCATCCAATTTTGTCGGCATTAAGCCTAAAATGACAAAATTTAGCTCCTAATAACGCAAACATTACAAAAAACAGATAATAAAAAGCCAAGAGATCCAAAGAAAGATACACCTCACACAGGACATTAAAAATTATAAAATAAAAAAATAATAAAAGGGCAATTGATTAATTTAACGTTTTAAAGACAAAAAATTGTAATATAAAAAAATGAGAATATAAATAACATTTAAAAAGATGAGGAATATTTGAGATAGTAAAATTTAGCCTTGTATTATGTAAATAAATTTGAAAATTTAAAAAGCAATGAGGAACATTGAGACAGAAAAATATAATATATCTGACCTTTGTCACACTGTAACTCTTGTATTTATGAACAGATTTGGATGTAAATCGGTGTGTACATGGTACATACCAATGTCTCGACAGAGTTCGTTGGCCAGCTTCATCTGCCATTTTGTTTCAAAATGGCGGCCATTTAAATTTTTTTTTTTTAATTTGAAATGTGGTACCAAAAAATTGAAAATAGAAAAATATTTTTTTCTTATGTGTTTGACCTTGATAAAAAGATTCGGGAGCAGTTTTGTTTTCGTCTATATCTTAAAAAATGTTTGAGTTATAGTATCAAGCAGGACGGTCGTTCTGCCAAGCCAAGCTGAAAAAAAATGCTAACCTCGCCAAACAAACAAACGCCAAGAATAAAACGCAAGACACCGTAACTGCTTATTATACTGATGACAACTTCTCCATGTTAAATCAACCAAACATGCCAGCGTAAAATTTCCCATATCAAAAGAACCAATCATCGCAGAAACATAAAACCAAAACCAGAAGGACCTAATGGAAAAGATCTTCAATTTGAGACCAAATGCATCCTCATAAATTAATTATAAACAGAGATATAGATTTTTTAAAATAACGTCGAGATACTGAAAATGACCGATTTATTTTCTTCGTCACAATCTATGGTTCAATCGAGGTAGAGACTTAAATAATGGACATAAAAAAGTAAGGATTGCATTTTTGGACAGATATTTACTCAATCTACGTGCTTTTGTAAAATTCAGCTTTAAAAACACAAATTTTCTATTCTTAATTAGCGAAAAACTGTTAATTAATTCTAAAGTTTATAAATTATGCCAAACAGCGATAAACCCACCAAATCATTTTAGAAGTCTTTTAAAATTTTTTATATCATCCTTTTGCATTGATTTCATCGAAGAAAACTATGACCGAGATCCAGATAGATTTTTCGCTGTTAGCGAAATGAGTTTGACCAATCAGAAGCAAGAATGTTTGAGAATTTTTGCTGCTTCTGGATTCTGGCCTATGTCATAAAAGTTTTGAGTCATTTTCTTAGCGCCATGCATGAAGTGCAATGTTTACAGAAATTTAGGCTGGGATCCAGATGGATTTTTTGCTGTTAGCGAAACGAGATTCACCAATCAATAGTCTGCATTGCTGCAAACAGCGAAAAGTTCGCAAAAGTGCAAGCTTCTGATTAATGAATCTCGTTTCGCTAACAGCGAAAAATCTATCTAGATTGCGGCCAATTATGTTGAACACAATTTTGCATTTCCAAATCCAGGAAGGGTATTGATGTCATAACAACAGTGCGTATTCGCAACTATTTAAGGCATTGATTCTGAACTCCTTTGCTATACATTTCAATATTAAAGAAGTTGTTGTTTCAATAGTTTTAGTACTTTTCTCTATTGCTCACTCTAAAACACGAATATCGAAATTTAACCAAAAGCGCTCAGAAACTATAGCGCCTAGAATATACAGTGTTGAAATCGGCTAACCCTGTAATACATAAAAAAGCGCTAAAATATTGTATCCCTTAAATGTGCAATGATACTGCTGTAATATGCAGATCGCAGCGACATCTGCAGGATATTTTCTACAACTGCAAGAAATTGCTAGTCTATACAATGTAATAATAGTAATACGAAAATCCCACAGATGTTGCTGCGATCGACACTTGAAATTTTAGCAGTATCATCGCACATTTAAGGGATACAAATTTTTAGAACTGTTTGGATAGCATATTTCCACACTAGGTATTCTAGGCGCTGTATCAGAAACAACACCATAACAGAGAGCCTTTATACATAAGAGTGTTGATATATGCACAGGAGGCATGCTCATTTCAAGCTTTTGTCGAAAGTACGGCAACCCGCTTTCTTGAATAGAGGATATTCAATCTAAGTTATGATCACATGGTCAAGGCAAGAACGTCTAGCGTAAAGAAGGGAAGGCTCCGTCTACGTAATGTAAATCCCCGCTAGCCAATGAAACAGTTCATGGGAGAAAGCAGTAGTACACTGTTAAAAATATCGTGAAAAATTACCTCTGTTTTTAAAGGCTATCTGTATTCTGACCAATGAGAACGCTTCATAGGCGTTTATGTAGCGTTCTCATTGGTCAGAAAATAGAGAACCTGTAAGAACCGAGGTAATTTTTCACGATATTTTTAACAGTGTAGTTTCCTGTTTCCCTTCTTATCAGTTAGAAATTCTTTGGGTAAATTATCGGTACCACGTGACTTTTTCAGCCTCGAACCCATATTTGGAATATCCTCCATCAAGCAGGACGGTCGTTCTGCCAAGCCAAGCTGAAAAAAAAAATGCTAACCCCGCCAAACAAACAAACGCCAAGAATAAGGCAAGACACCGTAACTGCTTATTATACTGATGACAACTTGTCCATGTTAAATGAACGAAATATGCCAGCGTAAAATTTCCCATATCAAAAGAAGCAATCATCGCAGAAAAATAAAACCAACACTAGAAGGACCTAATAAAGAAGATCTTTAATTTGAGATCAAATGCATCCTCATAAATTAATTATAAACAGAGATATAGATTTTTTAAAATAACGTCGAGATACTGAAAATGGTAGATTATTTTTCTTCGTCACACCTTATGTTTAAATCAAGGTAGAGACTTAAATAATGGACAGAAAAAAGTAAAAATTGCATTTTTGGACAGATATTTACTCAATCTACGTGCTTTTATAAAATTCAGCTTTAAAAACACCAATTTTCTATTCTTAATTAGCGAAAAACTGTTAATTAGTTCTAAAGTTTACAAATTATGCCAAATAGCGATAAACCCGCCAAAACATTTTAGAAATCTTATACTTTTCTTTTATATTATCCTTTTGCATTGATTTCATCGAATATAACTATGGCTGAGATTCAGATAGATTTTTCGCTGTTAGCGAAATGAGTTTGACCAATCAGAAGCCTGCATGTTTGAGAATATTTGCTGTTTGTGGATCCCGGCCTAGGTCATGAAAGTTTTGAGTCATTTTTTTTAGTGCCGTGGATGAAGTGCAATGTTTGTAGAAATGTAGGCTAGGATCCAGATAGATTTTTCGCTGTTAGCGAAACGAGAATCGCCAATCAATAGCCTGCATTTCTGCAAAAAGCGAAAAGTTCACAAAAATGCAGGTTTCTGATTGATGAATCTCGTTTCTCTGACAGCCAAAAATCTATCTAGATTGCGCACAATGGAGGATATTCCAAATATGGGTTCGAGGCTGAAAAAGTCACGTGATACCGGTAATTTATCCAAGGAACTTCTATCTGATAAGAAGGGAACATACTACTACTTTGCGTCATGAACCGTTTCATTGGCTAGCGGGGATTTACATTACACGTCTACGGAGCCTTCCTTTCTTTACGATAGAAGTTTTTACCTTGACCACGTGATCAAAATGTAGATGGAATATCCTTCATTATGTTGAACACAATTTTGCATTTCCACATCCAGGTAGGGTATTAATTGTCATAACAACAATATATATTCGAAACTATTTAAGGCACTGATTCTGAACTCCTTTGCTATGCCTTTCAATATGAAAGAAGTTGTTGTCTCCTTAGTAACAGTACTTTTCTGTGTTGCTTTCTCTAAAACACAAATATAGAAATTTAACAAAGAGCACTCAGAATCAACACCATAACAGAGAGCCTTCATACATAAGTGGGGTGATATATGCACAGGAAGCATGCTCATTTCAAGTTTTTGCCGAAAGTATGGCTACAGCGTCTAGAATACCTTTTGTAGAAATATGCTATCCAAACAACGCTAAAAATTTGTATCCCTTAAATGTGCGACGATACTGCTAAAATCCCAAGTATCGATCACAGCGACATCTGCGGGATTTAGTATTACATTGTATAGACTAGCAATATCTTGCAGTTTGAGAAAATATCCTGCAGATGTCGCTGTGATCTGTATATTTCAGCAGCATCATTGCACAGTTAAGGGATACAATATTTTAGCACTTTTTAAAGTATTACAGGGATAGCCAATTTCCACACTATATATACAGTGCCTAGAAGATACAGTGTGGAAAACGGCTACAAAATAGTGCTAAAAAATTGAATCCCATAAATGTACAAGGATGCTGAATAACAAGATGTCGATAGTAGCGTCATCGTAGTGATTTAAAAACGATAGTCATTCTAAAAAAGACTCTTTAACCTATTTCACGTCATTCCTTAACTGAATTAGCTTATAACAGACCAAAATATCTTATATTTATAGTTTCCGATGTTTAACATTCTATAATTTTTGAAAACTCAGTGTTTATATTGAAAAGAGTTACGAGATGGCGCTTGTATCAGCATATTGCCGCTGGTCATTGTTGGAGATTTATGGGATACAAGTTTTTAGCACTTTTTAAAGCATTATAGGAATAGCCGTTTTCCACACTGTATCTTCTAGGCGCTGTACTATAGCTCCGTTATAGGCCTAGATTATATGTTGTAGAAATCGACTATCCCAACAATACTTCAAAATGCGCGGAAATAGTGAATCCCTTAAATGTACAACGATGTTGAATTCCAAACAGTCACTTACAGCGACATCTGCAGGATATTTTTTAAAGAAGAAAGAGACACGTGTAATGCACCGCTATAGCGTCTAGAATACATACTATGGAATTTTGCTATCCAAGCAGCGCTAAAAAGTTGTATCCCTTAAATGTGCACTGACGCTGAAATCCAGGGAGCTGATCGCAGCGACATCTGTGATAAACTTTCAAAGTAAACATCGTATTATTACAGCGGGCTTGACGCCAAGCACACAGGTCAGATGTATGTTAATAAAATGTAAAAAAAAAAAAAACGCTACAGCGTCTAGACCAAATTATAGCGCCTAGAATATATAGTGTGGAAATTGGCTATCCCTGTAATACTTAAAAAAGTGGTAAAATATTGTATCCTTAAATGTGCAACGATGCTGCTGAAATATACAAATCGCAGCGACATCTGCAGGATATTTTCTATAACTGAAAGATATTGCTAGTCTATACAATGTAATACGAAAATCCCGCAGATTTCGCTGCGATCGACACTTGGAATTTTAGCAGTATCGTCGATCATTTACAGGATACAAATTTTTATCGTTGTTTAATAAAATATTTCCACACTAGGTATTCTAGACGCTGTTACCAAATCGTCATGAAGTTTTAGGAAATATCCTGCAGATATCGCTGTGATCGACTCATTGGATTTCAGCATCATTTGAAATTTAAAAGATCCAATATATTAGCACTTTTTAAAGTATTACTGGGATAGCCGATTTCCACACTATATATTCTAGGCGCTGTATTACCGCGGTAGCCTGTCTTTTTCGTTTACCTCGGAATAGATATAGATGAAGTCATTTGTAGCTGTTCCTAAACTGTGGCCAACAACATATAAGGCCAGTTCATGACGTCACACGGAGTTGATTATCTGTACACGGCAATGGACGCAAAAAAAAATCGGCTCGCAGCTTTGTACTAATCATCGTGTAAAGATGATCCAACTCTGAGACTAACGAAAAAGACAGGCAACCGCGGTGGGTCCGATTCTTCTTTTTTTACAGACCGCTGGAGTCACGTGATGCTCGAATGCACCAAAGAAGGTGCGTGAAAAGAGCATCACGTGACTCCAGCGGTTTGTAAAAAAAGAAGAATCGGACCCACCGCGGTAGCCTGTCTTTTTCGTTAGCCTCGATCCAACTGCGTGTGACTTTTAAACATCATGAACTGGCCTATTATGTCATTGGTCGCGCTAACACCCTCCCTCCTGCGTCCACCGTATATAGCGGCATCTTGTACTGGAGACTGCTAAATGGGCTGCTATCGGTCAAAATCAAGAGAGAAAAGGGCAGAAGAGAGGGAAATAACTCGTTTTTTTTTTTTGGTAACTAGTTTTTCACACGGGAAGATTGACATGTCTGTTCCTCTCTTTTCATAACTTCATGGTGGTGAAATACGCCAAAGCATCCTAAATATCTGAGAAAGTCTTGATTCGCGTCACGAAAACATCACACAAAGCAGGCAAAGCAAAGAAACAAAGTCATTCATCGGCTCGTGAATATGAACGAGCCAATGAATGATTTTTCTTCTTTGTTTTGCCTGCTTTGTGTGACGTTTTTCTGACACGTGTCAAGGCTTTCTCCAATATTTAAAGGGCGTTGAATAGGCCGGGATCAAGATAGATATTTCGCTATTAGCGGGATGGGATTGATCAATCAGACGTCTGCATTTTTCCGAACTTTTTGATGTTTGCAGTAAACACTGAAAAGCCTGCAAGGACAAAGGCTACTGATTGGTCAATGTAATTTTACTAACAGAGAAAAATTTATCTGTACATTAACTTTGGTTGGTTAAAAGAATTTTGAATAAAATCAAATCAGGAAGCCAATGTTTGTTAACTTTTCTGGTTAGTTTAATTGAAATCTTCCTCGTCTATTACTGAAAACTGAGTTACCGTACTTTGGACAAAAAATTGAATATGAGTACACGACTTGTGCATATGTCACCACTCTAACACAGTGTTGCCAGATGGGCTACTTTTTTTTAACTCAGATACTTGATTGGCACCACTTTTTTGAAATTGTAAAATGTGCCTTATTTAATGACATATTAATTAAGGCGAAAACAATGGGAATTTTACCGTTTATAATAAGTGCTGGCAATCAAGAAATCTGAATTTAAAAAAAAGTAGCCCACTGGCAACACTGCTCTAACATATAAATGTTCTGTGTTTTGACCATGATTCTAAGTGCAGTTGGTTAAATTTGAGTATCTGGGCATTAGAGATAGCATAGTGGCCCACTGTGGCTGAGTGGATAAGACACAATGCCGCTAATCGCTTGAGAGCGTAGGTGGAAGCAGATTCGAATTCCGCCGTGATCCGCATGTGATAAGATGTATGTGTTCAATAAATCAAACCAACAAACAAGCAAGCAATAGTGAAAGGTACAGTTGGCATGGAAACAACGACTTCTTTATTTCGTATAGAAAATTAATGAATAGTAGTAAATGACTCAAGCTTAAAATGTAGGCAAATGGTCTGGAAATATCAATGGCTCCCATCTAGTATTCACAAAATTAATTTAATAGATTCACATGATGTATAACTTGATGCAACTCTTAACTAATGAAAATTCTGCAACAAGACTTATGTAGGTAGATCTTTTGAATGAATAATTCAGAATTCTGAGAACAAAACGAAGTTCTTAAGGCTCTTCCTCACACCCCCCCTCAAAAAAGGAAATACGATAGAAAGATATAAGAATTTGGATAGCTTCAATATGTCTGTGATCTTTTGTCCGAGTTCAGAAAAAGTGTCTGGGCATAAAAAAAAAACAAATTTAACGAACGATAAGACTATAGATTTCAGGCAATTTTTAACTGGAAAAAATTTAATTCTAATGTTTATGCGGCTTTAATAATAGACTATTAAAGATAATCAATTTAGGGGAAATTTTATAGTAAATTAATATCCTCACATTTATGCAAATAGGTATGGATAAACAGACTTGAGTAAAATTACATATTTATTCTTTCTTCTCTATAACACGATCTAAATGAAGATGAAGTTATATGTATAGTTTATATTTTTAAATTTTTAGACTTTTTTTATCAAAAATGTTCCTTTATTATGTCTAGAATTGTTAGATTTACAGATCTTCGATTCTTTAGATGCCTGCAGGTTTTCATTCTCGGATTAACCGTAGGTATTTGTAAAGGTAAATTTATTTTGCAAAACTGTCA
The DNA here is from genome assembly GCA_963932465.1 of Maratus speciosus. Taxonomy (NCBI): domain Eukaryota; kingdom Metazoa; phylum Arthropoda; class Arachnida; order Araneae; family Salticidae; genus Maratus; species Maratus speciosus. The sequence goes on along the minus strand of OZ010796.1, from coordinate 131,944,205 downwards.
GCAAAAAAAGTTAAAAAAACAATTAACTGACAGACTAACTGTAAATATATATTTTATTTCGACTCTGTTTTTTATTAAATTTTCATCTTTCGTAGAAAATTTTAAGGAGATATAAATTGAGAAAGACTGATACTTTGAAAGAAGAAATTGACTTTCCTTACTTTTAAATTATTAATCACTATAAAAAATGAATGATAGGTAAACAAAATGTATAATATTGTGTTTGCTCCCTGCTTATAAAGGCTATACAAGGACTAATTTTAATTTGCGCTAGTAGAATTATTTCAGTTATATATCATTTGTTTTAAAAAAAGAACTGATATCTACTAAAAAACAACTTTTCAAAAGTAAAAAATAAGCCAAGCAAAGAAAAGAAAAGAAAAAAGGTGAAATTTGTGGCTAAAAAATAGTGTGATATCAAATTTCCAAGCTTATATTGCGGTACTTATTTAACATTTTTTGATAAAAATTTACCATATGTAAGTCGAGTACCTAAGTATGCGTTGATAGAAAGCCTTTTCTCCTTTACTAAATACATCATAACGTGTTTCTGAAAATTAATTTTTTTTTAAATTATGCATGAGGGGCTTGGCGGCCATCTTTCCATATTTTACACAAATTTCTAAGCACTCAAGCTCGTAACATATTTGCATTATTAAGAATTTCGAACTTCTAGTTTTAGCTACAGACAGATAAATTAAGAAAGTTTTTTTATTTTGAAAAAACAAATTGATTTTTACTGCTTTAACTAATTAATTAACACCCCTCCGAAAAAAGAGAATCATAAGATGAAACCTGAAGTTACTTCAGCTTTATTTTTAGACACAAATTTTTAGGCACTCATTTCCATAAATTAAAAGAATAAAATGTTTGCTTTAGTAACAATTTCGAACTTCCAATCTTAACAATGAACTTGTGTGCTTAGAAATTTGTGTAAAATATGGAAAGATGGCCGCCAAGCCCATCATGCATAATTTAAAAAATTTAATTTTCAGAAACACGTTATGATGTATTTAGTAAAGGAGAAAAGGCTTTCTATCAACGCATACTTAGGTACTCGACTTACATATGGTAAATTTTTATCAAAAAATGTTAAATAAGTACCGCAATATAAGCTTGGAAATTTGATATCACACTATTTTTTAGCCACAAATTTCACCTTTTTTCTTTTCTTTTCTTTTCTTTTTTTTTTTTTTTTTTTGCTTGGCTTATTTTTTACTTTTGAAAAGTTGTTTTTTAGTAGATTTGGACTTTCTATTGTGGCTGACATTTTGAAACAACCTGATTTTTGTCACGCGATAACAGGCGTATTTATGAACTGATTTGGATGTAACTTGGTGTGTACATAGTACATACCGATGTCTTGACAGAGTTCGTTGGCCAGCTTCATCCGCCCTCTTGTTTCAGAATGGCGGCCATTTAAATTTTTTTTAATTTAAAATTTAAAATGAGGCACAAAAAAATTAGACATTGAAAAAGATTTTTTTCTTATGTGTTTGGGCTTGATACAAAGATCCTGAAGCATTTTTAGTTTTGTCTATATCTTAAAAAATGGCTGAGTCGTAGCACTTTGAATTTCTAGCATGGCTGACATTTTGAAATGATCTGATATTTGTCACGTGATAACACACATATTTATTAACCTATTTGGTTGTAAGAAGGCATGTGGATAGTATATAGCAATGTCTCAACTAAGTTCATTGGCCAGCTTCATCCGCCATCTTGTTTCAAAATGGCAGCCATTAAACTAAAAAAAATTATATTTAATGTGAGGTGCAAAAAAATAAGAAATTGAAAAAGGTTTCTTTCTTAAGTATTTAACCTTGATACAAGGATTCCAGAGCAATTTTTGTTTTGTCTGTATCTTAAAAAATGGCTCAGATATAGCAGTTTAAATTTGTTTATGTGGGTGACATTTTGAAAAATCTGATTTTTTGCTTGTGACAACACTCTTATATATCAATTATTCCGATGTGAGTGAGCATGTGCACAGGAATTACTAAGGTGTCGACCAAGTTCACTGGTCATCATCCACCATGTTGTCTTAAAAGGGCAGGCACTTCAAGATATCGCCGAATTTGGAAACCAAATATGTTGCTTTAGATAAAATCAGATTGGATAAAGCTGACTAATTTCGTGAAATTCTCATTCATAATGATTTAGTATTGATAAAAATTAGTATTGAATCTTCTATAATCGGTTTCCACTAAATTGAGCTTTGTGTGTTTGAATAATATAAGCTAGCTTTTTAAAAATAAGAAATATGAAAGCTACCTCTTCTTCCCGGCACTGGCCGGAAGGACTTTTGTAACATATAACTAACCGCTGCGTATGATGTTTTAATTAGATGGTATTTTTAAAAAAAATGCTTGAAATATTTTCGGGGTGCAAGTATAAACGCTGTTTTCTATTGAAATGAATTCGCACCATTAAATTAGTTTGTGGTTAAAAACTTAAATTCTGAAAGATAAAAATGTACCTAGTTATAACACTATCAATTTCATGGATTTTCAATGTTTTTTGGAACACATTTTTCCATTTACTATGAAAATTCATAAAATTCAAAGTATCACATCTCAGTAAATTTTGGTCATATAGGAATAAATTTTTACTGATTGGAAATGAACTTCTTAAACTGATGATTATTAGCTATTGGTAAAAAAACAAAATTTGATCCCCGACTTTGTTGCAATAATAAGAAAATAAAAACATCCCACCCGCCCCCATCCCCCAAACCCGAAAAAAAATCTAGCATCAGAAACCTCCTCCTTCCATTTTAAATTCAAAGAAACCACCATCTGCCAAGTCAATGTGGCCCAAAGAATCGAAATTAAAAAAAAAAAACACCTTTACACTTCCATCCTCTACTCATATCTGTTACTAGATCGAGAATTTTCCATTTCAATACTAAATAAACAGTCAAGTGCGAGTATTACTCACACGCAGAAGGTTCTGTAGAATCAATATATTAATCTGTAATTGTATTATTAAAAATATCATTGCTAAGACTTTGTAAAAACTATTCAACATAGATTTAGTTAATGGGTATAACTTTATATAATAGAAAAGTGTAAATGGATATACCATGAAATTTGAAAGAGATATGGAACCTAAATAATATTAAATATAGTTATTCTGAATAACTCATTTTTTAATGTTATCCTATTCTGCTTATGATGAACTTCATTTGGTATTTCATAAAACTAAATTCGCGTAGTAATAACCTCTAATTCTACAGTGTAGCTAAAACAAAACCTTTGTTCAAAGTTTAAATTTGCATTGTGCTAAGTGCACTTCGAAAAAAGGTTGCCAAGTTGCAATGCCGCCTTGGTCTGTGCCGTGTTTTTCCTGATAGGTTTTTACTAGTGGTGTGCCGAGTACCGAGTACTCGGCCACTGACTACTCGGCCGAGTACAGAGTAGTTGTATAATAAGAAAAAAAACACTGATGTGCACATAATGTGAGCTTAGGTGTACATATGTGTATACATATATATAAATATACCTGTGTGTGTGTGTGTGTGTGTGTGTGTGTGTGTGTGTGTATATATATATATATATATATATATATATATATATATATATATATATATATATATAGTATATATAAATTAACTAATTGAAATTTATTTGTGCACCTTTTTAAAGACAATTTTTGACAATTCAAAACAGTAGTATTAAAAAAGTAGCAAAAAAAAAAAAGAATCAACTCATAACAAGTATAGTTATTTCTTCAATCCTCCAATTTATTCTGATACCTGAAATCTGTCTATCAAAAATAAAAATGTTTATTGGTTACTGTAACAATTCATTGTATAATGCAAAACATTTCATATTTATTTTGTAACTGTACCTTATTTTCTTTTGATCAAAAATAAAAAAGAGAGGTACTAAGAGATTCAGGCTGTCTTAACAGAAGACTTATGTAAAACTGACACTCCATTTGCATGGTGGGGGAAAAAAACTTTTTTGATTATGTGCAACCTCGCAAAAAAATTCTTATGTACACCTTCAACCACTATTTATTCTGAACATATATTTTCAGAGGCAGGCCAAATTTATAGTAGTAAAAGAAATGCCCTGTCTACTGATAATGTAGAACGTTTGGTGTTTTTGCACCATAATTTGAATAAATAATAAATTATAATAAATTTAGTTATTAATTTTTTTATTACATTTATTGTATTTTCAGTTTCTTTATCCAAAATAATAGTCTTTTCTGTTTCCCTATATATTTAAAACGAGCTTATTTTTATTTGTATAAATACTGTGAAACTAAATTTTCATCTGGAATTATTTTATGAGGGTTTTTGTTAACTTTTATTATATTTTGTAGACATATTGTTAAATACCGAGTAAATAGTTTTATGAATTATTGCATACATTATACATTGATATTTGAATAACATTTTACAGATCAGTTTTAAATTCATATGCTTAAAAAATGAAATTCTTACAACTACTCTGTATTGGCCAAGTACTCGGCCAAAATTTTGCCGAGTACTCGGTACGGCTCTAGTTTTTACTTAACTTTTAAAGTCACTCGAGGCGTATTGAGAGATACTCTATGCAAACTAGTCACTAATCTCATAGTATTTATGCGATTCATTCTAATTAAGTGGTCTCGGGACTCTTAACGCTTCAAAATTTTGTTTTTTAGAAGTTAAACTCCTATCTTTTTTTAACATTTTGATATAATTGCTTCCTTGAAATTCCCATTAGAACAGAAGTTATGGCTTTTAGAATTACACCCGCACAATAGCTGAAGCGATGTTTCTGAAACTTTGAAGTCATTTTTCCCCAAATAATGCTTTTGAGCATAACATGCAGGATATCTCAAACTTCTGAATATTTTTACAAACACAATAGTATACATTTTGTGTACCTATCATTCATTTTTTAGAATAATTAATAGTATAAAAGTAAGGAAAGTCGATTTCTTCTTTCAAAGTATCAGCCTTTCTCAATTTATATCTCCTTAAAATTTTCTATGAAGGATGAAAATTTAGTCAAAAAACAGTCAAAATTAAAAATATATTTACTGTTAGTCTGTCAGTTAATTGCTTGTTCTAACTTTTTTTTGCTGATGGTTTTGCAAAATAAATTTACCTTTACAAATACCTATGGCTAATCCGAGAATGAAGCCCCGCAGGCATCTAAAGAATCGAAGATCTTTTTAAAGATCTGTAAATCTAGCAATTCTAGACATAACGAAGAAACATTTTTGATAAAAAAAATCTAAAAATTTAAAGATATAAACTGTACATATAACTTCATCTTCATTTAAATCATATTATAGAGAAGAAAGAATAAATAAGTAAATTTACTCAAGTCTGTTTATCCATACCTATTTGCATAAATGTGATAATATAATTTCATATAAAAATTCCCCTAAATTGTTTATCTTTAATAGTCTATTATTAAAGCCGCATATGCATTAGAATTAATTTTTTTTCAGTTAAAAATTGCCTGAAATCTATAGTCTTATCGTTCGTCAAATTTGTTTTATGTTTTTGTAATACCTAGATGCCTTTTCTAAACTCTGACAAAAGATCACAGAAATACTGAAGTTATCCAAATACTTATATCTTTCTATCGTATTTCCTTTTTTGAGGGGGGAGGGGTGAGGAAGAGCGCTCAAGAACTTTGTTTTGTTCCCAGAATTCTGAATTAATCATTGAAAAGATCTACCTACATAAGTCTTGTTGCAGAATTTTCATTAGCTAAGAGTTGCATCAACTTATACATCATGTAAATCTATTAAATTACTTTTGTAAAATACTAGATGGGAGCCATTGATATTTCCAGAGTATTTGCCTACATTTTAAACTTGAGTCATTTACAACTATTCATTAATTTTCTATATGAATTAAAGAAGTCGTCGTTTCCATGGCAACTGTATCATTCACTATTGCTTGTTTGTTTTATTGAACACATACATCAGATCACGTGGGGATCACGGCGGGATTTGAACCCACTCCCACCTACGCTCTCAAGCGATTAGCGGTATGGTGTCCTATCAACTCAGCCACGGTGGGCCACTATTGCTTTCTCTAATATCCTAATACTCAAATTTAACCAACTGCGCTTAGAATCATGCTCATAACAGAGAACATTTATATGTAAGAGGGGTGGCATATGCGCAAGTCGTGTACTCATATTCAAAGTTTTGTCCAAAGTACAGTAACTCAGTTTTCAGTAATAGACGTGGAAGATTTTGATTAAACTAACCAGAAAAGTTAACAAACATTGGCTTCCTGATTTGATTTTATTCAAAATCGTCTTAACCAACCAAAGTTAATGTCCGGGATCCGGATCAATTTTTTTCTGTTAGTAAAATTAGATTGACCAATCAGTAGCCTCCATCCTTGCAGGCCTTTCGGTGTTTACTGCAAACATCAAAAAGTTCGCAAAAATGCAGGCTTCTGATTGATCAATCTCATCTCGCTAATAGCGTAAAATCTATCTTGATCCCGGCCTATTCCAACACCCTTTAAATATTCGAGAAAGCCTTGACACTCATCAAGAAAATATCGCACAAAGCAGGCAAAACAAAGAAGAAAAATCATTCATTGGCTCGTTCAAATCCACGAGCCAATGAATGATTTTGTTCCTTTGATTTGCCTGATGTTTTCGTGACGTGTGTCAATACTTTCTCAAATATCTAGGGGGTGTTGGTTTATTTCACCATCATGAAGCTATGAAAGGAGAGGAGCAGACATGTCATTCTTCCCATGTGAAAAACTACATACCAAAAAAAAAAGTTTTATCCCCCTCTTCTGCCCTTTTCTCTCTTGATTTTGACCGATAGCAGCCAGAGATGAGTTCGGGCTCGTTTTTTGGAGCCCGGGCCCGCCCGAGCCCAACGATTTTAAATCCGAGCCCGAAAGATTTTTTGTCATCAGAGCCCGAGCCCGATACCACTCTTTACCGATACATCTTTAACTATAATTGATTCCTGTCTCATAACAGTCTTCCGTGATTGATGTGAACCGGAAAATCAACGTAAATTACAAAATTGACAACATTATCTTAAAGGTCAGATGCCTTTATATTAAAAGAAGAAACACTGACTGATTGCTTCCTATCGGAATAAAGTAATTATATTTACTTACGAAGCAAAGTGATCTCGTAAATCTACTACAAAGTCCTTAGCAAGAGCAGAGTTCATGACAAATAGATATAATACCCAGTAAAGTTATTTTCATATGAAGAATGATTATGACTCATGCGCAAATATAAGATTAAATAATTTGCAAACCTCAAGCTAATTCTGGTCTACTAAAAATCGAAGAAAACATTCTCTTTGTGTTGGATAACTAAATAAAAAATAAACGATCGGATTAAAAAATATCTTCTGTCACAAACGAAAATCCTAATAAAAACAAATTCATTGCTTGTGTTTGTTTTGATTGGCGCCATATTAATTGATCGTCGTCGAAAATGTCATACACATAAATCTGAAAACATCACAAATTTTCTTTTGAAACAACAAACAAATACTAAAATAAATAAACAACGATTTTTGTTACCCCTTCATTTTGATCTAAATAACATTGAAAAGACTTGAGAAGTAATTTTAAACGGGGAAAAAAGTTCTTTCAATCTTTTCTATACATAAATAAATACAGTTTTCCGGTTTCAGAAAGAACGAGCCCGAGGGCTAGAATAAAAATAGAGCCCAAGCCCGTGTCAGGCCCGGGCTCGGGCTGAGCCCGTCTCATCTCTAATAGCAGCCCATTTAGCAGTCTCCAGTACAAGATGCCGCTATATATGGAGGACGCACGAGGGAGAGTGTTAGCACGACCAATAACATAATAGGCCAGTTCATGACGTTTAAAAGTCACACGGAGTTGGATCATCTTTACATGATGATTAGTACAAAGCAGCGCATCGATTTTTTTTCTTTTTTGTGGTCATCGCAGTGTACAGATAATCAACTTTGTGGGACGTGATGAGCTCGCCTTGTATGTCGTTGATCACAGTTTAGGAACAGCTTCAAATGACGTCATATATATCTACTCTGAGGCAAACGGAAATGAGACTATTGCTACAGCATCTAGAATACATAGTGTGGAAATATGCTATCCAAACAGTGCTAAAAGTTTGTATCCCTTAAATGTGCAACGATACTGCTAAAAAATCAAGTGTCGATTGCAGCAACATCTGCGGGATTTTCGTATTACTAATATTATATTTAAGTATTAGTGATAGCCAATTTCCACACTGTGTATTTTAGTTGCCATACTACTGCGGTGCTACAGCGTCTAGAATACATAGTGTGGAAATCGGCTATCCCAGTAATACTTTAAAAAAAAGTGCTAAAATATTGGATAAATTTCAAACGATGCTGAAATCCAATGAGTCGATCACAGCGATATCTATAGGATATTTCCCAAAACTCCAAGACGATTTGGTCTAGACGCTGTAACCTTTTTTTAAACATACATCTGACCTGTGTGCTTGGCGTCAAACCCGCTGTAATAATACAATGTTTACTTTGAAATTTGAAAATATATCACAGATGTCGCTGCGATTAGCTTTCTGGATTTCAGCATTGGTGCACATTTAAGGAATACAACTTTTTAGTACTTCTTGGGTAGCAAATTTCCACATTATTTATTCTAGATTCTGTAGCGGTGCATTACACGTCTCTTCTTTCAAAAATATCCTGCAGATGTCGATGCAAATGTCTGTTTGGAATTCAACATCGTTGTACATTTAAGGGATTCAAGGGACGCTTTAAGTATTGCTGGGATAGTCGCTTTCTACAACATATAATCTAGATGCTATAACAGAGCTATAGTTTCTGGAAGATATAGTTTAAAAATTGGCTTATTAAAAAGGTGTTAAAAATTTGTATCCCATAAATGCTGAACGACGAATGTTGATTACAGCGACATATGGTAATTCCAACGTAACTATTTCAAAAGAAATTAATTGAGAAAACGTTTTGCTCAGAGAAAATCTAGAAAATGTTGCTGCTATCGACATTTGTCATTTAGTATTTTTCAATATTTATGGGATTCAATTTTTAGCACTTTTTAAAGTATTACTGGAATCAGGGTTGCCGGCTTTTAGCCAGGCCAAAAAAAGCCGGCCAGCTTTTATTGGTTTTAACCACTTAAAAAAAGCCGCCTTTTATTGAAAAAAGCCGCTTTTTATTTTTTAAAGTTTGTTTACAGTTAATTAGTTTTAAATTTGGATCAATTAATTTTTAATACACTTATAAATATATTCTACTGAAAAAATTATAGATTTCTATTAAATTTTGTCAAATAAATAAGTCTTTATATAACTTCTAGAAGGCAACTGTGAAGGCATTATGTCTAAAAAAAAAAAAAAAAAAAAAGAAAAGAAATTAGACATTGGAGCCTAACTTATATTCTTTTCAAACTGGTGGTTTGAAATTTTATGTTACATAGCACCACATATACTACACATTTTAAATATTATATTTAATTAATGACAAATGCAGCACATCAAAATGGAAACATTCTTATGAGTCTATATGGAGAGATTAAGTTATAATTGTTAAAAGAGAAATTAGAAAGGATATAATGTTTGATGAGAGTGGTACCTAAGTGTATAAAAAATAGAGCATTTAAACAGGGAAAAAAAAAATTCTCTAAATAAAATTTTGAAAAGCTTGTTGCTAAGCATATTCATAATGTTTTTAACAGTGAGAAATTGTGTTTTTATTAATATGACTATGTATAAATCAGGGCTGGCTTTTTGCCAGCAAAAAGGGGTTTCTGCCGTGCCAGTGGCAGAAAGTGGTTATAACCGGCAGAAACTGGCATAAACACTTTTCATGACATAATCTGAGATTTTTTAGTAGTATTAAATTCCTTAAGCACATTTTATTCAGTATAAATAACGAATGAAATATTGTGAGTAGTTTTAATTAAAAAATAAATAAATTATTTGTATTAGAAAAAATGAGTAATGTAGCAGATAAAATTTTTGTTATAATATGGTTGTATATAATTTTATATGTAAACAATTATTAGAGTATTTTAAAATTTCAGTTTAAAAACCAAATAGAAAACTATATCCAATACTTATTTGAAATTAAACAATGAAAAGAAAAGAAAACTAATCATTACTTTCTCAGAATACTTTTCTGTAATTTAATAACTTTTTAATTAATAATTTAATAATAACAGTAAAAAAATTCTCCCATAGAAATGTTATAATTATATGTGGACCTTGTAATTACATGAATTTTAAAAAACATTTCATTTAAATACAGTATTCAAAGGAACAAATCTGACTTTCTTTTTTTTCAATTTAAGACTGTTAGTTGAAATGTTCCAACCACATTTTGCACTTACAAAACAAACAACTACAAAACAAAGGTTTAAAGCAGATTTAATACAGTGTAATAACCGACTACCATATGCTAGCTTATTTACTTCATCCTAAGTATATGCGATCAAAACTGACATATGAGCATAAAGAAAAGGCAAGGAAATTGCTTTCTGGTATTAATCCCAATTTTGTGCCATATATAATATCCTTTGAAGCAATTTTGTTCCTTCAGTATTGTAAAATAATTAATTGTACAAGATATTTCATGATTTTTTTTTATTGTGCTTCAATTATTTACTTATATATTTTCACAAGAATCATAATCTTTAAGTTATTGCATTGCATTATTTATTTAAAAATACTCTGAAAAATACATTTGTTAATATATCACAGAATTTTTCGCATTTTTTTTTTTTTTTTTGTACTTTTAAATAGAAATTCAACTCTAAACAATAATATTAATAGTTAAACTTGTACAGCATCAGACTACCATTAGGGAAATTTCTGTTTTTCAAGTGAAAGAAAATTAGTATATAAACAAAGTATATTTATATGATCATTTTGGAGCAATCATTTTGAATAACATTCATAATCTTTAATTTTAATTTTTAACTTAATTGTTTACATATCAAATAGATGTATGAATTATGAATCATTGCACATTAAAGTTCATATTAATATTATTTCTTAATTTTTGCCAGTTTTTGCTACTTACTGGCAAGTTTCTGCCATGCTGGTTTTAACCACTCTGGCAGAAACTTGCCAACCCTGCTGCAAACATTTAATTCTCGGGTTGGTGATATATGACGGTGTGTATTTTCACTGCTCAATTTCGACATGTTTTACCCTACAATTGAAAAGCGTTTCATATATTATATGAAAAAAAATCTATTAGTTTTCAATTAAAAAAAACATGTATATAGTTTTAACCTGTATTCTGTAACCTGGGAAGGAACTTTTTGTACCTTTTTAAGGCTGCAAAGAAGCATCAAAAACTAAAAAACATCTACAGATCATTTTTAACTTAATTCTTTACATATCAAATACATGTGTGAATTATGAATCATTGCACATTAAAGTTCTTATTAATATTATTTCTTAGTTTTTGGCCAGTTATTGCCACTTACGGGCAGAAACTAGTTTCTGACATGCTGGTTTTAACCTGTTACAACCGCTGGTTTTAACCACTCTGGCAGAAACTTGCCAACCCTGGTATAAATGCTTACTAGAAATAAAATAAGACGCATATTAATAGCTCTTAAAATTAAGTAATAAAACATGTAACTAATTAACCATTGTAATCTTTAATTTTATAAAGCAGTAAAAAGGAAAAAACTGGCAGTTGGTATGGCCCTTTTAAAATTTAGCTGACATATTTGCAATTCTGACTACAAATCACTAGCAAAACCATCTAAGTTTTATTTCAGTATTAATGTCCTCATTATTGAGAAATTGGGTTACTTATTAAACTCGAAATCAATTAAAAGTCATAAACTAATTAAGTCACTTTAAAATGTGTAGTTTATAATTACTAATACTTCATTGTATAAAAGCCAATTATGGCCAAAAAAGGCCAATTTTGGCCAAAAAAAGCCGGTTAAAACCAAAAATAGCCACCGGCTTGGCTTTTTTTAATTTTAGCCGGCTTTTTTGCAACCCTGACTGGAATAGCCGGTTTCCACAACATGACCGTGATTTAGGTAATTTTTCTCTGTTATCGCAACGAGATTGACCAATCAGATGTCAGAATTTTTGCTGACTCTCCACTGTTTGCAAAAATGTACCTGGATCCTGGCCTATATTTCTAGACGCTATAACTGAGCTCAGGAATAGTACAGAAAGCAAACTCCGTATTTTGATACATTAAGGCCGGGAACTAATTAGGAACAAGCGTGTCTCTATAACGAAGTAGCGACATGCGGTCAATAAATGTTTATTGGTAAAAGTGATAAACAAATCGTTAAAGGTCTTGGTACTGTTCTTATGACATCAGTACCCTTCCTGGATGTAGAAATGCAAAATTGTGTTAAACATAATTGGTCGCAATCAAGATAGATTTTTCGCTGTTAGCGAAACGAGATTCATCAATCTGAAGCCTGCATTTTTGCTGTTTGCAGAAATGCAGGCTATTGATTGGTGAATCACGTTTCGCTAACAGCGAAAAATCTATCTGGATCCCAACCTAGATTTCTACAAACATCTTCATGCATGGCACTAAGAAAATGACTCAAAACTTTTATGACCTAGGCTGGGATCCAGAAACAGCAAAAATTCTCAAACATGCTGGCTTCTGATTGGTCAAACTCATTTCGCTAACGGCGAAAAATCTATCTGGATCTCTGCCATAGTTTTCTTCGATGAAATCAGTGCAGAAGGATAATATAAAATAATAGTATAAGATTTCTAAAATGTTTTGGCGGGTTTATCGCTGTTTGGCATAATTAAACTTTAGAATTAAGATTTTCGCTAATTAAGAATAGAAAATTTGTTTTAAAGGCTGAATTTTATAAAAGCACATAGATTGAGTAAATATCTGTCCAAAAATGCAATTCTTACTTTTTTCTGTCCATTATTTAAGTTTCTACCTCGATTTAAACATATGGTGTGATGAAGAAAAAAATCTGTCATTTTCAGTATCTCGATGTTATTTTAAAAAATCTATATCTCTGATTATAATTAATTTATGAGGATGCATTTGATCTCCAATTGAAGATCTTTTTCATTAGGTCCTTTTGGTTTTGGTTTTATTTTTCTGCGATGATTGGTTCTTTTGATATGGGAAATTTTACGCTGCCATGTTTGGTCGATTTAACATGGAGAAGTTGTCTTCAGTATAATAAGCAGTTACGGTGTCTTGCCGTTATTCTTGGCGTTTGTTTGTTTGGCCGGGTTAGCATTTTTTTTTTAGCTTGGCTTGGCAAAACAACCGTCCTACTTGATAATGCATTGCATTACGTAGAATTTTTTAATCTGGACTATTTTGGCTATCCATATCTATTCCAGCTTCATCAACGTTAAACATTCCTTCAGGAGTTTCGTGTGGACCATTTTCTTATATAATACAAGTATAGCAGTGGCGTGGCATCCGGTCATCGCTGGATGCGGCGATGACCAAGCAATATTTTAAAACTCTTAATAAGCTTTTAAAACTCTACGATCCAGTTTTAGAAGAACATTTGGAGTTCATGTATAAGTGAAGGTAAGATTTAAAGTTTCTTTTTTGAACATTCAACCATTGAATTTTAGAGTTAATAATTTTTCACCACAAACTTAAATAATTGCGATGACCACTGAAAGTTTTCACGCCACGCCACTGAAGTATAGGTATTAGAAAAAGTAGTTAATGTGTTGGTTGTTAAAGTAGTTGGTGTAACCTTTGTAAGCAATTCAGGTTTACACTTAGTTAATTCATTCACTATTCTAATCCTATTAAAAATTAAACCTAACCTTTTTTAACCCCCATATTATAAACTATTATTAAATAACTATTTGCAGTTAGTTTTTAATAATTACTAGTATTTAATAAACCGGCATTGTATATAATGAATAATTTAACTCGGATCAAATATCTATAAGTTAAGCCTAACACTATGACCACTTTACACCATGTAACTAAAACTATTATGAAATAAAATCTGTGATAAATATAACTTAGCTATAAGTGAAAATATGTTCTTGAGATATGTGTAAAGCTTTCTGAACTGCCAATTTAACAAAATTTGGAATAAACAAAATGCAGCAGAAAAGTTAGTTAAAAGAACAGGGTGTAACGAAGACAGACAAAATGAGTGCTCAGTGCCTCAAACATGTTACTAAAAATGTTTTTTTGAGTGAGAAACTTTGATCAATACTTAATAAATCTAAAATTAAAAGAAAATTATTCAAATTTCTATATTAGTCAGGATTTTAGCCCTTTTTATGAATTATGACCACTTTAGCCCACATGACCTTAACTATATTTGATATTATTTAGGTTCCATATCTCTTTGAACTTTCATGGTATGAATATATAGTTATACCCAACACTACGTTGTATAGTTTTTTACAAAGTCTTAGTATTCTTTAGTAACAATTACACATTCATATATTTATTCTACGGAACCCTCTGTGTGTGAGTAACTCGCATTTGACTGTTTATTTTTAATGTACCTTGCATACTTTATAATCTGGCAATCAAACCAGCCAGGAAGCAGAAAATATTGTTTAAGAGCACAGTCAAAGAGAGGCACATAGAGCTTTAATCCCTCTCCATTTAAATAAAAACAATTAAGTTACAGAAGCTATTAAAAATCTATTTTAATGGAAGTTATATAGGTAATATTCATGAAACTAATAAATATGCAGATCAGTGGCCTCAAATATCAGTTCTACAGTTTTATTTTGAAATTATTGTATTTAGTATTTAAAATATCCAACTTAATATATCATTTCTTTCATATTTGTAATATTATTATAAATGATACATCAAGTAGTCGCTGGAAGATTAATTGCTAAAAATAGTGAGACAAAACTAAACTCTAATATTCCAAAACTTTTTTTTTTTTAATTACCTTTTAAATCACCCACTGTTTCAATAATTTGATAGCTGCAATTGCCTGATATTTAGTATATTAAACTATTCATCTAAAATAATTAAAACATCTATCTTCTGATAATTACAATAATTGATGCAAACAGCAAATGATTATCACAAATATTTTATTAATTACTAGTATCCTAATTGTTAAATTTATTTGAAAATAACTACAGTCAAACCTCTATTTAGTGCCATCTCAAAATAGCACCAGTTCCGTTTAACCGCCAATTGTGCCTATGAACAAATCTGCAAAATAGGAAATTCAATGTAATGCATCCGCTAAAGTGCCAAGAAAAAATCCTAGAAATTGCTGTATTTTCTTTGTATATCTTTCTTTTAAAAATTTTTTGGTAGAATTTCAAAATTTTCTTTTCCTACGTCTAGAAGTTTTCAAGCTCAATTCAAACTTTATTAAATAGCAAAGAATTTGTATTGTTCTCATCACCTGCCAGAATGAACCTGCACCCATATACTGCCTGTCATTGGGTGAAGAAAAATATCGTACGCTGAGCTGCCGAGCAAGTGACTGACTGATAAGTGACCGACTGATTCAGACTGGCGAGTCACGTGACCTGATGCACTTCTGGAGTGGGGGGGGGGGGGATTGGACAAAGATTAGCATGCCACTGGCTGAAAGGGTTTAGTCTCTCTCAGGTGAGAACTATGCAGAAAAGAACACCTCCGTCCAGTGGTCGGGAGTCCTAACAAAAGGAATAGATAAGATTGCCTGCAGTTTATGTCTATTTCTAGAAAAAAACGGCATGCAATGCAAAATCTCTCATTCGAAGTTTTGGTCGGATGTGGATTGCAACATCGAAGAATTTACCAGCTAAATCTGTAAAATAGACTGTCTCTTTATTTTAACTCATTATGGCAAAAAGAGCAGTTTTATCAATTTCAGAAAAGCGGGAAATTTGTGAATATAAAGAAAGGAATGTGAATGCATTGCAGCAACACATCTCCAATCATTTTTCTACACTCTGGAAAAAGCCTATTAGCAGCCGCTGCATCGGAGACATTTTGATGGATAAAGAAAAATGGATTAACACCAACGATTTGCAGTCAAATGTAAAAAGACTGAACAGCGAAACATAAAAACTTATATCCATGTGCAAAGGGCATCCTCTAACAAATGAGTGCTAAAAATGCTACTATAAACAGAGATATCATCAGAGAGCAGGCAAAAGTCCTTGGCCAGCAGATGAATATAACCGATTTCGAATACAGTAGTGGCTGGTTGAACATATTTAAAAAGCGAGGAGGATTCTCTCAGTAATTAAGTGGTGAGACTGCAGGTGTTGATAAAGATATTGTGTTATATAGTCATAAAAAACTGAGTGCACTGATTGTAAAATATAAACCAGAGGTCATTTACAATATGGATGAAAGTGGTCTTTTTTACCGCTTGCAGCCAGATAAAACAATTTCGAGTAAGCCTGCTAAAGAATACAAAAGAAAATATATATATATATATATTGTGTGTCTCTTATGTTCTTTACGAATAGTCATGGATCTGATAAAAGAACTATGACAGTGATTGGAAAATCAGCTAAGCCAAGATGTTTAAATTTTTTTAACCTTGCTCTTTATGTAGATTATGATAATAACAAGAAAGTTTGTATGACTGTAGCATTATTTCAAAAATTGTTAGTGAACAGTGGCATAGGAACTTTGTACAAACAGGGGGAGTCGGGACAGATTGCGGAAAGCTAGTGTGTGGATCATTTCGTTCATTTTGAAGGGTTTCTTCATAGTGTTGCACGTTCCACAAACAGAAGTATAAAATAATAGCATATCAAAAGATCACCAACTCTTTAATCCAGTTAAAATAATTTTTAATAGATATGCTTGATACACGGAAACTTAATTTATGTGCGATCCCAAATACAATATTCAAATTTAAGGCTTCTCCCACTTCCATTTACCAAAAATTAAAGTTATTTATGTTTTGCTTACAAATTCTTTACAAATCTCTTCCAAATCAATTTTAAAGGCCTCCTCTTTATAAATATGTTATCGGTGCAGGTAATTTGTAGTAGACCTATATAAGACCCCCTTTTTTTTGGAAATCGGGAGGTTTGTAAACAATGAGAAAAGGGTGAATGCACAAACAAGTGTGCTCACCCCTCCCCCTCTCTCTTTTCTTAGTTGTTTGTGTGAATTTCCCAGAAAAAGTATACTTTATTTTTTAATTCAGAAATGTATTGTAAACAGATGTGGTGCAAGAATTTCTCCCGGGAGCTCCTCCAGCTCCTATGCCCTTGTTAGTGAATTTCTACTTAGAAATGAAAAGAAGCTAGCACCATATTTTAATGGTTTTGGCTAATGCCCTTTGTCACACAGCATATCCAATGAGCAACATCTGCATTGAATTTTTACCTCCTGACTTTACTGGATTTTTACAGCCTTTGGATAAGAGTATAATAAACTCATCCAAAGCACATCAAAAGTATCATTGCCGCTATATCATTTGCCCAGTGCTCATTTGCATCCCCCCCCCCCCCAACAAAAATTCAACTCACCTTAAATTTATAAAAATCTTATGTGTTATAAACTATGTCAAAGTTTAAAAGTGATCGGTTCTTTAGTTTTCCAAATTTTAACGAATTCCCTTCAATTGTCTGTGTGAAAAAGCATCTCTTTTATAAGTTTAAAAATCTATTTTTTCATAAATCGGAAAGTTGTGGTTTAAAATTTGGATTTTATGAATCAGCGTACGAAATAACATCTGGGTGATTCTCAAAAGGTGGGAGCAAAACACAGATTTTTATTTTAGATCTAATACTGGAGATGGTTAATTTTTTTTAATTACATTCTGATTTTAAAAAATGCTTTCTTGATGTTGTCAAGAACAAGAATATACATAATTTATTTTAAATTTTTATTGTAAATATATATATTTTTAATATATTTTTCTATAAATAGTCTTTTTTGGACATCCATAATGTTAAGACAAAATAAAAAATTATTGTATGGTTTATTAGTGAGTTTAAAGAAGAAAAAATACATGAATTTTAAAAATGGATATATTGTTTATATTTTCATGCAACAGATGGCAGCACTGAGGGTTGTTTTGTAGAAATAACAAGGAATAAATGTGTTGATGTTGGTTGATGTTTGTCAAACTGTAACAATCTAAACAAGAATGTTGATTTTGGAATAAATGAAGTGTTGGATAAACAGAAATATCGGTAAGTACTTTAATCCTTATTTATTTGTTCTTAAAATTAATTTTAAAAAGGTTTTTTTTATAATTCTGACATTTTAATAGTAGTAAATATCTTGTTTATTGCTTACAAAATGGCGATGTCAAATACATGTAACGATCGCGATTCAGATTTTTTTCGCAATTTAATTAATATTTAATAAACCCTACTGTACTAAAATATCAGAAATATAATGTTATATAGTCTTATTTGTTGAAATTAAGTGTTTTTTGGCGAAATACGTCATATTTCTTTAATGGAAAAGCAAAAACTTTCTTAACCACATGTCAACAATCATGTACGATCAAAACAAGATGGCGGCGTAGCGATTGTTAGCCATTTTGATCATCTCTTTTAAGAGGAATCAAGGGCGGCGCCAGAGGGGGACCGGGGGGGGGCATGTGCCCCCGTCGGGCACACCTGCCCCCCCCCCCCCCCCCCCCCCCCCCCCGTCGGGGCCAAATTTAATCGTCGTCGGGGAAATTTTTTGACTTGAGTGTTGAGTCCTGCATCGGGTTGGGTAATCCGATTTTTACTGCACACGACCCGAGTTGTGTCGAGTCGGGTGCAAGTTAATTTTTTATAAAAAGATCTTAGGTTAGTTTATAGAAAATGCGACACACAGAATAGCAGGGCGCTGATTTTTTTTTTTTTTTTTTTGCTTTGAAGTCTGATTGGCTTCTCTATAATTTTTTCGGTTTCGGGATGAGTTTTGATTCTTACGCGTCGGTTTTGTTTAAGTTGATTTTTCTAAAAAGTGCCCAGAATTATATCTCAAATTAGAGTCCTGCATCGATTCAGGTTGCCCGATTTTACCTACATCCGACCGGACCGACGGCTCAGATTGAGGATAACTTTTTTTCGTTGTGGTTGGGTTCGGTTTCGGATTCAGATGGGTTTGGGGTTGAGTTTTTAAGTATGAGCAATGTTGCCAGGTGTGGAACTTCTGGAATTTATGTGGGACATCCCTAATTTTCGTCAAATTTTTACGAGTTTAATTCAATTAAAATTGTATTCCTTAGTCTGATACGAGAAAATTTAAGAATTTAACCACATGTCGGTTAAAGGCTGTTGTCTCAACGGCCGGATGTTACCAAAAACCTTATACATTTTGTCTAGAGCTCATTCATGTGCAGTCCTGTTTATTCGATTGACCACAAACTTGCGCGCCTATAAGATATACGATTTCAAGAGGAGATAGTGGACGTTCAAATTCACCTGCTCGCTTCGATCTTCTCATTAAAAAGCGTAGGGTAAGTATTTTTATAAATGAATGAGTAAATAAATAGAGTTTTGTATAATTATTCTAGCAAACTTACTATCAAACTAAAAATTAATTCCTTCTTTGTTCATTAATTTCAATATACAGTGAGTAGAGTCTCATTTTATGGATATTAATCTCTATTTAATATATAGAAGAGAAATGGAAGGTATAAATAAGAAAATAATTATATAGATATATAACTTCATTGTAAACTGCGGCAAGATGTGTATATAGCAACTACTAAAATCTTGCATCGGGTCAGTTAACCCGATTCTACCCGAACGTGTTGGCCATTGGCTCTAAAATTTTGCTGCAGATCGGGTTGACAAGCGTTTCCATTTTCGGGTCGTCTCAGATTAGAGTTTTTGTTTCTTGGGAGTCGATTTGAGTACACCAAATTTTTCCAAAGAAAAGTCCGTCCCACCAGTGGCCGAGAGGTTCTGTGCTCTCGAAACTGGTAGACGGGGAGGTGTTGGGTTTGAACCCAATCGCGCCCGTCGGCCCAATCGTTCGACGTTTTCTTCGAACCTTGGATTTCCATGCGTAAATACGAATTAGGTTCCCTTAGAAAGACCCCCCCCCACACACACACACACAGAGAGCACTCCCCCCTCGGGCCCATATCCCTTGAGTAGATAATCGGCCGTCAAAAATCCACCCAACCCAAAGAAAAGTCCAGATTATTGTTTCAAATGATAAAAAATATACTTGTATATGAATAAGTAAATATATGCATTCATTTCTTGAAATATAAAATTGATTTTAGAGATATGATTGCAAACTATTTTCCAGAATTGTTTTACATTTAGGATTGATTTTTTTTTTTCTTCATTTCATGCTTAGGATCAAGTTGCAGGTTCGAAAAAAAATATTTTGTCGATTTCGGGTCGGGCATAACTCAAACCCGTGCAGGTTTGTAAAATGATACCATAATAAAGCCAATTACACCCGTTTAATAAAACTGGTGGGAATCAAACAATTTGAATAAAAGCCACAGCCTGTGAATATCACGGGAGCGAGAATTAAGGGGTTAATTGTAGAATAATGTCGATTTATAAATATATACACTTTTTGCAAAAATTTTTGGCCTGGGCCAAATTTTACTGATTTTTGCACGGACCAGGCCATGCCGAGACAATGATTTCCAGGTTGGATCGAGACGGGACTGAAAATATCGGCTTATGAAGACCTAGGAAGAATGAAACCTGCCTCATCTCGGTACGAAAAAAAAGAAGTTAGGCCCGACCCGGCCAGAGTAGAGCTCTGCCCGGGCTTGGCCCGTACCCAGCCCGGTGGAATGAAGGCGAATTTTCAAACGGGCCGGGCCTGCAAAAAAATTAATCGGGCCTATCGGCCAGATATAAGAATTTAAGCGAAGCAGATAAAATATGAGCCATTTTCAATGAATAAGATTTTCTCGAAGTATAAATGTACGTCACGAGCCGATGCGAGTTTAACAACATCAAAACAGAAATTTAACATGTCCATCGTAGAGATCGGCATCGTACAGTTACAAGATGTCTGATTCCGAGTTTATTTTTTTTTCAGCAGACTCGTGCCGGGACGGAACTGGTCTTAATCGATCTCAGGATGTGTAGAACAGTCATTGTGTTTTGTAGTATTAATAGTGATAATGAACTTCTCTTAACAGTATCTTTGGAAATATACCTTAAGGTGGTTCTCATATTCACTGCTCAACATTGCGAAGCTTTCAGACACATTTTCTGACAATTTTTAACTATAAAGGAATAAAATTGACAGGGCTGCCTATTGAAGGCATTTGGAAACGAATAGCTTTTTCCATATTTGATAAATTTCTTACAGAGATTCCTGTCACGTGACTGTACGTTTTTCTCCTTTTCTGTGCTATTGCTTCCGGAAATTCGATTCAAAACGCTAACTTTGACAGTATTTTCAGAAAGATATAATGCTTTTATCTATAAAAAAAAACGACATTTACATAGCTTCTGAATAAGAATACCTGCCAATCTTACGCGTTTCCGAAAAGAAAAGAATTCATAAATGTGTCGAAATGTAGCTCCTTTGGATTTGAGAAAAGCTTTAAAAATGAGAGAAATATTTTCACAAATCTACTTTTATTATACAGCTTCAAAAGTTATTATGTTTTTAATCCTTTATTCTGAACTACATTAATCTTTTAATGAATCCTTATTTCCATTTTGAAATGTCTGTAGACACGATGACTAAAACACTAAGTAATTGTTAATGTTTACTATTGTGTGTTTTCTGTTTTGCGAACATCATAGTAATGTAAAATATACTGTAAAATGTTCCCATAAATAAGTATGTAGAATTCATTAAAAGAATCTTAATTGTATGTTGAGAAAAAATATTTTTTTTTCTTTTTTTTTTTTTTTTTGTAGAAATTGTGTCTGGCCGGGCTTCACTGATTTTTGTACGGGCCGGGCCAAGAACTGTAAAAATACAAACGGGCCAGGCCGGACCAAGATGGCTTTCGTTCGGGCCGGGCCTGGAAACTCCGGCCTGTGCAGACCTCTAATCTTTGGCTGTTACAAAATAAGCATGAATTTAAAGATTTTTTTTAGCATCAACATGACTTTGTTTTATGATTGAGTTGATATTAATGAACTTTTACATTCTTATACATATTTCACATTCTTTTACATACTTATATTTTTCTACAGAATTTTATATTTCAGTTTTAATTTCAGATTTAAATTCTGTATCTTATCAGAAGTTAGAGGACCATACTGTCTGGTTTCAATCAATATACATTCTAAAAAAAATACGTGATTTGAAGGTGTTTCTTCAATTGCAGGAGCCTTAAGGGTCCTGTCCCTGCCGGCGAAGACACTCACGAGCTAATGCTATGGGGAGGGATTTTTCTAATATCTCGTTTGCATTTCGACATTTTTAAATAATTTTTTTTTTTGCATTGGATAGCCGAGGTCTGTCTCTACAGCGCACCTTGGTTACTTTTTAGATTTTGGTCGCAGATATTTTTTAATAAAGTTACTTTCATTTTCAAAACCGGTTCTGAAAATGAAAGTGTCATTCTAAAAAATATCTGCAACCAAAATCGAAAAAGTAATCAAGGTGCGCTGTAGAGACGGACCTCGGCTATCCAATGCAAAAAAAAAAATTATTTAAAAATGTCGAAATGCAAACGAGATATTAGAAAAATCCCTCCCCATAGGATTAGCATTAGCTCGTGAGTGCCTTCGCCGGCAGGGACAGGACCCTTAAGTTGAATGTTTGTGTCGGGTATAACCCAATCGGCGCAGGAATCTATTTCAGATGAAAAACTATGTCTTGGAATCAGGGTTGGCATGATTTAAATCAACTGATTTAAATCTAGATTTAAATCAGCTGATTTTTTTTAAAAAATCATTTGATTTAAATCAATTTTTTTTTTTTTTTTTTGCTCGTTTTATTTATGCTAATAATTGCCCTTTTTGTACAGTTGAAAATCCTGAATTCATCAATTTCTGTAATAAACTTCGTCCTGGATATACTCCACTAAATCATAAAGTTATTGCTGGAACTTTATTGGAAAAATATACAATGATGAGAGCAAAAAATGCATAGATGTTTTAAGTGGCGAAATTGTGTGTATGACATTTGATGGATGGTCAAACATACGAAATTAACCAATCGTATGTGCATGTGTGGTAAATAGAGGTAAAGTCTACTTAGTTGACACAATCGATACATCAGGATTTTCACACACAGGTGAATATTTGACTGAACTTGTGACTAAAATGTTTCCTTTAACAGAAAACAAATTTAAATGCAAAGTTCATAGTTTCGTCACTGATAATGCTGCCAACATGGCTAAAATGTGAAATGAATTAGAAGACAAAGGTTTTAATAATGTAACTACGTATGGGTGTTCTGCTCATGTTCTAAACTTGTTGGCAAAAGATCCACTAAGTAAAACGATCAGTGATCATATAAAAATAGTGAAATATTTCCGAAATACTCATCTCCCTAAAGCTTGGTACAATAGTGAAGGCGGCACTGCATTACTTATTCCAGTAGATGTAACGTGGAATTCTTATGTTGACTGCTTTCAATCATGCATAAAAAATTGGTCAAAAATAGTAAAAGTATGTAAAGAGTATCAAGAAAATATAAGTTCTGATATTAAGAAAACAGTAATGGACTTAAATATTAAAAGAAATGCAGAGTATATGACCGAAGTTTTGAAACCCATTGCTTGTGCCCTAGATACAATCCAAAACGAGGATTGTTCCCTTGCTGAATGCACATATTGATAGAAAATTTTGGGTAAAAATTTAGAAAATGTATTAGATAAAGATAGAATTACAAAATTTAAAGCAAGATATGAACAAGCTATTAATTGCTTTCATTTTGCTGGAGTTTTATTAAGACCCTCTGTTTTAAATCGAAATGAAATTTCACTTAGTGTAGAGGAAAATAATGAAGGTTTGGTATTCATTAAAGAAAATTGTTCTAATCTTCTCACCACTGTAGCACATTTTCAAGCAAAAAATGGCCCATTCCAAAAATTATCATTGCTTGAGAAAAAAGTTTCAGATATTATCACAGAGTATGATTGGTGGAAGTCGTTTTATGTAGGAGGTAAAGAGAGAATCAGCGAAATTGAATTTATTTACCAAATAACAACTGCAGTGGCTTCATCTGCTGGAGTAGAAAGACAATTTTCTTCTTTTGGACTAGTTCATTAAAGCTTCGTAATAAATTAGGAGTGGACAAAACTTCTAAATTAGTGTTTTTGTTCAAACAATTAAATCCCTGATTTATTTCTATTCACTTAAAAAATATTGAATTAATTGTGATTTTTATCCCTTAATAAATAGCTTGAATTAAATGAATATTTAATTTGTTTTTTTAAATTTTACCATTTTCTATTCATTTACAACATATTTAAGTTTATTTCTTATTTAGTGCGCACAATTCAGTTACAAAATAATAGAAGGGCTTTAGATTAAAGCCTAGATGTTTAATTTTTAGTACCAATCAGTAACTAGAATATAGTATTTTCTTAACTATATAATTATTTCTTATGTTATTTTTATAAATTATAAATATTATTTATTCTTTTTTAGTTATTTATTATAAAAAACTGTTTCATGTATTGTAAAAACATAAACACAATAATTAAAAATAGAATTCTAAAAAAATCAAATAAATCCGATTTTTTTGATTTTTTAAAAAAAATCATGATTTTTTTCCAACCCTGCTTGGAATATGAATGACTCCTTGCATGTTTATTTTTCCGCATAAAAGATAACATTAATATTGGAGATATGATTACCGACAATATTTTTTTTTTAATAATTACATTATATTGTGGATCAATTTTCTCTGATTCCGGGTTTCAGGTTGGGATTGGAATTAAGTATTTCGGGTTGTGGGTAGGCAGAATAAGTTTGGTTGGGTTTGGTTCGGGTTACAGCTTTGTTTTTAATAAAATTTACAGGGCTTCAAATTTTATTTATTACCCGAGAAGGACTGTAGTTAGGTGTAACGTTTAACTGTTAGTTTTCGCAATGACACTTTCACTAACAAATTTAAATAATTTTATTTTAAAATAATTTTTGGTTACTTTATGCATTTTTGATAGGGATTTGTCGACTGTTTTTTTCAGTTACCTCCGACATTAAAATATATGGTCAGCTCAACCCGGCTGGAACACGAACCGCATTTCGAAAAAAATTGGTTATCCACCTTACCTGATGTGCGACTCTTTGGTTTGACTCATAACCGGAGAAATGCTCCATACTTTGTCTTTCACGCACTGCTGTGTATATGCCATATATGTACACATAAAATCTGTACTATTGAATGACCGCTTATTGGGAGGTTGCTGTGTGGAAGAAGAGTACGAAGCAGAGTTTTTCCTTTCGGGTAATGCTCAAAAGTGTGTAAACTCTTTCTGTCATGGATTCGTCCCCCTATAAAGATTAGGGGATTAGTGAGGTGTTTCAAAAATAACATTAAGAGCTTTTTTTCACTTTATCTACAATATTCTTTGACAAGCTTCAAAATTTGTTTCGAGTAAAAATCGTTTGGCCCTCTGCAATTTATCTCTAATTTAAATAGCAGTATGAGTGTTAGAGACCTGCGCGTTTCGGGAATATGCCAAATCCGGACTCGAAAATTTTATGTTTTTCACGTGATTGATCAACATATTCCACCTGTTATTTCAAAAAAGAGTAAAAAGAAACAAAGAAATGTTTTATTGTTCATTTGCTCCAAAAAAATTCTGAAGTATACAGTCCCGGACGTGTCTCGGGGATAATGAAGTTCAGGCCTGGACCAACTTTTCAAAAGCTAAAGTTTAACCCAAGCCCGTACCGAGTTTTCAGATAAAATTAAGCCAAGCCCAAGTTTAATGAAAGAAACTTTTACCGAGTTCGGGCTTCGGAACAGGCCAGGGCTCGTGGAAACATCTAATATATATTTTGAATTCGGCCCCCCCTGTCGGGGATACTGTGCCCCCCCCTTCGGGCAAGTTCTGGTGCCGCCCCTGAGAGGAATATAATAGATAACTTTTTTAATTATTATTTTGAATAATATAGTAAAAATTATGATTTATCTTACTTATAAAAGTTGAAAAAATATATCAAAAGGCAATTTTATTTAATATATATTTTATATATTTAAATTTATACGTAGAATGTATATTAATTATTTAGATTAATTATATTAATTATTTAGAATTAAATTTTGAGATATTTGTTTAAAATTCCTTAGTCTAGATTACATTAAAAATGAAATTTTAAATGCTCATGATAGTAGATTTAAAAATTTTTCAACTTTTAACAGTTCAAAAAGATAAATATCTGTCACAATTCTTAGTTTAATTTTTTTTTTTTTGCAAAATTTTTCCAAACCCACAATAAAATACTGGTTTCATTAGATTATTTAATGGTATTGTCTGAATAACTTTGGATGTATTTATAAAAGTATTTATATATCTAAAAGTATATATTGGAAGTTCAATTTTATAAAATAGCAAAATTTGTTATTTGTATTTATCACGCTGTTGCAATATTATATTAGTTTAGTTTTTTTAATTATGTGCATTTAAAATATCCTTTTTTGTTTTATAGACAATGTTTTCAAGACGTACCAAAGTCAAAGAAAAATTAGAACAAAGAGGTCAATCAAGGAGTGCGCTATACATTCAAAAGTTGAAAGAGACTAATCCCGACAAGTACAAACTCCATTTAGCAAAAGAAGCTGAAAGAAACAGAAAAGTGAGAAAAGAATTGACAGAAGAACAAAAAGAGGCTCAAAGAGAAAAAACTCGCTTAAGGGTTCAAAAGTTACGGGGAAAAAGGGAAACTTGAAAAGAAAAATGAAACCCGGACACCATTTAAGAAAAAAAATCAAAGATATGTCTGAAGAAGAGCGGAAAGATTATAATCGTGTATGGAAAGCTGAATCAAGATTAGAAATGAGCCATCAAAAAAAAAAACTCGTGAACGAGAAAAAAAATACAAACTAAATCGTAAAAAAGCTCTTCAAGTAAAAGAAACAATTTCCCCTTCAACTATAAAGGAAATTGAGAAATTGCCTTCCAATTCCCTTTCACCATCTCCATCAACACGTGTTTTAACTTCAAGAATACGTGAGAAATTGCCAAAATCCCCAAGTAAATATGCATATGCAATTAAAAAAATGTATAAGTAACTGCTCCCCTTGAAAAAAACTGGCACTGGAAAAATTAGGTATTTACTCGCCCACAAAAATTCAAGGCTCATTAAAAATTGTCAATCAAATAAGTAATGAAGCCAACAAAATAAAAATAAAAAGACGTGTAATAGATATTAAAATGCTGAAAATGTTGAAGAGTATAACAAACCAGACAGCACTAAAAGTTGTAAAAAGAGCGAAAAAAAAATACAGCCGAAACACTATATAAACATAAATTATTTAAAATTCCGCGTTCTAAGATGGAAAATTTTTACAAAAGAGGCGACATAAGTCGACCTATCCCTGTTAAAAATTTTAAAGTGCTATATTTAATGGAAACTACAATTAGAAATGCATGGATGAGATACAATGAAGAATATCCGAAAGATTTTGTCAGTTATGCCAGTTTCGCCAGAATGAGGCCCAAAAATGTAAAAATTACAGGTTCAAAAGATCTGATCACATGCATGTGCGAATATTGTGCAAATGTTTTGCAAAAGTTAGATGTTTTACGTTGTTTCCCACAAAATAAGAGAGGACTAAATTTTCCCAAAGTCCCAACAACAGTGTTTGAGCTGAATGACCTCACCATGTGCAAGCCTAAAACACTGCTTTGTGCTGAGCGCAAATGTGAAAAATGTAAATTTTAAATAGAAACTGAATTGTTCAAAAAAATTGAGGAATGCTGTGGCACAGACGAGATAAAGTGGATACGTTATGAAAAAACTGAGTGTAAAGTATTGAAAACAGATTTGGATGGTAATGGTGTAGAAGAAATAAAAAAAGTAAAAGATTGTTCCAAAAAGCGGAAAAATAAGCGAAATGATAGATGAATTCCGTGAGGAACTGAAAACATTTGGCATACACTTGTTTCATGCCATGTGGCAATTAGAGAAATTCAACTCTTTAATTAATAATATAGAAAAAGACTGTTTGGTGACAGTTGAAGATTTTTCCGAAAATTTTCATGTAAAATACCAGCTTACTCCCCAATCCTCTTATTGGGACATGCAAAGTTTTACTCTTCATCCAACAGTTTGCTTTTATCGCGATCCGATTACGTCCGAAATTGTTAGGGAAGGTGTGACTTTGGTTACACCCGACCAAACACATGATTATTTCGCTGCAGCTGTTTTTAGAAGAACTACAGTGAATCGCATATTACAAGATAGAAACATAAAAATTAAAGAACACATAGGCTGGTCAGATGGGTGCTCAAGCCAGTACAAATGCAGTGGATCTTTTCTCGAATACTCCTTATATCCCCAAGTATTTTCGCATCGTTATGAACATCATTTTTTTGGATCCCGTCATGCAAAAGGGCCTTCTGATGCAGAAGGTGCAGTAATCAAGACTTGGGTTGACAGACAGATTGCACATTGTGCTTTAGTGCAATCTGCTGAAGATTTCGTTAAAATTTGTCAGATGATGCCACCACCAAAATGGAATCCCCAGAAGAAATTTAAAGGAAAACGAGCAGTAATTCTTGTGGAACAGGCAGAAATTGATCAGTATAGAAATACTAACAAACAACAAGTAAAACTTGTTAAAGGTATTAGAAAAATTCATTCTGTATGTTCCACAGTAGAAAATGCTGGAACCCTTACCTTAAGGAACAGGTCTTGCTTTTGCACTTGCTGCAAAATGAATGAAAACTGCATGAATAAAGAAGCAGGTGAAAAAGCGATTGTTTCACTTCTTAATAATCCGCCCAAGCCCAACATCGAATTTAACATTGGTGTTTTGTGATTTACAATGAAAACTTATGGCCAGGCGTTATAGAAAACATCATTTCAGAAAATAACTGTCAAATGTTTTCCATTAGTTTTTTGACACCACAGGGAGATGTTACCTGCAACAGATTTAGATATCCCCCCAAAAAGACACAGCATTGCACAAAATTGACGAAATTTTGCTAAAAGCACCTTCTCCTCCTCATCCCATTACTTCTAGAGGAGACTTTTCTATTCCCAAAGAAGTTATAGATTTATGTATCACAAAAATGAAATGAATGAATTATTTTACAATAAATATTTTTGTTTCCATTTTTGATATACTGTTGTAATTATTTAGAAACATAATGATTTGAATATATGGTATAATGTTTCAAATGCTACGAATAAATTTTTACATGATAAAAATCTATTGCAGATTAATTTTAGATATTGAATTCTAATTTGAAATTAATGTCAAAACTTTCACTTAAAGTTAAGAATTTTTTTTTTCTTTTAGCGTGAATAAATAAAAATAAAAGTTGTCTAATTGAATATTTTTTTTCAGAATGTTTAATATAATTTTGTAATTTGCATTCAAAAGTAAGTTAATTACATTTTTTAAAAATTCACATTAAAGTTTGGAAAAGTCAAAGTTGCGTAACCTACAGTTCAAGTGATGTCAAAAATTTGTAACCTACAGGTACCATAATTAAATGCTTTAATTATTAATTTTAATGCCATTTCCTGTCTTTAAAGGAACATATACTACATTATGAACTTGTAAACTAATGGATTAAAAGTTTTTTTTTTTTTTAATTTCATGATTTTTAAAATTTATTAAAGTTAACATTTAGTGTTCTCACATTTTGAGAATCACTCATCTATATGTGAAAGAACCAAATTTGTAAAATCAACAGTTAAAAAATATTGTATTGCAGCTATCAAACCCTAGTATAAAAATTTCTCTTTCTTTCTGTGTCACGTGGCCTACCATGCAAAAAATGCAATTCTGGATTTTTTTACAAAATTTTTTTTTTACATATTTTTTACGAAAATATTATCTTCGCTTCCGATTGTCGAAATTAAAAAATATACTTATTCTGAAAGAGAATGAAATTTTACGTCGGATGGCATAAAAATTGTACCTCAAAAATCTATATTAAAAAAAAAAAGATCATGTATGGAAATTCTGAGTCCGTTTCTGACCGTAAGA
This sequence comes from Maratus speciosus, assembly GCA_963932465.1. Classification (NCBI taxonomy): domain Eukaryota; kingdom Metazoa; phylum Arthropoda; class Arachnida; order Araneae; family Salticidae; genus Maratus; species Maratus speciosus. The sequence continues at coordinate 131,914,247 of OZ010796.1, read as the reverse complement.
TGCAGCTGTTTCATATTCTCTGGTTATCACTGAAAATTCAATGGTATCGGACATCTGTTGCCTTCAGAATTGAAGGAAAATAAAAGATTTTTTGTCTATTTTTAACGAATTTTCGAGTTTTTATGGTACGATCAGATAATTTTTCAAATTTCTGAAAGCTGATTTTTTCCCTGTCTTGTGGTACTAATTTCAAATTTCTGGGATGTGTAGGAAAAAGTAATAGTGAATTAAAGAAATCGCCAGTCCTTATCTCCCGTTAAAATGACACCAGTTTTTTATCGGTGGAAGAGATCGTTTTTGTATTTTGATGAAAAATCCATGGTTTTGTTGAATTTTGAATGCCTTTCCGATCTTGTAATTGGGGGGTTTTTAATTAATAACGTCTGTTAATTACGACTTTTTCAAAATTTTGTGATTTGTCATTTGATGTGAGGTGTTTAGCTAAAAGTATGCTTGGCTGTAAAAGATAGTTGAAGTAATATAAATTCAGTGTGAGATTTAATGTATGTGCGTATCTGTTATGTGCATAAATAGCTACTTTATCTAAAACTGATTATATAAAGAGATAAGTGCATATCAATTTCATGCATTAATTGGATAATTTTGAATTGTGCAGTATTATATTATGTAAATTGTTATTTATATATACTATATACTATTGGATAGTTTAATAAAAAGGCATATTTATTTTTATAATAATATTAGTATGATAGTATCAAAATAAATTTTTATTGTATGCTAATTCGATATACCACCAAACTCGTTATAGCGCCGAAAATTTCTCGAACGGGTGATGGCGGTATAATGGGGTTTGACTGTATTTTGTTTCAATAGTATGTATTCATTAAATTCTGGTTCTAAATACAGTCATAAAAGCAATTACATTTATTACTTTTTATGGGGTGTCCATTACTGGGCTTTTAGGTGTTTTGATATATTTCTGTTATTTAAAATTAAATTTAGATTCATATTGGGAAATGAGACTGTAAGAATGGTTAAATATTGTTGATAGGTTAATATAATATTGAAAACTGGAATATAATAATTATAACTATTAATAAAAAAATAATTTAAAAAAATTCCTTAAGGGTGTCCATTACTGGCACATCTACCCTATATATTTATATTTAACCAATTTATGCTTTACAATAATTATTTTTTTGTGTGTATACAATTTTTTTTTAAGTGTAAATTCAATTATTTTCAAAAGTTTTTTTACGAATGTTTGATATTAAAAATGCTTCATTCTTGTAAAGTGATCATGCTGCATTATTATATGCTTGACTATTTTAAAGAAATTTATGTGTGGAAGCATGTCTACCATAAAACAATAATTTAAGAAACTAAAATATATATTTTATAAAAAATATTAGAGGTGTTATATATTTTATGTTTTTCTCTAAATCACACAAGGAAAAAAAAAAGAAACCAAGTAAGTTTAATTTTAAGTGTTTAAGAATACAGTACAGCCCCGATTATCCGTGGAATTAGGTGGCAAGGGCACTGCGGATAACCCAAAAAAGACTGAAAATGGGGGCAAACATGAAAAAAAGAAAATTTATTAAACTATAAACAAAAACTATGTTTTAGTGTACAAAAAACATAATAAAACTTTTAAAAATATATACATATGCACAGTACATCAGAAACCTTTGCTTTACATCTAAAACAAGCGCCAAACACCCCGTACACACCACAGATTATATATCTCACAGATATGAAAGAGGAGCAAAAACCCGTACCGGCGCGATTCTAGCGCCACTACTGAGCACAGGCGGGAACAAATGCGCGAGCGCGGAATTTTATAAACATAAACTGTTACTGTCACTTTCACGTGTTGTAAAGTTTGATATTGAGAGATCTATTTGAGAGATTTATAATTTTGCAAAAGCTCTTTTCAGAGCTATTTTTCTTGTATATAAAAATTATATATTTACAAGTGCTCTTTTTAGAGCTGTTTTTTTGCACTTAATTATTGCAAAATGTCAAAAAATCAGGTGTTTGGTCAAGCGCAATCATGTGCAAACACCAACAGGAACAGCAATTTGTCGTTCTTTTGTTTTCCTACAGGAAATAAAAGAAGGTGAGTAATTTCTGTATTTATAAATTATAAATGCATGAAATCTAGCTTTATTTTACTTTTTTGTAGATTTCTTTTTTACGTATCTTTCATCCATTTCCATGTGTCTTTTTTTAATACGTGTTTTTGATTGGCATTTCGATTTACATTTTCTTTCCGAAAATTTAATCACACGCATTTTGTATTGTATTTAAAACTTTAAAAAAAAATTGTTCTTTATTTTTAAGAAAAAAGTCATTACATTTTCTGTTATTTTGTGAAAAATTGTTCTGCATTTTAACAATAAATAATCGATCATAAAAATTTCCTCGCCACTCCCCGTACCCCGCATTTTTAAGTGGCGTTTTCCCTTTGGTCCCTTTTCAAGAGCACAAAATCTAAAATCTTTAAAACTGTTCAGTTTATTTTTTTCTGTCCTATTTATCAATATTTAGTAATAAATGATTAATCATCTATCAAACTCCATACCTCCAATCATCTAATCAACTTCTCCCCCACCTCCAAATCAATAAATAAAATAATAGTTGTTTTGAAATAATTATCAGGAACAAGTGCCGTATTCGTCCGAAACAATAAATAAGTAAAATAATAGTTGTTTTGAAATAATTATAAATAATAATCCTAAATTTCTACTGCCACATGGCAAAATCTGACCTCCCCCCCCCCCCCGCCCCCCTTAGCCATTTGAATGTTTAAAAGTTGTATTTACAAAACTGAACTTTTAAGCAGTGCTGTAGTTGGGGGAAAAAAAATATTTGTGGGAACTCAACTTTTCATAGAGTAGATGTTGATGCTACCAGATTTTTACTAAGCAAAAAGCCAATTTAAAACATTTAGCCAAAAGCTGACTTTTTTAATTAACAGTTATAATTATTATATTCTAGTATTTATAGTATTGTATTTGTATGGTATTCAACTAAAATCAATATTTAATCGCATAGTAACATTTTCCATCATGGATTAAAATTTATTTGAAATAACAAATAAATCCATACATTATGTACTAGCACATCTATCCTAGAAGTTTCCATAAAGAACGATAATGAGATTCTTTCAAGGAAGCTCCTACATGGCTTATGAATATAAGTGAACTGACTTATTCAATAAGGAATGAATTTCTCTCATCGGTCATGTTATTCATACAGAACTTTTCACTTTCAATACTTACAATGAATACTTTTTCACATTCAGACATTAAAATGGATATAGTTTCCACAATCTGGGGAAGAGGGTTTGGCTCTCTTGGCTCATCTCTAGTATCAATAAATTTGATAATTATCGTTATAATAAATAACAATAACTTTTTTTTTGCTTGTGAAAAAAGAAAAGTTTTGTGTTCCTGCATGCTATTTTTTTTATAGTTACAAACCAAATATTTCTGGAAACAGCATTGCCATCCAACTACAGCACTGTTTTTAAGTCCTCAAACTTTTCTTGCATTGGTCTTTCATTTTTATTTTCCCCCACTCTTTATTTTTTTTTTCACAATTTCCACTTATCATTTTGCACATTCTGTGCACAAAATTTTTAAGCCTCTTTAATTAAAAGAAAAATTCTATTTATAATTCTATTAACAATAAATAACTTTGTTTGAATTACTGCTCTCCCTCCTTTCATTCTTTATAACAAATAAATTTTCTAAATTTACTCCTCTGCAACTGTCAATAAAAAATTACAAACTCAATTTAATAGAATTATTTAAAACTAGATATGTTTATATATTTATGTACATTTATTTTCCTAGATTGGAGAAATGGACGGCTAACATTCAGATGAAACCGATTACTAGAACTCGTCAATACTTATGCTCCGATCACTTTCGAATGGAAGCATTTACAAATACTTTGAAAAGGCGGCTTCTCCCAGAATCTGTGCCTACCATTCAAGTAGTTGATGTTCATAGAAAAATCCAGCTGCACGCACCCTCATCTTCAGTCCAGCTGCATGCACCCTCATCTTCAGTCCAGCTGCACGCACCCTCATCTTCAGTCCAGCTGCACGCACCTTCATCTCCAGTCCAGCTGCACGCACCTTCATCTCCAGTCCAGCTGCACGCACCTTCATCTCCAGTCCAGCTGCACGCTCCTTCATCTCCAGTCCAGCTGCACGCTCCTTCATCTCCAGTCCAGCTGCACGCTCCTTCATCTCCAGTCCAGCTGCACGCACCTTCATCTCCAATACCATTTAAAACACCCAAGAGTACATCGAGTTTTCCTTTCAAACTTACGCCGAAAAGCAGAAAATTGAACAGATACAAATCTTTAATTTACAGGTTGAAGAAACGACTATATTTCAAAAATTCTCCGAATTCCCCTAATATATCCAAAACATCTGCTTTGAACGTGCTTCGGAAACATTTACGGCCTTCTTTGTATAGCATTCTGGAAGCACAGTTAAGGAATACGGGTCCTGCAAAAGGAAGGCACTGGACAGCTTCTGACAAAGCATTTGCTTTTAATATTTATTTAGCATCGACTGCAGCATACAAGGTTTTAAAACGTTTTCTTATACTGCCATGTATAAGAACATTGAAACGTTCTGTACAAGGTCTTTGTGAAAATACAGGGTTTTGTACAGAAATATTTATGGTACTGGAAAAGAAAGTCAGCCATTTAAATGAAAAAGAACGACTGTGTGTTTTGAGTTTTGATGAGATGGCAATAAGACCATCTCTTCATTATTCACCGAGAAAAGATGTTGTTATAGGTTATCAAGATGATATATCTGTTACTGATAATTCACCTATCAAAATAGCCACTAATGCTTTGGTTTTAATGGTGAGAGGCTTGTCCACTAAATGGAAACAAATTTTAGGATATTTTTTAGTGCACCGCAGTATGCCAGGAAAATCACTAAAAACACTTGTGGTCTCTTGTATTTCTAAACTCCAGGAAATAGGACTCAAAGTTGTATCTACGGTTTGTGATCAAGGGCCTAATAATATATGTTTGTTCAATGAACTTGGACTGTCGATAGATCAAACCAGTTTTGAAGTTAATAATCAAAAAATCTTTTTTATGTTTGATCCACCTCATTTACTCAAATCTTTCAGGAACAATTTGATGAAATATAAATTGGAGTTTGAAAGGCCTACTTTTGGAAGAGTTACAGCTGACTGGGAGTATATTCGTAGTTATTATGAAATAGATAAAAAAAATGATCCACGAGTAACACCAAAACTGAGTAAAACACATATTGAACCTGTTGGCCGAGCAAAAATGAAGGTCAAATATGCTGCACAGGCACTCAGCACGTCTGTTGCAGCTGGTATTTCCCTACTGAAATCAGTTGGCAAATTTGATGAACCAGCGCAACACACAGCTCATTTGATTTATACTATGGACAAACTGTTTGATAGTTTCAACAGCAGTGAAGAGTACGGTAAAAAGAAAATGCTCTGTGCTGTAAAAAGAGACTCTGCTCATTTAACATTTTGGGAAGAAATGCTTCCTTTTGTTGAAAGTTGGGCTTTCAAAAAGGATGATGACAAAACTGTTCACACTCATTGTAAAAACGGATGGATTGTGACATTAAAATCTGCAATAAATTTATGTAGAAATTTATTCGAAGAACATGATTATGCATACATCTTAACTAAACGTTTTAACCAGGATGCACTGGAAAATACATTTTCTATTATAAGATCGAAAAGAGGTAACGATGAAAATCCAGATTGTTCGCAGTTAGTAAGTTGTTTGCAAGCAGTTATGGTAAATAACATTTTTACCATGTCTAAAAATACAAACTGTGAAATAGACTTCGATGAAGTTCTTGTATCGTTAAAAGATAGGAGTCCTTCCAAATTTTCCAGTTTAACATCATTATTCAGCAGGGTTCGCAAAAACCCGGGTTTTTTTTGAAAAAACCCAACCCACATGGGTTTTTTCATGAAAAACCCAATTTTCCCCGGGGAAAATCGGGTTTTTTCAAAAGTACAATATATGTAATATGTATTCTATATTATTTATATATTATATTTACTATACATTGTCCCCTTGTATACAATATAATTGTAATACTATTTTACAAGTTATAAATTGCATAAATTATATGAATTTAAATTAAGTGTCAGTGTTTCTCACAAATTAGTTTTAAATATAATAGAAGATAAAAAATTGTTAATTTGCTTTAAAATCAAATAATGAATAGAATATTAATATTTAAGATATATAAGTAGGAAGAAAAAAAGGGGTAAACTAGTCAGATGTGCCAATTCCAAAACTTTCCTCTATCTCATACATGTTAATAATTCAAAATTCGCTATCCCAGTGCCTCATCTATGCCCATCACGAGGATTGTAAAATATAGGCTCATTGAATTGGATGCATTTAACAAGGAGATGTAAGTATCAATTGTTTCAAACAAATCATTGAATTTTGGAACCCACCCTCTTAGATGTCCACAACCAAAATTTCCAACCCAAACAGTATAAAATCAACACCTGTTGTTCAATTTACATCCAAGTCTAATAAGGATCTATTTACATGAAAATGAAACAGAATATTAAGTTTGATTAAATTATGTGCATTAGTTTTTGAGATATAGATTTTGCAAAAATCGTGAAAAATTGAGCATATCTGCTGTGCAATTTACACCTAAACCTAATTGGTAACAGCTTATGTCAACGTCTAACTGAATCTGAAGTTTGAAGAAATCCATGCATTAATTCTTGAGATATTGCAGAAATCATACAAAATTCAGTACAACAGAGCCATTGTTGGGTGATATTCATCAAAAACTAATCAACACCAGTTTATATCAAGGTCTAACTGAATCTAAATTTTTATTCAATTCCATACATTAGTTCTTGAGATAAGAGTTATTGCTGAAATCATGAAAAAAAAAACAGCATAACAGCGCTACCTGTTGGGCGATATACACCAAAACTTGATAAGCAACAACTTAACTTGTAACTGAATCTGAAGTTTGATGAAAATCCGTGCATTAGTTCTTGAGATAAATGCAGCGTAGCAGAACCACCTAATGGGCATTATACACCAAAAGCTAATCAGCATCAGTTTACATCAAGGTCTAACTGAATCTAAAGTTTTGTGAAATTCTGTGCATTAGTTCTTGAGATAGAGCAGCACCCACAAAGTTTTTGTCACAGATATTTTCTAAAAACCATCAAATCGTCTTCAGGACCTTTTTAAAACGTATAAATCCGTCGTAAACTGGAAGTTGAAAATTTTCACAAATTAAATACTTCTTGTAAAGATAGAAGAAAGTAAAAATACATATCTTTTATTTTCATGAATATAGTTCATTTGAATTTTTTATATAAAGACATTCTTATGATATTGCCTTTACCTATAATTATGTACTATGTATGTATGTTGCCTACTATGTTCTATGTTTGTTAGTAAAGTATTTCAGTGTGCTAAAATACATTTTTATTTTACTTCGGGTGTTTATGTAATAGCTTTTATATATTAATTTTTTTCAAAATTAACTGAAATGACTTAAATTCATTAAATGTATATGTTTAAAATTTTAAATATTTCTGAAAATTGAAAAAACCCACATTATGGGTTTTTTAGTGGGTTTTTTCAAGTGGGCCCATTCTGAAAAAACCCACCGGGTTTTTTCGAACTGGGCCCAGCCTTGCGAACCCTGTTATTCAGTGACCATGTTAAAATAAATCCAGATGTCCCACTGAATGAAATTCCATGCTTGCCATCTGATACTGTAAGACAAAATGTCATTTATTATATTGCCGGATATGTTGGAAGGAAAGTAGTTTCAAAATTAAACTGTGATCATTGTGAAAATACTTTATTTGATACTACAAATGCTGCAAATGACAATTCTTTATTGACTCAATATAAAGATTATTCAGGTAGTAGTTTGAAAAAACCGAGCAATGAATTATTCAATATAGTGCATAAAATGTATGATGTTGATACAGCTCATATGTTTTGGTCTACAGATGTGATACAAAACATGGTAAAATTTCACGGAGATGTGATCAATTTCAATAATTTAAATATTCACGAAATTCACAAAGAAAAAGTGCAAAAGATTATTAGCATAATAATCTCAAAAATTCAAATATACAAACACATTAAAAAAGTAAACGAGGATTTAAAAATAGAATTTCAATCAAAGTCTATAAAAAAGTAGGTGTTTTTTTTTCCTTCTATATTTATCTTACCATCTTGAGTTTATGCAAAGTAACACATATCTTATTCTTATGTCAATTCTCTGACATTTCCATGACAGGGATAATATTCATTTTCAAAATTTTTTAATTTGCTAATAGCAATTTTTTTATTAAATCTGTGAAATAAGGTAATAAAGATTAAATAACACAATGCAACTTAGTCCTGTAAAGTGTAATAATATTTCTACGGTGTGGATTGCAGATGCTTCTTCACTGAAATATTCATTTTTATATCTCAAACATTGTGTGTTAAAAGTGAATTGCGTTATAAACTGAGTTGGCAAATTTGAATTTCTTCTGCTATTGTAAGAAATGTTTTTTCTTTAATACTTTATTAGATATAACTTATGCTAATAGCAAATTTTGTTCTTCGACAATAGCAGTTTTTTTTTTTTTTTTTTGTCATATTTGCTCATAATACACAAGCTGTTACACATTAGTTTACACATGCAATAATAATAAAAAAAAAACTTATTGGCAAGATTTGCATTATTAAATACTGGTGATATTTACTATTTATTAAAATTATTAATAACTGCATTTAATATTAAATAGTTAACATTACTTCAAATTAATAATTATTAAACAATTAACTCTCTGATTAGCAACATATTATACATTTTTAAGCTTTAATTATTAAAAGAAAAACAATAAATAAAGTAATATTCATTTTAGAAAGAAAAAGGGGTAAGATAATATTAAATAGTTAACATTACTTCAAATTAATAATTATTAAACAATTAACTCTCTGATTAGCAACATATTATACATTTTTAAGCTTTAATTATTAAAAGAAAAACAATAAATAAAGTAATATTCATTTTAGAAAGAAAAAGGGGTAAGATGCTAGTTTAAAAAAAGGGCACTATTTCATGAGGAAATATATTAGTAATGATATAAGAAAAAAAAAGTTCTATTATTTTTGCAAGATCTTGGGGCACATGATCTAGAAATACTGTTGAATAGGGAGGTTTTAAACCATTAAACACAAACTATGTTTTAGTAAGGTTTAGATCCATAATATTGAAAGAGATATATATTTTTTTTTAATGAAACTTTTAAAACAGGTGGATTTTTCCATGTGTTTAAAAGTTGTTTTCAACTAGATTTATCACAGATTTGCTTACATTTTCTTTGCAAAGTTTGTATGTACAGTACAGGACCCATTATCCGGAATTCCAAAATCTGGAAGGACCCAAAATCCGGAAGAAAAAAATGTGAAAATTTTCTAAATTTGTAAATTTTTACTAAAATTTTGTAATTTCTGAAATTTTTCGAAAATTTTAGAGATTCCTAATTTTTTTTGTCTATTGTGTTGGAATATGTAACCACTAAAATATGTTACATCCCCCCCCCCACCCCCGAAATTAGAAAAAAGTCATTTTTCTGTCAAATTTTAGTTTAAAATTAATTTATATTACGATTTTTTTTTTTTTTTTTATCATAAGATATTTCATTTCGACAAAGTATTGTGGCGACACAATTATGTTACTTGAATCAGGGGTGATTCTGAGTAACAAACAAAAAAATCTGAAATTCACAGCAAATTTTTTGAAAGTTTACAGAAGGGGGGGGGGGTGGGGGAGACCCCTCAACACTAATTATGCGTTTTTCCCTCGATCCTTAACGAAATTCGTATTTTTATGCAATGTTTTGAAGAAATTATGTCAATTTGCATAATTTGGCGAGTGGTTTGGTGAAATTGGTTGACGGAGTAACTAAGTAGTACCGAATATTGCTTAGGTTTTCATGCTGAGTTCAGTATGTTTTTGTTTCTAATTCATATTAAGTCTGAATATTTATCATGATGATATATATCATCAATAAGTTGTCTATTTTGAAAATATAAGGTATAGTGATATATTTATAAATCCTGATAAAAATGTCTTTGTGAATCTAAAAAATGCCCTTTTCTTTTCATCATCACATTTTTTTTTTAATGTTAAATGTAGTGAAAACTGTTATTGTAAAATAAATGGGAACAGATGTGCCCGTGTGCTTTGTAGAATGAACTTGGTAGGTTTTTTGTTTTTTAAATGCTGTTTTCGAAAATGATCGCCAATCTGAAACCTCAAGATAAACAAATGTAGCAGTTACTTCCAAAATTAGCAATTTTTATCAAAAAATTGAAAGATTGCGATAGTGAAAACCATAAATCCCTCATCATTTTTATAATTGCGATCAATTTCGATAACACATTTTGAGTACTTTAACTGTAACTTTTTGTCTATATTTAGCCCCCTAGACAATCGCCCAACCTTTTCCACTTTTGTAAAATTCATTCTTAAACTAAGAAAGTACTTTTGAGGTTAGAGACTCCACATAAATGTTTTTGTGAAAATACTTCTATTTTTAAATGTACTGTAAATCCATTCGAGGGGAAATATATATATATATGTATGCAAGATATTCAGAAGTGCTCTCAGAATTGCATCATACTGGGTGATTCAAAATAAAGACTACAGCGATTATCATTTAAACTGCTGATGATAGAAACATTCTTCCAATTCTAAAAGAATATGCATATCAAGTGCAACTTTTGTTTTATAAAGATATGTATGTTAAAATACAAAATTTTATTTTTTTATACCCCTGGTTGTTAAAAACTTGTATTTAAAAATATATTATTCCATGTCTAGAAAGAAAATTTAAAAAATCCAAATTTTTTTACTACCAAAACTGACTAAATTATGGCATTTGAAATTTTATGAAATTTCAAGGTTTAGCAGCACTGAAATTACTTTCCATTTTAGTAGAAAACACTGAAATATCTTGCTTTGAATATAGGAAACAAGCACTCTGTCCCAAAAAAAAAATTCCACTTCACAGTCACATTTCTAAAAATGTTTCGAAAATGTACTCTATTTCTATCCTGCAAAACCAAATTTGCTTTCCAAATGGTCATATCCAGATTAAAAAAAAATAATAATTAGGTAGTACTCACTAAACATAACATCAGAGTTGTATAATATAGACCAGGGTTGGCGAACCTTTTTGTTGCTGCGTGCCAAATTTGGCCAAAAATATTTTACGTGACCAGGACGTGCCAACTAAAAAACAAATTTAGTAGATGGAAAAATAATGGATTAAAATTATTCAAAATTTTCTATTAAGATTTAAAAAAATATTAGAAACCTACATGTAGGTGCTATACTATAATAATTATGGAAACAAATATATTTAAGAAAAAAAAAAAAAATTGAAATGTCAAACGCCAGTTTCTCTGAATAGTTCTGAAATAAATTCAAAGTTGCCATAACTTTACCTTCGGAACTAAGTAATGTCTAATAACCAATTCTTTCCGATAGTTTTCAAATATCGCCTTTCTTTAGAAAATTCTTGAGACCATAATTAATTAGATTGGAATATAATATGCAGCAATTAAAATTTTTCAATTTCCATTTAATCGAATTTAGAAAAAATCAGTTGTGATTTTGTGAAATTCCATTTTATTTTGATTTAGAGCCACAAGCCGTGCCAAAATTATTCTTTCGCGTGCCAAAAGTGGCACGCGTGCCATAGGTTCGCTGTGCCTGATATAGATGCATGCGCGGAAAATTTTCTGAAAAATTCGGAACTTTGCGGAAAAAAGTTTCGCAAAGAAAATGTATGTTTTGTTTTTGTAACTTTTATTAATACCAAAAATTTAAAATATCCCCCAATTTTATATACGATTTATATATTGTTTATCCACAATTCAAAATTTAAAAACTCAAAACATTGTTGTGATACACAGACCCTTTTATTTCTATTTTCCGCAGACTAAAACTTGTCAATCGGTTTTCCGGCGGTGGCTGCAGTGACAATTTAGCTCGGCAACGGCTGTTAAATTGAATAATTTCGTAGTGTTATAAGAGTGACTGGCATTTTGTGCGAAGAGATCACAAGATTAAGGATTAGGTTGTTTTTAAATGTATTGACAAAATAATTGACAAGAATTCACTTTCCTATCATTGATTTTAACTTTATTATTTTTAAATTAAAATTTATTCTTTACTTAATATTAATTATCTTTGAAATTTAAATAGCAATTATTTTAAACTATGATTTTTATTTCATATCGTCAAAATAATATAACACGTAATTTTATTAAAGATCAAATTAATTTGCGGAAAATTTTTGACCTAATATTCATGTGCGCGGAAAGTTTTTTGTTTTTATACAAGTCTGCATAACATTAAATAGCATATTTTCAAATTTAAAATAAAGGTTTTTGTTTTTAACCCTTTCCCTGAAAGGGTTAATGTTACAACAAATTTCTTTAATAAGAGTAGTTAAAATTTATATCTATTAACACATTGAATGCCAAGTCTATTTTGCCTCTCTTTCCATTTGGGCCACGAAATAAGATTCCCGTTACACAACCTATAAGTGTCAGTCACCGATGGCTGGTGGAATCTAAACGGAAAGTTTAAGTGTTAGTCACTGGTGACTGACATGGCACTCAAGCGTTCTCAAAAAGTTCTGATTAAAAAATATATATATATGGCAGAAGTCTAAATAAATTGGTGTTTCCTATTTTACTTTAAATAATATTCTTCACAACAAATATTTAAATGCACCCCTGCACTAATTAAAAATATTTTACTACTTTCCATGGGGTCAATAAATACGCATGCAGCCCATAAATTCTTCCTCTTCTTTGCTTTTGTATGGAAAAACAAATTTTCTAAAACATACCATAAGTGATTTTTTTTTTTTTTTTTTTTTTTTTTTTTTTTTCTGTGAACCACAGACATAGCCAATAATTTGTAAATTTATAAAAAATCAGTACATAGCCAATAATTTGTAAATTTATAAAAAATCAGTAAATTGAGCTGCAACATATTATTTGAAAGTGCATTTTGTTTCATATTTAAAGATTAGAAATGGAAATTATGCAATATTTAGAACTGAATGTAAGAGTAATGGAACTGAAAGAGATACTACCACTATTATCTTTGTCAGTTTCCCAATTTGTTTACTTGTATGATTTATTCAAAGCTTATTTAATTTTGATGTTTGTAACACTTATATTAACATAAAAATCATGGATATGTCATAAAATATTTATGTAAAATAAATGTCATAAAATATTTTAATATGTTCTGATGATTCATAAGTTGTTAGAAAATTTACATTCTATGTATTTACTTTTTTAATGCATGAAATTTTGTATTTATCTGAAAAATATTCATAAATCTATCGTATTATGTTGTATTTTTTCTACAAAATGTGCAATAAATTTTTATTTTTTAAATTATCTTTGTTTTATCATACTTAAAACTATTTTATAATAATAAAAATAACCTTATACAACGTTTTACTGCAGATATTAAAATTGAACAATTTAAAAGTGCGTAAATCGTATAAAATAATATTGTTTAAAACCGAATTTTTTGGAATAAGCCAGTAAATAGTATTTTAAAACGTGCTAATTTATTTATTTATTATTCTTGTAAATAGTAACAGTAATGTAAAAGTGTTTTTACGGTATTCAAATTTCATCAATTCAATCAAGTGAAACCATTTAAATATCTGAAAATTTCTCTGTTTAAATGATTACATATAAAAAAAAAAAAAGCCAAATCTTTAAGAAGAAACGTGTAAGTGCATATTTTCTGAGGTTATTTGCTTGATTATTAGTATCTGTTTGATAAAAAGAAACATGTCTTATGTTTTAAAACAAACGTAAACAAATACAGAACCGGCTAGCGACGCATCAATAAAAGATAGATACTATACAAACAAGACAAGTAACAACTACCTGTTGCGACCCTCCCGAAACGTTTGCGACTGTTGTCACTAGAGGCTCTGAAGTTGCGATTCGGTTACCATTGAGCTTATGCAAGAGTCATATCTGTATGAGATATATATAATCTGTGGTACACACCAACTTAAAATGCGGCAACCTGAAAACTAATGTGATTGGTCCACTTTCCTGAATGCTTCCAGACTGTTTCAGGCATGTAAGTGCAATAATGCTTCCAAAAAAGTGACTAAAGCATGTCCAAAAGTGACTAAAGCATAACAAAACAAGTTGGAAATTGCACATCAAACATGGCAAATGAGGTGCGTTCATACTATAACTAGTTTTATAAATATTTTTTTGCATCGTGTATTGTACTGAATGTATGTTTTAGTGCACTTCATAAGTGTATATCAATTTCATTCTGCTCGAAAGGCTGTAACATCATTAAAATGCACTTGAAATATTTTTTTTCCCATTGGCCACAATGTAACAGAAAACTTTTGACTGGCTCTGTAATTAACCTTTATACATCCGATTTTCATAAAATTTGAAATGACTCGACAAAATTTTGCAACAATTATATATTTAAAATTTCATACCATGCAGTTGAGTAGTTTTTGCTCTGTTATATGTGGACGACGGCTATAGGTGCTATGTATTTATATAATTACGAACGCACCTAAAAAGGGCCTAAAGTGAGGGGAAAAAAAGTGACATGAAATGATACAAGTTTTCTATTTATTTTTTTTAATCAATTTGCAAGTTAAATTATATAACCTTTTTGCTTTTTAGATGAAAATCCTACCAAAATACTAGATAAGATCAAACCCCAGTTTTATTTAATCACTAGCAGAACTACCCGGCTTTGCCCGTGTCAATTATTACAACCCTTCCAGGTAAAATAAATAAAAATGAAATAATACCGAAATCACAACAAATGAAATTTGTGCACCCCCATCCACAAATCGTTAAAAAGACAATCAGAAAAGATGACGTTATTGTCGCGCAACCACAGTAAAACGCCTGTGCTATAATAACAGAATGCGCTTTTTTTTGGCGGGTGTAAGAGAAAAATATGATTTTCCTGACAATACGAAAAAAAAAAAAAAAAACACCAAATCGCACAGCATTTAGTGAAAGTCTTGTTTGCATGGCATATATCTACATTATGAAGTAAAAACACTGACATTATACCGATGATGGCAACGACTTATACCATAAATTCTGCCTTTATTACAATTTTTCTAACTTCTAAACATCACACAATTTCACATTTTACAATGTCGAATAAAGAAAGTTCTTTCAAATGACATTTGTTTGAAAATTGTGCCTGAATTTTCTGATTTTAATGGATTTTAAAGTAATTAAGTATTTTTCAAGCATGGAAATTTTTAAAGGTGCGTGCAACCCGATTACGAAAGATGAACCTGTTTACTCTTAATGCAAAAGTATAAAGGAAAGACATGTCTATGGGTAACTCTGGGATCATATTTTCGGTGGCAACAACCTAACACAACAATTTTCAATTTACTCCAATTTAACCAATAAAAATTGCACATTCGATTGTTCAACGTCTTATAGATATCAAATCAAACTATTCAAAATAATCTGATCTAATAAGTATATAAAATTCAAATGAGAATTTCGTTCTTGGTACATATAACTTTAATAAAACATCATTAGAAAGTAATGTCAGTTAAACAGAAATTGACGTCATATCTAGCAAACGATTTTTTTTTTCTTTTACTAAAATGTTTGCTTGAAATTAAAACTCCTGTATTAAAATAGATTTTTTAACTTTAAAATCATTCAATTACTTGGATACTACGTTATTTTAACACGTGTTTAGTTAAACATTTTACATATATATAGGAAAATTTTCCATTTTCTGTTTAGAATGACGTCAATATCAAACATGCAAAAATATAGCAAGAAAATCTGAATTTTTATTGGCAAATAGAAAAAAAATACACGCGTTATCCTTATTTTTTTCACATTATTGTGTCATTTTTTAGGGTTTGGCAACAGGAAAGAAACGTTTGAATTAAAAAAGATTTAAAAAGAGATATTTCTAAAATGTTAAATTATGAAAATGGTAGAAAAAAGGGATAAATAGTGGTCTGATAATTTTTTAAAGCAGACAGGGATCTATTCCACATTCTAGGGTCAGGTGGGGTAAAGTGGTCATAATTCATAAATAAGCCTAAAATCCTGACTAATATAGAAATTTGAATAATTTTCTTTTAATTTTAGATTTATTAAGTATTGATCAAAGTTTCTCACTCAAAAAAACATTTTTAGTAACATGCTTGAGCCACTGAGCACTCATTTTGTCTGTCTTTGTTACACCTTGTTCTTTTAACTCTTTAATTAACTTTTCTGCTGCATTTTGTTTATTCCAAATTTTGTTAAATTGGCAGTTTAGAAAGCTTAAGTGTAAACTTGAATTGCTTGCAAAGGTTACATCAACTAATTTAACAACCAACACATTAACTACTTTATCTAATACCTATACTTGTATTATATAAGAAAATGGTCCACAAGAAAGTCCTGAAAGAATTTTTAATGTTGATGAGGCTGGAATGGATATGGATAGCCAAAATAGTTCAGTTTTAAAAATTTTACGCAATGCAATGCATTATATAAATTCAGAAACCAAAGGAAAGATAATGTTTAGTGTTCCTTTTGGTATATCAGCTAGTGGTTATTACATTCTTCCATTCATAGTTTATGAATGAGTATATATGAATTATGGATAAAGGGTAGTCGTGCAGGAGCATTGTATGAATCATGGAATCTGACTAGATGCAGGATTCTGTACTTGAATCTTGGATGGATCATTTTATTAAGTAGATAGTACAACGAAAGCTTACAAAAGCCTGCCCTTTTATTTATGATTGTGATGGACATAAATGAATCATGATGCCGTGAAAAAAAGCTATCGACAATCACATTATAATATTCTGCCTGCTACCTCATACTAGTCATAGTCTACAACCATTAGATCTAGGTGTATTTTCCCCCTTTAAGAAAAGCCTGGAAAGGAATTTTAAAGAAACAGTATCAAAAAAGCCGACTGCAAAATATGTAAAAAAATTAAAATAAGCTACATTGGCAACATTATCTACACTCATTTCAGTTCTGAATAGAATTGTTAGACATAGTTTTAAAGGAAAAGGAAATGTGTCCAGTCCAAGATTGGGGTAGTATTGACAGAAAAAACACTTGCATTATATCTGCAAAAATAACAAAAGGAATGAGATACTTAAAAGTTGCATAAATTTCCAAGAGGAAAAAAGCAACAAAAAAATCCCTAATCAACATTTTCTTTTGAATCCATTTATATTCGCTAAAGATGACATCTCAAACCATATCTATAGGACCTTGAGTGTTGCTAATATATGAAATGAAGATATCAATAAAGCAATTTATTGGGAAAAACCTGATTATTTTTCTTAAAGTATGTTAAAAAAATCCAAATTTGGCAATCATTATACGTTCCCAGAATCAGATGTGATCAAAATCATTTAAGAACCAAATTTTAACAACAAACAATTTTAACATTACAAATTTACACTTTAATAAAATAAAATTGAGGATAACTTATTATAAAGATTGTTTAAAATGTTTGTAAATAATAAAATGTCACTTTTTATTCATTAGTTTATTTTTTTTATTACACTTTTTCAATGTGACCACTTTACCCCATGCACTACTCACTTTACCCCACCCCCTGGGGTAAAGTGGTCATAAAAACATGCCTGAAAAAATATGTTATAAAAAGGTGTTATTCCCCAAAAATATTTCTGAAATTGATATGGATGTACTCTAGAGTAATGTAATGTAAAATAACACCCAAAATTTTAGAAAACATCACAGATATTCTGATGTTTATATCCTCTGAAAGTTTGAAAAGCCTGTTTTTATGACCACTTTCCCCCACCTGACCCTAAAGCCTATGTACATGAAGTTTCATGCAAATCGGACATAAAATGAAGACTTGTATAAAGGACATACACACAGAGAACGGCTTTTATATATATAGATAACTAAATCAAAATTCCTTAACTAACTTTAATTCCTTAACTAACTAACCTTAATTATCTTAAAACGGGACCCTTCACAAAACATTTTATCCCAAAACAGGACCCTTCAAAAAATTGTCTCTTAAATAGACCTTTCACAGAATTTTTTCACCTTCAAATTTAACTTTTCACAAGTTTACTCATTTAAAATTAAAATCTGGCCTGTAAGTAAGCAGTTGAACTCACCAAAGAGCACATTACTTAGCTTTTTAATATGTGAATAATAGAACATGAAGATCGATAATTTAAAATTCACAATTATGACTAGAATTTTCACAAAAATAAGAAAAACTTCACAATTTCACAAAAACAGGACCCTGTGAAAAAAGTTCGGACAGACCCCTGATTATTATTATATATATAATTTCTTACCTTAGATCTACTTCAGCTTCTTCATCAGGCACCTGATGTACAAAGTAGTCGGCATCATCATTTTGAGCTTGAGCTCTACCGCGACCAACGCCGCCAAAACCTCTGTTGTTTGGAGCGTGTCTTTGCTGGCGATAATTTCTTCTTCCACCACCAGACATTTTAAAAATTGAATCAAAATGTTAAATCTCTATCAATAAATTGTAATAACACAATAATGAGTTTGAGTTTGAGTTCTCGAGATCTTTGCTACAGCGAAGAGCCGGCACTATCTCTAAAAAAGAACACAATATTTTGTTTCGTGGTCCAACGTCTTTTTAAAGTTGCGTAATTTGAGTTGCCACCGGATCCTATGAAAAGTTGGTAATTACTGGAAAATAGAAATCAGAAATGCTGTATTCAGATTCTAACATCGCATTTTACGAATTCCGCAGGGGTAATATTGCGAACTATTTAGTCTGGACAGTGACTTTGAATAGACTTTAAAACGCTATTAAAAGGCGCTAATGGATTTTACCCATGTGACGTCAACCGCTGATAAACGGGAAAAAAAGCACCAATAGGCATGGAGAACATTTTAACACTACTTCCGTTTTTCCGGGAAGCTTTCTTCCCCAGAGGCATGGCTATAGCGACTAGAATCATAGACTGGACTCTATTCAGGTGACGTCAGACGCCAGAGCTGGCGGTATGATGATCTGTTATTCTAGTTACTGCACCGGCAGAATACCAGTATGCGCAGGCGCAAACACCGCTAGCAGACGACTTTAGCCTTGACCCAGGTTGAATGCATACGTTTTAACTGAAAATTCGCAAACTTAGGGAATTTTCTCGCATAAAGAACAACATTTTGAATTTAGATTATAATATATTAAGTATATGCTGCTGCATCAAAGAATTGTTTTGCGGTATTTTTAACAAACAAGCATTAATAACTCACACTCCATAGACTGCTATGCTAAAAACCGCCAGTAAATGGACCTTATGCACGCAACCTGAGGTTGAGGCTAAAATTCGTCTGCTGGCGGTATTTACTGGCGGTTTTTAGCATAGCAGTCTATGGAGTGTGAGTTATTAATGCTTGTTTGTTAAAAATACCGCAAAACAATTCTTTGATGCAGCAGCATATACTTAATATATTATAATCTAAATTCAAAATGTTGTTCTTTATGCGAGAAAATTCCCTAAGTTTGCGAATTTTCAGTTAAAACGTATGCATTCAACCTGGGTCAAGGCTAAAGTCGTCTGCTAGCGGTGTTTGCGCCTGCGCATACTGGTATTCTGCCGGTGCAGTAACTAGAATAACAGATCATCATACCGCCAGCTCTGGCGTCTGACGTCACCTGAATAGAGTCCATACCGCCAGCAGACGAATTTTAGCCTCAACCTCAGGTCGCGTGCATAAGGTCCCTTCTAATATAAGTACTCCCAATTCCATTGCTCTTTCGGGAAGGTATTGACTCCAACATCTTTTGCTTTCATCGCCAAAAGGGTGCCGTATTTTGGCGGTAATCCCTTTATTGGCAAAGCAAAAGTGCGGTCAACTCAAGACAAACAATGGAGTTATGAATAAAGAGGAGGCGACAGTTAGTGCGCTGTCTACCAGTTGCGGGTGAAGTAACTGAGGAGGTTGTCACAGGATGGCGGATGCTTTTTTTAAATCGGATCTTCAGTTTCTGATTACCGCGCAGAGAAAATTCCCATCAGTAAAATTGAATAGAAAATTTCGTTTTATTTAAGCGTCTTAATCATGAAATTTTTTCTCAAAAATGACCCAAAAATTCTGTTTGTTTTTACTGGTATCAGTATGTCTTATAAAACTGTCGGTTTGTTTCCCTGGTTGTCACACTATGGCGGAAACGCAGGCCTAACTACCGCCAAAGTAAGCTCCTACCAGTAAAAATGAAAATCAATTTCTAGCATTATTTATGACTGAAATTTTGCAATAAGGTGTATAAATAAGGTGAAAATTTCTATATAAATCTACTGATGGAAAATTTCACCGGCAGTAAGCAACGCCTGCAATAGCGGTTACAGTTGAAGCTTCACTATTTTAAGGATATGTCAGTTCCTCTTTATTAATAGTTCCATGAGACAAACGCTGACAGACGATGTTTCGGTGGGAATCTGGAGAGAGATTCCGAGGAGAAAAACCGGTTTGGCGCGCTAAATCTGCCTTCCATCACGTGATGGAGGGCAGAGATGTAGGAGTCAAGAAAAGGTTGCCGATTTGGAGTCTACTTATATTACTAGTCTGTGACTAGAATACATAGTGTGGAAATCGCCTATCCTGCAATACTTTAAAAAAAAGCGCTAAAATATTGTATCCCTTAAATGTGCAACGATGCTGCTGCAATATACAAACCGCAGCGACATCTGCAGGATATTTTTTTAGTTAATACGTATATATAGATTTTAATTAATATGTATATAAGTATTGATCGAAAATAGTTCGTGCACTATAAATCTGCAGTATTGCTGCATCTATTGCCGCATTAAGGTAAACAAACGCGCTAACCGCTATTTTTACACCACGTGATTCCCACTGTGTCGTCACGAGAATACTGTCCATTGAAAAGTATAGTGTTTAGAAAATGTATGCTTATATTTTATTTTTGTATGAAGTTTTATACCTTTTCAAGGACAGGTATGTGTTATATATGAATCCATATTTTTCATTTTATTTACAAAATGAAAACTTTAATTAATAAGGAAATATGTATTTTAATTAATATAATATCCAGATAAGTTTTTCGCTGTTAGCGAAACGAGATTGACAATCAGAAGCTTGCATTTTTACGAACTTTCCACAGTTTGCAAAAATGCAGGCTTTTGATTGGTCAATCTCGTTTCGCTAACAGCGAAAGTTCTACCTGGATCCCGACCGTAAGGTATTTAACGAAAATAATTCGTACAAAACAAATGTACATTGTTTTACACATGCATTTAATTACCTGTATTTTATGCTCCATCAAATGACGCAATAACGTAAACGCGCTTGCCGCTATCTTTACACCACGACATTCCCAATGTGATGTCACATGAATACTGTCATTTTAACTCGTTAAACGCGACACTAATTTTACTTTAATTTCCGTTTTTATACAGAAATTGTGTACAGTACAGCCCCGATTATCCGCGGAATTGAGTGGCAAGTGCACCGCGGATAACCCGAAAAAGACTGAAAATGGTGTGCAAGCACGAAAAAAAGAAAATTCAACATAAAAACTATATTTCAGTGTACAAAAAAAAAAAAAAAAAAAAAAAAAAAAAAAAAAACCTCTTAAAGTACATACATATGCACAGTACAGCAGAAACTTTTGCTTTACGTCTAAATCGCTATAATAAAGTACTAAACAAGAAAGAATGCCATACATACTGTAAAAAAAAGTGTTGTATTACACCTTTCTAAAAAAATCAGTCTCTTGTTTTTGCTTCTTACTTTGGAAACATCTTTTCTATCTCACAAATGAAGCTATTCTTGATATACCCCCCTGGAATTTATCATAATAGTCTTATTTGTTAAATATTTTAATTGCTGTGTTTGCGTTTTGTTAACAAAATCAACAAAAAACTTTGTCTGATATTTTAAACATGGCAACCGAATCTAGAAATATTCTTCTATTACTTTCGAATACATGAATTTTTTATGTTTATATTTATTAGTAGGGCTTATTGTATTTTCCTTGTGTTGGCTTAGATTGAAAAAAAAAAAAAAATCGCTTCGCGGATAATCGGGACTTTTCTGTATATATATTTGTACAAAATTTGTAATTCTTGTGAATGTAAACCCTTTTTATGTTTGAAATGTTTTAATAAAATACATTAAAAAAGTGAAAAAAAATTAATATTATATAATATTTCTATAATCTTATATCATCGACCCCTAGTGACCGGGGTCGCCTAAACGGAGAGATCAATGCCGGTCCCCAGGTTCGCGTTTAACGTGTTAAGCATTTGAATCGCCAATTTATTTATAACACAGTGCTGCACTATTCAGATCGGTGCCTGTAAATGACTCTATAAAGGAAGCAGTGTTCTTTGATTTTAATCTTGATTAAAGTCATGATTTAAATCACTTGATTCTTTAAGAGAAATCATTGATTATTTTAAAAAGGATTTTTTAAATTATTTTTAAATAAATTCAAGATGTAAACAAACATTAATGTACTTAAATACAATTTAGTTTTATGTAATACAAATAATCAATCCGTTTTTAGAAAGATAAAGCTTAATCTTTGTCAAAGAATAAAGTACAATATAAAGTTTAGAAAAAAATGGTTTCAAATCTCATTTGAATCAAATTGTAAAATAAACTGGCAACAGTAAGGGAATCTAAGGAGGAATATTTACTTGCCTATTTAGTATTTAGAATGACTTCTGCAAGTTTAAGTAAAATAAAATTATCTTACTTTGCTCGTTACAGGCGAGCATTTAGCCAAACACATTAACCTTTTTTAAGCGTTTTGTATAATAAAAATATTTTCATACCCTAAAAGTTACAATTTTAATCATTTATGTAAATTGTGTAATGATATTAATTAGGGTTCATTGATTTAAATCGATTTTTCTTTTAAACAGGGTTGCTACGCAACCTGGAGAACCGGGAAAAGTCAGGAAATTCGAAAATTAAAAGTCAGGGAATTTCATTTTTTCACCCCAAAATCTGGAAACTCAGGAAAAATTTCGCGGCGGTCACCAACCAAGCTAACTTCTCGCCGACATTGGAACCCATCCAGAATCTGGCTTCTAGCTATTTTTTCCCCACGCCACTCAGATTCTCTTTCAGATATATGGCAACCTTCTAGCTTTCTACTGAACGCCTACGCCTGGACATTACATGCAGTAAATTAAAACGGGAAAATTGATATTTTCGTCCTTATGTGAGTTTTAAAAAAATTACCCTCCCCCCCCCCCCTCCTATTTTTACTTTATCCGCTAAACGTAATCGTTAAAAAATATATTGTCTCATACCTCCTTTGCTGTTCTCAAATCCAAAGGGTCAACTTTCTGACATAAGTTTTAATTCATTTTTATTCGGAAACGCATGAAACTAGAAGGTGTTATTCAGAAACTGTCATCGAACTGATTTTTCCGTTTTCTTGTAAACGCAATAGATCTTTCAGAAAATACTGTCGAATTTGGCATTTTAAGCTGAACTTCCGAACGAAAGAAGAAAATTCAGTCAGCAAGGGGAGAAAAATGCCGTGTCACGTGATCAAAATTGCTTATAATAGGTAATTGATTGATCAAAAAATGGAAAACACAGTTCGATTCCAAATCGCTTCCCTGGTCAGGTTTTCCAATTTTATATCCTTCCGTTAAAAATTAATTTGTAAATGTGTCAAAACGTTTTGTGCTTGTTGAGCAGAGCAGTTGAGAACAGCCTTAATAATAAATTAAAAGTCATTGGGGGAATTCGATTTGCATATTTTACAAACTGGAAATTTTGACATAAGCTTGTAAAAAGGGGGGGGGGGAAAGTAGGATACGATGAGGTTGCAGACATGCCAACCTTTGAAAATGAGAATTTGTAGCACACAAAATTTAAATTAATCTGAAGGTTGGTTGGTTGGTTTTTCCTGTTACACAGCCATCTTTTGACAGTCGTAAAAGGAATAAGGTTTCGGTCTTTCAACTCAATATAGTAAATTTTTATACCATTTTTAGTTTCTTTTCGTTTCGCAGCGTTTTATTTTTTACATTTGTAGAAGGAGCCTGGTTCCTATTTTTTAGCCCAGTGCAGTAAATTTTGGCAAAATTCAGGATTTTTTTCCTGCAATCATTTAAGGATAATCACAATTTTTCCGCAATCGTTAATTCACATTTTCCTATCACGATTCTTTATTGAAATCTGCACTTTTTACCATGAACTTTTGACTAAATTCGCATTTTTTTAACATGATCCCTTGTCCAGTTTTGCGTTTTTTTTTTCCGCGATCCTTTTGACGAAATTAGTGTTTCCTTTCTGCAATCTTTCGGAAAAAATTTGCGTTTTCTTACTGATCTTTCGATGAAATTTGCATTTTCTTACTGTTCTTTTGACGAAATTCGCGTTTTCTTTCTGCGATATTTTGACAAAATTCATACCATTGAAAACATAATCTCAAATCTTCCGGGGAAGAGGGGGGGGGGGGGGCAGAAATCAAATTTTACCACGATCCTTTGACGAAACTGATTTTTTCTGCGACCAATCGACGGAATTGATTTTTTTATACGGTCATTTGTCGAAATTCGTGGTAGTTTATTGCAAATCGTGCGATTTTGAAGTCTATTTCAAACCTTCCCCCTCAAAGAATCCCCCTCCCCTCCCCTCCTTTCCAGAAATTCTTAAAATGGCACCTTGTTTCTAAGGGAGTGAATTCGTGTACAAATATTTACAGAAACATGATTCACGTTGTTAAAATTGCATAAAGAGTGTTTTATGTTAAGAAGTTTGTTTTGCAGCCCAGATTTTTGTTTTTCCATGAGCATTTTTTAATGTTCGAGTTTTCGGACTAAGGGCCAATTTTTTAAAACTTTCAGAAATGAATAATTTGAAATTTTGGAAATTTCGCTACAGAATCACTCCTGAAAAATATGCTGTGCCTGATAAAAATCGCAACTAGAAACAAAAAATACGTTTGTTTTTTGCAAAAAATCGTAGTTTAAGACCGATTTTCATAGCATCGTAGTTTATAGGTCCAAATCGTAGCAACTACGATTTTTTCGTAGCAGTTGGGTCTAGGTTTGTGCTAATTTTAACAAAATATTAAACATTTATGACAATTGGCCTTATTTAAAAAAAGAATAGGTAAACACACAGAAAGGTAAATCATTAATATATAAAACTTAATAAAAAATGAATACTGTAAAAATGAATTTTCCCCGAATTTTCCGAGGTGAAAAAAAAAAAACAGTATTTTGTGGACGCAGATTTTTGAATATAGTTATATATAATATTATTTGCAAATAACTATTATATATAAATGTAATGCAGAATTGACAAATCTTTTTTTTTTTTTTTAAATATGTTATATATTAATATAATATGAAGCTATAATTATAAAAATAAATTTTACAGATTTATATATAAAAGGTTTTTATATAAATAATAGACATTCTTCTTCCTTTTAAAATTGTTATTCATTTTTGAAAAAAAAAAATCATTTTTTTCTGAGAATCTAATTATAAAATTCAACATTTTTTATTTATAATTTTAATGTTTCGATAACCCGATAATAAATGCAAGCGAAAATGGAAAGTTAATAAATATATTATTAATATATTTATTACTAATAATGTAGTTCCATATTATAATATTAATATTAATAGATAATATTAACAAATATATTACTATAATTTATTAATATTATTGCATTAATATGTATAATTAATGTATATTTAATTATGCATAATTATTAAGTTATTATTTATACACAGGATTATTAATTCTGTTTAAATGATTTATTATCAATTTTTACTCTTTTCAAATGGCTGTGAAGGCGATGGCGATTTTTACATAGTCACATTTTAAATGATGGCGATTTTTACACTTTTCAAATAAATTAAAAAAATTGTTTACTGCACCCCTTAAAAATGAAATTGGCATTATTTATTAAAATACAACTATAATTCAGTAATTTGTTTTTATGCTTCGCCAAACTAGTAATATTTCGCCAAATGTAGCTTCGATTGGACTTAGTTGAATCCAGTCTCTACGATCTCCATAGAGCTACGCCGAGACGCTAGTCGTCTGGTTAAGAGAGTAAGTATTGTGGAATCTCCATCATTCTGTTCTTCCTCTCTGAGCGTGTTCAGAAGTACACTTCGCGCCGCGCGCGCGCTCAGAAGTTTATGCCATGGAGTAGGTGTTATCGAAGAAAGGAATTTTAACATAATTCAATTATTTCATTAGTTTTATGGTTCAAAAAAGGTAAAACCAACGACTATATTTCTTTATTCTTCCAAAACATGGTTTTCGTAACAGGAATACATGCCTATGTTCACTCAGATAAAATCTAAAATAGTTGGGAAAAACATCACGTGACCTTCTTTATCTACTTTAGCCCATTTGGCATTTAAAATTAGTTAACCAACCGCGCGCAAACTCCGCGCGAGCTGCTCAAAAAAATTGTGTGGGCGATTTGATCACGTGATTGTGCGTTTTCTGCTTATGTGTTATTGGTTGTGCTTTGTTTGGTAGGTTGATTGATACAATTTAAGAATTCAACTGGTGATCTAAAAATTTTAACAATTTTCTTTTTATTTATTTAAAAATGATTTATCAGTTGATTTATATATTCCGTGATAAATAAAATGCTGTTAGTAAACCAAGATTGTGATATCAGCATATGAGATTTGTTTGTAATCTACTATACTGGATGGATTTCAATGGAATTTGCACTGTTAGTTAGACAGTTTTTCAGAGAAGGTTTTAATATATATATTTCTTATTTTATGATTGCATATTTAAATACCGTGTGGATAACAGACCAAAATACATCATCAAACATGAGAAATAAATGGCATTCAAAATTCTGTTAGTATAAGCAAAATACTTATTTATACTTTCAGTAGAAAATTTATAAACATTCTGATCATACTTTATTCACTACAAAACTAGACAGCAGACCTATATATTTTATCTCTTTAAAAAATATATGTACAGGTATTTTTAGTTAAAATAATCTACAACTATTACATTTTATTTTTATAATGTTCAAAGTAAAATATGATTTCCAGCCTAGTCTCGATAAAAATTCACTCGTAAAGTACTCAAAAAAAAAAAAAAAAATCAAGGAATTATCCTACGTGCGATATATATTATTTTTTCATTTGGATTTGCTTAATGTTTATATCATTATACATATACATACTTAGAAACGAAACTTTGAATATTTAAAAGGTGTTCAGATGTAAAACTTTCATCTCGAAATACCTCATTTTCTCACATTTAAATAAGTATTTTATTATTATAATAAAAATACACGTGCCCCTGTATAATAAAAATAAAAAATATATCTTCATCAAAAATATCTTATTCATTATGAAAAATATAAAACAACCAATGAACAAAACAAAAAAAAATTGTAACACAATGTGGTCTCGGAAGGATTCGAACCCAGAATCCCTGGTCTCGAGTTCACTGCCTTATCTATTCGGCCATCTGGCACACGAAGCTTCTGTATCAAAATATCTTTATAATTAGCACCTTAATTAATCAAATCCATGATCTGTTCCTGAACACACTACGTGCCTACCTGTACACTACCTGAACACACTACATCCATGATATGGACCCACTCCATGTTCCTGACTCCTGAGCTCGCGCGCGCTGCGCGCGTGCTTCTTGAACACACTCTCTGCCTCTGCGCGTTCTGTCGAGATTAACTTTCCTCGTTCTCTGAAGAAAAATAGAAATTAGAGCACGCGTTGGATTTCTACTGAAAATAATTTTGCTGCAAGCTGCTTAGTTTGGAAAGATACGAATTGAAATTTGGTAAGTAATATTTTGCAATAGATATTTTCTAAACTCTATTACATTCGATTTCTAATAAATAAAATCATGAAAATTTATGCGGTTCAATTAATTTATATATAAATACGCTAATGTATAATTTTATTGTTATTATTTTTTAATCATTTTATATTCATTAAACAACGCAAATTTTGATATCCGAATCACGTGGTCGTGATTATCAGACTTCAAAATTAAATAATAATAAACTTCGCTAAAGTATAATTATTTCTAATAAATTTGTAGTTACAATTCTAGTGTATTTAACTACTCAAATTAATAAGTGTATCGGTGTTCATCAATGTTTTTGTTTACCTATATCAGTATTTCTATAACAATAGAATTCCGATGATGAAAACCAAAAGTTAAGAAAAAAAAAAAGTATTAAGGGAAATTTAATTAAAGGGCATGAATAGAATTTAAAAAATCTGGTAAATTCCAATATATATATTATGTTTTATTTACAAAATGTATTTGTTTTATTTGCTGGCTTAAATTTTAAGTAGGTATTTACTTTAAGACTGCTGTCTAATTCAAACTAGTTAATTTGACACATTTTTTAATTCATTTTTATTTAAAAATGAATACAATTGGAAAGAGCGCTTATTAAGAAACTATGTAATAAAACTATTTTCTCTCTCTCTCTCTCCCTATTTTTTGTTTTTTAGGTAAAGACTCGAAATTGAGAAAATCCATGAACTGGAACACTATTTCAAAATTATTGTTGACTAAAAGATCAAAGTATTTTTGTCTAATAATATAAAATCAGTTTAAAAAGATGCATTCGAGATTCTAAATCAATAAACGGTCAAGTGTGAGTATTACTCATGTTCAGAGGGCTCCGTTCAATAATTATGTGAATTATTAACTGTATTATTAAAAAGATCGTTGCTAAAAGAATAGGATTTCGTAAAAACTATACAATGTAGTATTGGGTATAGACTATAGCTGTATACAAGGGCGGCACTAAAAGGGGTCCGGGGGCCATATTCCCCCTCTCCCTGTTGGGAAATTTTTTTTACTTGAGTGTAGAATCCTGCATTGGGTCGGGTAACCAGATTTTTCTGGCACACGACCAGAGTGGTGTCGAGTCGAGTGCAGGTTAGTTTTTTAAAGATCTTAGGTTAGCTTGTAGAAAACCTGACCCACGGATGAGTTTGCCGCTGATTTTTTAAGAGTTTAGTCTAAATTAGAATTTTATTCCTTAGTCTGCGTCCAGAAAATTTAAGAATTTAACCACATGTCGGTTAGTCTGTAGTCTCAACAGCCGGATATTACCGAAAAACTTACACATTTTGTCTATAACTCATGCGCTGTCCTGTTCAATGTTTGATTGACCACAAACTTGGATGCCTAAAAGAAATAGGATTTAAAGAAGAGACAGGACGTGGAAATTCATCTGCTCAATTCGATCTGCTTATTAAAAAGCATAGTGTAAGTATTTTTTTATAAATGAATTAGTAAATAAAGTTTTGTATAATTATTCAAGCTAACTTAGCATCAATCTAAAAATTCCTTCTTTGTTCATTAATTTCAATATACAGTAGAATCTCATTTTATAATAATATAGATATTAATCTCTATTTAATATATAGAAGAGAAAATGGAAGGTGTAAATGAGAAAATAGTTATATACATAGATGTAAACTGCAGGAAGATGTATATATAGCAACAACTAAAATAATGCATTGGGTCAGATAACCCGATTCTACCCGAATGTGTTGACCATTGGCTCTAAAATTTTGCTGCAGATCATGTTGATTAGTGTTTCCATTTTCGGGGTATCTCAGATTTAGTTTTTTTTCTTGAGTCTATTCAAGTTTGCCAAATTTTTCCAAAGAAAAGTCCATATTATTGTTTCAAATTATTAAAAAAAAAAAAAAAAAATGAGTGAGTATTCATTTACATATTCATGTGCATTCATTTTTTGAAATATAAAATTGATTTTAGAGATATGATTGCAGACTATTTTCCTGAATTGTTTTAAATTATGGATTGATTATTATTTTTTTTTTTTTTCATTTCATGCTTAGGATCAAGTTCCATGTTCGACAAAAAATATTTTGACTATTTCGGGTCGTGCATGAATCGAACCGTGGGCGGTTGTAATTAAAAATTCATGTTTAGGGTCGTATTTAAGAATTTAAAAAATCGTGTACCGAATTTACTTGATAATTTAAACTTGATTGCATTATTAGACTGAAAGATTTGAATTAATAACTTTAAAAGTTCTAGTCCAAGAGCTGTTAAACATTTTAGGGAAGGTATTTGAGGCACCCTGAAAATTTGTGCAACACTTCTTTTGTAATGCCTGAATACAAAATCGAATATCTGGCTGAAGGATCGTGGAACATAGCTCACCCGTGAATTTTTAAATTTCCAAAATTTTCGTGGCAAAAAAATATCCTTGAGGCATTTTGAAATTTTAATGCCTTCAAATTTAAGATTTAATGAAATAAAAAATATAAAAGCCAGACTCTTTGGTCGGCCGAAAACTGTGCCAGACACGTGACAAGTGCCATTTTTTGACTACCCAAAAAAGGTATTTAATGCACGCTGAGATTGAGACAGAATACTATTTATGCTTAGAAAAAAATATTTTGAAAATGAGACACTTTAGTCGGCCCAAAAACTTAGAGCCATACCGAGTACTCAGTAAATACTTGGTACTCGGCTAATTTGCCGAGTACTCGGTGAAATTTTGGCAGAGTACTCGGCCAATACCGAGTAGTTGTAAGAATTTCATTTTTTAAGCATATGAATTTAAAACTGATCTGTAAAAAGTTATTTGAATATCAATGTATAATATATGCAATAATTCATAAAACTATTTACTCTGTATTTAACAATATGTCTACAAAATATGGAAAAAGTTAAGAACAAAAACCCTCATAAAATAATTCCAGATTAAAATTTAGTTTCACATTTATACAAATAAAAATAAGTTCTTTTTAAATATATGGGAAAACAGAGAAGACTTATTTTGGATAAAGAAACTGAAAATATAATAAATGTAATAAAAAAAATAATTAAATTTATTATCTTTCAAATTATGGTGTAAAAACACCAAACATTCTACATTATCAGTAGACAGGGCATTTCTTTTACTACTATAAATTTGGCCTACCTCTGAAAATATACGTTCAGAATAAACAGTGGTTGAAGGTACACATAAGAATTTTTTTGCAAGGTTGCACATAATCGGAATAGTTTCCCCCCCCCCCCCCCCCCCCCTCAAACCATGCAAATGGAGTGTCACTTTTACATAAGCCTTCTGTTAAGAAATCCTGTATAGCTTTTTGTACCTCTCTTTGTATTTTTCTCTCTTTTATTTTTAATCGAAAGAAAATAAGGTACAGTTACAAAATAAATATGAAATGTTTTGCATTATTCAATGAATTGTTACAGTAACCAATAAACATTTTTTTTTTTTTTTATACAGATTTTAGGTTTCGGAATAAATTAGAGGGTTGAAGAATGTTTTAATTTTACATTGGTTAATAATTGTACATGTTATGTGTCAATTCTCCCTTTTTTTTTTTTTTTTTTTTTTTGCTACTGTTTTGAATTGTCAAAAATTGTCTTTAAAAGGTGCACAAATAAATTTCAAATTTAATTGGTTAATTTATATGTATATGCACATTATATATATGTCAACACAGGTGTGTGTATATATATATATATATATATATGTGTGTGTGTGTACACACATATATACACCTAGCATAGCTGCCAACTTGTACGGATTTTTCATACCACTAAAATTTAATAGTAAAATTTACCTAATTGAATTACCGAAATTCAAGCAATTTTTACCTTTTAAATAAATCAAAAATTTCAATTAAATTTTAGTGGTAAGAAAAATCCGTACAAGTTGGCAGCTATGACCTAAGCTCACATTATGTGCACATCATTTTTTTTTCTGTATTACCCAACTACTCGGCCAAAGTACTACTCGGTACACCACTATGCCAGACACGTGTCGAGTACCATTTTTTGACTACCCAAAAAAGGTATTTGAGGCACGCTGAGATTGAGACAATAATATTTATGCTTAGAAAAAAATATTTTCAAAATGACACACTTTAGTCGGCCCAAAACCTGTGCCAGACACGTGTCAAGTGCCTTTTTTTGACTACCCTAAAAAGGTATTTCAGGCACACTGAGACAGAATAATATTTATGCTTAGAAAAAAATATTTTGAAAATGACACACTTTTGTTGGAACTTTTTACTTGCCAGAAAACATTGAATGTTAAATGTGAGTGCCAGTAAAGCTGACTTGCGGTGTCTTTTTAAAAGTACATTTTTAAAGTATATTTATCAGTGATGGAACAGCTGCGCCAAATCGATAATGCTGCTCATTTCTGCGCCAAAATGATCATTTTTCAACAAAATTGTGCCCAACTGCGCCAGTTTTTAATACTTTAAAGTCTCATATTTAAACACATTTATTTATCTTTATTTTCAGTGTTTAAATACATTTCTAATAAATATAACTTCTTTACTTTACCTTATTTCATCTATGCATAAACTCCTTTAGAGACGTTCACATGTTCATCCATTACTACGATGTTTTTCCAGCATACAACTTCATCTTTCGCTTTTGCCAATGTCAACATCACGATGCAAGTTTAGCTCACAGACTAAAGTAATTGGAACGGCTATCGGCAGATGGCGTGACCTGTCCGTTGTGACGTACTCTATCTTGTGTCCGATCACTGGTCAGTTTTTCCCGAATCGTTGGAAGTAACGTAGACCAGATGATCGGAAGTCACGTGGGGGTGTTGCCGGCAGACGGGGAATGCTATGTATAGCTTGTCTCCTTCAACTAGCATCTCGGTGTAGCTCCGCTCCCTATAGTGATTTTTCTCCTACCTCTTGGCTGAGGAATTGGCACTAGTTATTTTTGAGGTTGCCGTATTTCGGACGAAGCATAAGCGCTCACTCACGCCGTCGTTGAAAAGTCTGTTTAGGTTAGATGCTGTTGTTTTTTTTGAGCGAAGATGGTGGATAATACAGCGATAATTTCATGCTCAGAAATTTTCACTCAATTGGTTCTACTACAATTCTACTCTCATTATTTATTTGTCAATCAGTTGATTGTGTTAAAAACAATTAAAATGTTATAATTTAATCTTCCGTAATTGGGTAATCTTTTTAAAACAGGTCAAATTAGCATGTGTTTAGATAAACAGCAAAAACAATTGTATGCGGCATGATCTTTGTAGGTTGGAAGATAGGATTTTAATTTCTTGTGCATTATTAAACACTAGAAAAATTCTTTCCTAAAATTTTCTCAAAATATTATGTGAACCGTGGTACCTAAAAATAAAAATTCAATAAAATCGCATATTTCTTTTATTAGGGTACAGTAAACATTTCTCAAAAATGATACCATTTTCAGGCATGAGTGTTCCTCCTAAAGGTGGAATTCCACCTTTTTTAAAAATAATTTTGGTGATTTTCTGGATTGATGCAAAAATGCAAAGAAAATATTGGAAGCATATAAGGTGGGGGAGGGGGATCTTGAAAATTTAATAATCAGACATTTTGTCTAACTAAAATCCTTGGAGTTTTTCTGATTTGCTGTGCAAAAGATCTATCAAATCAAAGGGAAGCTTATATTATCACATGAAAATCGTGTGAATAAATCTGATTAAAGTATCTCTATAGAGTGAAAGTTTTTTAGACTTTAAAAGAAAAAGGAAGTTTCATAATGTTCTTTTTGCAATAGAATATTTTCTTCTATTTATGTAATACTTTTGATTTAAAAGTTTAAATTTGTTTTTAATGCTTTCTAAGCTATGAAAAGAAAATAACAATCATATGTGCAATTATATTTCATTTTATCCCATAAAAAACTGTTAAAATGTGTCTAAATTTTAAAAGTTTGGCGCCATCATATGGATCGAAAAGATTTTTCCTCCTTTTTTCCTATTTCCCACTTTCATGCCTGCATTTTAGGCTCTTGGATATCAACCCCCTCCACCCCCCAAAAATGCAATTTTATTCTTTAGATTGACATTGATACCTGAATTTTGCAGGCAGGTACATTTTTAATAGTAATCCTGTTTAAAAGTTACTTTATAGAAAACTTTAAGAGAAGATAATCTGAAGCCTCCCCCGCCCCACCTCCTTGATTTAAAAAAAAAAAAAAAAAAAAAAAAACTTTCTGGTGATGTGACTTCGAATAGTCAAAGGTATTTTAAATTTTGTATGCAGGTAAATCCTTAATAATATACATGCTAAGAAAATTTGAAGGGTCATAAACAAAAGTGTTACTTTTTTGTCAGGGGAGGGGGAAAACATTCTTTTGACCCCACTCATTAAAATTTCAATTGTAGTATTTGCACATCACTATTAAGGTTATATGTTCATTCAAAATTTCTAGTGTCTATGACTGTTTTAATTCTGAAACAAAGGTATATATATTTTTTTAGAATTCTTCAAATTTAAGTATGATTCTATTCAGAATGTGCCTGCCTACAAAATGCAAGTATTTATGACAATTAGAAGCAGTGGTGTAGTCGTAAAAAAAACAGAGGGTATACGCTCAAGGCAGAGGGTATACCCTAGTGTATATATACTATAGCTTTCTTGGGAAACAGAGGGTATACGGTGGTCCTTAAAAAAATCCAGAGGGTATACGGCGTATACCTCCGTATACCCTCCACTACATCCCTGATTAGAAGACACATTATCAAAAAAGATATTTTTCCGTGAGGGAGGCGAAACCCTTTGGAATCCACAAGTTGAAATTTCCGCAATCGGAATGTATAATAAGCATCATCACTATTCATTCTATCTGTGTTCAAAATTTCTAGTAAATTGTTTTCGATATAACATTTATGCTTCGCGAAACTAGCAATACTTCGCCAAATCTAGCTTCGATTGGACTTAGTTGAATCCAGTCACTACGATCTTCATAGGGAGCAGAGCTACACAGAGACGCTAGTGTCTCCTTCATGTCTCAGTGTGGGTGCTTGTTCGCTAGGCAAAGTGTTGTTGTTTCTTTTAAGTGATTTTAACATTACTATTGTTTTATTTTTGAATGAAGTAGAGAATATTAAGGGCGTTTTATCTCTGGAAGTTATTTGATTATCTTTTGAATAACGAAGTGTGATACATGTTTTGATTGTGGTCCTGTTTCATGTTATTGGCTGCTATGATGTGAAAATAGTTTTCTTCCCGTGGTGTTTATATTTTTAGCGGAACTCTTGTGTACCCTCGGTTTGTTTAAGAAGATACCTGGAGGTGTTGTGAAACGAGATGTTGTGATGGGTTGGTGCCTGGAGGAGAGCCAGCTACCTACCGCGTGTTTCATATATTTACTTTTTTATTAGATATTTATTTCTTTTACTCTTCTTGTATCTATTGGTTTGAAATAGATTAATTTCATTTATAGTTTATATCTTCTCTTCTTTTAAAGTAAATTTTAGATCCAGATATTATTCTAGTTTATCTGTTGATATTAATCTAGCCAACTTTACTTTTTTTTTTTTTTTGGAGGAACGGACTGTAGGGTTGTGATATGGTTTCTAAGAGACCAGGGTTTATCCCGTCTTGATACTGCTGTTAGGTCATGATAGGAGTGGTCTGATACTGCTACAACAGCAGTTTACCGCATGGAGTAATTGGAACTGTTATGGCTAGTAGTGTTGAGGTAATTGTAATTCCTTGGGAAACTTTATCAGCCGATATCCACTAGGGAGTTTCCATTAGGCTTGCTGCAGTCCAGGATTTCATTTAACATCAACTTCAGTTGATTGTCGTGCTTCTGTATTTTCAGTACGCCTTTTGGTGGCAGTTAAGAGTGTCTGAAAAATTGTCATTTAAGCTTATTTTTATTATAAATTTGTGCTTGACTTTTTTGGAATAAAGAAGAGAGATTGAAGTTAATTAATATAACCTTTTCTAAATTATGTTGCTTACTTAAACATCAATAGTTAATATATTAATTTCAGTTGAATTGGACAAAGTTTATTTTTCTAAATTGTTAATTAAAATATAAAAACTACATTTTTACTTTTTGATATAAATACCTTTTTTAAAACTAAGCTTTATTCCTTTTCATCAGTTTAAATAAAGTTAATGGTTTGATTAAAGTAAATAGAGCTGGGTTATTCTCTGCAATAGTGCAAAAAGTGCTTCCCAGCCATATAAATGCTCTTAATTTTATTACATTTTTATTTATTTTTATTAGAAGATCTAAACATAGTTTATTAGGGGCAGAAAGTAAAATTTAAAAATAAATAAATTTAGTATTTAAAAATATAATATATCATGCAAACATCATTCCCTCACCTTTCCCCCACCTGTACTACCATATTTTATTGCCTATTTCTTTCCATCCAGAAATAAAAATAATTAAATACCCTAAGCAAAATAAAGTTCTTATTTGATACATTACAAAAAATAATAAAAATATTAATTTTTACTATTATTATATAGTCTACTCAATCAATTATATGTTTCCCCATGTTAGACCATCATTCCCTCACACATTGCTATTATCTCAAATATCTACCACTAATGAGCAGTAGCAGTCTAGCATCCTTCACAGAGAAAAAGCTATTTTGAGCACTTGTCAGTCCAGCAACATAAATTGGTGGTGTAAGATTTTGTTAATTTTACAGAATTTTTTTTTAGTCAGTATATCCGGAAGCGTTTTTATTAGCAGTTATTCCCTCACACAGAATATTCATTTTTTTGTAAATATCAAAAATTTTAATTTTATCATACATTATATATTAAGTGTTTCTCTTAAAGGAAACAGTTTGGATTTTTTCATAATTTTGCATTTTTCCCCTACAACTAGTAAAAATGTCTTATTTCATCATTCCCTCACTTGTCATTCCCTCACATTTTTTATTTTATTTTTTCCACAAATTTTTATTTTATTTTTTTTGTTAAGTCAAATTTTTAAAACAATTTCTGTTGCTATTAAAATCTTCAATAATTGTCTGATTTCTTACCATTTATCTAATTTTTATGAAAATTTACATATGCATCATTCAAGTCAGACTGCTGGCCAAATTTGCAAGTATTGTAGAGAACAACCCAGCTGTACCGAGTACTCGGTAAATACTTGGTACTCGGCCAATTTGCCGAGTACTCTGTGAAATTTGGCCGAGTTCTCTGCCAATACCGAGTAGTTGTAAGAATTTCATTTTTTAAGCATATGAATTTAAAACTGATCTGTAAAAAGTTATTTGAATATCAATGTATAATACATGCAATAATTCATAAAACTATTTACTTGGTATTTAACAACATATCTACATAATATAGAAAAAATTAAGAACAAAAACCCTCATAAAATAATTCCAGATTAAAATTTAGTTTCACATTTATACAAATAAAAATAAGTTCTTTTTAAATATATAAGAAAACAGAAAATACTATTATTTTGGATAAAGAAACTGAAAATACAACAAATGTAATAAAAAAATTAATAATTAAATTTATTATATTTCAAATTATGGTGCAAAAACACCAAACGTTCTGCATTATCAGTAGACAGGGCATTTCTTTTACTACTATAAATTTGGCCTGCCTCTGAAAATATACGTTCAGAATAAACAGTGGTTGAAGGTACACATAAGAATTTTTTTGCAAGGTTGCCCATAATCGGAAAAGTTTTTTTTCTCCCCCCACCATGCAAATGGAGTGTCAGTTTTACATAAGTCTTCTGTTAAGAAAGCCTGTATCGCTTTTTGTACCTCTTTTATTTTTCTCTTTTTTATTTTTAATCAAAAGAAAATAAGGTACAGTTACAAAATAAATATGAAATGTTTTGCATTATACAATGAATTGTTACAGTAACCAATAAACATTTTTATTTTTGATAGACAGTTTTCAGGTATCGGAATAAATTAGAGGGTTGAAGAATGTTTTCATTTTATACTGGTTAATAATTGTACTTGTTATGTGCCAATTCTTTTTTTTTCTACAGTTTTAATGCTACTGTTTTGAATTGTCAAAAATTGTCTTTAAAAGATGCACAAATAAATTTCAAATTTAATTTATATATGTATATTACATACATGTAGGTACACACAGGTATATATGCATGCAGGTGTATTTATATATATATATATATATATATATACCGTAATTTCGCACGTACACACCGCACCCACCATAAGCGCCGCACCTCTGAAAATACATTAAATTAAAAAAAAAAATCGTCAGAAGCGCTGCACCTACCGTAAGCGCCGCACTGTAAAAAATTGTTTTTAAAAACGAAATAGCTGCGTAAGCGGCAAGGCAAAAAAGTATTAGCAAAATCTGATTAAAATTAACAAAAAATATTGATAAAATCTTAGAAGAAATATGATTCATGTAATGTTTGCAATTCCTAAATATCGACGCATTTTAATTTATCTCCTAATTTTTGTCCTAGATTCCCATGCTACGTTTTTTTCACCCGCTTCCTTTTTTCAACATGCAAATCGCCGATTCTGCATTTGTTTTGATTTGCTAGTTGCTCGGTTGAGTTGTTTGATTGTAGCGCTATTTATCTTTGACATTCGGCAATAAATTCATTGCGATCGCACCTGTGATTAATGTGATTTACTTCATACCACAATTTATTTTAAGTCAATTAAACTTTAAAAACTCCTTTTTAAGACATACTTTGCATTTTTATAGGTCTTTTAAAGTTTTTGTAAGATTTTATAAAACTTAATTTTTTTTTAATTCAAAAGTAAGTTATCATCTGGGTGATGCAAATCGCATAATACTTCCTGTATTCATAAGTTTAGTTGGTTGAATTTGACAACAGCCAATGATTGTTTACTTCTGTGTAAATGCGCGACACTGTGTAGCAAGAAATAAGATATTCAAAATATTACATTCGTCTTTTAACGTTTATAAATCTTATATTGAATGTTTATAAATGCTTTTCCAAAAATAGTCAAAAGCTTGGCATAAGATAAAAAGAAGATTTTAAAATGTGAAATTGGCGTATACGCCGCATCAGCGTAAGCGCCGCTCCCAGCATTTCTAAAACTTTTTTTTACGTATGCGCCGCGGCGCTTACGCGCGAAATTACGGTATGTATATACATACACACATATGTACACCTAAGCTCACATTATGTGCACATCAGCATTTTTTTCCCTTATTACACAACTACTCGGTATTCGGTAGTGGTGTACAGAGTAGTACTTTGGCCGAGTACCGAGTAGTTGGATAATAAGGAAAAAAAACACTGATGTGCACATAATGTGAGCTTAGGTGTATATATGTGTGTACATATATATACCTGTGTGTACATTAGGGATGCACCGAATAGTGATTTTGGCCAAATACCGAATATTTGGCTTACAGGTGAACCGAATACTGAATATTCGGCCAGCCGAATAGTAACTATTCGGCTTGTCGAATAATTTTATATTTCAAAGTTTAAAGGCATTAAAATGTTAAATTTTAAAACCGTTTTACATAATATTTAAAGCAGAAACTTTCATTTTGATAATGAAGAGCTTTTTTCAAGTAAACTTTAAGCTGAAAAAAATCTGCTTTGAGTTATTTAAGAAGAGGATAGTTATAATAAAATTTTAAATTTCAGGGCTTCTTCTGTGAATTAAAAACAAATGAATAAAATTTTCTTAGATTCTAAAACAAACATTTTAAAATCAAAGAGAGATTGTGAAAAAATTGAAAGAAAAATTGTACAGGATCGTACATTATTGGTTTGTCAGGAAGAGACTAAAGTAAAGGTAAATAAATAATACAATCTATTCAAATTTTATATGGTGGCAACTCAGCAAGAATAGCTGTTCTACTCCCTTTTATTAAGCAAGGAAGTTTTTAAATACATCCTAGATCGGTGTCTGGAGTGGGCGATCATTTTAAGAGATTGTAAATGCTGTTCTTAAAATCTTAGCAAGAGACAGATTATTTACTGGACAATGTTCAGGAACTTGCATTTGTACATAATTAATTCCTATGAAAATCCTCGTGATAGGTTAATTTTCTTAAATAATACTTAACAAACAGCTAATAAATAATGTAAAAACATTCTCTTTTATTTAAATATATGATTCTGTTTCTAGTTATTCTTAATACAGTAGACTCCCTCAAATCCGCACAGCTTGGGAACCGAGGTTGTGCGGATTTTAGAATTTTGCAGATTTCTGGTCGTTGATTTGTTTACATTTTTGAAACATTAATTTGATTGGTAGTTAAGCAAGAGAAATTATAATGAAAGCTTACAATAAAGTAAAACATTAAAATAAGTCAAATATTAAAATAATTTATTAGTTTAAACGTAAATTACTATTAAAATAATTATGTAAAATAAAAATTTATAAAAATATTATTACCGATGAAATTGATTAAGTTCGATTCCAAAAGTCCTATGCTGCCATCTAGTCGTAAAGCGATCGTAAGATCGATACGTCATTATTCGCCAAGAAAAAGGTAAGTTACATATTTAAATAAATAAAGATGAATAAAAAGTAAACTATTAATGTAACTGTAGTTAAATATAATATGTATAAAGTAAACAAAAGACCGGTATTTCAAACTAGTGATGACACAAGAAATAGGGAAAGAAGCAAGGAGAACAGTGTTAATGCTATTACGAGTATATATAGCTTATTGTGCTCTCTGTAACTTTTTTCATTGTTTTTTAGAATCTTGATTGCTTTTCTTATACAGCTTTGTATGTTTATAAATAAATTTGTCTATAATTTAAAAAAAAATTCCGCGAAAAATAATTTAAAATAGCGTTCCGGTTCGTGTATTTTTCCATTTCAAACCCTGTAATTTTTTATATAGATACGCTAATTTATATCAAAATCAAAAGTAATGTAAATTTATTTAGTAATAAATCAGCTGTAATAGCCAAAAGAGAATGATTAACAAAAAATTTAGTAAAAAAAAAACATTGCAGTAGTCGCTGATTTCGGCGCCATCTTGAATTTTGTTCCTGCAACTTAACTGTAAATTTCATTGTTCACATCTGAAAAAATATGCAGATTTTAGGCGTTCGTGGATTTTAGGGTTGCGGATTTAAGGGAGTCTACTGTATCTTTATAAGTTGACTGTTAAACTTATAAGGGGGATAAGGTTTTTAAAAATATGTTTTAAAAGTTTTTTTTAAGTATTCGGTTGGCCGAATATTTCGATATTGGGCCAAACCGAATATTCGGCAGGCCGAATAGTTTGCTATTTGGCTAAGCCGAATATTCGGTATGCCGAATAGTTTGATATTCGGTAACATTACCGAATAGATACCGAATATTCGGTGCATCCCTAGTGTACATATATATAATGTACATATATATATATTAATTAAATTTGAAATTTATTCGTGGACCTTTTAAAGACAATTTTTGACAATTCAAAACAGTAGCAAAAAAAAAAGGAGAATTGACACATAACATGTACAATTATTAACCAATATAAAACATTCTTCAACCCTCTAATTTATTCCAATACCTAAAATCTGTATAAAAAAAAAAAAAAAAAAGTTTATTGGTTACTGTAACAATTCATTGAATAATGCAAAACATTTCATATTTATTTTGTAACTGTACCTTATTTTCTTTTGATTAAAAATAAAAGAGAGAAAAATACAAAGAGAGGTACAAAAAACGATACAGGATTTCTTAACAGAAGACTTATGTATAATTGACACTCCATTTGCATGGGGGGGGGGGGGGGGGGGGACTTTTCCGATTCTGTGCAACCTTGATAAAAATTCTTATGTGCACCTTCAACCACTGTTTATTCTGAACGTATATTTTCAGAGGTAGGCCAAATTTATAGTAGTAAAAGAAATGATAATGTCTACTGATAATGTAGAACGTTTGGCGTTTTTGAAACTTAATAAATTTAATTATTAATTTTTTTAATACATTTGTTGTATTTTCAGTTTCTTTATCCAAAATAATAGTATTTTCTGTTTTCTTAAATACTTAAAAAGAACTTATTTTTATTTGTATAAATGTGAAACTAAATTTTAATCTGGAATTATTTTATGAAGGTTTTTGTTCTTAACTTTTTCTATATTTTGTAGACATATTGTTAAATACCGAATAAATAGTTTTATGAATTATTGCATATATTATACATTGATATTCGAATAACTTTCTACAGATCAGTTTTAAATTCATATGCTTAAAAAATCAAATTCTTACAACTACTCGGTATTGGCAGAGTACTCGGCCGAAATTTTGCCATTTACCGAGTACTCGGTACAGTTTTAGTACTCGGCTACTCGGCCAAAGTACTACTCGGTACACCACTAAAAGTAAACTTAAAAGTTAATTCAATTGGTTTAATTATATT
The DNA here is from genome assembly GCA_963932465.1 of Maratus speciosus. NCBI lineage: Eukaryota > Metazoa > Arthropoda > Arachnida > Araneae > Salticidae > Maratus > Maratus speciosus. The sequence goes on along the minus strand of OZ010796.1, from coordinate 131,872,014 downwards.
CATTAGTATAAAGTTAAAAATATATTTTTCTTTGAAATAATTTTTTACTTTCTTGGTGCTCCAGTTCATATCGATATAGTCATAAGAGAACTTATGTCATATGTTGGAAAGACTTATTTTATGGTTTTAATTTTATCTTTGTTATGATCTAAATATGTTTTAATAAAATTGTTATTTCTTATAATATGGCTTGGCTTTTCTTTAAATATTCTTTTGCAGATTGTTTTATATTGCTTTATTTCACTAGCAAATTATGAATGTTTTTTTTCCTTTTAGATAAAGTTTTTATTATATTTTATATAAACCTAACAAGCATAACTGATAAGTAAGTTGCAATCAATAAATAACAAATGAAAAAAAAAAGTCTGATTTGCATTGGCAGATGATAAATAAAGACATAAATTTTCTTTAAATTTCATGCCTTGGTTGAAAAATGGTCACATGAATCCGATAGGATCAAATATTTTGGTGGCAGTTTGGAGAACATGCCTTTTGGTAAATTCCAAGCTATCACCAATTGACACTATAGATGCCAAATCTATGGCCAGAAAATCCTCTTAAATATTCCAGTTTAGCCCCAATACTTTAGATTCTGCACAATTTTCATAAGATCGTGAAAAACACGAAATTTTCGTCGAAAGATTGCAAAAAACACGCAAATTTCGTCAAAAGATCAAGAATAACATGTGAATTTCGTCAAAGGATCGTGAAAAAAAAAAAAAAAAAACATGAATTTTGTCAAAAAAGTGCTAACTTCATCAAAAGATCGCGGGAAAATGCTACTTTCGTTAAAAGATCGCGAAAAACAAGTGAATTTTGTCAAAGGATTGCGAGAAAAAACATGAGTTTTGCCAAACGATCGCTAATTTCGTTAAAAAACGAACAAAACGGGGTCAAAAGATCGTGAAAAAACACTTTTTCGTTAAAATAACATGGGAGAAAAGCCCGCAAATTTCATCAAAAGAGCGCGAATAAAACTCAAATTTCGTCAAAAGATTGCGAAAAACATGAATTTTGTCAAAGGATCACAGAAAGAAAAAAAGTTAATTTTGCCAAAGGATAGCTAACTTTGTCAAAAAACGAACATAACACTGTCAAAAGATCGTGAAAAAATGCTCGTTAAATTATCGCTAAAAAAAACCGCAAATTTCATCAAAACGTCGCAAAAAACACGTGAATTTCGTCAAAAGATTGCAAAAAATGCTCTAATTTTGTCAAAGGATCGTGAAAAAAACGTGAATTTCGTCAAAGGGTCGCTAATTTCATCAAAAAACAAACAAAACTGGGTCAAAAGATTGTGAAAAAGCGTGCATTTCATTAAAAGATTGCAGCAAAAACCTCAAATTTCTTCAAAAGGTCGCAAAAACCCGCAAATTTCGTCAAAAGATAAACATATATAAGATACACAAAATGTAAATACATTGCTTACAGGTGTTAAGTATGATAAAATCCTTTAAAAAACACATTAAAGTCATTTAAAATCCATAACGTTTTCGACCGACACTTACTCTGTCATCCTCGGGGGGGAAAACTAACAGCTGTTCTGTCTCCACGTCTCTAGCCTTGTCCGGAACAGACCATTTCATTTCAAGGGTGGATTGGAAAATAAATGTGGGGGAACAGAAATGCTATTCTTTTATCAAAAAGTAGTGGTGTACAGAGTAGTACTTTGGCAGAATACAGAGTAGTTGTGTAATAAGAAAAAAATGCTGATGTGCACATAATGTGAGCTTAGTAGGTGTACACACACACACATATATATATATATATATATATATATATATTAGTGATGCAACGAATAGTGGTTTGGCCGAATACCGAATATTCGGCTGCCGAATAATGAATTTATTTTTCCTAAAAACAAAATATAGTATGCATTATATGCACAATTCTTGTATTTCACAATTAAAATGTATTGTCTTCTTTTAAAAAATAATTTCTATACAAATTTTTAATTTTTTAAAGCATTATTTTACTCTGAAAAAATATTCGGCTATGTTCGGCCTAAAAATTGCCTCAATAATATAATTCAACCCCCCCCCCCCCCCCCAAAAAAAAAAAAAAAAATCTTCGCAAAAGTTCCTCATCAAGTACTGTCTAGTTACATTTTAATAGATATTATGTGTGTTGTTGATACATTTTAAAATAATGACAAAATTTTAAAAGTACTAGGAAACATAAGTTTCAACTTTCAGATGAAATAAAATAAAAAATAAGAAATCTTAATATCTTAAGAAAAACCACTGATAGAAAGGGTGAAATGAATATCCTCTAAAATAGTAGAAAGAAATCATTGTAGACTTTATAAAGCTCACAATTAACCCTTTAACCGTCTGGCCCGGAATTTTCCGTTCCTAGAAATCATGTTAAAATGGCTGTAGACCAAAATATTTTAAACAGATTTTTATTTTTAACCTTATATAGAAATTAGAGATATTAAAGATATTATAGCATCAAACTGAGATTTAAAAAATATATATCCTGGGATTTACAAGCATTCTTATAAAATTACTGCAAAACCCTCGGACGGTGAAAGGGTTAACATTTTTTTTTTTTAAATCTTTATTATTATTTTTTTTTCTTTGCTGTCAGCAGCAAAGCCTCTACAGAAAGTGCCCCTCAATGTGAAGAAGTAAAAGAAATTAGTAATTTTCTTTCCCAGCCACTACTAGAAAGACAACAGTGTCCTTTGGAGTGGTGGGCGAAAAATTCGGAAGACTTTCCAGACCTTTCACAATTAGCCAAAAAGTACCTATCTGCACCAGGAAGTACCATATATAGTGATAGATTATTTTCAGAAGCAGGTAACATTTACAAAAAAAAAAAGAGAAAAGAAATAGACTATCATCTGAGAATGCTGAATTATTATTATTTCCGCATCACAATCTACATTTATTGAAAACATTTTAACTGTTTTTTAAGGTAAATATAAACATTACAATGCTATTCTTGAAAAAAATATCTAAAATATAAATGCATTACTAATTAAAAGAATTTATTATTTACATTTCTTTCATTATTTAATAAGAAATAGTAACACACTTAAAAAAAATCACTTAAATTATATTAAACATTTAAGCGTATCTTACTAAAAAAAATCCTTTAAGTATTGCAACATATACGACTTAAATATCTTATATATATAATACATCTATATCTAATCAATTATATATTTATGTTCTTTATAGGTATAATTCAAAATATTATTGAAAGAAATATTTTTTATGTAACAAGGGATAAATGTTAAACTTAATTTAAAAAAAAAAAAAAAAAAATGAATTATTTTGTACAGCTGTATTAAAACAATTTTAAAAAGTTATACTGTGTAAATGTAGAAACATTTATTACAGTACTATTATTCGGCCAAGGCTGAATAATGGACTTGATATTTGGCCAAAGCCGAATATTCGGCAGACAGGCCGAATGGGTCGAATATTCGGCTTCGGCCGAATATTCGTTGCATCTCTAATATATATATATATATATATATATATAACCAATAATTAAACATAACCTACCACCATCAGAAACCGTAATATTATGAATTAAAGCTGTAAGTATTTAAAAAAAAAAAAAAAGTAAATTAATTATAAGAATTATTATGGAAGAAAAATAAGAAAGTGGACACCGACAAATAATGGAAATGCTTATATATTGAATTACGTTTTCAAGGGCACAGAATTCAATGATATAAGCAAAATGGTTGTTTTCTGTGGGAAAAATAAGCTAAAGCTAAAAGTTATTTTCCCCTGTGCCCAAACAACCATTAAAATCAAGTGAATTGATTAAAAATGAAAACAGAATAGAAACAAATAATATGAAATGGAAAAATCAATAAAACCTATTTAAATATTTATAGGATATAAAATGAAATAATAAACACCATACCGATTAATATTTTAGAATAAATCCACGCGCACATGGCACCCATAATATCGTAAAGATTAAGGTGAATAAAACAGTTAAGAAATCACAGTAATTGATACCATAGGATGCAGTTAATACATATTGAAATAAATGTTAAATAACTTTTAATACAATATAAAATAATATAAATAGAAAGTAATTACATAATTAAAATGCCCTATTAAATTAATTAAAAACCGTTAAACAATATCGTCAAAATGTAGCTAAAAATTCCCCCTGGTGTAGTAAATTATAACAGAAATGTAGCTGGAAAAAGTAAATGTAGAACTTATCAAAAAAAAAAAAAAAAAAATTGTGGTGCTGCCATCTGGTATTACTTTTATGATTTAATTGTCAAAAGACAAACAGTTGTAAGCAATTGAATGTAACAATTGTTTTATTAACAGCAAAACCAAACATATCCTTATATATAGATAATTATAAACTGAATATAAACCACACAATGTATTTTTAAAAAACTATTGTTAATAAAATTTAAAAAGCATACAAAATATTCTATTAGCTAACTTATTTAAACTACACTAAGAATTTAAATAATTCTAGAACATCGATAATATATAGCATATAGCTATATGCTATAAAACAAAATAAATTCATTAATAATTAATATAAATAATTATTAAAAATATAAAAATCTTTAATAAAAACTATTATATATAAGATAATTATAAAATGAACAGGAAATAAAAAACATATGGTTGTATAAAGAAGGTGAACAGATACTTAAATTCCGATTACCTAAAAAGCACAAATATAGTGTGTGGATTATTTTATACATCCATAAAAATCCTAAAAGTATGAATGTGGGACATTCAAAAACATTAAACCGATAATAAATTTTATAACACTAAGTGAAAATAAATAAATATTAAAATTAATAAGAATAGAGGAATAATAATAAGAATAATTACCCAATTTTAATACATACAGTATAACTTTATTTATATTAAATATACTTATATGTATATTAATCACTATAAAAATGGCATACTATTAGTAATATATATATATATATAATATATATAAATACATCTGTGTATATATATGTATACCTGTGTATACCTACATATATGTAATATACATATATAAATTAAATTTGAAATTTATTTGTGCATCTTTTAAAGACAATTTTTGACAATTCAAAACAGTAGCATTAAAACTGTAGCAAAAAAAAGAATTGGCACATAACAAGTACAATTATTAACCAGTATAAAATGAAAACATTTTCCAACCCTCTAATTTATTCCGATACCTGAAATCTGTCTATCAAAAATAAAAATGTTTATTGGTTACTGTAACAATTCATTGAATAATGCAAAACATTTCATATTTATTTTGTAACTGTAGGGGAGAGTTGGGAGGAATGGGACAGTGGGAGGAGTGGGACAGCAGCATTTATGTCCAAAATAACTGTTAGAATTAAGTTCTAGTTTGTCCACTAGATAAAGCATCTATAGCCTCATGTTTAATTCTAATTGTTACACCAGCTGTATTATTGTTTGTATTTAAAAGGGAAAATTTTATTTTCATACCTCAGAAGTAAGTACAAATTCTTATTCTTTCAATGATTTTTTTCAATTATATTATATTTAAAATAAAAATATTATAATTGTATAATAAACTTAAAGATATAGTGTTTGTAAACTAGCAGCCAAATAAAGCATAAATGTAGCATGATATATATGATAAGCCTTTTTAAAAAATATTCAGCAGAGGGAGGAATGGGACAGCATCAATGAGGGAGGAATGGGACATGTTCTCAAACACCTTTGAGTCCTTCCGATATGCACCCTTATCCCAAAGCATTTCCACAAAAACTATAAAGAAAGACAGAAAAAAGGAAAGATAAAAAATCATTACTGACACACCAGAAAAAGAAGAAATTGAAAAAATAGCCACTGATAAAAAGCAGAAGAGATTGTGTAAAAAGAAAACTCTTAAGGTGAAAAGGAAGAATCGGAAAAAAGCAAATGAATTATCTGATGATTCCATTGATGGGAAATTTTTGTTGCGTGACTCTACAGATGAAGACTTTTGATTTGATTACTCACAATGATAATGAAATTGCTGAAGAATTCGATTGGTTAACTGATGATCCAAAATTAGGATAAATGACTTTGTAATTGTTAAAATTTTGACGAAGAAGACAGTTGTTTATTATATTGGCAGAGTTGAGGATATAGACAGTGATAAGGAGTTTATCGTATTCAAAAATGATGAAAAAGAAAAATTTCACTTCCCACAAGAAAATGACTTCAGTGAAGTAGAGAAAAGGGATATCATAATGAAATTGCCTCAACCACAAATAATTTGTGGTACCAGCCGAGCCCAGTCCTACTTTGCTTTCAGTGTTGACTTATCAAAATACAATATGTGTTAATTTAATTTTTATCAAACAGTGTCTATTCCTCCCTCATGTGCGTCCCATACCTCCCTCATATGAGGGAGGTGTGGGACAAAAATGTTAACATTTTAAAATGTGCAAATAAAAGCCAGTTGTTTGTATTTCACAGCGTTTGTATTTTTTAAACATAGCTTAAGTAACATATTAGATTTTTATAAGCTATACTCTTGGTAAAACATAAGTAGTGAATTAAAAAATAAATTGTGAAATCTGTCCCACTCCTCCCAACTCTCCCCTACCTTATTTTCTTTTGATTAAAAATAAAAAAGAGAAAAATAAAAGAGGTACAAAAAGCGATACAGGCTTTCTTAACAGAAGACTTATGTAAAACTGATTTTTTCTATATTATGTAGATATGTTGTTAAATACCAAGTAAATAGTTTTATGAATTATTGCATATATTATACATTGATATTCAAATAACTTTTTACAGATCAGTTTTAAATTCATATGCTTAAAAAATGAAATTCTTACAACTACTCGGTATTGGCTGAGTACTCGGCAAAATTTCACCGAGTACTGAGTACTCGGCAAATTGGCCGAGCACCGAGTATTTACCAAGTACTCGGTACACCTCTATCAAAAAGTACAGGTTTATTAACTATGTATTAATTCTTTCCAGACTGCGTGGGGGGTCATTTTCAAAATAAGGTACATTTTCAGCAATTTTTTTTTAAATTTTAAAGTATAACTTTTTCCACAAATTATTTTACTATGATTTAATAAAAGATACTTGTAACTCAAATAATGCAGTGGCTGAGCTTAACTGACTCATTAACACAAATACATTAATTACTTAAAAGTAAGTATTAGTTAGACCAATGACATGCGTTACGCCAGTGACATTTTGCATTAGACTGTTGACATTTTTGTTTTAACCCAAAGACATTCTTTATTAAAGCTGTGAATAGTCATAATATTATTATTATGACTTTTAAATACATTTTCTACATGAAATTATTTTATTGTTTAACATTGTGCCACTGGCATAACGGGATTTGTCTCTAGTTTAACAAATATATTGTTAGGCCAGTGACTGTTAGACCAGTGACATTTCTTAAGAAATTCATTTTTATTCCTCATTTAAAAATAGTAATACAGTAGAAGATCTTTATAACGCAAACCTAAAAACACAAGCTTGTGCGTTATATAGAATTTTACGTTATATGGATCACATCATTAAATTTACCTTGTAAATATGGCCAAATATGTTTGAAACATATCAAAATACATTAGAATATCTTTATACCACATTCCTTGTTACCAAGAGTTATCCAAATAATAAATTTTTGCATAATATAGATCAGACATTGTTAAATTTACTTTATAAACATGATCTAAAGATAACTGACCAAACCATCCCTTATATTAGACATTTTCAAAAATGTTTATTGTAATAATAGCATTTTTTTCATTAAAAAGGTCTTGAATTAGAAGATGAAGTTGAACTAATGTATCAAATTTAGTCCTCTAGAGAGTAACAATATTTTTAGAATGTGGAAGTGCAGGTGCTTTTTAACTGCAAAATTCATTGTTTACATCTGAGAAGTTGTGCGTTATATGGAGAATTGCGTTATATAGAGTTGCGTTATAAAGATCTTCCACTGTATTATGATTTAGGGTGTTAAGCAGTACTTTTTACTGTATTATTATAATCTTTTTATTAAATTGATTTATCTGTTTAATAGAATATTCATTAGACCAGTGACACATAATAAAAGAACTTCGGTAATTTAGGAACATTTTTTTCTTTTTTTAAACAGTAGACCTCATGGGAGCAGCTAGTTTTTCCACCATTTTATTTACAAACAGTTTTGCTAACATAAAAAAGCAAATTCCTTCAACTTTTATCATCAGAGTAGTATTTAAAACTGAAAAATATTAGTTGTTAGACCAGTGACACAAAACATGCAAGACAGTCTTATTTCATAAAATTATTCCATATTAAAATCAATTTTCAGACATTGCTATAAGTATTCAAAATTTACTTTGTTTTCAAAATAAAATTGCCCAAATGAATGAAAATAGTGATTACTGATTAGAAATTATAACATGTTAAAAATCAAAGTTTGGATCTGAGACAAGCATCGTTCCCACTGAAAAGTCAATCATTTATTTTTATTTTTTAGGTAATTTATTTTTACATAAATTACTTGCTTTAACACTTGGATTATTAAAAAAGAAATAAAGAATAATTATGGGTTTCAAATTTTTATCTATTTCTAATGTTACAAATTTTAGAACAGTAAGACACTAAATTGTACTTATTTTGAAAATAACCCGTGGATATCATATGATAATATATCGTTACAAACCATTTCTTTATTAGATATTATTTCCAGAGATTCTCTTATGATAGCTTCTTGGTGGTTACTTGTATGGAAAATAATTTTGGCTCTATTGAAATCTACTTTTATAGGTTGAATTTGTGCTAATCTTGCTAATGCAGTATGGGGTCTATTCAATCTCAGATCTGCTTCATGTTCCTTAATTCTGTCACGAAATTTTCGCAGTGTCATACCTATGTACATAAATCTCTATTTTCTTTTTTGAAGGGTATAATATATACTCCTGATCTATTGATGGCTTGGATAGGGTCAATTTTCGCATTTAACAAATCCTTTAATTTCAGAGGAGGGACTGCGATTAATGTAATACCAAACTTAAGGAGGGAATGCCTCATACTCTCAAAAAACCTTGATGTAATTAACTTTACAGAATTTCGAACTTTTAATTGGGACTGTACTTAGTTTTTCTTCATTTTTCCTTTTAAATCTGTTTGATTTTTTCAATGAAATGAGATTGAACAGATTTCTCGGCTGCTATTTTTCTAATTATATCTATTTCTTCATTAAGGAAATGGCTTGAACAAACTTCAAATGCTCTTTTTATATAAAAATTAAAAGGCACTGACTTGTAATTTATAGGTGAGCTGCAGTTAAACGGGATAGTGGGATTAGACCTGTTAACTTTCGTAAAAACTTTGCGATAGAGAGACTGCTTATCCATACCTCTGATTAGTTGTACAACTAATCAGAGATATGGAATGAGAGATGATGAATGCAGAGATATGGTTGAAAACGTTATAGATTTTAAATGGCTTTAATGTGTTTTTAAAGGATTTTATCATACTTGACACCTGTAAGCAATGTATTTACATTTTGTGTATCTTATGTATGTTTATTAATAATCAAGGTGAATTATGCACTAAAATTTCAACTTTCTATTGAATTCGTCAAAAGATTTCGAAAAACACGCTGATTTCAACTAAGGGTCCGAAAAAAAATGCGAATTTCATTAAAGGATTGTGAAAGAATGTGAATTTTGTGAAAGAGTTGTGGAAAAAACGCGACTTTCGTCAAAGAATCTCAGAAAAAAGCACGACTTTCGTCGAAAAATCTCAGAAAAAAACGCGACTTTCATCAAAGAATCTCGGAAAAAACCCGCGATTTTCATCAAAGAATCTCGGGGAGAAAACCCGCGACTTTCGTCAAAGAATCTCAGGGGGGAAAACCGCGACTTTCGTCAAAGAATCTCGGGGGGAAAAACTGCGAATTTCGTCAAAGAATCTCGGGGGGGGGGGGGGAACCACGACTTTCGTCAAAGAATCTCTGAAACAAACCGCGACTTTCGTCAAAGAATCTCTGAAACAAACCGCGACTTTCGTCAAAGAATCTCTGAAAATAAACCGCGACTTTCGTCAAAGAATCTCTGAAAATAAACGCGACTTTCGTCAAAGAATCTCGGGGGAAAAAAGTGACTTTCGTCAAAGAATCTCGGAAAAAAAAGTGACTTTCGTCAAAGAATCTCGGGGAAAAAAAGTGACTTTTGTCAAAGAATCTCGGGGGAAAAAAACCGCGACTTTCGTCAAAGAATACCAAAATGATGTTTTGATGCTCCAAAATAGTTATTTTCTACTCCAAAATGAGCATTTTTGCTGCTCCAAAAAGACTTTTTTCTGCTCCAAAATGAGGTCCACGCTGTTCCATCACTGATTTATATAAAAGTACATAAATATAATTTTATAACTATGATTTTGTCATATACATTTATATGTAATGAAATTTAACGATCGTTTAATGACGGTTAGTACAAAATTTAAACTGATTAAAATTGCTTTAAACTGAAAGTTAAGGTCCGATTCTGAGCGCTGCCGATTTTTTTTTCGATAGTGTTAGTGTTGGAGACTATATGAGAAAAGTACTGTTGTCATAGAAATGACGACTTATTTAATTTCGAAATATATAATGAAATAGTGCTTAATTGGACAGTTACATTCAGTGACCCGGAGCCGAACAATTTTTGATGCTCCAGCTCCGCTCCTAGAGAAAATACCGTGGCTCCGGCTCCAACTCGGCTCCGACTTCGCGCTTTTAAGTTGCAGATTTTAATTTACATGTTTAATTTTTTGCTCACAAATACTTTCTATCTTCATTAAAGATCTGACAAAATGCATTTTTCTTCTCATCAAACTTGAAATGCTTGTTCAGAAAATATGACATCTTTTAGCTTTTGCTTTTAAAATAGAAAGTTTGGTAGAATTTTAAACACAAAAATCTTAAATTTCTTCTACATTTTTTGAACAGCCAAAATTGCACGACTACACATGTAAACAACAGGCGGCCATATTTGTTTTCAAATAGTGTTGTCACTTAGTTAGAGTAGAAAGTAGAAGTAAAGTAGTGTTGCCATTTTTTGAGAAGTTTTCCTTCTCTAATAATAATAATAATAATAAAAACCTAAAAAATGATATAATTAAAATACTGAATAATGATGCAATTAAAATATTTTAAGCCTAGAAATTTAAAAGACAATTAAAAGAATATTAAAAACTAAAGGAGCCCTGGAGCTGGGGAAAATTTAGGGCTCCAGCTCCGGAGCGCTCCGGCTCCAGCTGCGGGTCCCTGGTTACATTTAAAGTGCACTTAAATTTATCCAGCCGGTGAAACCGTCCCAAAATTAAATAACTTCATCAACGCACAACTTGTATATATATATTACATAAGCTTATAGAAAAAAATAACAAAATATTTCATTGTTTAAATTCCTTAAGTACCGCGCATTCGAATAATCATTTAACAAGCAATTTTCAGATGCATTAAAATATTCGCGTTTGGTGAGGGAAAGTTTTACCCGCCAAATCATGTGCACATTCGTCTTTTAGCTTCAAATAATCGAAAATATTTTATTTTTAGCTCACAGGCTATCAAAGCCTGAGAGCTTATGTGCCTGTCGGTTCTGTATGTACGTAACGCGATAACTCTTGATAGAAACATCCCATTTGCTTCAATTTTTTTTTCTTGTTTCATTCTGATGTGCCGCTTCCCTGATTAGTTTTGGGGGCTCATTGGTTAAGGATAAAGGGAAAAAAGGGGAGTTAGTCTACCCCCCACCCCCCCTTAATTCAGATAAATAGGTTTTTCAAGAAGAATTATTCGATTTGCTCCGAATTTGGTAAGCTGGTTTATTATGTTAAGGAACTTCCCTGATTAGTTTTGGGAGTTCATTGGTTAAGGATAAAGGGGGAAAAGGGGTGCAACGCGATTTACGCTTTGTTTGTATCGTAAATCAGTAAATGGATCTTCAGCGAGGCACCGCAAGTCCAGCTTTACTGGCACTCGCGTTTAACATTCTATGTTGTCTGGCAAGTAGAAAGTGCCAACAAAAGTGTCTGTCATTTTCATAATATTTTTTTCTAAGCATAAATATTATTCTGTCTCAATCTCAGCATGCCTCATATACCTTTTTTGGGTAGTCAAAAAATGGCACTTGACACATTATTTTCGATATTTTCAAATTCTTAATATTTATTTTCAAAATATCACCATGTGAGATAATTTTGATATTTTCCACATTCAAAGCAAGTGTAAATGAAATTTCCACATGTTATTGACTGTATCATTCTATACATAATTTACTTTTGTCTTTGGCAGTAACTTTTTTAGGAAAAGAAAACAAATCTTTTCCAAGCTTTATGTTTGAAACTTTTATTTTTAAACGTAGAACTAATAATTATGTTACAGTTAATTCAGAACGGCCATTGAAAGATAAAATGTAATTTTGATAATTCTTTATATATAGCCAGAGTTCGTTGATATATATCAATGGATATATATCCAATATTTATATTCAAAATATCAAAATTTTTGATATTTTCATATTACTTGATATTTATTTTCAATATATCAAGATGTTTCATATTTTCTGCATTTGATATTTATTTTCAAAATATGAATGTGTGGAAGATATTTTTAATATTTTCAGCCATTCGTAATATTTCAGTGTAAATAAAATAAATTTTCAACTGTTATTGACTATGAATCTGTAGATACAGAACTTTTGTCTCTTCTGGATGTGACTTTTTTAGCCAAAAGAGAAAATAAATATATTTTTGAAGCTTTTATTTTAAAAATGTTGAATGTGGGAATGTTGTATGTGGGACATAATTCAGAACAACCATTGAAAGATGAACTAACTTAAATAAGCAGTTATATACAGTTTCATTAGAAAGGAATCTTTTCTCATGTTTTGGTCCAGTTTAGTTTAAACTATACAACATGTTAGAAAATATGAAATAAGATATTTTATACTTACATTTATGTTAAAATTTTTCAATTAAAAGAACTTTTTTGTATTTAAAATTTCTGATTTTTTTAATACTTGATCTTGATACTGAATCCTATAGTTACTTTTTTCTTTATAAAGCAAATTGTTTCAATTTTGTTCTAAGTTGGAAAAAAACAGAAAAGAAAAAGAAAAATGCATTTTTTGAATATTCTTTAAGTTTTCATGTTAAGTGCAATATATTTTAGTTTCTAATCTATATTATACTTGAAAACAGTTATTTTCAGTGGTAAGTTGGCTGCTTTGAAAATATCGGATATTTTTGATACTTTAGAAAATATCATGATATTTACAAACCCTGGCCTCAAAGATATTTTTTTGCCACAAAAATTTTGGAAATTTTAAACATTCACAGTGGGCTAAGTGCCACGATCCTTCAGCCAGACATTGTTTTGTATTCAGACATCGAAAAAGAAGTGTTACACAAATTTTCATAGTGCCTCAAATACCTGCCCTGAAATGTTCAACAGCTCTCCTACAATGGCGGATCTAAGGGGCAGGGTTTGCAAAACGGCATTATGCATCCTCCCGAGAAACGACTTGGGTCGAAGCTCAAGTCCAGCGCGACCCGACCCAGGTCATGCCATTTTAAAACCACGAGACTCAGCCTGGGTAAGGTCTTCTCTCTTTTAGAGCCGGACCATGCCCTGATTTAAAATTTTTTTGCAAATTCGAGTCGGGCCAGACTTTTTATTCTTCCAGGTCGAGCATGGCCTGGACCAGGGCTGCAGAGTCAGTGGGAAAAATGGACGACTCCTAATCCGACTCCGGGAATTTTAGATGATCCGACTACAACTTTTTCGCTCAAAAATGGGCGTGACTCCGATGCCCTGGCCTGGACTTCATTCTTCCTAAAGGTCTGCACTGCAAAAATTTCCAGGTCGTGGCTCGACCTGGATTGAAAGTTAAACGTTCGGTCCGTTTCAGCCCGTATGATAAACAGTATTTGTCCGACCGCGACCCGTGCACTTCTCCAAATTCTTTTCTTCGAGCCCAAGTTGGTCTGGCATTTTACTAATTTGTTATTCATAAAAATTATATTTATGTTGTACATTTGTTTAGCGAAATCTTTAAAAATTTAATTTAATTTGATTTGATAAGTTACAGAGATGCATTTTTAAAAATCTAATTTTTTTCTTCGTAAGAGCTTTAAACTTGTGATTTTCTTTTATCATCCGTTTCTTTCATTCTAAACTGATTTTCTTACAAGATTTTCATTTGAACATATTTGTCTAAGTAATGATTTTTATGTAGTGTTTATGTACAAAATTGCCTAAATAGTCATTAATATTAATGTTTTTTCTGTATTCATGAATTTCAAACATAATCTAAAATAAAATATGAGGATAAGTAAGCGTGCTTTATGAATAATTTTAATTGCAAAATGCAGGCTGGGCTGGAGTCGATTTTTTTAGTTTTATACCGGGCCGGGCCAATAATTTTTTATGTGGGTTGGACCTGGCAATTTCAGCCTGGTAAATCTCTAACTGACATATCGAAGCCAGCTTTAATTTATTTTTTTTTAAATGCGTCTTTCAGCCATCATCCTGTAGCTACTGAATAAACCGGGTGTCCGAAAATGGACTGACTGATTTTAAATACAATTCAATAACTTGCAAATGGCGACAGCTATTTAAAAAAAATACTTGAAGGAGGGTTATGTAAGATGTCAGGAGCAGGGGTGATTCTGTTCCGAATTTTCCGAAAATTTAACCCTCTCGCTGTGCATCCCGCGATTTCCACGGCCAATGTAAAAGTGGCAAAATTTGCGCTACCCGCAATTTCCGCAGCTTTTCTTTTTTTTTTTAATGATCTAATTCTATTTAAAAGAGAAACTCTTTCACAAAGATTTTGGACATATTTGAACTCTAAAATATATGCAGATTTGAAGTATGTAATAAACTAAATGCGCAATTTTAACCTATATCCATTTTATATATATATATATATATATACACATACACAGCGAGAGGGTTAAGGCATTCGGTTCCGAAAATTAAAAAAATTCACCAATCCGAAAATTCGGATATAAAAATAATCGTGAATTTTGAAAAGTAGTCACCATAAAAAATCTATTTCGTCAATCGTTCGCAGGAAATAACTTCAATTTCGTCAAAGAATCGCGGGAATTATATCAAAGGGTCGCAAAAGAAATGCGAATTTCGTCAAAGGGTCTCGAAAAAACTCGCATTTCGTCAAGAGATCCCGGAGAAAGCGCGAATTTCTTCAAATAATCGCGGAAAAAGCTAATTTCGTCAAAGGATTGCTGAAAAAACGTGATTTTCGTCAAAGGATCGCGGAAACGAGAATTTTGTCAAAGTGTCGCAGGAAAAAAACGCGAATTTAATCAAAGGACTACAACAAAATTACACTAATTTCATCAAAAGGTTGCAAAAAAAAAAACGTAAATTTCGTCAAACGTCAATGGAAGAAATGCGGATTTCATCAAACGGCTACGGAAAAACGCGAATTTTACCAAAGGGCTGCTACAACATGCAAATTTCGTCAAAGAGTCGTGGAAGAAATGCGAATTTTATCAAAGAGTCGTGGAAAAATACAGTGGTCTCTTTAGAAAACAGCACACATATGCTTATTATTATAGGTATAGTTTTCAATCTGAAATAATATACCGAACTAACTTTTGAAGAAAACAGGTTAACTCAAACCCAACTTGCAGGAATCTACAATCAGCTTGAAATCGACCCAAATCAAAAACAGTAAACCCGACCTGCAACAAAAATAATTAATGCCAGGAGGGAATTCCCCCCGTCCCCTCTCTGCTGTAACATGTCAGATTTTTTTTTTTCTTTTTACTGAGAATCACCCCTGATCAGGAGTTTTTTTTAACTGCGATTCTTAATTTTAGTTTAAAAGTGCAACGACAGACAATACAACGACAAGCAATAGGCGCTAAATAGGTGCCAAATTTAACGACTAATGTTTGCAGCGCCATATATCACTGCTATTGTAAAGTAAAATCGAAAATCTCCTGGCATCTTACATAATCCTCCTACAAGACTATTTTTGAAGTGAAAAGTTCTTTAGGCGCGTTGAGCTTTTTTTGAGATGGGGAAAAACCACTGATTTCGAGACACTGTAACATAACCGACATGCTAGCATTTTGACACAGACACTAGCGCGCCAAGCGGTAAATGACAGGAACTTTTCCCTCTTCAGCTCAAGCCGCAAAAGAAGAAGGAAGCTAAAACTCACTTTTTCTCCCGGCGTATTGCTAAGACAAATTATTATTTTGTTTTTCGTCAGTTAAAATGAATTATACCGTATTCGTGACCTGCCTATTTCGTGTAACTAAAAACCGATAACGCTGTATTTTATCGTGTTGATGGTCTGGTCAATGACCAACAGTATTGGCGGGAATTTCGATTACGGAAGATAAAATACGGGGCACAGATGTCAGATACGCACTTGGTTACCTAATTGACAGCAAAATGGCGTTACTTTATTTTACAAGGTAGCCCGGCTACTGTTGCTTATTTATTAATAAATTGTTCATTTACTTTTATTTTATTTTTTTTAATTGTACAATTGTTTTGTTCTATAGTTATTAATGAAATTACCGTTTATTTATTGTTGTTTACTTTTTAAAACAATAGAAAATAATTTAAAAATATATATTGTAACTGGTATTGGAAAACGGGCTTTCACCAAATTGACGTTAAAAAATCGCGCCAAACCTGGTTCGTATATCACATCTCTGCCAAATTTTCCATTTTTTGATTTTTCGACTTTTTATCCAAATTTTCCTGATTTTTTAAATTTTCCCTTTCATTGTATCCCAAACACTACCTTCATACCAAATTTCAAGATTCTAGGGATACAGGACGTACCTCTGAGTTTTGATGATCGGTGAATCAGTGTCGAAAAGGCGAAAGTTTAAGTTCATATATCTTCTGAAATAAAAAAGATAGAAACGTGAAATTTCAGCATTTAGTTCCATTTCCACATTACTTTAGATTTACGAAGTTTCAAGTTTCTGGGAATCACCAACACAAAGATATTGGGGGGTCAAAAGTACCCTGAGTTGCTTCCAGAAAAAGATGCTTACGGCTGTGCTTTCAAGACTTGGCAGGGGCACTGCCATGTCCCCAGATGCTTTCATTAGTGCTGCTACACAATTCAACGCATAAAACATTTCCTGATGATTAAAAAAACACACACGTAATTGTTGAAGTTTTCACTTTTATTGGCACTCCCGGAGTGCCACTGTTTTTTTTTTTTTTTTTTTAATTGCTGTCACCAAGTTACTGAATTTTAAAATCAATCAGTCCATTTTAAGACACCCGATATGTTTTTTAATAAGTTTCAAAGCATTCTTTAGTGAATTACAACTGATCTTAGATATAGAGAGACAAGCAGTCTTATACAAATTAGTATTTTTTACATAATCCTGAAGATTAAATATTTTTTAAGTTAAAAACTACATACAGTAAAAGCTCCATAACGGGCACGCCCAAACAATTATTTAATACTACTTTTTAGACTTTCTTTTCAAAATTAGGGTTGGTCCGAATCCTCGCAAGAGTGAAAACCCAATCCGAAACTGATCCAAACCCGAAATAATGTATGTCAATCTGCCCCAAACGCAGCTCAAAAGTAGAACTGCAAGACTTCAGGTAGGTGCAAGACTTCAGTCTCAGGACTGATTTCAGCCTTGGAGAAATTTTTGACTGACAGTAAATTCTACTTTATATACTTGAATAATAACAATTTTACTATCAAGAACTTTTAATCTCTTTATTTTATTGTAAGATATCCATTTTTAGCCATAATCCAAGACATTAAAATCTTCTTGCACCCATGAGTAGAAGTTAACCCGACCTGCAGCAGAAAAGTAGACGTCAACCAGACCTAAACCCGACCCGCAGCAAAAAAGTAGATGTTAACCCGACCTGCAGCAAAAAGTAGAAGTCAACCGGACTCAAACGCGACCCACAGCAAAAAAGTATAAGTTAACCCGGCCAGCTGCAAAAAACAGAAATCAACCGAACCCGACCCGCAGCAAAAAGTTGAAGTAACACGACCCACAGTGAAAAAAATTAGCCATGACCCGCGCATCAGATTGGAGTCTCCAAATTTCCAAAATCGCCCCCCCCCCCCTTGAGGACTCTCCAGATCCGCCCTTGCTCTCCTACTATTCGGCCCGAGTCCGACCCAGCCCGACAGAATTTCTACAAAACATGTATTTTGATCAGGGTTCGTAAATATCATATTTTCGAAAATATCAAAAATATCCGATATTTTCGATATATATCCGATATTTTCAAAGCACTCAACTTACTGCTGATAATAAATGTTTTTGAGCATAATATAGCTCAGAAACTAAAATATATTGCACTTAACATGGAAACTTAATCAAAGAATATTCTAAAAATGCATTTTTTTTCTGTTTTTTCACTTAGAACAAAATTGAAGATGAACTAATTGAAAACTGTAACAATTTGCTTTATACACTTATAAAAAACAAAAACCAAAAAAAACTAACTATAGGATTCAGTATCACAATCAAGTATTAAAAAAAAAAAATCAGATATTTTAAAAACAAAATTTTAAATGCAAAAAAGTTTTTTTAATTGAAAAATTTTAACATAAATGTAAGTATAAAATGTCTTATTTTGTATTTCCTAGCATGTTGTAACTCAACTGACCAAAACTTCAGAAAAGATTCTTTTCTTATGAACTTGTATATATGACTGCTTATTTAAATTAGTTTATCTTTCAATGGTTGTTCTGAATTATGTCCCATATAATCATTAGTTCAACATTTAAAAATAAAAGCTTCAAATCTAAAGCTTGAAAAATATATTTGTTTTCTTTTTTGGCTGAAAAAATCACATCCAAAAGTTCTTTATCTACAGATTTACAGCCAGTAACAGTTGAAATTTTATTTAATTTACACTGAAATAATATGAATTACGACTGAAAATATCAAAAATATCTTGTGCACATTCATATTTTTAAAATAAATATCAAATGCAGAAAATATCAAAAATTTTGATACTTTGAAAATAAATATTGGATTTATATCCATTGATATATATATCAACGAACCCTGGCTGTATATAAATGATTATCTAAATTACATTTTATCTTTCAATGGCTGTTCTGAATTTTAACTGCCTCTCATAATGATTTTTTCTACCTTTAAAAATAAAAGTTTCAAACAGAGCCTGGAAAAGATTTGTTTTCTTCTTTTCCTAAAAAAGTCACTGCCAGAGACTTTTCATTATCTACAGAATGGCACAGTCAATAGCAGGTGGAAATTTCATTTACACTTGCTTTAAATGTAGAAAATATCAAAATTATCTAGCATGGTGATATTTTAAAAATAAATATCAAATATACAAAATATCAAACATCTTGATATTTTGAAAATAAATATCAAGAATTTGAAAATATCAAAAATCTTGATATTTTAAAAATAAATATCGGATATATATCAAGATATATATCATGATATATATCCATTGATATATATCAACAAACCCTGATTTTGATTTTGTTAAAAGGAGAAGTTCTGACCAAAAATACTTTTTTTTTTTTTTTCATGTTTATAATCTTCATTTTTAAAGATGCGCAAAAGGTTGCGATATACATTTTTTAAATGCATCTCTATTTGTATGTAAATGTTTCAGCTATTATTAATATCGTTAATCAAAAAATTATGTATTGAAGACTTTAAATCTGAAAAATGCTATACTGTAAAATCTTCTAAGACTGAATCGTTTCGGAAAGAAAAAAAATGAGTTATAAACAAGTTCCCTTCTTCGCAGGTGTACATGTATTATATTCTTTTCTCATGTATTAGTATATTAATTTTGCATGGATCAATGAATTTTTTCGTATAAGACAGGATTCTGTGATAGGCTGATTCTTTTTCACGTTTTATTATATTTTAATATTACCTAGAAATCTACTATTCTTTAAAGTGAATAAATTTTAATGTTTAATTGTAGAATGTCGATTTAAAAATATATACTTTTTGCAAAAAATTTTGGGCCGGGTCAAATTTTACTGATATTTGCATTGTCAGGCTATGCCGAGACAATGATTTTCATATGGGCTAGATCTAGACTGGGACTGAAAATATCCTAGGAAGAATAAAACTTGTCCCGTTTCAGTACAGATAAAAGAAGTTAGGCCCAGTCTGATCCTTCAGAAAAAAGTAAGGCCCGAGCCCGGCCCAGAAAGAGTAGTTACTAGGACCGGGTGCCATGAAGGAAAACATTGGCTGTTTCAAAATAGCATTAAATTTAAATTTTTTTTTTTTTACGTCAACAAGATTTTGTTTTATGCTTGAGCTAATATTAAAATAATGAATTTTTACCTTCTAAGCTATTTTACAAGTTTTCCTTTAGCTTAAATTTTTCTTGAATTTTGTATTTCAGTTTTGGTCTCAGATTTAAATTCTGTATCTTATCAGAAGTTAGAGGACCACGCTGGCTGGTTTCGATCAATAGATCAATAGACACACTAAAAAAATATATGTGAGTTTCAGGTTTTTCTTCAATTGCTTTTATTATTATTAATATTGAAACATGAAAATTCCTGTTTTGATTTGCTCATTTCCCCCCAAAATACAGAAAATTCATTAATGTAACGTAAAAATTACTTGAAGTTGCATTTTCGTCAAATCACATGGGTGTCCCCGTAACTGCTGCATGTTACTTTTTTGTGTTAGAAACTGATTTTTTACGTATGTCTCTTTTGCTCCAAAACAGAAAAAGTTCGCAAACTGAAGCTCAATTTTTTTCAAATAATAGAAATTGGTTGCCTGTGTTTTTTACGTTTGACGAAATGTTTTCTTCAGAGTGTACGTAATAGATAGATAGTGTACTTTTTCAAAAACGATTGAAATGCAAAGTAACGAAAGAAATAAAATGCGGTATTTATAAAGTGAGCATTATTGTCATAAAATTACTGTTAATTATTTTAAAAACTGTAGTTCGACTAATTAATTTCACACCATTCCTTTATGGATAAAGTATAATTCACATACATTCGATACGAAGAAAGGAAGCTATTTAATACAGCAACCTGTTAAGATGGAACGACAAAGAATCGGGAGAACTTTCCAATTTAGACAGGTTTTAATCTTAGATAGTACATTGTTCCATTATAATTGCATAGTACTGTGTTAGCGATATCGCAAAAGTTTCCAATTTAAAGCATTATTCCATTACACTGGTTCAGTTTTAACAGGTTTTATTGTAGTGTTTAGGATATCCTGATTTTCAAGCGCCTCTCCCGCTTATTTACTCTCTCTGTCCCACTTTTTTGTGATACTAGATCTAACAACACTATTTACAAGCCAAGTTCAAGTTAGCCAGTGTTGTAGTCATAAAAAAAAAAACAAAGAGTATACGGTATAGGCAGAGGGTATGTGCTGACATCATGAATGTTCATAGCTAGGATATATGCTAATGCTTTATTTGAGAAACAGAGGGAATATGGAGCTTCTTAAAAAAAAAATCTGCTGAAAAAGACCTCTTTAAATGTTTATTTTCTACATAAGACAGAATTCATATTAGAGATATGATTGCAGACTATATTTTCATAACTGTATTACGTTATATATCTTTTGTCTTGAGTCAAGTTCAGGTTGAAGCATTTCAGTTTAGGGTCAATAGAAAATTTGTTGTAGGGTTCAGGTCTGATTTTGGGTCAATGGAAATTTTTTGGTAGGTTTCGGATTGACTTTATGCTGAATGTTTATGTCCAGTATAACACATCCCGCGCAGGAATCTATTTCAGATGAAAAACTACATGTATTTGAATATGAATGACTTTTTACATGTTTATTTTTCTACATAAAAGGTAACATTAATATTGGAGATATAATTACAGACTATTTTTCTATAATTGCATTATATTTTGGATCAATTTTCTCTGTTTCAGGTTGGGTTTGGAATTATTTTGGGTTCGATTGGATTTCGGGTGGACAGAATATTTTTGATTGGTTTCGGTTTGGGTTGCAGTTTGGTGCAGGATTGCAAATTTTATTTCTTACCTGGGACGGACCCTAGTTAGGTGTAACGTTTAACTGCTAGTTTTCACGATGACACTTTCACTAACAAATTTTAATAATTATAAATTATAATAATTTTTGATAACTTCATGCTTTTTCGATAGAGATTTGTCTGCTGATTTTTTTTTTTTTTTTTTTTCAGTTACGTCCGACATTAAAATACATGGTCAACCCAGCCTGAACACGAACCGCGTTAAAAAAAAAAATTGGTTACCATCTTACCTGATGTGGGACTCTTGTTTCTAGAACTTTGCATTTTCTTAAGGGGCAGGTGGTCTGAAGTGGTTCAACTCATAAACAGAGAGCTGCCATACTTTATCGCTCACACACTGCTGTGTATGTGCCATATACGTGCAAGTAAAAATTGTAATATTGAATGACCTCTTATTAGGACTTTGCTGGTTGGAAGATGAAGGGTACGAAGCAGTTTTTCCTTTCGGGTAATACTCAAAAGCGTGGAAAGTTTCTCTTGCGGATTCGTCCGGCTGTAAAGATTAGTTGACAAGTGAGGTGCTACAAAATAACTTTAAGAGGTTTTTTCACTTTATTTATCTACAATATTCTTTGACGGGCTTCGAAATTTATGTTTCGAATAAAAATCTTTTGTCCCTCTGCAATTCATCTCTAATTTAAATTCCACTGTGAGTGTTAGAGATCCGTGCATTTCGGGATATGCCAAAACGCGAAAATTTAATGTTTCTCTCGTGATTAACCAACATATTCCATCTGTTATTAAAAAAAAAAAAAAAAAAAAAGGTTCATTTACTCCACTAATAAAGGAGAAAAGTTACCATGACATTACCGTGCAGGAAAAAATTCTGAAGTCCAGTGAATACAGTCCGGTCCGTCCTGAATCTACAGAAAAAAATTTAAAACCCGGATGTGTCCCGGGAAGAATGAAGTTCAGGACCTGACCAACTTTTCAAAAACTAAAATTTAGCCCAAGCGCATACTGAGTTTTCAAATAAAATTATTTCATTAAACTTGGCCCGGGCTTAAACTTTTACCAATCTTGGGAAGTGTTGAATTCAGAGGGTGGTCCAGGAGGACATTCCTCCTCAGAGCAATGATATCCCCCCCCCCCTCCCTCCTGGAGAAAAATGTCTGAATTTAACACTGTTCGGGACAGGCCCGGGCTCGTGGAGGCCTCGAATATACATTATGAATTTGGCCACCCTGTCAGGGATATTGTGCCACCCCCACCTCCCGTCGGGCAAGTTATGGAGCTGCCCCTGGCTTGTATATGCTGGAAAAGGGGCTGTGCGTATATAACGTTATCAATTTAGGGAGGAAGGGGGTGTCTGGCACTTGTTTTCAGAAGATATCTTTGTGGGAAGGGGGTTGCTTTTTATCATTTTTGATCCAACCAAACTTTTCTTTTTTCAGAAACTTTTCCTTTACATCCAAATAGTCTATTATTTTTATTATTATTACTTTCTTCTATCTTTACAAGAAGAAAGTATTGGATTCGTGAAAATTTTTGACTTTCTGTTTTCGACGGATTTACACGTTTTAAGGGTCAGAGATTCCAAAAAACATGTTTTTACAAAATGTCTGTCTGTATGTATGTGACACAAATATTGTGGGCGCTCTATCTCAAGAACTAATTCACATAATTTAATAAAAATTCATATACAGTTAGTCCCTGATATAAATTGATGCTGATTAGTTTTTGGTGTAGATCGCTACACAGGTGGTGCTGCTATGCATCATTTTTCATGATTTCCACTATAGCTCAATCTCCAGAATTAATGCACGGATTTTCATCAAACTTCAGATTCAGTTAGTCCTTGACATGAATTGACATTTTATACATTTTGGTGTAAATCGCTCAACAGGTGGTGCTGCTATGCTGCATTTCTTGCTATTTCCACTATAGCTCTATCTCAATAACTAATGCACAAATTTTCATCAAACTTCAGATTCAGGTATACCTTGATATCATTTACTGCTGTTTATATTTTGGTGTAAATCGCTCAGCAGGTGGCACTGCTATGCTAAATTTTTCAGAATTTCCGCTATAGCTCTATCTCAAGCACTAATGCACAAATTTTCATCAAACTTCAAATTCAGATATACCTTTATGAATTGGTGCTAAATTGATGTAATTTCTTGTAGTATTTAAATGATTTAATTGACGTGATTTATAAAGAAGAAAGTTTCGTGATGGCCACAACATACTAGTTTTTTGTTTTTATGAAAATACAAATCTATAATTAAGGCCATTAAGGCAGACATTCAGTTGTGTGCTAGGGCGCACTAAATGGGCCAGAAATCCTTGTTCCCGAGTGAAATCGCAAAAGTGCTATTCAGATGTCCATTTAGCGTGCCCTAAATAAAGATTCGTGCTCGAATTTAAGGAAAGCTAAAACGCTGTCCTTAAGTTAAGGATTGGTAGTTTTCGACGCCATTATTTTCTTCGCGCATTTTTTAAAATTGATATTTTTGATTATTTATTGCACAGAAATATAAAAGAGGTTTAATTAAAGCAATAAATTTTTGTTGCATTCATCAAAAATATCTTAAAGGTTTTTGTGGAATCATAAAGTATGTAAAGAAACTGTATGTTATGTATTAATGTATACTACAGATCTGTAATCGGTATGTATTGCTTTTATTTATAATCTTTAGAGTTTTCTGATCATATTAACATGTAATCTTATATTTGATCACGTTTTTGTAATTTAAATTTATTATTTTTTTTTTTTTATCTGTGCCCTTGTGCAAATTTGAGATATCCTAACCATAAACTACCGTATAGTTTCGTGTTTATACATAACTAAATTTATTTCATTGCTTGTCTCGATGCTATAAACTATTTATTTTATCGACAGATCGAATACGCTATGTACTGAGTTTTATATTTTCTGTATTAAATATTTTATACATTCATTTAGCATGAAGTTTGCTTTTAATTATCGTTCTAAAAAAGTTATGCAGGTTAGTCCTATGAAGTAAAATGTATTTCTAAAATATTTCTTATTTTTATGAGATTCAATGATTTTATTTAATTCACAATGTTTCTGCATCTTGGCTTTCTTTCTTAAAAAAATAAATAAAAATAATAATAATAAATTGTAAAACTCAAGATAACTAAATTAGTATTCTTCAGACGATTATTTTATTAATAAAACATACACGTTTTATATTTTAAGAAATATTTCTGAAATACATGCATATTTTAATTTATCAATATGCAACTACCTTATTTTCTTTATGTTCCTAGAAAATGTGTTTTCATAATCCTTCACACACACACACACAAACACACAAAAAAAAAAACAGCCAATATTGCCCTTTATTAAAACATTTAATATGCAAACACAAATCTTCCCATTTCTTTCAAGTTAAATAAACATATTGTGAGTCAAAAATTTTACTTAAATGAAATTAAAACAAAACACATTTTATAAATATAGTGTTGATTTAAATTTATAAACTATGTGCAAAATAAAATCTAGTTTGTATGTATATTTATAAATAATTCCTTACAATGTACTAAACCTTTTATCTTAAACATAGATCTAAAGACTGTTCATTGAGTTAAAAAAAAATTTTGTTGTTGTTGTTTTTCATAATCTTAACTTTATGGTCTTCACAAGTTAGAATAGTCTTCAATCTACTCCGTGAACCTGTTGTGGCCAAAAAAGTGTCACAGAGTGCATGGTTTGTATTTTTAAAATCACCATTCCTCAGTGACACTTCTCCGGATAAATTATCTGCATATTGATGAAAGCTCAATCTCAATGCTTTGCAGTTCTGACTTAATTCTCCATGGTTGTGACTAGCACTTCAGGTATGGCTTTAGATGTTAATATTATATTCTTATTATGAAAAGTTACAAATGAAACAAATCTTAAAATTTTGTTAAGATTGTTTGGTACTTTTCGGTTAGCCGGGCGCCAGTATTATATATACATAAATATGTATGTATATATGCTTATTTATATACATATATATGTATATATACAACATATGTATATATATATATGTATATATACAACATATGTATATATATATATATGTATATATACAACATATGTATATATATATATATGTATATATCCATATATGTGTATATATATATATATATATATATATATATATATATATATATATATATACATGTATGTATAGCACTGGTGCCCGGCTAAACAAAAAGTACCGATTATTTTATATAGATTATAAAATAAACAACTGTCTCAGTCAACAACTGTCTGGAACAGTAAAGTGACATTGATTACCAGTTATTTTAGAAAAAAATACTGTTAAAAGTCTTTGCTGGAATATGTAGATTACTCAGCATGAGCATCCTATAACTCATGTATTTATAAAAAAAAAAACTTGTTTAAAATTTAACTTTTTTTTTGCTAAATACAGAGTAAAGTTACCCGCCTTAAGAATGGCTCATATATATTTTCCATGTTTAATACATTTTCCATGTATATTTCATTATTGTAATAGTGTCCAATTTATTAAAGCTATTAAAATTCAATGCAAAAAACCCCCAGAAAACCACTGTTAGCAATGTTACTTCAAGTAGGGGAGACGGGGGTACCTTTGATCCTTTGAACACTAAATATTTTCCTTTAAATAAATTTTTTAAATATATACGGCAGCACAGTACTACTGTTTCAATGTAACAAGAATACAAAGCTTTACTATTTTGCATGCACACTACTGTCTAAGCAAGATATGTATATTTTGCTTTCTTGAATCTAAACTTAACAAAATAAAGTTGTAAGTGTTTTGTTGATAATCTTGTATCCCTAAAATTATAATTTACTATTTAATATCTAAATAAAGATGTTAGCTTTAACTTACAAGGTTTGTTTTATTTAAATTCTCAAACCTAATTGAGTAAATAGTTGTAATGCTAAACTCCATGTGATGGGCAGTCAGATAATATAGACGAACACGCGAATGCCGTTCGCAGAAAATTTTCAAAGTTTGCAGACAGTTTTGATGGTTTTTTTTTTTTTTTTCCCAAGTTTCTTTATTTAAAAAAAGAAATTAACAAGATCCCAGGCGGAGAATCGGTGTAACGCACGTTACAGACTATTGACAAGGTCTGTAGACTATTTTTCAACTGGAGAAAAAAAAAAGTTTGCTAGAAAGTATTTGCCATGTACCATAGTACATTATTTTTTGGAAGAAGCGCCGCAGCTCATACAAATTAAAAACTTTAAAATATTGTAAGTGCGGTGCTTATGCCGGAACGGCGGGTACAATTCCCTTTTTTTTCCCTCCTGCCAGGGCCGGTAGCAGAAACGGTTCAAGCCCACGTAGCACTGGGTCAAATCACACAATAAGAAAGCCATTCATCATTCTCCCCGACCTCGCATGGGGAGAAAAACTAATCCTTTCTTTGAAATGGTGGATTTCCTTAGCGATGATCCGTATAAGCATCCATTTTGTTGCCTGGACGGAGGGGAAGTGGGTGCTTTAATTTATGTATCAAGTACACTTATGCGCAAATGTACAATAAATATGCGCCAATTCAACTGTTAGTACTATGTAGGCTTATCCAATAAAAGGAACTTATTCTGTAATCTTTCTGAGAATTTGTTTTTTCTTATACACTTTTTTCTTTGTAAATGAACTATATATACGCTAACCCTTTACGTACTGAATTATGAATTCATGAAAATTTTATCTTCTAAAGCATTTTTCGTGAATTGTTTAAACTACATTAGAAAATTTACGTAATCATTTAATACATTTTAGAAGGATTTTAGAAACATTGAAGGATTTAGAAGGATTCATTAAATTTGAATTTAAGGGATTTTGTGCAAAAATGATAACTTCTCTCAAATCTTTTATTTTAAATATTTTTCTAGTATTTTGCAGAATTAGGAAATATACAAATATAATGTTCTTACAATAGAAATATTTCCGAATTGAAAAATCCCCCCCCCCCCCCCCCAACACCAAAAAAGCTGAAAAGATGCAAAGTCAAAAGAAATCATCCTTTTAAAAATATTTTTGTTTCGTGTAATACATAATGCTTTTGGAAAAAGATAAAGTAACGTATCTATAACTCATTCTAAACTGTGTTGCAAGTAATCGATGTATCAAATGAATTTTATAACAAGTTATTTTAATGGTTTAATGGTACTTATAAGTACGGTCAGTAGATAAAGGGTTAACTAACTGTGATCTATTTTCATATGGTGACAAATTTCAGAAATAAATGATACACTATCGAGTAAATCTGAAGATATTAAGGTGCAGTCGAACAAAAGAAAGAAAAAAGGAAAGATATACATTTTAATCACCCCATTGTAAATTAAAAAAAAAAAAAAAAAGTAAAAGAAATAGACAGTTATGTCTTTTTTGAAATAGACAATTATGTCCAGAAATTATGTCTTTCTTCAATGTATGTTGTCTTAAAAAAATAGTTTTCTCGTTAAATTTCATCTTAGAGTAGCAAACTTGGAAGTCATTCGTGCCAGTAGTGTATAATTTATAGAGATTTAAAAATTTTGAACTCTCCGTTACAAAGCAGATTGCAATGCGGTTAGTTCTTTAAGCATAAATCCAGAACTATTTTTCAGAATAAGTAGTGATTTTATAATTCTCATACTTCAAGCATTTATAAATCGATTTATATATATATATATATATATAAAAGAGCTTAGATTATAAGTCCTAATTTCTGCTGAAAAAAATATTTGTAATTAATTTTCAAAAATAAATAAATATACACACACTCATATATATATATATATATATATAAACTTTTTCTAAAATTAAACCATTATACATAAAAAAAAATTAAACCATTACAAATTATCAACAAAAATTGAAGAGCTAAGTGGAAGAACATGTTAAGGCTGTTCTCAAATCCAAAGGGTCAACGTTCTGACATAAGTTTTAATTCATTTTTGTTCAGAAACGCATGAAACTAGAAGGTGGTGTTATTCAGAAACATGTCATCGAACTGTTTTTTACGTTTTCTCGTAAACGCAATAGATCTTTCTGAAAATACTGTCAAAGTTGTCATTTTGAACCGAACGAAAGAAGAAAATCTCAGTCAGTAAGGGGAGAAAAATACCGTGTCACGTAATCAAAATCGCTTATAACTCAATAGGTAATTGATTGATCAAAAAATGGAAAAAAAAAATTCAATTCCAAATCGCTTCCATGGCCAGTCTTTCCAATTTTATATTTATTTCGTTAAAAAATGAAATTGTAAATATGTCAAAACGTTTTGCGCTTGTTGAGCAGAGCAGTTAAGAACAGCCTTAACAGTATCTTTGGAAATATACCTTAAGGTGGTTCTCATATTCACTGCTCAACAATGCGAAACTTTTCGACACATTTTCTGACTCATTTTTAACTATAAAGGCATAAAATTTACAAGCCTGACTATTGAAGGCATTTGGAAACGAATAGCTTTCTCCATACTTGATAAATTACTTATAGAGACAACAGAGATTCTTGTCACGTGACTGTCACGTTTTTCTCTTTCCCTGTGATATCGCTTGAAGAAATTTGATTCAAAACGTTAACTTTGGCAGTATTTTCAGAAAGATATATTGCTTTTATTTATGAAAAAAACGACATTTACATAGTTTCTGAATAAGAATACCTGCCAATCTTACGCGTATAACGCGTTTCCAAAAAGAAATGAATTCATAAATGTGTCGAAATGTAGCTCCTTTGAATTTGAGAAAAGCCTTAAAAATGAGAGAAATATTTTCACAAATCTACTTTTTATTATACAGATTCAAAAATTATCATGTTGTTAATCCTTTATTCTGAACTACATTAATCTTTTAATGAATCCTTATTTGAATTTTGAAATGTCAGTAGAGACGATGACTAAAACACTGTAAGTAATCGTTAATGTTTACTGTTATGTGTTTTCTGTTTTGGGAACACATAGTAATCTAAAATATACTGTAACATGTTCCCATAAATATGTATGTAGTATTCATTAAAAGAACCTTAATTGTATGTCGAGAAAAAACGGACTTTTTTGTAGAAACTGAGTCGGGCCAAAGTTCCAATTTTTATACCGGACCCGGCCAAGATAACTTTCGTTCGGGCCGGGCTTGGAAAGTCCGGCCCGTGCAGACCTCTAAAAACCAGCAGGAGTAAAATGTAAAATATATATATATATCTTTTTCAGTTATTATTATTTGAACATGTGTGTATCTATCGGTTCGGTCCCTTCCTAATAAATAACTAAATAATTGTCAAATGTTAACTGTAATTTCTTCTAGTCAATTCTAATAAGCTCCCTGAAAAGCTAAGAAGGAATTAATTCTTAAAAATCAATGATGGTTTTAGAAAAATAAAAGTTCCCTTAGATTTAAAAAAAAAAAAAAAAAAAAAAAATATTTTTTTTTTTTTTAGAATAAAAGAAAATTTTCTTTATTTATTTTAATTCACTGAGAAAAATACAAAATTTAAAGTTTTATTAATTGAACAAGTTTTAAGAAAGTTTTACTCTTAAATAATAATTCAAAGTATTTTTTTTTTATTTTATTATTATTATTATTTTTTATGTACCAGAGGCTGTGCCCGTTACGAGCTAAGCCCTCAAAACACAGTTTTTTTTACTTCAAGAACTTTTTTAAATTATTGTATTCCATTATAATGTAGACTTTTTAAAGAAATGTAGTATTTGATAAAAGTTCTCAACAAAAAAGAGAAAAAAAAACCTTTTTTAAAATCTATACTTCACCAGGCTACAAAATGGATGCCCCCATATCCCTGCAGATTAATGGAATGCGTTAATCCAAAGAGGAAAGCTCCCCGTTCCTTCACTTGACAGCCCGACACCACCCATCTTGACCTTTGAGGGGAGAGAGCGTGCAGTGTGGGTTTTCATGAGCAGAAACAGTGCAGCACCGACACAGGTGTTGCAGATTATGTTAGGCTTTGCAGATTAATTTAACAGATTAAAAATAAATTTTGTGTTAAAAAATAAATGTTAAATGTTGATCTCTCTTTAAATAAAGTTTATTTCAGGGTTGCAAAAAAGCCGGCTAAAATTAAAAAAAGCCAGGGGATCTATTCTGGTGTCGTAGGAATGCTGAAACCGGTCGGGAAGAGCCGCCTTGGCGATTATTTGCTATTCTGGTGTAGTAGAGTCAAAATTTCGCCGGTCGGAGTGGGTTGCTTTTTTTCCGACTGCTACCTTGTGGTCGAGATCGCAGTGGGTAGGGTTCGGAAAGAATTTTTGCTCTGTTTGGAGGGTTTGGGCACTTGTTTAATATTAAAAAATAGAAAGAGGGCATAGTTTTTCAATTACCAGTGGTCGTAAATATCATGATTTCTTCAAACATATCCAACATATCAAAAATATCCAATGCTTTTTATATTTATCAGATATTTTCAAAATAGTCAACTTATTGATAATTATAAATATTTTCAGACTTAATATAAATAAGAAATTAAAATATATTGCAGTTAGCATGATAACTTAATAAAATATTATTCTAAATGTGTGTTTTTTTCTTTTTTGCTTCTCTTAAGTAACAAAATAGTAGATCAGCTAATTGAAAACAGACCCAATTTGTTAAAAAAAAAAAAAAAAAAAAAAAAAAAAAGCTGTAAGATTTAGTATTAAGAAAATTTTGTTGTATAAAACACAATTTGAAATACAAAATAATTTGTTTTAATTAAAAAAAATAATGAACATAATTGTAATTTTGTTGCTTTTTCAATCTCATAATGTGTTGTGCATTTTAAATTAAGGTAAACCAAAATTAGAAAAGATCATTTTAAATGAAGATGTAAATAACTTATCTAAATTAGATGGTTTATCTTTCAATGAGTGTCGTAAGAAATATTGTCTGACGTAATTATTGTCATCTAAAAATTCAGCTTCAAACGTAAAATTTCTTTTTAGAGAAAGGGTGGGGTGGGGGTGGGGGGGGGTGCAAAAGTCACTATCAGAGCAAAAGTTCTATATCTACAGAACGACACCGTTAATAACAGTCGAAAAATTCATTTACACTTGTTTTCACTGAAAATATAAAATTTTGAAATAAAATATAAAATATCAAAAGTATCAAACGTCTTGACATTTTGAAAGAAATATCAGATATATTTCATGGTATATCTCAAGGATAAGCTATTCGATTTCTAAATATACCCATATAAATATATATACTCACTGATATATATATATCACCGAGCCCTGTTAATTACAAAATACTATTTTCTTATTTAAAGCTCTTTTACAGATTCTTTAAAAGTTCTTTGACTCGGAAATCTGTGTATTCTTTTTTTCTTGCAAAAAATGTCAACTAATTTACTTACAAATTTAATTCAGACCGAAAAAAATACTTTCATTTTACATGGAAAGGTTTAAAGTTTAAACATGGAAAAATTTCTGAAATAAAAGCTTTTATTTCGGCCTTTTAAACAAACCAAAAGTTTCGGCAAAAAGCCAAGACAGTTCACATTTTTTTCTGTATAATATTAAAGCTGTTCTCAAATTAAAACTCCCTATTTTCTGACACATTCCTGGAATAATTTTTATTCGAAAACACAGAAAATTGGTTGATGTTGTTATTCAGAAACTGCAAACTCGAATAGCATATACCATTTTTCGATAAAGGTAAAGGATTCTTCAGAAAATGCGGTCAAAGTAGGCATTTTGAACCGAAATTATGAAAGTGACTCCCGATAAAGGTCGTCAAAAGATAACATTTGCTTATAACTCAAGATAATACGTTTATATACTTCAAAAATAAAAATACATAAAGGCGCTTTTCAACTCCTAATCACTTCAATTGTCATATCTGCTAATTTCATGCTTTTATGTTTTAAAATTAGTCTGTGTATGTACAGGGCCTGGTGAAACAAAAGAGGAGAGGATGAAGGCCTGTTATTCATTCAATGCCCCTTCCTATGCTGTCACAAAAATTAAACGTGTTCTATGTCTTAAAATAGAGATATGGATATATAAATACATATTTAGATAAATATATTACTTGTGTTTAATCTTTCCCTACTCCAATAGCAAAAAATATGCAGTGTAATTTGTACAAGATCGGATTAGATTTTAAATATTATCTCTGTAAAATTCGTTCACCAAGTTTGGCACCCCCTAAAATCAAAGAGGTTCAGTGCCACGGCCCAGTTGGAAGGGTTTTTTAATCAGCCCTTGTGTTTGTGTTCCAAAATTTTGCATTGTTGAGCGGAGAAAACATATTTTAGATCCGTTTCACAATAATAATAATAATAATAATAATTTAAAAAACATTTTATTATTTGTTTTTACATTTAATGATTTAATTGATTCTAATTATATTTTTCACAAAGAATCAAGATTTTCAGTGAATTGATAAAGATACAACAATAATTTTTCATTAGCATATTTAGTTTTTTTTTTTTTTCTTTCTTTTTTTTTTTTTTTTTTTTTAAATAAGTAATTAAACTCATTGATGATCTCTGTAAGTATTTAAAATATTAATAAATAAAATTAAGGGAAAATAAAATTTGAGAGACTTTCCTTAGAATATTTTTACTGTCACGAAAATAATTAAATCGTGGTGAATTTATAAATTAATTTAAAAAGGAAGGTAGGAGACATTTAAGTACAAAGCTAAATTAATATACTTATTATATATGCATATATTCTTTAAGTTTATTGCAGATTTGAGATTAAGAACAATTATAAGCAAACCTAGATTTTTTTTTTAATAAAGGTGAAACTAAAGTATATTTAAATATTCGGCCTAATTTATATATGTGTTTTCAGTACTGGTGTGATAAATATAATTAATTTAAAATAAAAGTGGTCTAAAGATGCAAATAAATAAAAAGCTATATAATGTTTATTATTTTTTTAAAATCCATTATATATTAGGCTTCAAATATATATGTAGAGCTTGGTAGAACCTACAACACCCCCCCCCCCCCCCTTTATTTTTCAAAAATATTTTGAAGTCTGAAAAAAAATCTGTCTATTTCACCATAACATTTACTAATCATTTTCTGATATTAAAATAGAACAAAGTTTCTTTCAAAAAATTGATTCAATAATAACAAATAGTATTTTATGCATAATTAAAATACAAATGGACATTTTTTCTTAGGTCAGGAAATTTTAAACAGGTTACAGGCACGATCACGCTGATGTAAAACAATGGCATTCATTCCTTCAACTCGTTTTTCTTTTATATAGATAACCCAAACATTCTTTTCCTTTCACGTAAATAACAATAACACTTGACAAAGCAAGACAGCTGTTTCCCTCTCCCAAACATATAAAAACACGTGAGCGCTTTCATCTGATTGGCTACAACTGTGTCCGATCGCACGCAGGGGACATTCTGCGTTTCATCCTCCACTGTCGTATAACGAGGGGAGACCAGAATAGCTCTTCGCCCAGTGGTCGCTATGAGATGGCGATCCCGATCCCGATTCCCGGTATTTACTCGATTACACCAGAATAGACGCCCTGGCCGGTGGCTTTTATTGGTTTTAACCGGCTTTTTTTGGCCAAAATTGGCCTTTTTTGGCCATAATTGGCTTTCATAAAGTGAAGCATTGTAATTATAAACTACACATTTTAAAGTGTTTTGAATTAGTTTTAATGACATTTAATTGGTCTAGAGTTTAATAAGTAACCCAATTTCTGAATAATGAAGACATTAATACTGGAATAAAACTGAAATAAAGATGGTTTTGCTAGTGATTTGTAGTCAGAATTGCAAATATGTCAGCTAAATTTTAAAAGGTCCATACCAACTGCTTTATCTGGTTTACACTGACCTTTTACTCCACTCCCCCCCTCTCCCAATTTTTTTCATTTTTACTGCTTTATAAAATTGAAGAGGACAATGGTTACTTAGTTACATGTTTTATTACTTAATTTTAAGAGCTATTAATATACAAGTCTTATTTTATTTCTAGTAAACATTCAAAATTATACATAGTCATCTAATAAAAACACAATTTCTCACTATTAAAAATATTATAAATAGCATATATGCATGAAAATGCTTAGCAACAAGATTTTCAAAATTTTATTTAGATTTTTTTTTTTTGCCTGTGTGTTTAAATGCTCTATTTTTTATACACTTATGTACCAAACTCTCCTCAAAAATTATATCCTTTCCAGGGGCCTTGCTAAGGGAGGGGGGGACAGGGGGGGGGCCTCCCCCCCAAACGTTCGTGAATGCTGTTACACTTGGCAAATTTACAAACTTAGTTGGTCAATTTGTGTAAAACTTTAATAAAAACTATAATACATTTTCTATTTCTGACAGACTTTGCAAAAATTACGAATCTAATTGGGAGTATTATTAAACTTTTTATGAATAAGAGCTATACTACATTTTCTAATTGTGGTAACTTGGCAAAGTTATAAAACTAGTTGGCAAATACAAAAAATTTGACTTGGCAATTTAAGGTCATCTCCCCCACCAACAAAATGTCTCCACGATGGCCCTGATCCTTTCTAATTTCTCTTTTAACATATGAATAACTTAATATCTCCATATGGACACATAAGAATGTTTCCATTTTGTGATTACATTTTGCCATTGTTCAATTAAATATAATCTTTAAACTGTGTAGTATATGTGGAGCTATGTAATATAGAATTTCAAAACAGCAGTTTGGAGTCTAACTTATATCCTTTTCAATATTTATAACTTTTTTTTCAGACATAATAAAATCTTCAAAGTTGCCTTCTAACATTTATAAAGACTTATTTATTTGACAAAATTTAATAGAAATTTATAATTTTTTTTAGTAGAAAATATTTATAAGTGTATTAAAAATTAATTGATCTAAATTTAAAACGAATTAGCTGTAAACCAACTTTAAAAAATAAAAGCCGGCTTTTTTTAAGTGGCTAAAACCAAAAAAAGCCGGCCGGCTTTTTTTGGCCTGGCTCAAAGCCGGCAACCCTGGTTTATTTGGTTGGAAATTTTAGCGAATGTTTATGTACTTGTATATAACTTTTCATTTTTGCTGTTTTCGGCAATATAGGATTTGGGAGGAGCGCAGCGTTTTTTTTTTTTGCAGAAAATTTTAAAGAAATTATTTGAGTTCGCAGACAGTTTTACATTTTATCTAAGTCTGGCACCATTGAACAAATAAAATTATGAAGTAAAGAGTTATAGATGTATCTAAATATTATTGTTGAAATTTTTTTTAAAATATGAAAATTAAGAGATTAATTGTTATTATGCTTAATATGAAAGTTGTACTAATGCAGGGCTTCAACTACAGGCAAATTCAGGACACAGAACAATAATTCATGATTTAGCAGATCTGTCTAACAAACCCTATACTGTTTCATTTACAATGGTAAACATTATTTTTGGATTTCATAAAACAGGGTTTTATCCATTTTATATAACAATTTGAATGTAAATGATTTCATTTTAGTTCAATTTCATGCAAAAAGAACTCTTTATTACATTGGTGAGATTAAATTGCTTAATGTCTTTGTAAAAAAGAACATATGATGTATTTTTATAAAAATTATATGTATTATATAAAAAAGTTATCACAATTAAAGAAAATTGGAGGGATCCTGTGTTCTATCTCAACAATGTGCTTTGATGGATACAAAGTTGGTTAAATAATAAAAATATAGTAATTTTAGTTAAATGTAATTGTGTAATTTTATTCTTATTTTATACTTTGGAAAGATACAGTTTTTAATAAACTGTCAATATTTTGTTTATTTGTTCAAAGGTGCCCCTAGCTTGTTCAAAGGTACTCCTATGTGGGGCAGGTTTGAACAGAAAACTTTCATCTTTTTAAAGCCTCATAACATATTTATCTGAAAAACTGTAATTTTTTATTTCATGATGCAGAATTACATTCTTTCACTCGCAAAATATTTAAAATTCAAATAAAAAATATGTGGATTTTTGAAAAAAAAAAAATGTTCAAAGGTGCCCCCCTCTCCCCTACTATGTCAGTGATCTTATTAAGTCGGGTTAATTATTAAAAATTGTTATGTTAACCTGGTATTTTTATATTAATACATAGGCATTATTTGAGTCTAGTTGTAAAATAAACAAAATGCTTAGTGAAATTCTGTGTGTTAGTGTTATTTTGATTAATTGTTTTAGCAGATGATTCATTCAAAAATATTTATTTATATAATAACTGCAATCTTTTGTAATTAAAAAAAATAATTGAATCCCCCCCCCCCCCCAATTTTTTTTAAAGAAATGGTAAATCTTTCAGAGTTCATTATTACGAATTTTAAATATTAAACATTTTGCATCTTTATAAAAGTAATATAATTGTCTATAAAAACAGACATCGCATTTTTCCATATGCTGAAATAGAAAATTAAATAAAAACCCCAAGTATTGCATTGGTAAAACTGATTTTATTTTATTGATAGCCTTTACAGGTTAATATCTATATGTATTCTATTATGTAAAATTGCAAATGTCTGGGTAAAGAAAAAAAGAGTTTTCCTCTACTTCTCAGAAAATAAATATAAATTTAGGAGTTGATGCAAGTGCAAGGTTTTTCTCTTGGAGCCCATTTTCTGAAAATAAAAATTATTCTAATGAAACATAACATTTTGTAATGAAAGATGAAATCTAGTTACTCAAATTCAAATCAAGCATTTATTAATAACTTATTTAATCCCTGCTAAAATTTTCCTTTCTGGTAGAGTTGTTTTGTTTGCAAATTAGATATTTTACAACCTAACAATCACAAAAAAAAAGTATTTTTTTATGGAATGAAATTTTGTGAAGGTTTATTCATAAATATCTCTTAGCCATGGCCAAAACCTTTTGCTTGAAAATTTTAAACATGAACTCAAATAATTAAAAGTGAACATCTTAAAAATATATATTTCAGGAAATAAAACTTTAAAAAGAGTCTGTAAATAATAAGTTATTATTTCCATTATTTAATTATGTTTAAATATAAACAAAATGTTTTACTTTTAAACCATTTGTAATTCAGGAATTACTGGAACTTTTAAAATCTGCACAATTTCCCCTCTGCTTTCTTTTTTTACATGCTTTTTTCTTTTTCTTTTCAATGATAATAATGAACAGAATAGTAGCAAAATTCATATTCCAAAAAGCGTGCAAAACTAAGAACGGCAGATAATGCGCTTGATTGATTGATCGACAGCGAAGCGATTCTGTGTGCTGATTGGTTTATCGTCTGTGTAATCGGTATCATGTTCTGAAGATTGACGAAGCCAGATCGTAGATAAGGAAAGCCGAAGCTTTTTTAGGCAGACCGGTCTGAATAGCGTTTTAGGAATCCTTAAATAGTGATCGCTAAATTTAAGTTAAGAATCGCTATTTAGTAAACCTTATTCAGTGGACATCTGAATGCCTGCCTAAATGTTTATAAAATCATTTCATTCCAAAATTTGCAATACGCCAACGTTTGGCATTCCTGTTCGTCTGCCATATGCACATATAATTTGTTGTTAGAAAAATCAGGAACATAATATGTAGGAAATGATACTTGTGTTTACTGTGCATATTCATATTATTCATGTTCCAGTAACTTCGAAGCACACCTGCAAAGGAGCTATGCCCGCTCCGGTGTACAATCAGGCAAACTTTGAATTATTGTGATTTTTTTTTTTTTTTTTTTTTTTAAATCATTACTGTGCTTAAACTATTGACGCACACTGTATATAAGGGCAATTCCATGCGGAGAGTCACACACATAACGCAGGCTTTAATTTGCATTTATTCAATTATTTATTATATTTTAATGTTAATTCTGATTTTAGGTGTTATGGTAAATAAGTTAACATATTTTTTAGTTTAAATGTGTGTAAGTAAAACTCACAGAAATGTATCATTTAATTTCATACTCAAAATGTGCTTTTTTTCTGAAGTAGAGGGGATACGGAACAAATTTTGAGAGCACGATTTACATACGTGTAAAAAACACCGATTTTTTTGTTTGACAGGATGATTTGAGAGAGCATGAGGTGGGTTAGAAACAGAAAAAGGTTTTCTATAAACACAAGTTTTGAAAGAAGAATCGCATTTCGTAACTAAAACATCAAGGAAAGGAAGTTTATTACAATTCAAAAGTAAACTGAATATGTGGGTCGATAGAATTGACAGTATGAAGAATGGTAGAAATATCAAAAGGATTATCAACTAAAACAAAAGTATCGTCGACATAACGCATCCAACATTTAAAATTAACCAGATTTAATAATTTTTCTTCAAAATAATGCACATAAATATCACAAAGAATTGGAGATAAAGGATTACCCATACTTAAGCCATCTGATTGATTGAAAAATTTATTATCAAATTCAAAAGTAGTTTGAGTGATGCAAATTTTAGTTAAATTAACAAAATCTTGGACTTCAATATCAGAGAAATGAAATTCACGTAATCTTTTTTCCAAGCATGAAAGAGCACCTTCAATCGGAACATTCGTAAATAAAGATTTGACATCAAGAGAAAGCATAGAACAAATGGATGGGTTAATATTTTTTAATTTACTAACAAAATCATAAGAATTTATCGTATGAGAATTAGAAATGCATAACGGAGAAAAAATGGATGTTAAAAATTTGGCAAGAGGATAAGTAACAGTACCAATATTAGAGACGATAGGTCTTAAGGGGACATGGGTTTTATGAACTTTAGGCAAAGCATAAAACCGAGCACAAATGGCTGAAGAAGGAATAACACTTTGTTTAGTATTGTCGTTTAAAATAACAGAATTCTTAACAGCTTTTTTGAGAGTGGAAAGATGCGAATTAGTAGGATCTTTTTTAACTTCAACATAAGGACCATCAGATAAGAGAGCATAGACTTTATCGGGATAATCTTTTTTATCCATAAGAACAATTTAACCACCTTTATCAGCTTTAGTAATAATAAGATTATCATTGGATTTAAGCTCATTCAGAGCGATATTTTGAGAACGTGAAAGATTAGGTTTAAATTTTGAATTATTAGAAGAAATAGTATCAGCAAGGATGTGACGAAGAGTTTCTTTTTGAAAAGGAGTGACTTTACTATGTTTAAAGTATGGGTAATCCTTTATCTCCAATTCTTTGTGATATTTATATGCATTATTTTGAGGAAAAATTATTAAATCTGGTTAATTTTAAATGTTGGATGCGTTATGTCGACGATACTTTTGTTTTAGTTGATAATCCTTTTGATATTTCTACCATTCTTCATACTGTCAATTCTATCGACCCACATATTCAGTTTACTTTTGAATTTGAAAATTGTAATAAACTTCCTTTCCTTGATGTTTTAGTTGCGAAATGTGATTCTTCTTCCAAAACTTGTGTTTATAGAAAACCTTTTTCTGTTTCTAACCCACCTCATGCTCTCTCAAATCATCCTATCAACCAAAAAATTGGTGTTTTTTACACATGTAAATCGTGCTCTCAAAATTTGTTCCGATTCTGTATCCCTTAAGGAAGAACTTAATTACTTAAAAACCGTTGCTGTCAAAAGAGGTTTTAATCCTTCTGTTATCAATAATGCTGTGAAGAAATTCAATAGACCATCTAATAAATCTACTCTTTCCAAATCTGTCAAAAGCAAACCTGATAATTTGGTTGACCTCTT
Organism: Maratus speciosus; assembly: GCA_963932465.1. Taxonomy (NCBI): domain Eukaryota; kingdom Metazoa; phylum Arthropoda; class Arachnida; order Araneae; family Salticidae; genus Maratus; species Maratus speciosus. The sequence continues at coordinate 131,831,477 of OZ010796.1, read as the reverse complement.
TTATCCTCCTTTATGTTTCAAGTTAGCTAAAGTTTTACGACGTTTCAATTTTAACATTATCTTTAAACCTGTCAATAAATTCAAATTCCCCTCCACTAAATCTCCTGTTCCTGAACTTCATAAATGGGGAATTTATAAAGTTCCTTGTAATGGTTGTGATTTATCTTATATTGGTCAAACTAAAAGAAATCTCGAAATCCTCTTAAAAGAACACTCTCGTTATGTTATCAATCAAGAATTTTCTAAATCTTCTATTGCCACGCACTCTTGGGATTTCGGCCATAGTTTTAATTTTCAAAACGCTAAAATTATCTCTAATGCCAATAGTATCTCTGAATTCGACTTCCTTGAAAATCTAGCTATTTATCTTAATCGTGATGTTATTGTTAATGATAAATCTGATTCCACAAATGCTCTCTGCAGCTTGGAAAAACCTTTTCAGTACTACCATTTAATTTATTTTTGTATTAATTATTATTAGTCTGTTTTTATATATATTTTTTTTTCATGTGTTCCTGCATTTTCCCCTCCCAATTTTGCCCCTCCTACTCTGTATTCTTTTGTTTTGATTATACTCTTCTGTGATTGGCTGTTGTCTTCTACTTTCCTATTGGCTGTTCATTTCTAACTTCCTATTGGCTGTTTCTTCAGCTTGTTTCCTTTCCGTTATCTTTCATTTCAGTCTAGCTGCTGCTTTCATAGTGGAAGGACGTCTTCTTTGCGCCTGACGAAGAAAGACTCAGATCTTTCGAAAAGCCTAGCGCATTTTTAAAAAAATTTTGATGGTGTTTTAAGATTTTTTGTTCTTATTAAAACTCACACCAGTTTTAACTTATTTTCCATGTTTATAAAGTAAATTTAACAATGTCTGACCTATATTATGCAAAAATTTATAATTTGGAAGCTCTTGGTAACAAGGAATGCAGTATAAAGATATTCTAATATATTTTGATGTGTTTCAGACATATTTGGCTATATTACAAGGTGAATTTAATGATGTTATCCATATAACGCACAACCTTGTGTTTTTAGGTTTGCATTATAAAGATATTCTACTGTAGATTGGAATTCAATTTCCTTTACGAATGTTAAAAAGTTGGTGAAATACATAAAAAAACATTAAAAAATTTTAAAATGGCTCTACGAATTGGGAATAAATTTTATAGAAGAGAAGGCAAAATTTACATATTGGGCTAAAAAATTGAGATCTGAATATTTTCAGTAATATGGAAAAATTGCTGCAAAACGTGAAAGAAAATAAATAAATAAAAAATAACTGATAAAAATTTAAGACTTCTCAAATTCAAATTGGTTTTGACACATTTATAAGTTCATTTTTGTTCGCAAACATATCAAACTGGCAGGTGATGCTCTTTTAAAGAAATTAGGTAATTGGAAGTACTATTTTTCTTTTTTAGTAAAGCAGTGGCTGGGAGGTGCTGGGTTCAAACCAATCGTGCCCGTAGGCTATAGCACAAAATTAGCACTCTGTACTCGCCAGGTGTCGAGTAACACTTAAAACGTGGCGATTAACTTTATTGTTCTCACTCGCCAAACGCGATGGTTGAATGATCGATCCCAAGGAGGAAAGGGGTGGAATTCGTTCGGAATCAAAATCGGCGATTCTCCCGAACGTAAGAAAAGAATGTAGCAGGGGTGGTCCTGTCTCGAATTTTCCGAAAATTTAAGGCATTCGGTTCCGGAAAAATGAAAAAAAAAAATGGTCATCAGTCTGAAAATTTGGACATAAAAATATCGCAAATTTCAATATGGTCGCCGAAAAAAATCAATTTGGTCAATCTTTCGCAGAAAAAAATCACCAATTCCATCAAAGAATTGCGAAAAAACGTGAATTTCGTCCAAGGACACGTAAAAAATGCGAATTTCATCAAAAGATCGCAGAGAAAACGCATCTTTCGTGACAAAATCGCGGAAAAAACACATTTTGAGAAAAGATCGCGGAAAAAAACGAAAATTTCGTCAAAAGATCGCAGAAAAAACAAATTTCGAGAAAAGATCGCAGAAAAAAAAATGCAAATTTCGTCAAAAGATCGTGGAAAAAACACAAATTTCGTGTACACAAATTTAGTTTCGAACACAGATGTAATTGTTTCGCGTTTCCATTCTGGATCGCTTTGCGATCCCTTATTTTCTATGCATTCAATTTTGATTACAAATGCCGATGACCCCCCCCCCCCCCCCTTCCTTTCTCATTAATTAATGGAAATTATCTTCTTTCTGTAAAAATCACTTTTGTCATCGACCCCTAAAAAAACCTCCAAAAAACAGAAGTTTATCGAAATTCAGATGATTCTTCCCTTTCCCCGCCCATCCTATCTAAATTCTCTACTTTCATAATATCTGCCAAGCACAATTCCCACTAAGAAAAGTCTGAAAGCTCTGACCAATCAGATGTGTTTTGCAGTATATACGCAGATTTTCATTAGCGATTGTTGTGTTGGCTGGTGTGTCGTCCAGCTCATTTTGAAATAGCATTGGCAATAAAAGTCAAGGCTTCTGAGTTCGAGTCCCAGAGTCAGAGTAGACACATTTTTGCTTGGATGGAAAAATTATTACTCGTTTGAATTATTCACCAATCGGATGATTGTGATTAAAATATTTAAAATAAAATTAATTGCATGTCTATTTTAAAGTACGCATTGTTATTAGTACTTAAAAATAATTATATATCATGTTATATACACAATCGTATAGTAGTATAAAAAATATAATTATGTACACATTGTGTTTTTACAATGTTACATAATGTTAAAACAAATTAACTCCGTTCACAACTAGCAATGTATTTGGAAAGTTAAAAGAAATCTTAATCGGTCAAGTTTAGATAGTTTAATAAAGAAATATCATTTAGAAAATGCAATTTAACAAATTACGACCATTTGGAAAATGGTTTTTCAAAGACTAAAATTTAAGACTTAAAAAATCGCATGGAGTTGATCATACATTACGTATGCCATGAATTAAACATTAATAGTGTTATTACACGTAAAAATTGCAAGATTTCCTGACATTTACGTATTATCTACCTGAAACTTGCGTATCATCCAAGCGTTTCATTGGCTGCTCGGAAAAAGGCTTTTCCATCGTCAGATTTCTTGGAAACTTGAGGACCAATTTTAAATAAAATTTCATTCATAAACTTCTAAACATCCCACAATATTACTTTTTACACAATCGTATAGAGAAAAAAATGTACTTTTAAATGCAATTTGTTTGAAAGCTGTATCTCAATTTGTTTGAGTTATTAATTTTTTTTTTTTTGTAGTTTTTATTACTTTTTTGTCACAGTGGCAACAGAAGTATCCATCTCTGTTGAAAGTAAAGGGAAATACAGATTACTGTATAGGCCAATCAGAAAACGAATAAAATGCGGATTCGACCAATAAAAAGATTCAGATATGCTTTTGATTTCCTACCCTGACGAGGACAATAACCATTTTTCCAAATGGTTAATAAAAATGGGAAAATGTTACTATGGCCGTTTCGCTGTTTAAACCTCTCAGTGGTAGAATTTTGATAGCTATCAAGATATGTAAAAAACTAATTAAACACCTCGATTTTAATTATTTTTCATGGGTTATCAATGATATTGTCTGTTCCTTCGTAAGCAAATAATTAACATTTGTATCTATTCTTGCAGAACAACAAAGGCTCAAAATCACTATATACCCACGTTTCGTTCTTGATTTCTTTCTCTGAAGTCAAGATTGGTTAAAAGCTGTTAATACGAAATCCTTTAAAAAGCAATTGATCGATTCTTATATCATAATACAGTCTCATATGATCAAAATTGGTCTTTCTGAAAGTTTTAATGCAATATTAATTTTGATAAAAGTTTATGCCAAAGCACTGCATTGCAAACAAATATAAGTGTGGGTATTTTATTAGCAAGTGATTTTTTGACTTATCTATTGAAATTTTTACCAATGCATCATAGAAATTATGTAAATCATACTTCAAAGATTTTACAGCTTCAACCCGGCTTTCCCATTGAGTCGTTTTAATACATTTTAAAGTTAAAGAATTTATGTGCTTTTTTAACACTAAAACATCGGAATGAAAAAGAAAAGAACTCTTGAATATGTAAAAAAAAAAATGCACAATTTCTGGGATTGTTTAGCAGCATAGTTTATAAATAATTTCAAGCAGTGGCAGGAACAAGGGACATAAAAAGCTTTTGGGCTTTCATTTAAAATTAGTTTTTGCACACCTGAATGGGATCCTTTCGTATTTGGGCAATTCAATTCTCAAAAGGTGGGCACAGGACACAAGTCATAACTTTAATTATCATTTGACTTTATTTATTTATTTATTTATTTTTACACTGAGTTTTTAATTCGATTCAGAGACAGAAAATGACAGAATTTATTGTAAAAGCTTTGTATCTTTAACTTAAAATTTTATTATTTTATGCTAAAGAGGCCAATTTTGGACGTTCATAACGTTAACTGCTCCAATGTACCACCAAGAAAAGGAGTTTTAACTTTTTTCCAGGTGGTTCTAATGTGGTAAATAACGAATGCATAAAGGAAACAGGTGATTTTTTCATAATTTTGTTAAGAGATGGCAGGCTGATTTATTGCTTTTTTGGAGATAGGACTTTTTTATAAAGAATTTTTCTGTATTTTGTTATGTCCGAAAGTAACGTACGTAACAAAGTATTTGATTTTATTATTATTATTACTGGATAACAAAAAGTTAATTATATATATGTATACAGACACATTTACTACATTCTTAGTCTTAAGAATTTTTTAAATACTAAGATCAACATCCAAAATCTGTAACGTACGTGCAAAAGAGTGTCCAAAATCTGTAACATACGTAACTGCTAATTAAATGCTTTAATCATTAATTTTCCAGAATAGTTGCTGTTTGTGTATAATTTTGTAGACATACTATTATAAAATATTTATATATTATATTTATAGACAAAATACTATACTATTAAAAAAGATTGGCCTTAAATTTGAAAATTTTAAAAATTACATATAGTTAACGTTTAATGATCCCCCCCTTTTGAGAATCTCCCATTTACTCTGTTCTCGAACCCAGATCATGAATAATTTATGTTTTGAGGCCTAATTTTTCAAGTTCATTTAAAATAAGTTCTTTTAATCCAACCCCAGTTGAAACAGTTACAGGCAAAAGAATTAGCAAAATATTCCTTAGACATGCTCATCTAATCGAATAACAAGCAACATTTGTTCCCTCCTACTAGCACTCGTAGGGCAATTTAATATTAAAGTGTAATATTTTGATTCTTTAACTTCTGAAATTATAGTATCGCAAAATTTTTGACCCATTTAATTACGACCCATTACACAAGACCATTACCCCTTTATTTTTAACTCATTATGCTGTTTTGGATATCTTATACTCAGGGGTGGGGAAATGCATCATTTTACTCGCCACTGGTGAGTAAATTTTCTGACAGGGCGAGTGACTTTTTACGTAGTTTTTGAAAATTGCAAACTATAGAGGTATGCCAAAAACATTTTTTTATTTAGTAGTTAGCTATATTTTTTAACTTTCCTAATTATTGCAATGTAAACATGGCATGAGGTTCTACTTTACATTAAACTTTCATCTCTTGTTTATATTTCTTAATTTTATAGGAAAAAATATATGAAAATGCATTATAGTAATAGTAACCAAGTATTTTTGAGTTGCGTAATTTTGTCATAAAAATTTTCAACTGTACGTTGCATTTTACTGGCTGGTGAAATAAATCCTTGGCTGGTAAGATTTTCTAAAAATTCCCCACCCCTGCTTATACTGTAATATCTGTATCTTATATTGATTATACGGTAATTATGTGAAATTTACTCTACTACTAATTGTATTTTTATTCTAAAAAAAGAAAAAAAAAATTTCTTTCTCTTCTGTTTTTCTTAAATTTTTACAAATATACTGGATTATATGTTCAATATACTGGAGCCGATTGCCGCCCTTCTAGGCTGCGCCCTGAGGTGGCCGCCTCACTTGCCTGATATCTGGCACCGGCCCTGAATGAGGCAGTGAATACTTTAAATGAGAGCATTAAAATTCTTGGTGATATTTCATCATTAAAACGATCTACCAAAAAATAGATCGGACAGAAGAGCATTTTATGTGAAGAGGAAAATATCCTCCTACTCCATCTAGACAGAAATATTATTCAAGTCTATAGAGCTAACAATGAGATAGAATATGCTAATGTAAAAAATCTATTGTTGGTATATGATCTAAACATTATTGGGTGATTAAAAATAATGAAGGTTATATGGGATGAACAATTAAAAATGAATTGACAAGAGTTGAAACCTCCAGCCAGATGAAAACACAATATTCAATACTTGATTTCCATTTCGATTTGTGATTTCTTTGGATGCATTTATGAAAATAATTGGTGGATAGGATAGGCGTCCACCCTGGGGACCAGCTTTGTGCTTATGGCCAGAATAAACCCCTAAGTCCGGGGGTGTTGGTAGATAGGACAAATCAATAGTACATCACGAGAACTAAATGACATTATACAGTATCATTCATGTACGGGTCATTACATGTCAGATCACCCAGGGCATGGCACCCACCATCACCAATTTTGATAAAAGTCAGTGAATTTGCAGAGTTTTTAATGCTGATTCCAAAAATGTCAATCATATTGAAATTGATCAAACGGTTTGTCAGTTATGAGCTTTTAAATGTCGTCCAAGATGGCCGATTTGCCGCCATTTTGAATGGCACATGTGACAACATAAAGGTCTATAACTTCTTTCAGGTTTAAGCTAGAACTTTCAAATTTTTTTTGTTCTGTTCAGAATAAAGTAAACTTTCATCTAAACAGATTTTTGTGCAATTTATTCCATTTAAAATGCTGTTAGAAAATGACTTTTTGCCATTTTTTTAATTTAAAAAAGGTATAACTTCAATGGCTGATTTCCCCCATTGTTCCCCCTTCAATTTTCATCTAATTGCATAAATAGACAGCTCAAAGTGTGTTTTGATGCCTGATAAAAAAATTTTAATGGGCAGTTTGTAGGTTTTTTGTTTAAAGAAGAATTTCAATTTTACCGACTTCCATAAGTAACGGATAGTACAAGATAATGTTGATATTTCTTTTATTACCAGAAGTATCATACATATTTACATCTAAAAGTTTGGTTAAGCTTTTATCTTTCATAAACATATATATTTTTTTAATGTGGCTAAAAAGAAGGGGAATCCCTCAGGAATTATAAATAGGAATGCTAATAATGAATTCTTGCAAGACATAGAAGTATTTTCATGACAAATTGAAATCTATTGCAAAGTTTCAGTAAATTTTAAATAAAAAGGAAATGATGGAAAAAATTCTACAAATTGTCACATTTTATAGCGAAATCATACTTGCATATTATACAAAATGATAAAATTACAATTGTTAACTAAATACAATAAGTAAAAATTATCGTACTTCAAAATTATACAAAATAACATTTAGCACATACACAGTAAAAATACTATTAAAAATATATCTACATTTAAAATAAATATAATTAGTTAAAAAATTAACTCTGTTATATTAATATTGCAGCTCAAGGTATGTTTCGATACCTGTTAAAAAGTTTTTAATGGGCGATTTAAAAATTTAAAATTTAGTTCAAAATAAAAAAAATTATATACTTTATTTCACTTTGGTTCATTTTTTAAATGTAAATAACATTAAAGCTGTAATTATTGTTGAATTATACATCGAAAATTGCTGTCCAAAATTTGAAATTTCTAATTAATTAATTGCTAAAATTATCTGATTGAGTTAATTTATTACCAGAACTTTCCAGAAGACAGAATTTTAACCAATAATATCACTTTGGTTTGACAGAAGGGGTTTTTTCAACCAACCAGACAGATGTACTTACCAGAAAGAGATTTTCAACGAATAAGACTAAAATTACTTCCAAGAAGATTTTTTCAACCAACCAGATTAAGCAGAATTTTACAACTTGTTATGCCAATCTGTTAAAAAAAGATTAAAGTTTCTCTTTTGATCTTATAACTATAAATGATGCTGCTTTGTTGTATTAAATTAGATGTTTTCTTATGGATAAACAAAAAAAGTACAATATTACTTTAAATATTAATAATCCAAATTCTGATTTAACCCTCCGTCTACCAGACGGGTCCATTGGACCCGACAAGTACATACAAAATATTCATTCAAACCAGAAATTTCTTTAAAATAAACTAAGTATATAAACCAGACAAAAATAAGGTAAATAAATAAGTTAAATAGTTTTAAATAAAAATTCTGGTGTAGAACGTTTTATTAAAACTTGAATAAAATTCCCGGTAGATCTAGGGTTAAATAATCCTCAAGCTATCCACCATCGCAATGAGTTATCCATCAAAAATAAAGAACTTCTTGAATTAAGATGCAATTTAGAAGATAGTGAAAACTCAACAATATGCTTTGCTCACAGAGAACACTTTCTGCATATGTAAATTCAGCAAAAGAAATGTTTTCATTTATTTAATCTTCATCCTAACAAGACCAAGAAAAGTATCCTTATATGTGATAAGTGTGGATCAAGCTAAGAATTACAGGCATAAGCTACATAATGATGCCATTCCTGGTAAGAAACGATGTTCAACCTGTAGGGGGAAAAGCAAGAGCTTTGCTGTAAGTATATGTGAAAAAACAGAAAGACTTGTGTCAGTCCACTGATTTTTTTGAAGAAATTTCATCAAACATGGATCAGAAAGAAAAATATCACGTAAAGCTTAATGGAAGTTCACCACTAAGGTTACATGCAATTTCTGCACACAGGAAAGTGTCTGCTAGAGAAAGAAAATTACAGTAAATGAAAATTGCCTTGCGAAAAGGAGGTTGCTTGTACTCTTGATTTGGAAAAGAACATTCTTCAGAGTGAAAACAGTAGCTCTGATGAAGATAATGTGAATCAAAAGAAAAGCTTCAGAATTTGAAAGATTAATGGAGATGGTGAAAGAAAAGTTTCCAGAAATTAGTCCCAGAGAAAAAAATCAGTTGCTAACTTTGATTCCTGAGTCATGATGGGCAAGAAAGAAAATAACTGAAACCTTTAGTGTAACTGAGTACCAAGTATAAACTTTATACTTGGGAAGACACTATAAAATCTGTGAAAGAATTTCATGAAGATAATGAATTTTCATGTCTCATGCCTGGTCAGCATAAAAAAAATGTCTGCCCATGTTCAAAAAAGGTTTCTTCTTTGTAATCTGAATTAACTGTATATCCAATTTCGATTGAAATTTCCTACCAATAATAAAATTGGATTTTCAAAATTTGCTGCCTGCAACCTAAGCACTGTGCCTTAGTTGGAAATTCTGGCACACATTCTGTCTGCATGTATACAATACATCAGAAAGTTCAGTTGCTTATTGCAGCAACAGGGATTGAAGAAAAATATGAAAGTTTAATCCAGAAATTGGTTTGCAGTTCTAACAATACAAATTGTATGTTACATATATGCAGCAAATGTCCCAAGAAAGATGATCGTGAAGATTTTTTAAAGTTAAAATTTCCGGATTTTGATCCTGAAGACGTAATTGAACATAAACAGTGGGTATCAACTGACAGAGTATGAATAACATCACATATACATCTACTCTGCACAATTTCATCCATCTTATTCTTAAAAAGATTGAAAAGCTCATTCTCCATACACACATATCCAAGTCCCAAAGCACTTATTTAAAAAAAAAAATCTTACTAGTCATGAGGCTCTCATACAAAAAGATTTTAGTGAGAACTTTTCTTTTGTATTGCAAGATGAAGCGCAACAGCTACCATTAGATGCCTGGTTGCTGTACTTTACATACAGTTGCTTTATATGTAAAGCAAAAAAAATGGAAGCAGCTTAAAAAGTCAAAGCCTTTGCATGCTTTCAGATGATATGGACCATGATGTACCAATGTTTTATCAGACTCAAAAATTAATCATACAGCATTTAAATAATAAGTATATCTTAGCTACAAATGTAGAATATTTTACTGGTGGCTCTGCTGCCCAATATTAAAATTGAAAAACATTTTTGAACCCATTCCCGGTGATTTGACATGGAATGACACGTACTTGTACCCTCATGACCCAGCAAAAGCATTCCATTGGCCTGAAGAATCTGGAAAGAAAAAAGATTAATGTGCCATTGGAAAATGTGCTGCTAAAAATAGAAAATCAAACTCCAATTGTACAATCTACACAACTTCACACTTTCGATGATAAGGAGTTGAAGTTAATTCAAGAAATTTTCAGTACCTAATTCTTCTGTAATGCATATATCTGCTTATTAATATATTATATCAATACTGTATAACAAAATATTTAACACACTGTAGGTGAATTTAACACATTTATGTGTATGGAATGAAATGACATACAATCAATCCTAATTCTGCTAGTGGCTATATTTTACACAATTTTAACTTCAAGCTTTTTTAACTAACTTCAAGGGGCCCGGTTACAGGGCCCCTTGAAGTTTTAGTGCACTAAATTGTTAATAACATGCCTCTTTTCTATCCGATCTTCTTCGTTTTTGGGGGTGAATTCTCCTTTCAGTTTCTATCCCATTTCAACATTTCAGTTAAGACCCTGGCATCCTCGCAAGAGGCCCAGTACAGGGACCCTTGATGTTTTAGGTCACTAAATTGTGAATAACATGCCTCTTCTCTATCCGATCTTTTTCCTTTTTGGGGTGAATTCTCCTTTCAGTTTCTACCCCATTTCTACATTTCAGTTAAAATCCTGGCCCTCTTGCAAGGGACCCGGTACCGGGCCCCTTGAAGTTTTAGTTTACTAAATTGTTAATAAATTGCTTCCTTTTTATCCGATCTTCATTTTTGGGATACTTTCTGCATTTAGTTATACTCCCGTATCTACATTCCAGTTAAGACCAAGGGCCGTTCCAGGGCCCCTTAAATTTTTTGTGGGCCATGCGTTTTTCACACCCTAATTTCTCACCTTCGCTAAGCATAGTTTTAAAGTTGAGTCTTGAACTCTTCTCCTTAGACCAACACTCACATATATTTATTGGGGCCCTAGGGCCTTTTTTTAAGCATTTCCCCAATTTTTTGCACATTTCTTTTAACTTATATCCTAATGATAAATTCGTATCCTATGCTTAATCTCAACTAATCGAAGATCTAAAACGCTGAGTACTAAAACGTTGTAACATGTTTTCATGTTAGGGCCTTTTCTCAACTATCAGTTGGCCCCTTTTGGGCCCCCTATTATAACTCCCTTAAAAATAGTCCGATTCACTAGCTTTTTTTTTTTTTTTTCTAACAACATCTTAGGTTCTCCAGCTATTACATGAACGACAAGAAAAATATTTGTCTTCAACTACCACCAATTTTGAATATAAATCGTCTTCTTGGGGCCCTTGGTGCATCATCTTTAAAAATGATCCGAATTACTTTCAATTTTCTTTACCATATTTTTAGTGTCATCAGATTACATTAAAAATTACTAAAAAGTGTATTTATACTAAACTACATGCCACTTAAGCCCCTTCCCCCTTGGGGCCCGGTACAAAGCCCATTGAAGCTTTTGCACCATAAATTATTAATAAATTGCCTCTCTTAATCCGATCTTCATTTTTGGAACCATTTATCCATTTAGTTATTCTCCAGTTTCTATATTTCAGTTAAAATCCTGGGACACATTAGGGTCCTGTAGGGCCCGATTTGGGACCCCTTGAACTTTTTGTGTGCTATACATTTTTTACATCCTAATTTTCTCGCCTTCACATTGCATGATTTTAAAATTGTCTTGGACTCTTCCCCCTAGACCAACACCCTCATATTTTTATTGGAGCTCTAGGTCCCCTTTTTAAGCATTTACCCCATTTTTTCACATTTCTTTAAAATATTATTCTAATGATTACTTCATACCCTATGATTAATTTTGACTAATAGAAAATCTAAAACGCTAAGTACTAAAACATTTAAACATGTTTTCATGTTAGGGCCCTGCTCTCAACTAACAGTTGGGCCCTTTTCGGCCCACTGTTATAGCTCCCTTAAAAATGGTCCGAAACACGAACTTTTTTCACCTAACAACTTCTTAGGTTCTTTAGCTACCACCAATTTTGAATATTAATAGTCTTTTTGAGGCCTTTGTTGCAGCTTCTTTAAAAACTATCCTATTCTATTGCAATTATCTTTAACATAGTTTTAGCGTCTTCCAGCTACTTTAAAACTCCTAAAAAATTTTTTCATACCCAACTACATTCCAGTTAAGACCCTGGCCCCCAGGGCATGGTCTTTCTTTACACCTCAGCTACCACATTTTTCGAACATTAATCTCCTTTTTCAGCATCAACTTACGTCTACTCACTACAGTTGTAAATTAAAAATAGCATTACTTTAAAGGTAACTTTAGATAAGGGATTTCATCCGTTTTTAAATATTGTGTTAATGCGAACAGCGATTCATGAAATTTACAAGGTGAGGAGGCATATTCTACCGCTTGGTGGTGCATTATTCCCTCGGGTTTAAGGGCTCAATTTCAACGGGATTTGCTTCCTTCAACTTAGATTACAATTCAGCTACTTTCTGTATCATGAAATTTTATTTTAGACTTTAGTTACCAACATTTTCTAACATTAATGGCGCATTCTTTTTTTTTTCGGTTTCTGTGGGCTTGATTCTAACGAGGTTTGGCCCCACTCAACTTGGTTTTCGATTGTCTCTGGCACGTGCGGGCACTTCTGGTAAATGCTGCCATATTTAGTGGGGATCTAGATTACAGGTTCGTTCGGAAAGAAGTTTGATGGGAACACACTAGATGCTGTGGAAGGCAATGGTGCCTCCGAAATTAGGTTCATTTAAAAGAATTTCCAATGATATAAAATCATACAAACTTAAGTTTAGTTTAAGGTTATTATTTACAAACGCCGGCGGGTCTGCTAGTTTTCAATAAATCATAAAAAAATTTCTAAGCAAAAACACACAATTTGCTTGTATGGTATTTATTAGTGTTAGAAAAACTAATCTCTTTCAGAATTATATTAACTCATCATTAATCAAGATAAACTGTTTTTCCTGTCTTTCAAAAACACTTTGTCTGTCATAAATAAGACTTGATTATTACTTCACAAAATTACTTCCTTGTTTGTGTAATATGCCAATCAAAAACTGATAAATATTTATATTAAATGACTGCAATTGTGACAGATGAAAGAAGTATAATAATAATTTATAGACTCTAAATAATATTGTTTTATTAATATATTTAATCAAGATTTTTGTTTGTTATTTTTAATCATATATCAATAATATTTTTTTGTAAGTTATAATTTTATTCAGTGTGTATTTTGAAATGTAATCAGGAAGGAGCAAAAATGTATGCTCCAGTTTGTAATTTTAAAGATATATAAAATATAGTATATTAAACTAAAATTCTCAAGAATCCATGGGATACATTATGCATAAAAAGGTACACATAAGAATAAAAGAAAAACAAAGTTTTTTTTACAGGATTAATCTCACTGATATTTAAATAATCAGTGGATATAGATATATCTCTTCAATGGATATTCTGAAGAAAATTACTGGTTTCGATGTGGACGATCAAGAATCAAAAGGTAAGAAAATTACCTTATCTTTATTTAGTGATTGAATGTGATTATTGTTATTTCACGTTCAGTCTCATTTTTTATCTAACAATGATTATGAGTAGTGTTCACTCTAGAAAAAAAAAGGGCAGAGTTGAAGCTGAAAGAGGGCAACTTTTTCAGTGAAAAGGGGCATTGTTTCCTCAGTAAAAGTAGGACCGAAACTAGCCTTTTTTGCAACTGGGGCAAACATGGATTTTGGTTCTCTCCCCCCCCCCCCCCCCCCCCCCCCCGGCGAAGTATATTTACAAAGAGAATTTTAATTTTCTAATAGCTGACTATTTTACAATTTAAAACATGTAATACTGAACTACTTTAATCCAGGGTTGCTGGCTTTTAGCCAGGCCAAAAAAAAGGCGGCCGGCTTTTTTTTGGTTTTAACCACTTAAAAAAAGCCAGTTTTTATTTTTTAAAGTTGGTTTACAGTAAATTCGTTTTAAATTTGGATCAATTAATTTTTAATACACTTATAAATATTTTCTATTTAAAAAAATTATCGATTTCTATTAAATTTTATCAAATAAATGTCTTTATAACTTCTAGAAGGCAACTGTGAACGCATTATGTCTGAAAAAGAAAATATATATATATAAACATTGAAAAGGATATAAGTTAGGCTCTAAACTGGTGTTTTGAAATTCTATATTATATATAGTGTTGACTCTAAGCCGCTTTAGCAGGGCGCGGCGCCCGGCGGGCCTTTATATTTCCTTTTTGCGCCCGGCGGCTCTTTTAAACCCTTCCGATGCACCCGGCTGCCCTTTTTAACACTTCCTATGCACCCCATGGTAATTCAATTGATACCGGAAAAATATCGCAAATTCTAGGGAGACTAAACAAACCAGTTCAAAATATGTTTTATGAACAAGGTACAAGTGTGCCCTTTTCGAAAAAAATGCGCCCTTATTTTATAACAGTGTTCCTTTTTTGAAAAAAATGCACCCTTTTTTAGAAGTGTTTCCTTTTTGAAAAATGTACCCTTTTTTTGGTGACCTTTTAGACACCTTTTTGAAAAATTCACGCCCGGCGGTGCTTTTTTACTAGCGTCAACACTAATATAGCTCCACATGTACTACACATTTTAAAGATTATATTTAATTAAAACTGTTCTTAACTGCTCTGCTCAACAAGCGCAAAATGTTTTGACACATTTAAAAATTCATTTTTTAAGGGAAAGATGTAAAATTCGAAAGCCTGACCATGGAAGCGATTTGGAATCGAACTGTTTTCCATTTTTTCATCCATCAATTACCTATTGAGTTATAAGAGGTTTTGATAACGTGACAAACATGTTTTTTCACCCTTTTCTGAGTGGTTTCTTCTTTCGTGCGGAAATTCGATTCAAAACGCTCACTTTGACACTATTTTCTGAAAAATCTATTGCATTTGCAAAAAAAAAAAAAAAAAACAGAAAAAACAGCACAATTACATAGTTTCTGAACAACAACATCTGCTAGTTTCATGCATTTCTGAACAAAAATAAATTAAAACTTATGTCAGAAAGTTGCCCTTTTCAATTTAAAAGCCTTAATGACAAAATGTAGCACATCAAAATGGAAACATTCTTATGTGTCCATATGGAGAGATTAAGTTATAAATGTTAAAAGAGAAATTAGAAAAGATGTTTCATTTGAGGAGAGTGGTACATAAGTGTATAAAAAATAGAGCATTTAAAACAAGAAAAAAAAAATTCTCCAAATAAAATTTTGAAAAGCTTGTTGCTAAGCATATTCATGCATATGCTATTCATAATGTTTTTAATAGTGAGAAATGGTGGTGTTTTTATTAATATGACTATGTATAATTTCAAATGTTTGCTAGAAATAAAATAAGACTTGTATATTAATAGCTCTTAAAATTAAGTAATAAAACATATAACTAAGTAACCATTGTCCTCTTTAATTTTATAAAGCAGTAAAAATGAAAAAATTGTCAGTTGGTATGGCCCTTTTAAAATTCAGCTGACATATTTGCAATTCAGAATACAAATCGCAAGCAAAATCATCTAAGTTTTATTCCAGTATTAATGTCCTCATTATTGAGAAATTGGGTTACTTATTAAACTGTAAATCAATTAAATGTCATTAAAACCAATTAAAAACACTTTAAAATGTGTAGTTTATAATTACAATGCTTTATTGTATAAAAGCCAATTATGGCCAAAAAAAGCCGGTTAAAACCAATAAAACCACCGGCCGGGCTTTTTTAAATTTTAGCCGGCTTTTTTGCAACCCTGCTTTAATCTACTTTGTCAAATATTGATTCATTAAAATCTTGAATGCGGAATTGGAAAAAAAATTCTGTTTTATACAGCATCCTTATACCATATCCTTAGATAGATTCTTCTGTGCTTTGGCATACCCCCAGACAGGACGATTTTAACAACACGGTGCTAAACATGGACGTGAGGAAAATCAACAAACAAAATCTTGATTTGGCACGCCTTCGTTCTGGCGCCCGGGGCACATGCCTCCTCTGCCCTCCCTCCATGTTTTGACCCTGAGAAAATATAGATCTTCGAAACTCATATAAGAATTATACATTACTACAAACTCATCATTGTTTATGCACACATTTAGTAACAGATTACATTTTTTCCCCCTTAAATTGATATTTCAAAGATCTAGGTAAGTAATTTTGTTTCAAATAAAAAACTAAAGAATTATTAGTCCCATAAACTAGCAGCTTTTAAGGATAAAGCAGAAATTTTAAGGAGTAGTAAAATTTAGATGGGTGACCAATTAATTATTATTACAATAAATCACCAAATATAATTTAAAGATCATAAGCTTTTGTGAGCTGTGGAGGTGGGGGCAAAGAGACAAAAGCAAATTTTTTCGTGTTTTTTTTTGGGGGGGGGGGAGCTTGATTATATAATGAATTATTTACTGTTAGTAAAATTTTAACAATTAGGACAGAAAAAATATTAAATAAAATCCTTTAAATTTGATTTGTTTGATAAGAAAGACAAGCAGAATTTATATGATTGGTTATTTATTGCCACAATGAAGTGACAGAGTTGCAAGTAAAAAAAAAAAAAAAATTAGTTTTAAAGATTTTAACCTTCGGAGAAGGAGAGAGGCCGGGGAGGGGGGATGGGGAAGAGAAGAGGTAGATTAGATTGGATGATTGATTAGTTATACTTTACATTTATTACAATACTTTATATTTATACTTTATTTATAATTTTTTTTTACTGTTTATTTAGTAAAATTTACAATTAGAATATTAGAAAAAATTATAATATTCTAAGAGTTCAAATTCTTTTACAATAAAATAACAAACAAAACAGAAAAAGTAATAAAGTAAATAATTTTAAATCTTTAACTGGACTGTGGGGCTGATTAACCCTTTATGCACCAATGGTACTTTAAAGTACCATTAAAATAACTTGTTGTAAAATTGATTTAATAAATTGATTAATACCATTTAGAATGAGTTATAAATACTTTACTTTATCTTGTTCCAAAAGCATTATTGGTTGCACGAAATAAAAACATTTTTTAATGGCAGATTTCTTTTGTCTTTTGCATCTTTACAGCTTTTTTGACATTTAAAGATTGGGGGTTAAAAGTTTCAATTCGGATATATTTCTATTGTAAGAACATTATATTTGTACATTTCCTTATTCTACAAAATAGTAAAAAAAAATTGAATAAAAGATTTGAAAGGAGTTATATAAATATTGCACAATATCCCTATAAATTCAAATTTAATTAATTTTAATTGGCAAAATCTTTCAAAAATTCACGAAAAATGCTTTAGAAGATGAAATTTTTGCCAATTCATAATTTGGGACATAAAGGGTTAAGGGAAAGAAACGAAATTTCAGAAGGGGAGGAGCGGGGGTGAGTAGTAGATACATTTAAAAAAAAAATCTGAAATCTGCTAAAATGTGGAAGGTTGTGTCCCAGATTAAGAAATAATGGAAAAGTATAAGCGAGGATTTTTGGCATAAAAATATGAACTAGAAATTACCAAAAATTTTTTTAATACAGCTTATCAAAAATATGAAATCATTACCGTTCCTAAATGTATTTTTATCTGTTTAACTGGCTGACTTGTCCGATGTTGCCCGAGCCCGTATAAAAATCGTGAAAAATTTAAAATTCGCTGCATGAATTCCAAATAAACTTGAAATATTGAAAAGAGAACAAAATTTGCTATATTGGGCTAAAATATTATTATTTTTTTTTTTTTTTTTTTTTTTTACTAGTGTGGGAAAATTGCTGTGAAACTTTAAAAAAATCACAGATGACAAAATTTAGTACAGTGGGCTGAAACACTGTAACTGGAATTCGTTCACAAATGTAAAAAAGTCGGCGTTTTAACATAAAAAATTGCTAAAAATTCAGAAATCACGAAGATATAATGCACTGTTTTACACTAAACGTTTAAACCAAATACCTTTTACAAATGTAAAAAAGGAAAAAAAAAAAAAAAAAAAAAGCCGCGGAATGCAAAATACTAAAAATCGCAGTGAAAATAACAATAAAAATCGAAAAACTTAAAAAATCGCAGGGGACAAAAGTTAGTATATTAGGCACTTTGAAATCTAATTCTTATGAGTGTCAAAACATTGCAGCTGAACGCGAAAAAACACTTAAAACACGAAAAAACACACGCGAAAATCGCACTTAAAATTACTAAAAAATCGATAATCGCACAGGACAAAATTTCCTATATTAGGTTAAAAGTTTAAAACTAAAATTCTTTAACGAAAGTGAAAAAAATAAAAAACGATGCAAATTGCTATAAATTCAGAAGAGGACAGAATTTACCATATTTGGTAAAAGTTTGAAATTGAATTCCTTTTACGAATGTCAAGAAATCGCCACGGGACGTGAAAAAAATCTGAAAATCTCAGAAAACACATTAAAAATAGCTAAAAATTGAAAAATCGCAGAGAAAAATTACTATATTGTGCTAAAAGTTTGAAACCATAATAAATCTTTGTGAAGGTAAAAAAATTCGTTGTGGAACGTGAAAAAGCGCTGAAAATCGTGTTAAAAATCTAATTCAAAATTGCTAATTCAAAAATCGTGTAATACAAAATTTATTATATTAGGGTGAAAGTTTGAAGTCAAATTCCTTTTACCAATGTCAAAAAAAAAAAAAAAAAAAAATCGCCGTAGATTACGGAAAAACGTTAATCACTGCATTAAATTCATCAAAAATTCCTCATACTAAAAAAAATACTAACATAAATGGCAAAATCTGCATGCTTCTGAATTTTCATTAAATTATATCATTGAGGTTTTTAACTACCTTTGCCATTAAAACAAAATATAATAATAAAAATATTGGTCACTATTTAGTAGAAAGAAAAATAACTTATCTTTGTTTTTAAGCAGTATTTGGTCTTGCATTTTTTGCTGACATCTTTCTTTTCTTTTCCTGTATTCTTTACCTACCGCACAAGGCAACTTTTATTATCAGAGATACGAGCGCTGAATTTGCCAGATATACAGATGTTTATAATGCTCAGATCTTCAGGGCACAGCTTCCTGATCTTTTTTCTTTTCGGTGTTCAGCCGCCTCCAGCCCTCCCCTGAAGTCTCATTGGTTTTAAATTGTTGTACATATTATTGTACATAATAATATTGTATGTTGTACATAAATGTTGTACATTGGTATTGTTGTACATATAAGATGCAGTATACTGTACAAAGGGGGGAAAACAGACGGACGGTGACAACTACCCCCAACCTGCCTCCACCGAAATACTTCCCCGTCCCAATAGATACAACTAATTAGATAGGAACTTTTCAGGGGGCATTCGCTATTCAGCAATACCGAGAGACATTTTCCCTGGAGCTCTTTATCTCGCTGGGTAAGAACCGCCACAGACTTCTCTTCTCATCAGAACCAACGGATTAGAAAAAAGCAACAAACATGACGAAGGGGGGGGGGGGGACTGAAAATAGCCTTCTAATATCACTACCAGGACTTTATTTTCACCTTCGCCAGAATATCGTAGCCTTCCCGATAGATTTATGTACAAATTATTTTATTAGGATATAATGCTTAAATCTCCGTCGGTTGCAACACGCCTGACAGGTGCAGTACAATTATTTCTATTCTTCTCTCCACCAATATAGCGTGCAGGATTGATTACTTTGAGTGTAATAAACGAGTTTTTTTCATTAAAATTTGAAATATTATTTCTTAGTATATCCTAATGAAGGTCACTGTTCACTTTAAGAGCATTAAAATTGCATCAAATAATTGCTAATGACATTTTTCTAAGTGTGAGGCGCATTGCGGCCGTATTCGATAAGTCCCATAGTTGCGACCGACGGAGGGTTAATTATCCTTTAAACTTCGTACAAAGATGCAAAAAAAAATACCTAGATTAGATTCATTAAAGGATGTAGTGGAGGGTATACGGGGGTATACGTATACGCTGTATAACCCTCTCGATTTTTTTAAGGAACTCTGCTTAGAACATATTAGAGATCTGCAAGGGCTGGCCCGCGGGCCGGGCTCGGACGTATTTTCATTCACGGCGCTCGGGCCTAACTTATTTTTCTGTACAGAGCCAGGACTGGTTTCATTCCTAGTCTTCACGGCCCAAACTTTCCCCTAGTTCTGACCCAGCCCTTATAAAAATAATTGTCTGGGCGTGGCCTGATCCATTCAAAAGTCAGTAAAATCAGGTCAGGTTTGTCCCAAAAATGCTTACAAAAAATGATACATTTTTAAATCGCCATTATTTTACAATTAAACATTAAAATTCACTCTTTTTAAAGAAATAGATGTCTACGCTTATTGAAATATAGTTAAATTAAAATATAGTAAAACGTATGAAAAAGAACCTGCCTATGACGGAATCTTGTTTTAAACTGAAAAACGTGTTGATCCATGTAAAATGAATATACTAATGCGTAAGAAAAGAATATATAATACATTTACACTTGCTAAGAAGGGAACTTGTCTTTAACGCATTTTTTTTTTCTTTTCTATGCAATTCCGTTTTAGATTTTACTGTATAGCATTTTTCAGATTTTTAACACTTCAATACATGGAATATGGATCAACAATATTAATGATAACTGAAACATTTACATACTAGAAATAGATTCATTAAAAAAATAAATATCGCACCCTGCGGCCTTTCTATAAAAATAAAGTTTATAAACATGAAAAAAAAAAAAAATTAAGATTTTTGGCCTGAGCTCTTCGTACGAGACAAATTTTTAACCAAATCGACGTAAAAATCAATTTTTTGTAGAAATTCACTCCGGTCAAATTTTTAACTGTTGTAACGGGCCGGACCGAATTTTTTTTCTATGAGTCGGGCCGGGCCTGGAAATGTCGGCCCGTTCAGACCTCTAGAACATATACCCTCTGTTTTGATAATGACTACACCACTGGACTCATTCGACTCATAAATTTTGCTCTCATACAAATATTGGCAAGTTGCAAAAACATACTTAGATTCATACAATTCATAAATTTTGATGTATCTTGGACCCAATAGCGTGTCTGTGTACAAGGTGGTACTGCTATTTCCAAATAGTAATCTTTGCCCTATAGCTGGCTCGTCATTCCTCTTGCCGAAATATTTATTGTTACAATTTATTAGGGATGCACCGAATAGTGATTTTGGCCGTATACCGAATACCGAAAATTCGGCCAACAGGTGAACAGAATATTCGGCCTGTCAAATAGTAACTATTCGCCGAATACCCAGTATTGGGCTTGTCGAATTTCAAAGTTTAAAGACATTAAAATGTTAGATTTTAAAACAATTTTACTTGATATTTAAAACAAACTTTTATTCTAATAAACGAGCTTTTTTTCAAGCAAACTTTATGCTAAAAATAATCTTCTTTGAGTTATTTAAAGAACAGGATAGTTATAAAAAAATTTTTAATTAATAAAATTTTTAATTTCACGGCTTCTTCTGAGAATTAAAACAAATGAATAAAATTTTCTTAAATTCTAAAACATTTTAAAATCAAAGAGAAATTGTGAAACAATTGGAAGAAAAATTGTACAGGTACATATATTTGCTTGTCAGGAAGAGACTAAAGTAAAAGTTAACAAATAATACAATCGATTCAAATTTTATATGGTGACAACTTAGCAAGAATAACTGTTCTACTCCCTTTGATCAAGCAAGTAAGTTTTTAAATGCATCCTAGATCAGTGTCTGGAGTGAGCAATCATTTTCAGAGGATGTAAACGTTGTTCTTAAAATCTTAGCAAGAAATGGATTATTTACTGGACAATGTTGAGGAACTTGCATTTGTACATAATTAATTCCTATGAAAATCCTCATGATTGGTTAATTTTCTTAAATAATACTTAACAAACAGCAAATAAATAATGTAAAAACATTCTCTTTTATTTAAATATGATTCTGTTTGTAATTATTCTGAATATCTTTATAAGTTGACTGTTAAATTAGAAGTTGTATAAGGTTTTAAAAAATAATTTTTTAAAGTTTTTGTTTTAGTATTCGGGTCGGCCGAATACTTCGATATTCGGCCAAACCAAATATTCGGCATGCCGAATAATCTGCTATTCAGCCAAGCCAAATATTCGGCATACCGAATAGTTTGATGTTCGGCCAAACTGAATATTCAGCAACATGGCCGAATAGATACCGAATATTCGGTGCATCCCTACAATTTATTCAGGACTGTTCAAATCCCGTTTTTATTACACAAATTAAGTTTATTTTTAGCTTATTAATTTTGTTCGTATTTGAAATCATATCAAATAAATTAGTAACTGGAGTCTTGAAAGATTAAAAAAGTGAAAGAAACAGCACATTCAAAAAATGGCATAATGAATTCTTAAAATAACATTTTCTTATTCAGAACGTTTATTCAGAAAAGAAATGGTGCACTCAGAAAAAGACATTTGAAAAATGCCTTATTGGGGCTGATACATAAGTATTTTCGTACCACAATAACATCCGAATTTGGAATCTTTGCTCTGATATTTGAAGAGCATTGCTTAACCCTTTCCGGCGCGGAGTAATTTTGTTTGTAAAATGATGAATTGACACAGGAATTTATAATCGAATTTATTAGAAAATAAAAAATTGCTACTTTTCCTGTAATTTATAAAAGGTAAATTTTAATTAAATATTGGTGCCAGTCAGGGCTGTGCGAAGTGGGGGACGAAGGGGGCAGTCACCCCGGGTGCGAAAATTGAGGGGGCATCAAATTTATACTACAAACCTCTTTTTTCCTTCTGTTTTGTAAAAAAATAAAAAAATGTATATTTACATATTGGGGGTTTTTTCTCAATGGAAGTACATATATTTTTCGTTTCAAAGTTATTGTATTGTCCTTTACCCCACACCGAAATACAAATTTATGAATAAGGACTTCTTTCTTTTCAAAACTAGTTTTGGGTCTTTGTCTTAATCTCTTTAGTTAATGTGATTTGCAGTTTGAGTGTTCATTTTTCTAAGTTAATCATATCAGTTTAGATATATTTAGTTGCAAATCGCATTCCCCTTTCTGTAGCAGAGCATTTAATGGTGGTGGGTTGGTGTTACCTTCTCGTGATAAAGAAAAGAGCACTTACAGAAACTGGTGTTGCTTAAAGACTTGAAGACAAAGAGGTATCCATGAACAAATTTATTGGTTCCCAAATGACAGAACAAAACCATCTTGGTTTCTTTGCACTTATACTATTTACATCTGAAGAAAATACTGGACTCCCGTATTTCAAACACTGATTTTCCTTTCTAATACTTGACGCTAGTTGAATACACTTCATACCGAATCATTTACTAACTTTTGGAGATTCCTCCATTTTTAACTTTATAACTAACGGAAAACATGCTTTTAAACTTTTGTTGAAATGTATTCAAAATTTAAATAATTCACCACGATATTTCATCAAAATACATTAGGATACGAAGCACACGATAAGAGGCGGCTGACATCTCTGGATAAGCACCACAAAACATAACAGCATACAAAAACAACACACAACCTACTCGCAGAATCGCGGACCTTTAAATGCGAGCGGCGTGGCGGCAGCCAATGAAAATGAAGCATGTACTTTGCATACTTCGGCGGCTTATTACTTTAACTTAAAACATTTTAAATTACATGAAAAATTACTATCTTGTTAAAATATCCTAGAAAATAACTGAGATGCAATTTAAAATTGAAATGAACCTGAAAAGAACTTTAAAGAAGTAATTAAACAAAATGAGATTGCGAATGCGATCGCAATTCAAAATGGCTGCCTGCCAGAAAGAGGAAGACGCCCGCTCAACTCCGTCGATCTGCGACGGCTAAACATAAACAATGCTCAACGCAAGCAACGAGCAAGCAAAAAAAAAAAAAAAAAAAGTAAAAAAAGAAAAGATACAGGAATCCAGTTTACAGTAAGTAAATATTTGATAAGGTGGAAAGGGATGGGGAAAATATACAAAATGCCTCCTTTTTCCCATCCGTTTCCACAAAGAAATAAAAATAAAAAGATTTTTTTTTTCTTTTTTTCAAGTCCCTTGAAAAGTTTATCAAGGTTTTTTTTTTCTTCTTTTTTT
This sequence comes from Maratus speciosus, assembly GCA_963932465.1. NCBI lineage: Eukaryota > Metazoa > Arthropoda > Arachnida > Araneae > Salticidae > Maratus > Maratus speciosus. The sequence continues at coordinate 131,807,312 of OZ010796.1, read as the reverse complement.
CAACATCTTACCATAAGAAAGATTCTCGCAGTCTGAGAAAGGTTTCTTTGACTAGAGCTTTAGTAAGTAAATCTGCAAGGTTCTCTTGTGTGCTTATATGTTGAATATCAAACAAGCCTTGCTGGTACCAGTCTCGTACGAATTTGTACTCCAAGTCGATGTGGCGATTTTTAACATTGTCCGCCTTCTCTTTGGTAAATGCGATAGTTGCTGTATTGTCACAGAATAAAATAGGTCGTTAGAAAATCGAATCATCAAGTCCTAGAATTTTCTTAATTTCTAGTAATGAGGTATGCAGAAACTTTGTCTTTTGCAGCTTCTGATGCAGAGATGAACTCTGCTTCCATTGGATTTAATGCCACACATGTCTGTTAGGTGGCACGCCAGGTTATTAGGACACCATTCAGCATAGCTGTATATCCGCTCCATGATTTTCAGTCGATAGCATTGCTAGCCCAAGAGGCATCTGCATAGATGGCGAGTTGAATTGGAAGACTTGAACATGGCAACTTAATACCTAGAGATCGTGTCGTTGCTAAATAAATCAAAGTTCTGATGAGAGCTTTATAGTGTAGTAAAGTATGCTTCTCAGTGAATTGTGATAATGTTGCTACTGTCCAGGCGATATCCGGTCGGCACTTCTGAGCAATGTACTGAAGACATCCTAACAGATTCCGATACGGTAAGTGTTCAGGAAACTCATCTTCTTCTGTAGCGGGAACTGGAGCGAAACCTGGTGAGGCTGGCAAAGATACTGCAGAAAAATCAGAAACATTAAATCTTTTCAAACACTTTTCAATGTAATTCTTACAATTTATATTAATTATTTTCCTATCTTCTGCTTTAAAATTTATTCCTAGTAATGTAGATAGAGGACCTAAATTTTTCACTTCATAAATTGATTCGATTAAACTTATAATTCTGTTCAAAACTTCTTTATCTTTAGCAAAGATAGGGAGGTCATCTACATATACAATTACTATAGCTTCTTTTCCATATGCATAAACGCATGTTAATCCTGGTACTTCTTTAAATCCATTTGTGATTAACTTGTTATGTAAATCATTATACCAGCACCTTCCGGCCTGGTGTAAACCATAAATGGCCTTCTTTAATTTTAAAACATATGATTCCTTTCCTGGAATAACGTAATCTTCTGGTTGTTTAATATAGATATCACTGTCTATATCACCATATAAGTATGCACACTTAACATCAAGTAAGGACAGATGTTAAGGACTGACCCAGTTTAAGATTTGAATAAAAAATGCTACAAAAAGACGTATTATCGTAAAGTTGATGACGGGACTAAACATTTCATTATGATCTAAACCCGTTCTTTGGTTATTACCAAGAGCAACTAATCTTGCTTTATAAATTTCTTTCTTTATCTCACTATTTTCTTTGATTGTATATACCCATTTTGTTTCCATGACTTTTTGATTTATTTTTGGAATGACAGTCCATACTTTTCTATCCAACATTGTTTGAATTTCTTTATTCATAGCTTCCCTCCATTTTTCTGATTCAGGAAGAGTTTTAGCTTGACTGGGGGTTAGAGGTATGACTACTTCGGTCAAAAGAGCCTCTTCATGAGATATTCCTGTTACTTTTCTGTCTAAAAGAAATTTTCCCTCATATGTACTTTTCGCTGAAAAATTAGCGACACTATCATTATAAATTATATTGTTTTCTTTACAATGCTTCCTAAGCTCTTGTGAGAATCTGAGTTGTATTCCTGATGGGGCCAATAAATAAATATCAATTTTACCTGCAGTTTTGTCCCTTCTTCCTTTTCTTCATATACCGATGAAAAACGGCTTTGTTTTCATCTAATGGATCATCCAATAATTAGTCTTCAGATGTGGTTTCACCCTTCATTTCTTGAGCCTTCGTTTCTTGTTCACCTTCTGGTGTCGTTTCTATAGATCCTTCGTTACCATGAGATTCAAATTTCAGTTTCAGCCTTGGGTTTTCCATTACCTGTAAAAACATTGCTATCATCACTTAAGAAATCAAAAAAAGGGCGATGAATTACTTTCTGACTTGCGGTTCTATTCAATTGGGCTTCGTCAAAAGTGACGTGTTTTGATTCTACGATTTTATTCTCATTAGGGAGATAAAATCGATAACCACTTGATCCCAAACCATATCCAACAAAAATACCACGTTTAGCTCTAGGCTGAAATTTATTTTTACATTTGGTTGGTGTATGTAGGCCACACAACCATACCTCTTTAAGTGGCATATCGATGGTTTGGTCCCATACCATCGCTGAAAAGGAATGGCATCTATGCTCATATGCAGTATTCGGTTACGAACATAATTAGTAGCCATTATGGCTTGTACCCAAAAAGAAGCAGGAAGTCCGGCTGTTAATAAATAAACTCTTACTCCTTCCAATAATACCCTATTGTATCTCAACGCAACTTCATTCATTTGAGGACTATATATGGTTGTTCTTTCATGCTTTATCCCCATATTTTCCAGAACAATTTTTATTCTATCATTACAAAATTCAAGTCCGTTACCTGTTCTTAACACTTTTACCTTTTTGTTGACTTGTCTTTCTACAAATGTGATGAAGTGCTTGATTTTTGCAAAAACTTCATCTTTCGAATGTAAAGGATAACAAAATGCTCTACGGCTATAATCATCTATAAAAGTAAGTACATATCTATAACCATTTCTTGATGTAACAGGTGCAGGACCCCAGACATCACTATGAACTAATTCAAGTACTTCATTTGACCTAATTTGCTCTAACTTTGAATGGGGTGCTCACGTATTCTTTGCCATAATACAATATTCATATGTGGTTTCTTTTCCCTGCAATGGTCCACAATTTCATATTAAATTCTCTTTTACCACCTTTTTATTTACATTTGCATTGCAAAGGCGCTCATGCCAAAGCATAATATTATTTCGTTCAATTTTATAAGTTTTATTATACTGAGGATTTATTCCATTAACCTCACTTTTAGTACCTAACTCTAAAGATGAAAATAAGGAATTTTACTTAGTGGCCACTGGCCGGTAGGTTGATTTTTTTTTAGTAGCCAGTTACTGGCTACTAGGAATAATTTCTTTAGTAGCCAGTAAGTACATTTATGTCACTGAATATTTAATCTAAAAATATGAGTTTAGAATAAATAAGTAACTTATGCACTAAATAAAAATATTTTAATTCATATTGTTTTAATAAACAGGGCTGATTCTGAGTAAAAAAAAAAAATCTGAAATTCACAGCAAATTTTCTGAAAGATTTACAACAGAGGTGGGGGGATAATCTACTCCCGGCACGAACTATGTTTTGTTTCACACCACTTTGACGAAATTTGTGGATTTTTTCGCGATCTTTTGACGAAATTTGCCATTCTTTACGATCTTTTGACGAGATTTGCCATTTTTTTCACGATCTTTTGACGAAATTTGCCATTTTTTTCGTGATCTTTTGGCAAAATTTGCCGTTTTTTTCGCTATCTCATGATGAAATTTCTCGTTTTTTCGCGATCCATTGACGATATTTGCGTTTTTCCCGCGATTATTTGACGAAATTTGGGTTTCTTAGCGATCCCTTGACGAAATGTGTGTTTTTCCGCGATCTTTTCACAAAGTCTCTTTTTTCCGGTGATTCTTTGACGAAATTCGCGCTTCTTTCGCGATTCTTTAATGAAATTCGCGCTTTTTTCGCGATTTATTGATGAAATTTCGGGTTTTTAGCGTTCCTTTGACGAAATGTGCGGTTTTTTTCGATATCTTTTGACAGAAGTCGTTTTATTTCGAAATTTTTTGACGAAATACGCGTTTTTTTTTCGCGATCTGTTGACGATGTTTGGGTTTTTTCGCGATCCCACAACAAAATTTACGTTTTTTTCGCAATCTTTTGACAAAATGTGCATTTTTTCATGATCTTTCGACGAAATTCGAGGAGTTTTTTTCCGCGATTCTGTGATGAAATCCCTTTTGAAAAATCCTGCATTTGGCCGGTACTTTCCATATTTTTAGTCGCCAGTTTTTCACGTTTAGTCGCCGAGTGGCGAATGGCGAGTGCTTATTTTCATCTTTACCTAACTCATTTGTCATACTTTGATTAATAAAATCTTCATACGAGTTAATTTTATTTCTTTTCTCTAACTTTTAAAGGACTAGATTCTTCTGCTTTACACTTTAAGCTAATTTGTTTAGAATTTTTAGAGATTTTCTGAAAAGATTTTTCACCCATGTCAGGTTTAGTTTCCTGCAAAAGATTAGAAGATTCTTTAAGAGCATGTAACACACAAAATCTATTCTTAAGCCTAGCAATATACAAATATTTCCAATCGGGAGAAAAAATTTTAAACCATTTATCTAATTTTGCATGCATACCTGCATAATCCATTTTAGACATTGATATCAAATTTTTATGTATATCGGGTACGTATAGTACATCATGCAAATTAATTCTTAAGACCCTGTTATTTTCTCTAATTCTAAAACTAACTTTTCCTATACCTTCAACTACATGTGGAGTCATTCCCATTTTTACTACTGTACCCTTTGGAGGTTCGTCTAAACATGTAAAGAATTGCCGATTTTGACAAATATGGGAAGTCTATGCCGAGTCCAAAGTCCATTTGTCAACAAGGGAGGGGGGGGGGGGGATCCTATCAGTACTCATTGTTTTTTCTGTTAATTCTGTTACATAGGAATTTAAATTTCTTTCTCTATCCTTTTCTCTACATTTTTGAATTTTATAATTCCTATCTCTATAATTTTTATTATTACAATCGTCCTCCGAATACATTTCTTTTGAAAACTGACCCTTTGGGGATTTGCACTACTTTCATTAACAAACCTTGCTTTAGAGGCAAAAAATGTTTCATTTCGTTGTTTCTCTCGTAGATTTCTCCTAGAGTGTTCTTTTAAAATTTCGTCTTTTACATCTACAAATTTGAAATATTTTTCTGGCATTCTATCTAATTCCCTAATCAAATAGTCATAGCTCTCTGGGAGACTTTCTATCAACTGATAACACCTATGTTTTTTGGCAACTTCCTCCCCTGCATCCACCACATGGTGGTAAACCTCCTCAAATCTAGCTATATAAGAGGGAATATCCTCTTCAGGATTAATTTTAAGGTTTCGGAATTCATTCACCTGAAATGATTCTAATGCCCTGCCTTCTATTTCTAGAGTAGTACAGTGATGCCGCTGTACTTGAAAAAAACCTGGGTCCCTTTTTTACAAAAGCGGGTCCCCATCAATAATAATTTATATTTTAAAGGAATAAATGAAACTTGTTTATTTGGAAAAGATAAATAAAATGCATTAATTATTGTTTTAACAATAATTAAATAATGAATTAAAACCAGTATTATTTGCACTCAAATAAGATATTTTTATAAAAATATTAAGAGAAATTTTCTTTACTTTTTTAAAAGTAAAAATGCAAGATACAATTTTAATTGTAAAATAATGTTTATTTGAGAGTAGAAGATACCAAGTTCCACTAACAAGTGTCCCTAATGTTCGCATTTCTTTTAAAATGGGGCAAGACGGGTTTAATGAAAAATATATTTTTGCTGAAAAAAAGAATACTTAAGTTAAGTAAAGGTGTACTTTTTGTTGAATGAATGGGTGCTTTCATTATACTTCCCATTGAATTATTTGTCAGCATAGATCTGTGTTGGAATCAGACATTTTCCTTGGAAGGGAAATTTACATCTAAATCACTAGTAAGCATCAAATCTTAAATGTTCTGAAGGCGGGAGACATTTCAATGCAGTAAGAAGGAGGAGGGGGGGGGGGATTTTTCACTGTTTCACCTACTGAATACATTATCAAAGTACACTCAAATCATGCTGTATTTTTAAGAATCTCAAAAAAAAAAAAAATTAAATCCCATTTTATGAATTTTCTACCTATAAGTTTAGTTTGCACATCTTTTTTGGTGCTTTGACTAAATTCATGTTTTTTCCGCGTTACTTTGACGAAATTCGCGTTTTTCCGCGATCCTTTCGTTGAAATTCGCTATTTTTTCGCGAGCCTGTCACGAAAATCGTGTTTTTTCTGCGATACTTTGACAAAATTCGGCTTTATTCCGCGATTTTTCGACGAAATTCCCTATTTTTCGCGATCTTTTGACGAAATACACTATTTTGTTTCAGCCCTTTTACGAAAATAGCGTTTGTTCCGCGATATTTTGATGAAATTTGCGCTTTTTTCGTGATCCTTTGACAAAATTCGGCTTTTTTCGCGATTTTTTGACGAAATTCGCTATTTTTTCGCGATCTTTTAACGAAATACGCTAATTTGTCGCTGCCCTTTTACGAAAATCACGTTTTTTCGCAATATTTTGATGAAATTTGCGTTTATTTCCGCGATATTTTGATGAAATTTGCGATTATTTCCGCGATTTTTTGACGAAATACTTTTTTTTTTCGCGATCCTTTGACGAAATACGCTATTTTTTCGAGGCCCTTTTACGAAAATCGCTGTTTTTGAACGATATTTTGATGAGATTTGCGCTTTTTTCGCGATTCTTTGACGAAAATCGGCTTTTTTACGCGATTTTTTAACGAAATTATCCAGCTATTTTTTTTTAACGAGCTATTTTTTTGCGTCTCGTCGCCGATTTTTCGCGTAATTTACGCGCTATAGCGCGTCCGCGGCATTCCTGGTAGATTTTAACTTATCCCAGATTTCATCTGGGTTTTCTAAATGACCAATAGTCAATCCTATTTCTGGGCAAACATACGTTTTAATTATACCTGCAGCTCTCTGCTTAGATTGATTTAGTTTGAATTTATCTAGGGCACCTAAATCAGTTTCATCAGGCCAATTTTTCTTTTCTACCCACATAAACCTTCAGTTTGTAAAATACATCTAATGTAGCGAACCCATTCCCGGTAGTTATATACAGAGTTAAGAATACTGAATTTACCGCCTTTTTTTTTTACCAGGAATTTTAAATATACATAAACTATATACACAAGTATATCATAAAATGGGCAAGAAATATTCAGAACTACCCTTTTTTTTTCACAATATAAATGCACTCTTCATAATAAATAAAGATAAACCAACTTTCCAATTCCACCTCTATAATTCTTCAAAATATTATACACTTTCCCACGCAGAGAAAGGGCTTCTGGACCCGTAACCTCTGTGATTTGCAGTTTGAATGTTCATTTTTCAAAGTTAATCATATCAGTTTAAATATATTTAGTTGCAAATCGCATTCCCCTTTCTGTAGCAGAGCATTTAATGGTGGTGGGTTGGTGTTACCTTCTCGTGATAAAGAAAAGAGAACTTACAGAAACTGGTGTTGTTTAAAGACTTGAAGACAAAGAGGTATCCATGAACAAATTTATTGGTTCCCAAATGACAGAACAAAACCATCTTGGTTTCTTTGCACTTATACTATTTACATCTGAAGAAAATACTGGACTCCCGTATTTCAAACACTGATTTTCCTTTCTAATACTTGACGCTAGTTGAATACACTTCATACCGAATCATTTACTAACTTTTGGAGATTCCTCCATTTTTTACTTTATAACTAACGGAAAACATGCTTTTAAACTTTTGTTGAAATGTATCCAAAATTTAAATAATTCACCACGATATTTCATCAAAATACATTAGGATACGAAGCACACGATAAGAGGCGGCTGACATCTCTGGAAAGCACCACAAAACATAACAGCATACATAAACAACACACAACCTACTCGCGGAATTGCGGACCTTTAAATGCGAGCGGCGTGGCGGCAGCCAATGAAAATGAAGCATGTACTTTGCATACTTCGGCGGCTTATTACTTTAACTTAAAACATTTTAAATTACATGAAAAATTACTATCTTGTTAAAATATCCTAGAAAATAACTGAGATGCAATTTAAAATTGAAATGAACCTGAAAAGAACTTTAAAGAAGTAATTAAACAAAATGAGATTGCGAATGCGATCGCAATTCAAAATGACTGCCTGCCAGAAAGAGGAAGACGCCCGCTCAACTCCGTCGATCTGCGACGGCTAAACATAAACAATGCTCAACGCAAGCAACGAGCAAGCAAAAAAAAAAAAAGTAAAAAAAAAAAGAAAAGATACGGGAATCCAGTTTACAGTAAGTAAATATTTGATAAGGTGGAAAGGGATGGGGAAAATATACAAAATGCCTCCTTTTTCCCATCCGTTTCCACAAAGAAATAAAAATAAAAAGAATTTTTTTTTCTTTTTTTCAAGTCCTTTGAAAAGTTTATCAAGGTTTTTTTTTCTTCTTTTTTTCAACATCTTACCACTTCTTACCATAAGAAAGATTCTCGCAGTCTGAGAAAGGTTTCTTTGACTAGAGCTTTAGTAAGCAAATCTGCAAGGTTCTCTTGTGTGCTTATATGTTGAATATCAAACAAGCCTTGCTGGTACCAGTCTCTTACGAATTTGTACTTCAAGTCGATGTGGCGATTTTTAACATTGTCCGCCTTCTCTTTGGTAAATGCGATAGTTGCTGTATTGTCACAGAATAAAATAGGTCGTTAGAAAATCGAATCATCAAGTCCTAGAATTTTCTTAATTTCTAGTAATGAGGTATGCAGAAACTTTGTCTTTTGCAGCTTCTGATGCAGAGATGAAATCTGCTTCCATTGGATTTAATGCCACACACGTCTGTTCGGTGGCACGCCAGGTTATTAGGATACCATTCAGCATAGCTGTATATCCGCTCCATGATTTTCAGTCGATAGTATTGCTAGCCCAAGAGGCATCTGCATAGATGGCGAGTTGAATTGGAAGACTTGAACATGGCAACTTAATACCTAGAGATCGTGTCGTTGCTAAATAAATCAAAGTTCTGATGAGAGCTTTATAGTGTAGTAAAGTATGCTTCTCAGTGAATTGTGATAATGTTGCTACTGTCCAGGCGATAACCGGTCGGCACCTCTGAGCAATGTACTGAAGACATCCTAACAGATTCCGATACGGTAAGTGTTCAGGAAACTCATCTTCTTCTGTAGCGGGAACTGGAGCGAAACCTGGTGAGGCTGGCAAAGATACTGCAGAAAAATCAGAAACATTAAATCTTTTCAAACACTTTTCAATGTAATTCTTACAATTTATATTAATTATTTTCCTATCTTCTGCTTTAAAATTTATTCCTAGTAATGTAGATAGAGGACCTAATTTTTTCACTTCATAAATTGATTCGATTAAACTTATAATTCTGTTCAAAACTTTTTTATCTTTAGCAAAGATAGGGAGGTCATCTACATATACAATTACTATAGCTTCTTTTCCATATGCATAAACGCATGTTAATCCTGGTACTTCTTTAAATCCATTTGTGATTATCTTGTTATGTAAATCATTATACCAGCACCTTCCGGCCTGGTGTAAACCATAAATGGCCTTCTTTAATTTTAAAACATATGATTCCTTTCCTGGAATAACGTAATCTTCTGGTTGTTTAATATAGATATCACTGTCTATATCACCATATAAGTATGCACACTTAACAACAAGTAAGGACAGATGTTAAGGACTGACCCAGTTTAAGATTTGAATAAAAAATGCTACAAAAAGTAGGGCTGCGGAGTCGGTAGGAAAAATGATCGACTCCGACTTCGACTCCGACTCCGGCATACACCCAGGGTTTCTCAAAAAGATTGAAATGCGCTTCAATTTTTTACCTGTTAGAGATATATAGATACTCCAAATTGAAAAAGTGTTTAAAATTAAATAGTAATTAAGATTAAGGATCGACGGAAACCGAAACAAAACCCGAATTTCGTTAACAGTTCTATTTTCGGCTGAAAATTTCGTTCGATTAGTTCTAAATACAGTAATAAAAATAATTATATTTATTACTTTTTATGGGATGTCCATTACTGGAATGGAATTTTAGGTGTTTTGATATATTTCTGCTATTTACAATTAAATTTTGATTCATATTGGATTCATTTTTTTTTTCATCATTGCTAGATATATTTTGTTCAATTCAAGATTCTTTTAGAGAAACCGACCAGCGTAGCGGGCGAAGGATTCTAGTTTCTAATATTTTATTTTTATAACCGCCGTATAATCATAATGGGCGTTTATAAATTTCAATTCGGAATATGCAATACATTAAATAAAAATAGTAGTTATTTTACAATAAAAAAGATTCGCTTACCTAAATATAATTTGAAGTTGCATTTACAAACAAAGGATTTCTATCTTGTCAGCTTCAAATTAAAACCAAATTTAGCGAAAAGAACATATGCCTGCTTAAGAAACAAAGATATTTTCAATTGGAACTTTGAGCAGAATGAGTAAAAGGAAATTGTGCTTCGGCCGCACTTTATATGAAAGATTGGCAAGTTGTCATCGCCTTTCATTCATGGACGTAAATGCTATTATCTACCCTATACTAATAAAATCTTAAATAAATTAATGCCGACTTCGGGGAGATGGGGGGGTAGGGGAGGATTGACGAATAAGGAATAATCATGGAAAAAAAAAAGAAAGAAAGAAAAAGCTTGCCATTTTGAGGCATGAAATGAGTTTCTTCACTTTCCTCTTAAATTCATGAAATAATTGTTTTTTCTATAGTAAGTTAGAAATACGGTCCTACATCGGATAGGATAATCACATTTAACCCGAACCAGATAGGTTTTAAATGCTTCGGGTCAGGTTTTCACACTTTTGATTTGACCTGATTTTTCAAAAGAAAATAAGTACTGAATATTTTTCAAATGAAAAATCTATATATTTGAATATTAATGAGTGTATTTAAGTTCATTTTTATACAAAAAGGTAAAATTGTAGGCTTTTTTATAATTGTTTATTCTATAAAATATGAACTAATTTTCTTACGTCTCGAATTAGGGTCGGATTGACGACTTTTTTTCCATTTTCGGATTTGGTTGACGAATTCCTTTTTGTCGGATTTCGGGTTGACTTTCAGAAAATTTTTCAGATTCGGGTCGGGTGCAGCCCGGCCTTTGGAAGACTCTCATTGGGGCTTAGAAATAGAAGAACTTCTAAGTTTTGGGTAAGAAATATTTAAGAATAAAATTGCAGTTTTTTGTTTTAATGTGAAAAATTCTGTATGAGTTGTCCTAGTGATAGCGGCTTTAATCAGTTTCATATTTTACACACATTCTCTTTTATCTGAAATACTGAAAAATAAGGCAGTATAAGTTGAGCAAAGGATAAGTGAAGCATCCATTGTTATCTAAAGTAGATCGTTGCATTCGTTAGGGTCCGATTCGAACGGTGGTTCGGAAGGATTGAGTTGACGCTAAATGTTTTTCGTTGCGGGCCAGTCTGATAATTATTATTGCGGGTTCGGGTCGGGTTGACCCGATTTTTCAAAATAAAGTCCATAATAACTTTTAACTTATAAGTCGAATAAGTAAATATATATTCCTTTTCCTACACAAAAGATAAAAGTGCTGTTAGAGATGACTATTTTTCATAATTCCAATACAATTTTGATTTTATTTCATTTTGGATCGGATTCATGGTCCAGGTTTCTTTCTGGTTCGCTTTGGACTGACTTAAAATATAAATTTCAGGACCCGACCCGAGCACGGATGGACAGAGGTTAAATTGAAACATCTGTTTTTGTCTGAGATAGATTCCTTCATTGTGTTGGGTAGTCGGACCGACACGGGATTCGGGTTGAGTTGGACTAAATTTAGTAAAAACAAAACAAAACAAAAAAAAACTTCCAAAACTCTTTAATTTAATTATTGTACAATAGTGTCGTCAATGCGCTGAAGATGTAAGTAAATGAATCAATTTAATGACTTATGTAGGCAAAAAAATCACATCCGCCCTTTTGCCTTACATTTACTCATTAACATGTCAATAAACTGAAAAATAACTAAATATTTATTAATATATAGAGTTAAAAAATAAAATAATAATTCTGTTCATAAATTTAAAATTAAGCGTAATTGGTTTTATTTTTTATTTCACTTCAAACTTTTCAACAAAAAGTTCGGAGTCGGAGTCGGCATATTTTTACCGACTCCGACTCTTTTCACCGAAAAATCACACCGACTCCGACTTCAACTCCGCAGCCCTGACAAAAAGACGTATTATCGTAAAGTTGATGACGGGACTAAACGTTTCATTATAATCTAAACCCGTTCTTTGGTTATTACCAAGAGCAACTAATCTTGCTTTATAAATTTCTTTCTTTATCTCACTATTTTCTTTGATTGTATATACCCATTTTGTTCCCATGACTTTTTGATTTATTTTTGGAATGACAGTCCATACTTTTCTATCCAACATTGTTTGAATTTCTTTATTCATAGCTTCCCTCCATTTTTCTGATTCAGGAAGAGTTTTAGCTTGACTGGGGGTTAGAGGTATGACTACTTCGGTCAAAAGAGCCTCTTCATGAGATATTCCTGTTACTTTTCTGTCTAAAAGAATTTTTCCCTCATATGTACTTTTCGCTGAAAAATTAGCGACACTATCATTATAAATTATATTGTTTTCTTTACAATGCTTCCTAAGCTCTTGTGAGGATGAGTTGTATTCCTGATGGAGCCAATAAATAAATATCAATTTTACCTGCAGTTTGTCCCTTCTTCCTTTTCTTCATATACCGATGAAAAACGGCTTTGTTTTCATCTAATGGATCATCCAATAATTAGTCTTCAGATGTGGTTTCACCCTTCATTTCTCGAGCCTTCGTTTCTCGTTCACCTTCTGGTGTCGTTTCTATAGATCCTTCGTTACCCTGAGATTCCATTTCAGTTTCAGCCTTGGGTTTTCCATTACCTGTAAAAACATTGCTATCATCACTTAAGAAATCAAAAAAAGGGCGATGAATTACTTTCTGACTTGCGGTTCTATTCAATTGGGCTTCGTCAAAAGTGACGTGTTTTGATTCTATGATTTTATTCTCATTAGGGAGATAGAATCGATAACCACTTGATCCCAAACCATATCCAACAAAAATACCACGTTTAGCTCTAGGCTGAAATTTATATTTTCTTTTTACTTTTGGTTGGTGTATGTAGGCCACACAACCATACCTCTTTAAGTGGCGTATCGATGGTTTGGTCCCATACCATCGCTGAAAAGGAATGGCATCTATGCTCATATGCAGTATTCGGTTACGAACATAATTAGTAGCCTTTATGGCTTCTACCCAAAAAGAAGCAGGAAGTCCGGCTGTTAATAAATAAACTCTTACTCCTTCCAATAATACCCTATTGTATCTCTCCGCTACTTCATTCATCTGAGGACTATATATGGTTGTTCTTTAATGCTTTATCCCCATATTTTCCAGAACAATTTTTATTCTATCATTACAAAATTCAAGTCCGTTACCTGTTCTTAACACTTTTACCTTTTTGTTGACTTGTCTTTCTACAAATGTGATGAAGTGCTTGATTTTTGCAAAAACTTCATATTTCGAATGTAAAGGATAACAAAATGCTCTACGGCTATAATCATCTATAAAAGTAAGTACATATCTATAACCATTTCTTGATGTAACAGGTGCAGGACCCCAGACATCACTATGAACTAATTCAAGTATTTCATTTGACCTAATTTGCTCTAACTTTAAATGGGGTGCTCGCGTATTCTTTGCCATAATACAATATTCATATGTGGTTTCTTTTCCCTGCAATGGTCCACAATTTCATATTAAATTCTCTTTTACCACCTTTTTATTTACATTTGCATTGCAAAGGCGCTCATGCCAAAGCATAATATTATTTCGTTCAATTTTATAAGTTTTATTATACTGAGGATTTATTCCATTAACCTCACTTTTAGTACCTAACTCTAAAGATGAAAATAAGGAATTTTGCTTAGTGGCTACTGGCCGGTAGGTTGATTTTTTTTTAGTAGCCAGTTTCTGGCTACTAGGAATAATTTCTTTAGTAGCCAGTAAGTACATTTATGTCACTGAATATTTAATTTAAAAATATGAGTTTAGAATAAATAAGTAACTTATGCACTAAATAAAAATATTTTAATTCATATTGTTTTAATAAACAGGGCTGATTCTGAGTAAAAAAGAAAATCTGAAATTCACAGCAAATTTTCTGAAAGATTTACAACAGAGGTGGGGGGATAATCTACTCCCGGCACGAACTATGTTTCGTTTCACACCACTTTGACGAAATTTGTGGATTTTTTCGCGATCTTTTGACGAAATTTGCCATTTTTTTACGATCTTTTGACGAGATTTGCCATTTTTTTCACGATCTTTTGACGAAATTTGCCATTTTTTTCGTGATCTTTTGGCAAAATTTGCCGTTTTTTTCGCGATCTTATGATGAAATTTCTAGTTTTTTCGCGATCCATTGACGATATTTGCGTTTTTCCCGCGATTATTTGACGAAATTTGGGCTTCCCTTGACGAAATGTGTGTTTTTTTTCCGCGATCTTTTCACAAAGTCTCTTTTTTTCGGTGATTCTTTGACGAAATTCGCGCTTTTTTCGCGATTCTTTAATGAAATTCGCGCTTTTTTCGCGATTTATTGATGAAATTTCGGGTTTTTTAACGTTCCTTTGACGAAATGTGCGGTTTTTTTTCGATACCTTTTGACAGAAGTCGTTTTATTTCGAAATTTTTTGACGAAATACGCGTTTTTTTTTTTCGCGATCTGTTGACGATGTTTGGGTTTTTTCGCGATCCTACAAAAAAATTTACGTTTTTTTTGCAATCTTTTGACAAAATGTGCATTTTTTCATGATCTTTCGACGAAATTCGCGGAGTTTTTTTCCGCGATTCTGTGATGAAATCCCTTTTGAAAAATCCTGCATTTGGCCGGTACTTTCCATATTTTTAGTCGCCAGTTTTTCACGTTTAGTCGCCGAGTGGCGAATGGCGAGTGCTTATTTTCATCTTTACCTAACTCATTTGTCATACTTTGATTAATAAAATCTTCATACGAGTTAATTTTATTTCTTTTCTCTAACTTTTTAGGACTAGATTCTTCTGCTTTACACTTTAAGCTAATTTGTTTAGAATTTTTAGAGATTTTCTGAAAAGATTTCTCACCCATGTCAGGTTTAGTTTCCTGCAAAAGATTAGAAGATTCTTTAAGAGCATGTAACACACAAAATCTATTCTTAAGCCTAGCAATATACAAATATTTCCAATCGGGAGAAAAAATTTTAAACCGTTTATCTAATTTTGCATGCATACCTGCATAATCCATTTTAGACATTGATATCAAATTTTGATGTATACCGGGTACGTATAGTACATCATGCAAATTAATTCTTAAGACCCTGTTATTTTCTCTAATTCTAAAACTAACTTTTCCTATACCTTCAACTACATGTGGAGTCATTCCCATTTTTACTACTGTACCCTTTGGAGGTTCGTCTAAACATGTAAAGAATTGCCGATTTTGACAAATATGGGAAGTCTATGCCGAGTCCAAAGTCCATTTGTCAACAAGGGAGGGGGGGGGGGATCCTATCAGTACTCATTGTTTTTTCTGTTAACTCTGTTACATAGGAATTTAAATTTCTTTCTCTATCCTTTTCTCTACATTTTTGAATTTTATAATTCCTATCTCTATCATTTTTTATATTACAATCGTCCTCCGAATACATTTCTTTTGAAAACTGACCCTTTGGGGATTTGCACTACTTTCATTAACAAACCTTGCTTTAGAGGCAAAAAATGTTTCATTTCGTTGTTTCTATCGTAGATTTCTCCTAGAGTGTTCTTTTAAAATTTCGTCTTTTACATCTACAAATTTGAAATATTTTTCTGGCATTCTATCTAATTCCCTAATCAAATAGTCATAGCTCTCTGGGAGACTTTCTATCAACTGATAACACCTATATTTTTTGGCAACTTCCTCCCCTGCATCCACCACATGGTGGTAAACCTCCTCAAATCTAGCTATATAAGAGGGAATATCCTCTTCAGGATTAATTTTAAGGTTTCGGAATTCATTCACCTGAAATGATTCTAATGCCCTGCCTTCTATTTCTAGAGTAGTACAGTGATGCCGCTGTACTTGAAAAAAACCTGGGTCCCCGGGACCCAGGATTTCCAAAAATGTGGGTCCCTTTTTTACAAAAGCGGGTCCCCATCAATAATAATTTATATTTTAAAGGAATAAATGAAACTTGTTTATTTGGAAAAGATAAATAAAATGCATTAATTATTGTTTTAACAATAATTAAATAATGAATTAAAACCAGTATTATTTGCACTCAAATAAGATATTTTTATAAAAATATTAAGAGAAATTTTCTTTACTTTTTTAAAAGTAAAAATGCAAGATACAATTTTAATTGTAAAATAATGTTTATTTGAGAGTAGAAGATACCAAGTTCCACTAACAAGTGTCCCTAATGTTCGCATTTCTTTTAAAATGGGGCAAGACGGGTTTATTGAAAAATATATTTTTGCTGAAAAAAGAATACTTATGTTAAGTAAAGGTGTACTTTTTGTTGAATGAATGGGTGCTTTCATTATACTTCCCATTGAATTATTTGTCAGCATAGATCTGTGTTGGAATCAGACATTTTCCTTGGAAGGGAAATTTACATCTAAATCACTAGTAAGCATCAAATCTTAAATGTTCTGAAGGCGGGAGACATTTCAATGCAGTAAGAAGGAGGAGGGGGGGGGGGGGGATTTTTCACTGTTTCACCTACTGAATACATTATCAAAGTACACTCAAATCATGCTGTATTTTTAAGAATATCAAAAAAAAAAAAAAAATTAAATCCCATTTTATGAATTTTCTACCTATAAGTTTAGTTTGCACATCTTTTTTGGTGCTTTGACTAAATTCGCGTTTTTTCCGCGTTACTTTGACGAAATTAGCGTTTTTCCGCGATCCTTTCGTTGAAATTCGCTATTTTTTCGCGAGCCTGTCACCAAAATCGTGTTTTTTCTGCGATACTTTGACAAAATTCGGCTTTATTCCGCGATTTTTCGACGGAATTCCCTATTTTTCGCGATCTTTTGACGAAATACACTATTTTGTTTCAGCCCTTTTACGAAAATAGCGTTTTTTCCGCAATATTTTGATGAAATTTGTGCTTTTTTCGCGATTCTTTGACGAAAATCGGCTTTTTTATGCAATTTTTTGACGACATTCGCTATTTTTGGGGCATCCTTTGACGAAATACGCTATTTTTTCGAGATCCTTTGACGAAAATCGGCTTTTTTCCGCGATATTTTGATTAAATTTGCGCTTTTTTCGTGATCCTTTGACAAAATTCGGCTTTTTTCGCGATTTTTTGACGAAATTCGCTATTTTTTCGCGATCTTTTAACGAAATACGCTAATTTGTCGCTGCCCTTTTACGAAAATCACGTTTTTTCGCAATATTTTGATGAAATTTGCGTTTATTTCCCCGATATTTTGATGAAATTTACGATTATTTCCGCGATATTTTGACGAAATACTTTTTTTTTTTCGCGATCCTTTGACGAAATACGCTATTTTTTCGAGGCCCTTTTACGAAAATCGCTGTTTTTGAACGATATTTTGATAAGATTTGCGCTTTTTTCGCGATTCTTTGACGAAAATCGGCTTTTTTACGCGATTTTTTAACGAAATTATCGAGCTATTTTTTTTGCGTCCCGTCGCCGATTTTTCGCGTAATTTACGCGCTATAGCGCGTCCGCGGCATCCCTGGTAGATTTTAACGTATCCCAGATTTCATCTGGGTTTTCTAAATAACCAATAGTCAATCCTATTTCTGGGCAAACATACGTTTTAATTATACCTGCAGCTCTCTGCTTAGATTGATTTAGTTTGAATTTATCTAGGGCACCTAAATCAGTTTCATCAGGCCAATTTTTCTTTTCTACCCACATAAACCTTCAGTTTGTAAAATGCATTTAATGTAGCGAACCCATTCCCGGTAGTTATACCGAGTTAAGAATACTGAATTTACCGCCATTTTGTTTTTACCATGAATTTTAAATATACATAAACTATATACACAAGTATATCATAAAATGGGCAAGAAATATTCAGAACTACCCTTTTATTTTCACAATATAAATGCACTCTTCATAATAAATAAAGATAAACCAACTTTCCAATTCCACCTCTATAATTCTTCAAAATATTATACACTTTCCCACGCAGAGAAAGGGCTTTTGGGCCCGTAACCTGAAAAGAACTTTAAAGAAGTAATTAAACAAAATGAGATTGCGAATGCGATCGCAATTCAAAATGGCTGCCTGCCAGAAAGAGGAAGACGCCCGCTCAACTCCGTCGATCTGCGACCCCTAAACGGGGGGGGGGGGGGGGGGGGTTGTTGCCGCACACGGGAGCCACAAAATGGGCGCATGCGCATTTGAGCTCTGGTTTGTCGTCTGCTCGAAAACATAGCTGACGTTGTCTCTGTTTATATATCAGTGTTTAGATATGATAAAATTTTGAAAGTATTTATTTTAAATACTATTGATACGTGTTTTTAAATCCTTGATCACGGATTACATCGTGTACGGAGAAGTTTCTAGCGCAGTAAATCATTATTTTACTGCCAAAAAGCTCATCAGTTTAAGTCCAACTGTTGTATTATTGAAGAAAGTAATGTGAGTTCATATATAATTATATTTCTCTTTTTATTTTATATGTGTGTTTAAAATGTGTTTTTGTAAGCACTTATAATTGAAGTTTGATGTATATATTTTTTTAATTAATGCAGTACTGTGGTATCAGCTCATTGGTGGTATCTAGAAAAAAAGTGTTAAAAAAAAAAAAGTTTAGTATTGTTCTCAGTGTATAATCAGTAAGTGTAAGCCTGCTTTATATATTATGGAGAATAGAACTCATTTTCTGAGATATTATAAAAGTGAATCAAAGACTAACTAACATCTTGCACCCCCCCCCCCCCCCTTCTTTAAAAATTTAAATACTCTTTTTCAAGTATCTTATTTTTTGAGAATACTCTCTCTTTTCAGCTCTAGGTTGTGAGGTGGTTTTTCTGTGAGAGTAGTTCTCAATTTTTATATAAAACAAAAGTATTTATTTTTAAACAGCAAAATTAAATATATTCAGTTTAAAAATATATGTATATTTGTTTTAAACAATGAAAATGATAGTACTCATTATAGTACAGGTTATTTAATTGTCGTACACATTTGATTAACTTCATTTTAATTTAGCAATTATAGATTGCTCTGTTTACTTTTATAATTTCTTGTATATAAAACTTTTCTGATACTGGTATAAATGAAAATATTTACTGAAAACAGAACATTTTAATACTGTTATTATCCAAACATGTACAATTAAAATAACTTTCCAAATCCCAAATGAACTTCAAATATTAACTTAATATGTATAAACTAAAGCAGTTATTGAAGATATCATCTTCCGGAGGTGAAGGGGCTGAGTCAAGAAGGATCATTTTGGATTTTGATGACAGCTGGGTACACTTGCGAGGCAGGATTTTCTTTTGATTTTCTGTCAGTGAGTGTAACTTGCTAGTTCATACTGGATGTTCTTCCATATCACAAGAATATATATCAAACTTGTTGTCAAAGTCGTACTTGCTGTTTCCAACACAACGTCCACACCACTCTGGCTGATGATCTAGTTTCATTTACAGTTTGTTAATATTAAGTTCATTTGGGGTTTGAAAGTTATTTTATCTGTGCACTTTTGGATAACAGTTCTATTAAAAAGTTATTTATTTTTATTTAGTGTATTTTTATTAAAATACAATAAGAATTCTAAAATTTGTAGCAACTAAATTAAAATGAAGTGATTCATATGAGTTTAATATTTTCAGTGTTTAATAAAGGAATAAAGCACATGTTGTAAATACCATAAGAAAGTTTTTTTTTTTTTATCTGCTCTAACTATCACTAAATAGCAAATTTTATGTATGAAGTTAGTCTCCCTACATTAAAAGTTTTATTAATCCCCCCCCCCCCTTTTTTTAATCCTCATTCATGTTTTATTACAGCAAGTGAAAACATCAATTTTAGTATTGTTGCTGTTTAACCCCTTGATGGGCAGTGATGGCATCAACTAATTTTAATCCCTAATTGTCACATTGTCATTTGATTTTGGATTTTTTTTATAGCGTTGTCATTTTTGATCCAACCAAAATATAATCATAGTTTTTTTACACCCTAAATTTTATATATTTAACTCCATTTTGTCTGAATTTATATTTTTCTGTGAAAAAATCGTGAAAAGTTGTTGATGACATTTTCTTGTTCTTTCATAATTCATCATAATAATAATTCATAAATAATCATAATTAATTGTTTCATTTCATTATTAAAAATAAATAATAGTTCTTGGTGTCCAAACTTTTTGAAATTTTTATTGGTTTGTTTTTTCATGTTTGATTGTTTCATAATAAACAAATAAATAGTCCTTGTTGTCCATTCTTTTTGAAAGGTTTGTTGATTATAATTGTTTTTTCATGTTTGGTTGTTTCATAATTTAAAATAAAATAAACAAATCTTGTTGTCCAAACTCTGAAATTTTTATTGGTTATAAATATAACGTTTTTGCAGCCAGTGTAAAAATTTTGAATTATATGGATCACATTTCACACATCATTAAATTTACCTTATAAACATGACCAAATGTGTGACAAATATCAACAGTTAAAGATTGTTATTGAAAAAATATTCCAATTACTTACCAATTTTATTTTTTTATTTATTCATTGTTACCATTGAATGGTGCAGAATTTTTGTTTAAATAATTCTTTAAAATTGTAAACAATAGGTTTTATTGATATTCTACATGAGATTTTTTACTAAAAAATCCAAAAATATAGAAAACGGAAATTCTACACAAATCTTTAAATTAAAAATCAAGGACTTTCATTGGCCCAAAACAAAAAAAATTGAAGCTTCAGTAGAATTGATAAAAAAGGAAAGTCACTGGTCCGCAGTCATCATCACTGGCCGACTACATAAGATTCTATTATGTCCCTATAAGGGTATTCTTCACTCGCTTGAAAACGCCTGCTACCTAATGTTAAACCAATGAGCAGGTTGTTTTTGAATTTCTCGGTTAAATTTGAATATTTTTAAATGATTTTTTTTTTTTTTTGCATAGGAGAGCTGAGCTTGATCTTTAATATGACTGTTTTTTACTCTTTCGATTTCGGTTGCAGATTTTTTCAATAAAGGTACAAAAAAAATTAAAAATATTCAAATTTAAATGAGAAATTCGAAAACAATCTGCCCAACATTACAGTGGGTATTTTCAAGTGAGTTAAGACTCCCCTCCCTTAATCCTTTGAGTGATCCCCCACTCTACCTCATAGAATATAAAACAAACTTCCTTTGCAGTTATCCAAAATTTTCAGCATAGTAAAATGTAAGATTATAATTTTCTAAAAATTAAATAAACTACATAAACAAAAACTGTAAAATTATTAATTAGATATTTTATTTCCAATTATTTATTTCAACTGGCTGTAAGATTTAATGCAATTTTAATAATATTATTATTATTTTAATAAAATAAAATTGTTTGATTTACTTGTCAGAGAGGGGTTACCTACGGGTCCTGCGGACCACTCAATTTTTTAAATTAGTGGTCCAATTGAATTTTTAATGGTCTCTGCCAAGGATTTTGAATGCTGTTAACGACCTACAAATTAAATAAACTAATAAATATAAATAAATTAATATATATAATTAAATAAACTAATGATATTATGCATTTTTTTAAGGCTTTCATTTTTTAAGTACAAGTTTTAAACATTCAAATGGCCAGGAAAGGGGGTGGGTGAATTTCAGGGTGGGGAAGAGAAATTTGGAAAATTTTAAAATAACAAATAATCGAATGTACCAATCCCTAAACTTTCTTCTATTCCATACGCGTTAATACTTTAAAATTCACTAGTGTGCCAAAATTAAATGGCAATCTATGCCCATCATAACATGTGAAATTCTGAATATATGAAATTCTGTGCATTAGTTCTTGAGATATGACTATTGCTACAATCATGTAAATCTTGCAAAATGCAACATAGCAGTGCCACCTGTGTTGCTGATTAGGTTTTGGTGTAAATTGCCTAACTTATGTCAATGTCTAACTGAATCTGAAGTTTGATGAAAATCGGTTTATTTGTTTTTAGGATACAGCTATTATGAAAATCTTGAAAAATGCAGCATAGCAGCGCCACCTGTTGGGCAATCTACACCAAAACGTAATCAGCACAATTTAATATCAAGGACTAATTGAATCTGAAGTTTGATGAACATCCATACATTCGTTCTTATGATAGAGCTATAGGGAAGTTGCAATCAGCTGACACAAACACAATTATCATTTCAAACATATTTCACACCTGGTTTTTCAAACAGCGGATCATATATGCGCATACACATATGACAAAAGAATAGTAATGCCAAACATTGACATATTTCGGAATTAAACATTTTAATAATCATCAGGGGTGATTGTGTTCAGGTAATATACCTGAATTCAGGTAAAATACCTGAATTCAGGTATTTATTTAATTTTCAATACAGGAATTCTGTTTTTCTGATAGTTAAATAAATTAAGTAAGGCTAAAATATCAATTTTGTATGATTGTTAAATATAATTAAAATATGACTGTTAAATATAATTAAAATATGACTGTTAAATATAATTAAAATTTATATTTTTCATATTGAGAGGATTGGACCTCCCTGCAATAAATTATATGTTCTCTCTAATATACAAAAACTACTTTCGCTACAATTTCATATTATTTAATGATTTTAATAACAAGTTTGTATTTTCATAAAAATATGAAAAGAGCAAGTTACAAATAAAAAGAAAAAATTTTAATGTAAAGAACAAATTACAAATAAAAAGAGAATATTTTGGTTGAATCAAAAATGACAATGCTATTAAAAAATCCAGAATCAAATGACAATGTGACAATTAGGGATTAAAATTAGTTGATGCCATCACTGCCCATCTAGGGGTTAAACAGCAACAATACTAAAATTGATGTTTTCACTTTCTGTAATAAAAAATGAATGAGGATTAAAAAATGGGGGGGGGGGGGGGATTAATAAAACTTTTAATGTACGGAGACTAACTTCATGCATAAAATTTGCTATTTAGTGATAGTTAGAGAAGATTTAAAAAAAAAAAAAAAAAAAAAAAAAAACTTTCTTATGGTATTTACAACATGTGCTTTATTCCTTTATTAAACATTGAAAATATTAAACTCATATGAATCACTTCATTTTAATTTAGTTGCTACAAATTTTAGAATTCTTATTGCATTTTAACAAAAATACACTAAATAAAAATAAAGAACTTTTTAATAGAACTGTTATCCAAAAGTGCACAGATAAAATAACTTTCAAACCCAAAATGAACTTAATATTAACAAACTGTAAATGAAACCAGATCATCAGCCAGAGTGGTGTGGACGTTGTGTTGGAAACAGCAAGTACGACTTTGACAACAAGTTTGATATATATTCTTGTGGTATGGAAGAACATCCAGTATGAACTAGCAAGTTACACTCACTGACAGAAAATCAAAAGAAAATCCTGCCTCGCAAGTGTACCCAGCTGTCATCAAAATCCAAAATGATCCTTCTTGACTCAGCCCCTTCACCTCCGGAAGATGATATCTTCAATAACTGCTTTAGTTTATACATATTAAGTTAATATTTGAAGTTCATTTGGGATTTGGAAAGTTATTTCAATTGTACATGTTTGGATAATAACAGTATTAAAATGTTCTGTTTTCAGTAAATATTTTCATTTATACCAGTATCAGAAAAGTTTTATATACAAGAAATTATAAAAGTAAACAGAGCAATCTATAATTGCTAAATTAAAATGAAGTTAATCAAATGTGTACGACAATTAAATAACCTGTACTATAATGAGTACTATCATTTTCATTGTTTAAAACAAATATACATATATTTTTAAACTGAATATATTTAATTTTGCTGTTTAAAAATAAATACTTTAGTTTTATATAAAAATTGAGAACTACTCTCACAGAAAGACCACCTCACAACCTAGAGCTGAAAAGAGAGAGTATTCTCAAAAAATAAGATACTTGAAAAAGAGTATTTAAATTTTTAAAGAAGGGGGGGGGGGGTGCAAGATGTTAGTTAGTCTTTGATTCACTTTTATAATATCTCAGAAAATGAGTTCTATTCTCCATAATATATAAAGCAGGCTTACACTTACTGATTATACACTGAGAACAATACTAAACTTTTTTTTTTTAACACTTTTTTTCTAGATACCACCAATGAGCTGATACCACAGTACTGCATTAATTAAAAAAATATATACATCAAACTTCAATTATAAGTGCTTACAAAAACACATTTTAAACATACATATAAAATAAAAAGAGAAATATAATTATATATGAACTCACATTACTTTCTTCAATAATACAACAGTTGGACTTAAACTGATGAGCTTTTTGGCAGTAAAATAATGATTTACTGCGCTAGAAACTTCTCCGTACACGATGTAATCCGTGATCAAGGATTTAAAAACACGTATCAATAGTATTTAAAATAAATACTTTCAAAATTTTATCATATCTAAACACTGATGTATAAACAGAGACAACGTCAGCTATGTTTTCGAGCAGACGACAAACCAGAGCTCAAATGCGCATGCGCCCATTTTGTGGCTCCCGTGTGCGGCAACAACCGCTCCCCCGGCTAAACATAAACAATGCTCAACGCAAGCAAACGAGCAAGCAAAAAAAAAAAAAAAAGAGAAAAGATACGGGAATCCAGTTTACAGTAAGTAAATATTTGATAAGGTGGAAAGGGATGGGGAAAATAGATTGTAGACCCCTACAGTTAACCTTCTCTTTTCTGAGTCTTGTGACAAAAAAATATACTACTCTCAAAATAGCATGGGGTTCCTTTCTTCAAATATAAAAGGATTCCAAACTGTTATACTGTACTGTCAGATACATTTTTTCTGCACCCATTTTCCGGATCCCCTTCGCCAAAATATAAGTACAATTTTCTCTTATGTTATTTAGTTTTTTTTTTTAATTTTTGAATTAAAATTAAACTTAAACTTTCAAAATAAACTCGAAATATGTATTCAGTAAAATTTGTTTCTGTTTTTGCACTTTTCAATTTTGTGACACCTGCCACAAAGAAAAGTTTGGAAAGTGTGTGTGTGTGTGGGGGGGGGGGGGGGGATTGAAACATTGCCCCGGGCGCAATTTTCTCTTCACACGCTGCTGGTGCCAGTACTCTTAAAATTAGGTGTCCTTTCTTGTGGACATCGCCCGCTAAAGGGTTAAGGGGGAGAAGAGATTGTTCAAGCCTGTTTTCATCCACAACACTCGGGCCTGGTCTTCACTCTTTTCGTGTCGGGCTTGATCTTCACTCTCTTTGCGCCGGGCCTAGTCACTACACTTTCCAGGCAGAGCTGGGCTCGAGCCTTACTTTTTCCTGAAGGATCGGCCCGGGCCTAACATATTTTTTTCCAAAAAACGTACGTATATATAAATCGCCATTATTCAACAATTAAACTTTATTCTTTTTAAAGAATAGTAGATTTCTATGCATCTAAAATTAAAATACAGTAAAATCTGTGAAAAACTAACCTGCCTATGATGGAATCATTTTTTAAATGGAAAAATGTATTGATCCATGCAAAATGAATATAATACATTTACACCTGCTAATAAGGGAACTTGTCTATAACACATTTATATTTTTTTCCCTATACAATTCCATCTTAGGAGATTTTATTCTATAGCATTTTTCAAATTTTTAACTCTTCATTACATGGAATACGGATTAACAGTATTAATGATCACTGAAACATTTATATACAAATAGATTCATTAAATATATATATATCGCAGCCTAAGGCGCTTCTTTAAAAACAAAGATTATAATAAAATAAGTATTTTTGATCAGAACTCTTATTAATCAATTTTTAACCACATCGAGGTAAAAATCCATGCTCTGTAGAAATTTCAGTTGGACCGGTCTCATACCGAGATCAGTCGACCTAATTGTTTGGAGTTTTTCGTGTTTTTCTTCGAATCTTGGATTTCCTTGAGTAAATACTGGTTAGGTACCCTTAAAAAGACCCTCACGGAGGGCATGTCCCCTCAGCTCCATATCCCTTGTGTAGATAATTGGCCGTCAGAAACACCAACACCTCAGGCCGAAGTTTTAACTATTTTCTGTGCCGGGTCGGTTTTCGTACCGAACTTTTAGCTCAGTAATGCCGCGGACGCGCTATAGCGCGTAAATTACGCGAAAAATCGGAGCCGGGACGCAAAAAGGTAGCTCTTACGCGTCCCGCGGGACGCGAAATTTCGTCAAAAAATCGCGGAAAAAAGCCGATTTTCGTCAAAGGATCGAAAAAAATAGCGCAAATTTCATCAAAATATCGCGGAAAAAACCGCGATTTTCGTAAAAGGGCCGCAAAATGCCGCGTATTTTGTCAAATGATCGCGAAACAATAGCGAATTTTGTCAAAATATAGCGAAAAAAAGCCGATTTTTGTCAAAGGATCGCGGAAAAAGCGCAAATTTCAGCAAAATATCGCGGAAAAAACGCAATTTTCGTAAAAGGGCCCCGAAAAATAGCGTATTTCGTCAAAGAATCGCGAAAAAATAGCGAATTTCGTCAAAAAATAGCGAAAAAAAGCCGATTTTTGTCAAAGGATCGTGGAAAAAGCGCAAATTTCATCCAAAATAGCGCGGAAAAAAACAAAATTTTCGCAAAAGGGCCGCGAAAAAAAAGCGTATTTCGTCAAAGAATTGCGAAAAAATAGCGTATTTCGTCAAAGAATTGCGAAAAAATAGCGTATTTCCGTCAAAGAATTGCGAAAAAATAGCGTATTTCCGTCAAAGAATTGCGGAAAAATAGCGTATTTCGTCAAAGAATTGGGAAAAAATAGCGAATTTCGTCAAAGAATTGCGAAAAAATAGCGAATTTCGTCAAAGAATCGCGGAAAAAAGAACATTTTTGTCAAAAGATCGCGACAAAAAGCGCAAATTTCATCAAAGTATCGCGAAAAAACGCGATTTTCGTAAAAGGGTCGCGGAAAAAATAGCGAATTTCGTCAAAGGATCGCGGAAAAAACCCGAAATTAGTCAAAGCATCCAAAGCACCAAAAAAGATGTGCAAACCAAACTTATAGGTAGAACATTCATAAAATGGGATTTAATTTCTTTTTTATGAGATTCTTAAAAATACAGCATGATTTCAGTGTACTTTGATAATGTTTTCAGGGGGTGGACCAGTGAACCCCCCCCCCCCCCCCTTCTTACTGCGTTGAAATGTCTCTCACCTTTTGAAGATTTATGATTTAGATGTGAATTTCTCTTCCAAGGAAAATGTCTGATTCCAACACAGATCTACGCTGACAAATAATTCAATGGGAAGTGCAATGAAAGCACCTATTATTCAACAAAAAGCACCCCTTTACTTAACATAATATTCTTTTCTTCAGCAAAAATATCTTTTTCAATAAACCCGTCCTGCCACTTTTTAAAAGAAATGCGAACATTAGTGATACTTGTTAGTGGAACTTGATATCTTCTACTCTCAAATAAGCATTCTTTTACAATTAAAATTGTATCTTGCATTTTTACTTTTAAAAAAGTAAAGAAAATGTCTCTTAATATTTTTTAAAAATATCTTATTTGAGTGCAAATAATACTGGTTTTAATTCATTATTTAATTATTATTAAAACAATAATTAACGCATTTATTTTATCTTTTCCAAATAAACGCGTTTCATTTATTCCTTTAAAATATGAATTATTATTGATGGGGACCCGCTTTTGTAAAAAAGGGAAGTAGATAATATTTGCCAGTTCAACATCAGCGGCGTACGCGGCGTGACCTTGAATGACCTCTGTGCGCCTGTGAAGGTCATGCGGCGTGTCCTCTGCATGGGGTATGAAGGTCATTTGGCGTACTCTTGGAGGCGGGGTCAAGGTGATGCGGCGGTGAAGGTGATGCGTCATCTTATAGTATGAGGGGTTATTTTGAGTTTAATTATTTTACTAATGATAATTAATTTTAATTGGGGGACTTTAACTTTTTTCGGGGTAATTTTTGAAGATTGAATTTTTGGGAGATTGATTATTTTTTTCTTACCGTACTACAGTATGAGGGGTATTTTTAAGTTTAATTATTTTACTAATGATAATTAATTTTAATTGGGGACTTTAACTTTTTTCAGGGTAATTTTTGAAGATTGAAATTTTTAGAGATTGATTTTTTTTTCTTACCGTACTACAGTATGAGGGGTTATTTTAAGTTCTTTTTTTTTTTTTTTTTTTTTTTTTACTAATGATAATTAATTTTAATTGGGGGACTTTAACTTTTTTTAGGGTAATTTTTAGAGATTCATTTTTTTTTTCTCACCGTACTACAGTACTTAGTGATAATTTTACATTTTAAAAATACATTAACGATAATTAATTAAGAAATTTTAATTGGGGGACTAAAACTTTTTTGGAGTAATTTTTTGAAATTTTTGGGACATTGATTTTTTTTCGTCGTACGAGGGGTTTTTGAGTTTGATATTTTTTCATTAATGATAATTAATTAAGAAATTTTAATTGAGGGACTTTAACTTTTTTGGGAGTATTTTTGAAGATAGAATTTTTCGGGGAAATTGATTATTCTTTTCGTCGTACTCCAGTACGAGGGGTTATTTGTACTTTTAAAAAATTAATTAAGAATTTTTAATTGGGAGACTTTAATTTTTGGGAGTAATTTTTGAGATAGATTTTTTTTTTCTTTTCGAGGACATTTATTTTTTTAGCACACTTGAGTTTTCGGTGTTTTTACTGGCAACGATTTTTAATTTGGGAACTTTCAAATATTTTTTTTTTTCGCGATTTTCCTTTAGCAATCGAATTTTAAACATTCATTAAACATTTTAATTGGGAGACTTTATCTTTTAACGCAAATTTTTAGATAAAAATGGAATTTTCAACATAAATTGGATGAGAGGACTTTACGCGATTCAATTTAGTGACGTATGCGCTTGACTATTGAGTATTAATTAAAATTTTGAATGATTGTGAATTTTTGTTATTTAGTGTTAGAATTTTTGTCTGCAAATTTTAAAATAGTACTGCCCCACCCGTGGCTGAGAGGTTCTGCTCACGAAGCTAATAGACTTGAAGTGTTGGGTTCGATCCCATTCGCGCCCGTCGGCCTAATCGTTCGGAGTTTTCTTCGAACCATGGATTTTCATGCGTAAATTCGGGTTAGGTTACTTTAGAAAGACCTTCACGAAGGGTACTCTCCCCTATATCCCTAGTGTAGATAATCAATCGAGCCCGTCTTCCTAATCGTTCGGAGTTTTGTTTGAGCCATGAATTTGCAGGCGTAAATATGGGTTAGGTTTCCTTAGAAAGACCCTGACGAAGGGCACTCCCTCCCTTTATCCATAGTGTAGATAATCGCCCGTCAAAATTATCCCACCTTTTAAATAGTGTTAATAAATTTTAGAATTTTTTTTCTTTCTGAATCCGTGTTAGATGAGTAGATATTTTTTCTCGGTTTTAGACAAAAATAGAAATTGTTAGGATATTTTTAAGGATATCAGTTTTCGATTTGTTATGCAATTTTTAGGCATGTATTGCTTAATTTATATGAAAATATATTTTGAAAAAAAAAAAAAAACATGAAATGCCATTCATAAAGATATTAGGAAATTTTCCCTTTACCCCTAAATGAATTTATATTTGTGAAATATAGGGTTACCTATTCAATGGTTCGTTTGAATTTGTCCCTTCAAATTTTATTGACGCATGTTTTCTATTTTTTAAACAGTGCCATTATAAATTATCTAGATCTATTTTTCAAAACTAGAAAATCGATTTTTAAACATATATAATTTTTGAATGTTTCTATTAAAATACTTTGAATTTTTAATAAGATTTTGGGAAAAAACGCATTTTTTACAAATTTTCGCTAATATTACGCTTTTTAGAATAAAACTATTAAATACATAAATTTAACACACTTACTTTACTTAAAATGACTTTCAGAGCCTAAAAAACGCGTGTTTATGTAGGAAAATGTCTACTATACTGAACCGTGGTCATCGTGCGTTATCTTTGGGAACAATCAGAAGTGAATCACTTTATCTAGATAAGGGGTTTTCCTTTTTATCGTGATAGGATATTAGATTTTAATTTCGATTGACTAATGGTGGGGTACAAATTAAGATTTTCAAATAATTAATTTAAGATTTTTATTATCTCACTGATTGCGAATTTAATGAATGAATAATTAATATTGCGTCACACAAAACAAATTAAATGAATAAATGCATAATTAAAATTGCGTCACAATTTTTGAATGATTTTATTAATCTAGAATTTATATCAAATTCGGAGTCAATTTTTTCTCATCGATTTATTTAAAATAAAATTTGAATATTTTTTAGCAATTTAATGCATGTGTTACATTTATTTAGGATTTAACTATTTTATAATTATACCTTTTAAAACGGATACTTTTTAAATTGATTCATTAACCGCGAGAATACTTCAAACATGTTCTTGATGAGTCATCACGAATAACACTCGAAAACATGAAAGTTTTAATAAATATATTGAGGTTTATGAAAAGTAACACTTATTGAAATTTATTTAATATTTGAAATAAACATTACGCGCAGTGACCGTCAGGCATACATTTTAAAATATAGATCTAGTTCAAATTTTGCTAAGTTTCGTAATGGAGGTCACGTTATACCCTAACCAATCATACTATTTAGTCAGGGATTGCTATTTTGGAATTATCTAAATTAGTTACAAAACTTCTCATTTTTTAATAACTACACTAATCATAAGTCTTGTTTAATCAAATAAATATAATTTCTGTCGTTTTTGTTACTTAACAAGATATAAATACCTTATACATATGCTATATTGATTCTGGTTTAGTTTAGTGCATATAAATTTTAACTAATATTTTTCTTTTAGTAGATATAACAATATTCGCCAACATATATATATATTTTTAACATTAATCAAATTTCGCACAAACCTTTAAATAATTTTGGAAAAAAATATTTCATTTTTAGAAGATTAACCATAATATTAATTTTAAACCTCTTAATTCTTTTTTAATTGAGGTAGTACGATAGAAAATTAATATATTCGACACAATAAAGAAATTACTAATTCATATTAACAATGATTTTAAGCACTATGTTTAAATTCGAGATTTTTCATTTACAAATAATTTGAAAAATAAAACATTTAGAAGTAAATTGTCTTACTTGTATTAATTTTCCATCTAAATCCAAAAGGTTTTCAAACAGAAACAACACACCACATACAGTTTTGTGTCACTATATGAAATGAATCAGGATTTTTCACTCCAATCTCTTATCTCTGGGGTAATTCCTAGAACTGACTCATGCGATTCGCACAATATTACATCGTAATTTGAATCTAAGAACAGTGTTAATGAATTTAATATGATGCGTTATTAATAAGGGATTAAATATAATGTGTAATTAATGAGGGATTTAGTTAATTTGTTTCGTTATTAATTAAAACCTGAATATAATTATGTCTTTTTAAGTCTTATTTAATAGAATAGGAATACTTTTAAAATTTTCAGGAGGTTTTTTTCAGAAACACTTTTTAAGAATACTTTTCTTAATGAATGTGTAATTAACATTTTTTAAATTAATTAATTAATACGTAATTAAATTTTCAAAATTAAAATAAATATAAAATAGAAGAGAAATTCTTTTCAAATTTATTAAGCAAAATACAAGTTATTATTAGGTAATATTTAAAATTGCTGCAATTTTTAAACATGTTGAGTTATCACTGAGAACTTAATATCGAGGTATTTGAATAGTAATGCTAATCAGAATTTGAAAAAAAAGAAAAATAGTAAAAATAATTTTGATATTAACTAACTTGCATAACTTGCTACAAACATGACTTTCTTTTGAACACACTAGAATGGGAATATATTTCGATGCTATTTCCAAGTTAGTCAATTTATACTTTTTGAATATGCATATACATATATTTGTAAATTTTAATGTTTTCTCTTAAAACTGACTAGTTATTTATCCTAGCATTATCCTATTATTATCCTAGTTATTTATCCTACATTTATTAACACAAAAAACCAACTGCTTTTCAAACGACTGTGTGATTATCAAAACAACCCAAATCCTTTTATCTACACATATGCAAACATTTTAATAAACTAGAGGCCACATTTTCAATCGAATAAAACAATGACTAATCAAATAGGTTATATCCTAACTTAAATTATACCTTTTATGTGATATTGCTAAACATGCTACTACACTGTCTAATCAAATAGGTTATGTCCTAACTTGAATGATACCTTTTTGTGACATCGCTAAACAAACTTCTAACTTGTAAAAATAGCATGATAACTTGTTTTCACTAGACAAACTTAATAATTTTCGTAGGTTTTATAAAATAATCGACATGTTTGGTTATCTCTCATCATAGTTTTCTAAAATATATCCAAAAAAGTTTGCTACTATTAAAAAACATGCTTTTAATTAAGATAGTTTTCACTCTTATTATTTAAAAACATATAACACAAAATATTTTTATTAAATAATCACTATTTTTCACAAGTTTGCAATATTTATATGCTAACTAGAGTTAGTAGTATTCAGACTTGAAAATATCTTTATAGATTAAACATGAAAATTTATATGTCTGACAATCCTTTGACTATTTTTAGTTAAAGTTCGTGTCATGAAATATAACCGCAAAGCTTAAAATTATACTTTGCAGTTTTCTAACTATTAAAAATTAATGTTTTAAAATTCATTAAAATTTGAAAAATTATTAAATACTATTACATTTTAATTTTTAAATTCATTTTTATATAAAAACACACAAAATAATAATACTTATCTAATATGGCAGCTAGCAGTCTTAAGCGCAACCTTCTCTTTCAAAAACTAAAAACGAAATGAATAATTTTAAGTCCTTATCAGCTAATCTTATCAACTGATTAGATCTAGTCACGTGGTATATGATAACGTCATTACTGATATCATATACCACGTGATGGGGGTTCCCGATAACGTGATAACCCCTACGTCATTAGTGATAAAACGTCATTAGTGATATCATATACCACGTGATGGGGATTCCCGATCACGTGATAACCCCTACGTCATTAGTGATAAGTGATGTCATATATCACGTTACTAGATCTAATCAGTTGATAAGATTAGCTGATAAGGAGTTAGAATTATTCATTTCGTTTTTAGTTTTTGAAAGAGAAGGTTGCGCTTAAGACTGCTAGCTGCCATATTAGATAAGTATTATTATTTTGTGTGTTTTTATATAAAAATGAATTTAAAAATTAAAATGTAATAGTATTTAATAATTTTTCAAATTTTAATGAATTTTAAAACATTAATTTTTAATAGTTAGAAAACTGCAAAGTATAATTTTAAGCTTTGCGTTATATTTCATGACACGAACTTTAACTAAAAATAGTCAAAGGATTGTCAGACATATAAATTTTCATGTTTAATCTATAAAGATATTTTCAAGTCTGAATACTACTAACCCTAGTTAGCATATAAATATTGCAAACTTGTGAAAAATAGTGATTATTTAATAAAAATATTTTGTGTTATATGTTTTTAAATAATAAGAGTGAAAACTATCTTAATTAAAAGCATGTTTTTTAATAGTAGCAAACTTTTTTGGATATATTTTAGAAAACTATGATGAGAGATAACCAAACATGTCGATTATTTTATAAAACCTACGAAAATTATTAAGTTTGTCTAGTGAAAACAAGTTATCATGCTGATTTTACAAGTTAGAAGTTTGTTTAGCGATGTCACAAAAAGGTATCATTCAAGTTAGGACATAACCTATTTGATTAGACATTGTTTTATTCGATTGAAAATGTGGCCTCTAGTTTATTAAAATGTTTGCATATGTGTAGATAAAAGGATTTGGGTTGTTTTGATAATCACACAGTCGTTTGAAAAGCAGTTGGTTTTTTTGTGTTAATAAATGTAGGATAAATAACTAGGATAATGCTAGGATAAATAACTAGTCAGTTTTAAGAGAAAACATTAAAATTTACAAATATATGTATATGCATATTCAAAAAGTATAAATTGACTAACTTGGAAATAGCATCGAAATATATAAAACATTTGTTCTGTTAACATAGGTCAAATGCATGTATGTATATAGCTCAAATGCCTGTATGTACATAGCTATGTATTAAAATTTGTTTACTTTAAAATATGAAAAAAAAATATTTTAAATAATTTTAAATGTTTTTCAAAGCATTTTTATCAGTTGTTCAAATCTTTAATACTGTCTTAAAATGTTTAATACTCTCTTGAAATATTTTTATAAATTTTTTTAAATAATTTTATTAACTTTCAATGTGTATACCTTTTAAATTTTTCCCCCATTAACAAATGCACACAGACACACATATATGCACATGTATGTATATATATATATATATATATATATATATATATATATATATACATACATGTATACTTATCTACCCTAAATAAAAAAATCCTAAGTTTGAATTGCTATGCGATGGATTAATTTAATGTTTAATGACAAAGTAAAGTTGAGTGCATTATGTATTGATTGCTAAAATTGTATACAAAAAGCTAAATATTCTAACGAAATAGTCTTTCATTCTTAAAAAGCTTGGCGAGAGATGTCGAAATATCATAAAATTTGAATATTGAGAAGTGTTTTTATAACATGTTAGTGTAAAAGTATATGCTTGTTAGGTGATATTCAATAATTTTTCTTCGTTTTGAAATATAAAAATGATCGAATGTTATCAAATAAAGTTTAAAGGATTCAGTTAAAATTTATATTCATTAAACTAATACATCGTTTGTATAACGTATTCATGAGGGAGGTATGAATCATTTAGATAAGGAAAAGGGATTTTTCGCTGAAGTAACTTGTGTGCTAAGTAATATGTGTGAAGCCTGCTTGTGAATTAAAAATATGCTTAACGAAAAAGTGAAATAAGGTTATGTCTTTCCTTTTTATAAATAAGTTTGCAAATGTTTTATCTTAATATATATTTTATTTAGTGTGTAATATGTGAAACTAAAAATTTATAAATGCATGTTTTTTTTCTCCCTATGAAATAAGTAAAGTTTTCAAAAGAACTTGAATTAAAATTTTTCAAATCATGTTAAAACAAGAATGTCTGTAGTGTATTTAGTACAAATCCTTTATTGGTGAAATGGGAGACTTCGATTTTTTTTATGTTATCCCTATAAAAGCTTTCAAAGGGTTTTAAATTTGAAGGAGTCGCACTGAAAAAAAAGGCTCATATTAATTTTAAAATATAAAACGAAAGGTTTACCTACCATCCTTGTTTCCATTAAAAAGTGATAAATATTTATTTATAAAAAAAGTGAGTGGTGGGAGACATAGATTTAATAATAATAATTAACTTATAAAAAATTTTAATATGATAAGTTTTTTTTTTTAAATACAATTTACACAAGTAAAATTTTCATATGATAAGTTTTTATTCTAATACAATTACTTAAGTCTTTTTCCATGTGAGAAAAATTTGTATGTGAAATTTCCAAGTATAGAACTTTTTCAATGAAAGAAGTTAACTTTAAAATGAGAAATATTTTCGTTGAAAATTTAGCACAAGTCTTTATTTTAAATATGTGAGATAAATATGTCTTTAAAAGTTCAATCCCATTCTAGTGTGTTCAAAAGAAAGTCATGTTTGTAGCAAGTTATGCAAGTTAGTTATTATCAAAATTATTTTTACTATTTTTCTTTTTTTCAAATTCTGATTAGCATTACTATTCAAATACCTCGATATTAAGTTCTCAGTGATAACTCAACATGTTTAAAAATTGCAGCAATTTTAAATATTACCTAATAATAACTTGTATTTTGCTTAATAAATTTGAAAAGAATTTCTCTTCTATTTTATATTTATTTTAATTTTGAAAATTTAATTACGTATTAATTAATTAATTTAAAAAATGTTAATTACACATTCATTAAGAAAAGTATTCTTAAAAAGTGTTTCTGAAAAAAACCTCCTGAAAATTTTAAAAGTATTCCTATTCTATTAAATAAGACTTAAAAAGACATAATTATATTCAGGTTTTAATTAATAACGAAACAAATTAACTAAATCCCTTATTAATTACACATTATATTTAATCCCTTATTAATAACGCATCATATTAAATTCATTAACACTGTTCTTAGATTCAAATTTCGATGTAATATTGTGCGAATCGCATGAGTCAGTTCTAGGAATTACCCCAGAGATAAGAGATTGGGGTGAAAAATCCTAATTCATTTCATATAGTGACACAAAACTGTATGTGGTGTGTTGTTTCTGTTTGAAAGCCTTTTGGATTTAGATGAAAAATTAATACAAGTAAGTCAATTTACTTTTAAATGTTTTATTTTTCAAATTATTTGTAAATGAAAAATCTCGAATTTTAACATAATGCTTAAAATCATTGTTAATATGAATTAGTAATTTCTTTATTGTGTCGAATGTATTAATTTTCTATCGTACTACCTCAATTAAAAAAGAATTAAGAGGTTTAAAATTAATATTATGGTTAATCTTCTAAAAATGAAATATTTTTTCCAAAATTATTTAAAGGTTTGTGCGAAATTTGAATAATGTTAAATATATATATATATGTTGGCGAATATTGTTATATCTACTAAAAGAAAAATATTAGTTAAAATTTATATGCACTAAACTAAACCAGAATCAATATAGCATATGTATAAGGTATTTATATCTTGTTAAGTAACAAAAACGCTAAAAATTATATTTATTTGATTAAATAAGACTTATGATTAGTGTACACTCTTAAAACGAAAGAGCCAAAATAACTCAAGTTGAGCCGAAATCCACTCATCTCATGACTTGAAAGTCAGCTTCTCATAAAGAGTTGAAACAACTCGAGTGAATGAGTTGTTTTTAAGCAACTCATGATTGAGTGATCTCTATTTTACTCATACTTGAGTGAAATCAACTCAATGAAGGTAAAATCCAGTAGCACTTGAGTGATTTGTAACCAACTCATACTTGAGTGAAATTGAGTCATTTAAGACTAAATTCAGTCGCACTTGACTGATTTGTAATCAACTCATACTTGAGTGAAATGAAGTTATTTAAGAATAAATCAGGTAGCACTTGAGTAATTTGTAACCAACTCACACTTGAGTGAAATTAAGTCATTTAAGACTAAATCTGGTCGTACTTGAGTGAAATGGAATCCCTTTGAGACTAAATTCAGTAACACTTGTGTGATCTGTTGCCAACTCATATTTGGGTGAAATGAAATAATTTAAGCCTAAATCCAGTACCACTTGTGATTTATAATCAATTCAAACTTGAGTGAAATGAGGTCATTTCAGATTTAATCCAGTAGTTCTTGGGCAATTTGTAACAATTCATACATGGATTAAATCAACTCATTTAAGAGTTCATGCAATGAACTCTTAAATGATGTTCTTAAAATGCAAAATCCCGAGTGATTTTTAATAAACTCATTCATAAGAACTCGCTCAAAATTACAAAAAAAACCTTGAGCGATTTCTAATTAACTGATTAAATAAAATCATGTCATTTTAAATGAAATTCAGTAACCTGTGATTGATTTTTATCAATGAAATTCAAAATAACACAGAATTCTTGCCACATTTTCAAATTAAAATAAATAACTAATTTTATATTCCTTCATACTGGTTTATATAATTGTATTACTTTTTGATTGAAAAAAAAATATGATTTATAACTAAAAATTACAATTAAACCAATCTTAAGTATTTAACGTAAATAAAAAAAAAAAAAAAAAAAAAAAAAAAAATGAAAAAATATCTAAATGTAAACTTGAAATCACCAAGGAAAGGAAAAATCCCAATGACAACTTTCAAAAGCTGACTTCTCAAATCCAAAAGGGCAACTTTCTGACATAAGTTTTAATTTATTTTGGATCGAAAATGCATGAAACTAGCTGGGTGTTCAGAAACTATGTAATCAAGCTGCTTTTTTCATTTTTTTGCAAACGCAATACATCTTTCAGAAAATAGTGTCAAAGTGGATGTTTTAAACTTAATTTCTGCATGAAAGGAGAAAAAACACTCAAGAGCAGGCGAAAACGTGTTTGCCATGTGAACAAAATCGTTTATAACTCAATAGGTAATTTATTGATTTAAAAAAAAATGGAAAATTCAATTCCAAATAGCTTTCATAACCAGGCTTTCCAATTTTATATCTTTCCATTAAAAAATGAATTTGTAAATGTATCAAAACGTTTTGTGCTTGTTGAGCAGAGCCATTAAGAACAGCCTTAAGATCCTACATTAGTCGCTGAAAAAGTATAGAAGGGCGATTCCGTGCAGAGTCACATGTAATGAGGGCTTTAATTTTCATTTATTTATCAAATTTTAATGCTAATTCTGATTTTAAGTGGTATGGTAAATAAGTTATAACCATATTTTTTAGTTTAAATGTGTGGAAATAAAACTCCCAGAAATATATCATTAAATTTCATTACGCAAAATGTGCTTTTTTCCGAAGTAGGAAAAAAGCACATTTTGAGTAATGTAATTAAATAATATACTTCTGTGAGGTTTATTGCCACACATTTAAATTTAAAAATATGGTAACTTATTTACCATACCACTTAAAATCAGAATTAACATTAAAATTTAATAAATAATTGAATAAATGCAAATTAAAGCCTGCGTTATGTGTGTGACACTCTCCATGGAATCACCCAGAAATGATGGTGTTAATCCTATGGAGAAGTTATTTTCAAATACATTGTTTGGATTTATATATATATATATATATACATATAATTTTTTTTTTTGGAAGGGGGGGGGGGCAGCCATAGGATCTTTATGCAGGTTTATTTTTAATTTTGCAATTTTGGTTAGTTTTTTAATACAGTAGACGATTTTACGAACTGGTGTACTGGTCCTGCCCAGCATCTCGCTGAACTAATGTTACTCCCATTTACGAAGTTTTGACTTTATGAACACATATGAGTCCCATCGAGCATTTACTGTATTAAGATATCAATTTTAGAATCAGTTCCGAAAATTAAAGTATTTAAAATAAAATATAAAACCTAAGTTAAAAAGTAAAAACTAGCCAGCATATAGATTGTCTTCAGCTATCATATGCAAAAAGAAGCCTGTGCAAATATTAAAATCCAAGCAAGATATTTGAAAATAACTTCCCCGTGGAACTAACATTATCACAAGTGTTGTCACACTGCTATTGTTAGGCTGTAATAAGTAAAACAAAATATTTCAAAAAAGATAAACACTAACCCATTATATACTTTGTTGTAATTATCCCTTGATTTAATTCACACTACTTCTTAAATTGACTAACTTTTAAAGAAATATTAATTGTTAAGCTTTTTTATGCTAATTAATTAGCACTTGCTAAATGTGATTCATGTCAATTTAAAGCAGTTCATATATTTACAAATAAATTATGCACCAAAATAACTTTAGAAATGGATCAACTTAATTCTTTATATCATTTAAAACATTTGTTGAAACTTGAAATTATGTTCAAGTATAACTTTAAAATTTAGCTACTGGGTTAGAAGGAACAATGTCTTGATTGGATAAATACCAACCTATTAGGTACTATCTTCCAGTTATTCTTTTTTAATCTTGTTTTGTTGCAATTGACCATTGATTTTATCCAATGTTTCTTAAATCTACTAACTTTTAAAGAAATGTAAAACTTTAAAATGGCATAAGATTGTAGCTTTTTATGCCAAAAGCAGGAGCCAAATATGGAATTTAGAATATCGTTGGGGAAAGAAACAACATTATTTACTAACAATTTTATTGAACAAAAAGAAAAAACAAATGTAGCATTGATAGCAATTTTAACAACAGATGGAGTGTTTTGACAACACCTTTAACTGGACATGTAAATATTTTTATTTAAAATTTTCTTGTCAAGACAAGAAAATATGTATTATTCTCTGCTGAAGATCCTTGAGAGATTCGATAGGGTTGTTGAATTCCACTCCTCGCAGCGGAATTGCATTCCTCCATGAGGTCACTATTCTCCTGTGTTAAAAGAAAATATTGAAATTAAGTTAAATAGCAATAATTGTAATGCAAAGGATTATGAATCTTTTAAAATATTAGTTTTTAGATTAAAGTAAATATAAATAAATTCTTAAAGTCTTAAGCAACTTCTTAAAATATTGTTGAACATTCACCTTTGTTACCATTTTCAAAATGTATACAAACATATCTTTTTAAACAATAATTGGGCGGGGGGGGGGGGGGAAGGAATGAAACTTTAAAAATTAAATTTATTCTAAATATGAATATATATATAAGGGGTCGTTCCAAGCAAAATTTAGGGCCCTTTCACAAAAATCTAATAAAATAGGCCCCTTTGTAACATTCTTTTTCACACAAACTGTTTTAAAATGTGTAAATTGTAAATAAAACCAGCTCACTGAAAACAAACTTTACCAAGGGGATTTAAAGAAGTTTTGTCAAAGTCTTCATTTAAATTTGAGTAACATGATTTCAACTTTCATTACAAAATGTTATTTATCACAAAAATAACTTACTTTTCACAAAATGGGCCCCAAAAATAAAAACCTACACACACACAAAACCGCCTCCCCATGCATATTC
Organism: Maratus speciosus; assembly: GCA_963932465.1. Lineage (NCBI taxonomy): Eukaryota > Metazoa > Arthropoda > Arachnida > Araneae > Salticidae > Maratus > Maratus speciosus. The sequence goes on along the minus strand of OZ010796.1, from coordinate 131,766,671 downwards.
TTAAAAAACATACACTAAAACTTTTAGCTTTATATAAAGTTACACCACTGAAAATTCGGCTAATTGTGAATAAAATGGAAAATGAAACTATCTGTGCAATCACACTTACCCACTTGTTTATCATGTTACTTTGATTAGGGTGTAAAAAAATCATGATTTTCTTTAAAAAAATAAAAAAAATCTGATTTTTTTAAAATTTAAATCTGATTTTTTTTATTTTTTTTCCCGTGTTAAAATATTAACATCTACCAAGAATTAAGCATTTCAAAAATGAATAACCCTCCAATTACTAACATAATCTATGTTTTTTTGCTTTAATTAATAAAATTTTAATTATGTAATTATAGAAATTACAAAAAACTGCAAATAAAAAATTTCTTTAGTAACATACAGCATTATGTGCATTAATATTTTATAATAATTATGTAAACCAATATTAAATACTGCTTATATTTTAAAGTTATTGATAAATTGCATTTAATTTTAAATTGATGATACAGATTAAATTTTGTAATTATTAAACAATTAACTGTTTAATTAAGAACACAATCTACATTTTTGAAAAAGTGGTTGAAAAAAGGTGATAATAGTTTGATAAATTCATAAAGCAGCCAGTAATTTTACACAGGTTTTAAAGCGTATGTCTATCAAATTGATCAAAAATTGTAGCAATGTATACAGCAAACTTACGCATAATTTATAAATAGAGTACAAAAATTGTATTTTTGAAATTTAAATCAGATATTTTTCCCCACAACATTAAAATATTTGAACAGCTACTAAATATTATAATGTATTAAAGTTATTTAACATTTAGTTAGATTTTTTTAAATGTATAATAACATCTTTTTACACAGTTTAATATTGTTATAATTAACAAATATTACATTTTTTACAAGTGATTTAGTGATCGTTTTCATTATTGATTATCATGCTTTTTCACAACATTTTAAAAAATCAGAAAATATGTGATTTTATCATCTGATTTAAATCAATTGATTAAAATCATTGACACTATTGCTGTGTTTATTGTATATAAAAGAATAACTTGATTATTAAAAGGAAATATGACATTGAAAGTTATATTAGATTTAAATATTTTTAAATTAAATGCTTTTTACGTTTGTTAGATAAAAAAACATGGTTTTTACAAACTTACTGTACTTAAAATTTTTCACAATACTCAGGAATTATACTTGGAAACAATTATTTAAAGCTTTGTTTTGTGTATTCATAAGTCACAATAATTTGAATACTTTTTTATGTCATTTAAAACAGTAAAAAATTTTTGATTTTAATCAATGATTTTTTTTTTAAAAAATCACTTGATTAAAATCATGATTTAAATCGTTGACACCCTACTTCTGATACAATCTTAAAATAAATTTCTATTTTAAAAACAAATTTAAAAGGTCTTAAGCAACATTACAAAATATTGTTGAAAATTCCCCTTTGTTGCCATTTTCAAAATGTATACATTGGAAGGGGGGGGGGGAATGAAACTACATTTAAATTTATTCTAAATATGAAATGTTTTATTACAACAATGATGTTTAACCTTATCCTATAAAATCTAAGCAGTCAGGCGGCAATTTTCTTCCAACAGTCAAATGCATGTCATGTGTCAGAGATACATGTCTAATTTAATACAGTATAACCTCGAAAATCCTGTATCAGGACTAAGACTAGATTTATAAAAATTCTGGATTTCACAAAGATAATCAAAACTTTCACTGTTTTTAATGGTACCTTTAATCATAATTTAATAACAAAGTTATAATTATGTAAGAAAATGAAAAAATAATATTGACAGGCTTACTTTCATTGAAATTTATGTTAAAAAATTTTCTATAAACAGTGAATTTTGAAAATTCAATTGCAATTTTTTTTTTTTTAAACTATTAATAAAAATGCTTTTCATATTAAATACATGTTAGGAATATCTATTTCAGAAATACAGACTTGTTTTTCTAACTTGCATAATGTTATGACAAAATCAAATTTTATATGCTGTTTTATGTTATTGGGCAAATGTATCTGACTGATAGACGATACTAAATAAATGAACTAAAACTGCATAGCACTGCATTCCAAACACATAGGAAACCTGGTAGCAGAAAGTTCCTGACGGGTGACATGCGTCGCAGATTTTTTTTTTCCATTGGATTTTTTTCCAACTTTATATTATGTTTAGTTCTTTATTATTTATTACTAAAACTTAAGATTATTATTAATAAAAATTAGTAAAATGCTTAAAAACATTAAAAGTAAATTTTCTGCTATTGGGATAGGAAAGATAGATGCTAGGTATGAAGTTTACTAATATGAAAACAGATTTTTTTTTTCCCACATATGTATCTGTAAGGTCACACTGGCCCAATACAGTGTTAATTACTAAACACACACACAAAAAAAAAATGAAATTCCATGACAAAATCAAAACTTAAATATATTTAAGATTAATATGTAAATTTATACCTTTCTTGCTGATAATACACCTCTTCAGGATTATCACGTGTCTCTTTGATAGCCCTCTTTGTTGGTACTTCTTTTGGGCTGGTGTTAAATTTAACCTCATTGTTGCCATAACCTCCATTCAACCATAGCAGCTTGAGTGATAGGATCAAAGTATTGTTCCTAAAATGAAAATGTGCAAAAACAATGTTATCGATTTAAAACGTTTAAATGATTTTAACTTAAAATTTCAAAACAGACGTAATGATGAGTTCATACGAAAGTGCCTGAAACATACAAAAAACAGAAATTCATTTCCCTGCAATTTACCCAAGCAATAAATTGGGTTGGGTTGATTTTTGACGGCAAAACTCTTGAGTTTTGTGCAATCGAACAGTAAAATTCGCGATATCTTTTTGTGACTAATTAACGAAATTCACTATTCGTCGCAACCTTTTGACGAAATTTGTAATATTCTTCACCAAATAAGTTTATCGATATTCCCGATTATTTTTTGCGCAATCTTTTGACGAAATTCGCAATTTCTTTCTGAACTCTTTACGAAAATAGCAATTTTATTCAACAACCAATTGAAGATAATTACCATTTGTTTCTGAAATATATGACAAAATATCTGGTATTTTTGCATGATCATTTGAAGAAATTCTCAATTTTTTTCCGCGACTGATTCATGAATTGATTTAGGGAAATTCGCCAAAGTGTTGCAGAAAAAAACAAATTTTGCCAAAGGGGTACAGAAAAAAATTTTGCCAAAGGGTTGCAGAAACAAAAAAATTTTGCCAAAGGGTTGCAGAAACAAAAAAATTTTGCGAAAGGGTTGCAGAAAAAAAAAATTTTGCCAAAGGGTTGCAGAAAAAAATGAATTTTGCAACAGGATTGCAGAAAAAAACAAATTTTGCCAAAGGGTTGCAGAAAAAACAAATTTTACCAAAGGGTTGAAGAAAATTTTGTCAAAGGATAGCAAAAAAAAACACAAATTTTGCCAAAGTGTTGCAGAGAAAAAACAAATTTTGTCAAAGGGTTGCAGAGAAAAAACACAAATTTTGCCAAAGGGTTGCAGACACAGTTGTATAATATAGACACACGCGCAGAAGATTTTCCAAAAATTCGGAGCCTTGCAGAAAATTTTGTAGAAAAAAACTTATTTTTGTAACTTTTTTTTTTTAATACCAAAAAATTAAAAATATTCTCTATACTATAATTTCGTCAAAGAATCGTTAAAAAAGAATTTCTTAAAAGCATTTCTAAAAAGCCCGAATTTGTCAAAGGATCGTGAAAAAAAAATCCTGCAAATTTCGTCAAAAAATCGCAGAAAAAACTTATTTCATCAATGGATTACGGGAAAAATATGAATATCGCTAAAGGCTGAGAAAAAAGCACGTATTTCGTCAAAAAATCGCAGGAAAAATGCAAATTTCGTAAAAATATCGCAGAAAAAACGTTAATTTCGTCAAAGGATCGCGAAAAAAAGCTAATTTCATCAAAGAATCTTAGAAAAATGCAAATTTCGGCAAAAGGGCTCAGGAAAAAAAAATTTTCTTAAAAGCATAGCGGAAAAGCCCTAAATTTTGCCAAAAGATTCTGAAAAAATGCAAATTTCGTAAAAGAATCGTGTAAAAAACTACTTTCTTCAAAAAATCGAGAATTTCGTCAAAAGTGTTGTGAAAAAAGCGAGAATTTTGTTAAAAATGCATGAAAAAATACGAAATTCGTCAAAAGATCGTAGGAAAATGCAAATTTCGTCAAAAGATTGGGAAAAAACTGATTTCGTGAAAGAATCGAAGAAAAATGTGAATTTCATCAAAGAATCGAGAAAAAAAGAGAATTTTATCAAATGATCACAGAAAAAACGAGAATTTCGTCAAAGACAAAAGGAAAAAACATGATTTTTGTCAAAGGAGCGCGGTAAAAACTCACCAGTCTCTTTAATGATAATACCTATGAATGGATACCTCTTCCTAGAAAAGGTGATTTTGTTGTTTCAGTAGCAATGTCACATTATTTCTGCCCTTCTTATGCATTTTTAGCTGGTTTTTTTTTTTTTTTTTTGACCAAAATAATTATTCTTTAATACTAATTATTTTTAATTTAAATGGTAATTATTTTTAAAATACTCTTTTTAATTCATATTGTTAAAATAACATAACACGGTATTTTACGTTATTAAACATTAAATTAATGTGCAGATAGTTTTTGACCCAATATTTATGCACATAGAAAGTTTTTGGTTTTATACAAGTCTGGTTGCAGAAAAAACAAACTTTGCCAAAGGGTTGCAGAAAAAACGGAAGTCTCTTTAGAAAACAACATATACACAAATATCTACGTTTATTATAACAGGGATAAACTTAAAAAAATATACCAAACTAACTTTTGAAAATTTGGGTTTAACCTGAACCCAACTTGCAGGAATTCACACTCAGCCTCAAATCGACCTGAACCGATTTTTCTTCCAATTTTTCCACTTTTACTGTTTGATTTTAAAAATGTTAATTCATAGAGGAAACCATTAAATTTAAAATTTCATTATTAATAAAAAGTCTTATTATCCTTTAAATAAACTCAAAGCAAGTTTTTTTTTTCCAATATGAAATTTACTTATAAAGAGCTTATTTATCAAAATGTAATTGTTTTATTAAATATTATGTAAAGTTGTTTTAAAAAATAACATTTTAATACCTTAAACCTTGAAATAAAAAGTATTCGGCCAAACAGTTACTATTCGGCTAGCTCAATATTCAGTATTCGGCCAAAATCACTATTCAGAGCATCTCTAAATCTGACTTGCTACTTTGAACAACATTCATAATCTTCAATTTTAATTTTTAGCTTAATTGTTTACATATCAAATACCTACATATATGAATTATGAATCACTGCAGGATTAGTATTAGTTTTTGCCACTTACTGAAAGAAACTAGTTTATGCCCTGATGATATGAAAAAGTAAAATGTTTTAAAATTTTACTGTTGTATGATATATTTCTCAAATCATTTTCATTTATTAATTTTTTTAGAATATGAAATTATGGCTAAATTGATAAGCTGGGGAGGGAGGGGGGGGGGGGTGATTGTGGCTTCATCATGAAAAAATACCAAAAATTTTAGCGAAGACAGTGTTGACTAGGGATGTACCAAATAGTGATTTTGGCCGAATACCGAATATTCGGCCTAGAGGTGAACCGAATACCGAATATTCAGCCAGCCGAATAGTAACTGCTAGGCTGAATAGTAACTATTCAGCCGAATACCGAATATTCGGCTTGTCAAATACTTTTATATTTCAAAGTTTAAAGGCATTAAAATATTAAATTTTAAAACAATTTTACATACTATTCAATACAGAAACTTATATTTTAATAAACAAGAGTTACAATTACAAGTAAACTTTATACTGAAAAAAATCTGCTTTGAGTTATTTAAGAAGAGGATAGTTATAAAACTTTTTAAATTAGTAAAATTTTAAATTTCGTGGCTTCTACTGAGAATTAATACAGATAAATAAAATTTTCTTAAATTCTAAAAGAAACATTTTAAAATCAAAGTTTAATAGTGAAAAAATTGGAAGAAAAATTGTACAGTATCATATATTATTTGTTTGTCAGGAAGAGACTGAAGTAAAAGTAAACAAATATTACAAATCAATTCAAATTTTATATGGTGGCAACTTAGCAAGAATAATTGTTCTACTCCCTTTAATTTAAGCAAGGAAGTTTTTAAATACATCCTAGATAGGTGTCTGGAGTGGACAATCATTTTCAGAGATTCTAAAAATTGTTCTTAAAATCTTAGCAAGAAACAGATTATTTGCTAGACAAAATTTAGGAACTTGCATTTGTACATAATTAATTTCTATGAAAATCCTCGTGATTGGTTAATTTTCTTACATAATACTTAACAAACAGCAAATAAATAATGTAATAACATTCTCTTTTATTTAAATATGATTCTGTTTCTAATTATTCTGAATATCTTTGTAAGTTGATTGTTAAATGTAGAAGTTGTATAAAGTTTTTAAAAATATGTTTAAAAAATTTTCCTTAAGTATTCGGTTCGGCCAAACCGAATATTCGGTAACATGGCCGAATACCGAATATTCGGTGCATCCCTAGTGTTGACTAGAATAAAAGGACTGTTTTTACTGCAAAAACTTTATGTCGTCGTCTCCCCCCCCCCGAGATCCTTTGACAAAATTTTTTTTTCATGATTCTTTACTGAAATTTTTTTAAGTTCTCTGGCGATATTTGCATTTTAATAAAATTAGTGCTTTTTAACTTTTGACAAAATCTGTATTTTTTTCCTGCCCCGTTATGTGAAGATACTTGCGAGTTAAGGCTATTCATATTTTTATGGGAAGGTTTTTTTTGCTAATCTTATTTGCATTTCGACATTTTGAATTTTTTTTTGGTGGTGGTGGTCGCGCATTGTATATCTGAGCTTGATCCTCACAGCACCTGTTTACTTTTCTGATTTTGATTGCAGAATTTTTATTTTTTTGAGAAATTACTTTTACCTTTCAGAATCTGTTCTAAAAGGGAAAGTATTGTCTAAAAAATAAAATAAAATTCTGCAATCAAAGATTAAAGTAAACAACAAGGGGCACTGTGAAGATCAACTATACAATGCCGCAAACAAATTGCAAAATGCAAATGAGATATTAGAGAAAAACCTATACCTATTTTACCCCGTGCTTCAGAGTAAAATGGATATATGCTGGTTATAGTTGAATTACAATATAATTAATGTGTAAACCATTTAAGAGTTTTGTACTTCCATCCTCTGAATCATATATGTAAACTGGGGTGAGGTAGGAAGACAAAAACCTGTCCCTTTCAGTTTGTTTACATTTTTTTTCTTTACAAATAAAAACACTTATGAAACTAATAGAAATAAGATGCAAGTACAGACAAATCCTATCCTAGCCCCCTCCCCACCCACCCAAAACTGCTCTCAATTTTCACAACATCAGTTTACGTCCATGCTCTGAATCATGTTCCTAATAGTGTTTCATTTTTAAAGTTTTTTTTTTTTTTTTTAATTTAATGCAGTTCAAAAGCAGATAGATATCAGCATAAGTATCTGTAGGAAATAATGGGAAATTAATTAAAAAATATTTTAAATCAAAAGCAATTTATAAAGTTAACTAGCTATAAGTGAATGAAAATTTATATACAAAGTGTATACAGCAATGACCGGTGCAGCTTGGTTGAGAGACTTCCTAACAATTCAGGATGCCTGCACATCAGCAATGTCGTCTTTCTCAGGGAAGACATAAAATATTCCGGCAGGTTACTTTGTTGCAAACTTTACAGTGTATTTATCTTCATCAGGGATATCAATAATAAGAACTGTAAATTCTTGAACAGACTTCTTTACACCGAATTTCACAAGGACCCAGCCACCAAACATTGGATTCACTACAGCAAGAACCTTTGGTTTAACTTCCATGGGTTGCTTCGATTCTTTTTACTATTTGTCCTCTTTTAATCCACCCAATTTAATAATTTAGTATAGTTAGAACATGTGTTTTAATTTAATTTATGGCTGAAAATATGATACTTTAACGTGATTTTTGAGAAATTGTCAATTAACAGCGATTTTTAATGTTACTTACATTCCAACATGCAGCACAGATAACAGATGTTCGCGACTAATTTATAGCATAATTTCACATTTAAGCATAGGATCAATAACAATTTGCTCTCAAAGGTCTTTCAATTTTGATCCATCTTCATACATTCATATCTTGACAAACTCTCATAAAAAAGATGGACTATAATACCTATTTTACCCTATGTGACAAGAAATCAAGGTTGGGTTTAAGCCATCAAAAACCAGTTTTTGACGTGACATAGGTTTAAACTACATTTTAAGCGTCAAAAACACCAATATTTAAATATGCTCAGAACAACAAAAAAAAATTGTTAGTATAGCTAGATACAGCACCGCTTTTATTTAATGAGACACTTTAGTTTTAGTATTTCTTTTACTGATCAAATATTAAATTATAATTTTTTTCTTTGTTTATGACTAAATTGCCAAATTTTTTATGCGGATTTTTAGCATACTTGGTTGCTTTTCTTATTTAATAAATATGTATATAGAGATAGACAAACTTTTTGTAATAATAAAGCATTTAACAAATGAAATCAAACAAGATTTTACAAAAATAGATTATATATCAGGGGTCAATCCAGGTGAAATTTGGGGCCTATTTAGGGCCCCTTTACAAAAATCTATTTAATAAAATAGGGCCCCTTCAGAAAAATAAATTTAATAAAATGGGTCTCTTCATAAAAATGAACTTAATAAAACAGGCCCCTTCGCAAAATTCCTTTTAATAAAATAGGCTCTTTTGTAACATTCTTTTTCATAAAAAGTGTTTTAAAAATGTGTAATTTGTAAATAAGATCAGGTCACAAAAAACAAAAACTGTAGCAAGGGGATTTAAAGAATATTTTTATTCATAAATTCTTGGTTCGAATTTGATTCACTGGATTTCAACTTTCATTGCAAAATGTTATTTTTCACAAAAATATTATAAAATTCACAAAATTAACTTACTTTTCACAAAATGGGCCCCAAGAATAAAAACCGGCACCGACCCCTGTATATATACAGTCTTTAACAGAAATATTTTCTTTGCAGCATAAATATTTTTTTTTTTTTTGGGGGGGGGGGGGGGGAGAAAAAAGATACAGAAAAACAACAATAAAAATGATTTTATCATGTGTGCAAGAAGTCCATCCAAGCCAAGACTGAAAACTTTTCCGAATATTAGGTATAACCTACTGGCGATGGGCTAGACAATCTCAATGTCTTGATTTATGGCTGAAAATGGATTTTTTACAATAAAAAAGAGCAATTAAAAGTTTTTGCTAGTAAAATTGCTATTATTTCAATATAAAATATAATTTACAACCAGCCAAAAATCTTTCCGAGACTGAAGGTCTTGCACCCATGTTTATAATTGTGAAAAGAATTTAGTGATTGGTTATACCAAAATTATCTTATTTTTTATTTAAATCTTTTGAAATGAGGGACAAATGAATAATTCACCATACCAGTAAGAAAAGAAAAAAAAATAGTATGCTGCTAGTTTGTTTTTACAAAGTTTAAATATTGCCAGATATGTGACCATTTCATTCACACTTTTAATTTTTCAAAAAATTTTGTGTGGTAAAATAATAATAAAAAATAGACTCATTTTACCCCGGCTACCCCTATTGTCAGGAAGGTAAATTGGAAAATATAGCTCTCGGAAAATTGAAAGGGAATTTCTGAAAAGTGATGGTGAATGGATGCAGTAGAACACTGTTTATGTAATTATTTGAATTCTTTTACACAAATAGTATTGTATAGAAATAAACTATTGTACTTCTAAGGAATAAAATTGACTTTTGAAAATATAATTAGATTGAAAAAAATGTATAAGTGAATACCAACCTTGAATTAAAATTCTGTATTTGGAGAAAGAAACAATTCCCTGGAAAATTTTAGGGAGGAATTCTAGTAATTTTTCACAAAATTATTTACTACAAATTATAAAACGTATTTTTGTTTGATATGATTTATCTGAAAAATTATTTTTACAAAATACTTAGAACTGTTATATCTGACAAAAAGTTTCGTCACACGAAAAAGTAAACTTTTATTATTTTCACCTCCCCCGACCCTTGCTTTAACATGACGCTATGATCAGCTTATTTATTTATTTCTCAACAAAGTAATAAACAGGACATTTTAAACGAAAATAAATAAGTAAAAAATAAAAAGGCAGAATAATTTTAAAATATAGAAGCATTTCTAAAATTAGCTGCCTGCAGCGTGACGGAGGGAGAATGTGTTACAACGTGCATTAAAAATTATAAATTTAAATCATTACATGCAATTCCACTAAAAAGTAAGGATAAATTAAATGCTTTTATAAAACTTACCGAATAAAACAGACACATCCTTTCGTTCCTTCTTTAAGAAAACTTCTTGAATGTTTACATATTTATCTACACATCAGCGTCCATCTTGAAGCAGGCCAGAGACACGATAAGACGAGACGAACGAGTCTGAGAACGACTCGCAAAAGAGCGGAAGGAAACTAGCTTGCTAATCAAGTTGAGTTGTTTTGCGGTCGCTCTCGTTGAGTAAAATAGAAGAATAAGAGCTTAAATCAAGTTGAGTGAAGCGTTTAAAAATCAACTCATTCACGATCCAATAAATTAGTGCTCATTCTTGAGTAGGCAAATCCACTCATTCGTTTTAAGAGAGTAGTTATTAAAAAATGAGAAGTTTTGTAACTAATTTAGATAATTCCAAAATAGCAATCCCTGACTAAATAGTATGATTGGTTAGGGTATAACGTGACCTCCATTACGAAACTTAGTAAAATTTGAACTAGATCTATATTTTAAAATGTATGCGTAACGGTCACTGCGCGTAATGTTTATTTCAAATATTAAATAAATTTCAATAAGTGTTACTTTTCATAAACCTCAATAAATTTATTAAAACTTTCATGTTTTCGAGTGTTATTCGTGATGACTCATCAAGGACATGTTTGAAGTATTCTCGCGGTTAATGAATCAGTTAAAAAAGTATCCGTTTTTAAAGGTCTCATTAGAAAATAGTTTTAATTTTATCCAAAAGAAATGTCGCACATGCATTAAATTGTTAATATAGTATTACTAAATGAATATTCCAATTTTATTTAAAATAAATCTATAAGAAAAAATGACCCCTAATTGGATAAAAATTTTATATTAATAAAATCATTTAAAAATTGTGACGCAATATTAAATCATAATTATTCAAAAAATTCGTTTTGTGTGACGTAATATTAATTATTCATTCATTAAATTCGCAATCAGTGAGATAATAAAAATCTTAAATTAATTATTTGAAAATCTTAATTTGTACCCCACCATTAGTCAATCGAAATTAAAATCTAATATCCTATCACGATAAAAAGGAAAACCTTTTATCTAGATAAAGTGATTCACTTCTGATTGTTCCCAAAGATAACGCACGATGACCACGGTTCAGTATAGTAGACATTTTCCTACAGAAACACGCGTTTTTTTAGGCTCTGAAAGTCATTTTAAGTAAAGTAAGTGTGTTAAATTTTTGGTAAATTTATGTATTTAATAGTTTTATTCTAAAAAGCGTAATATTAGCGAAAATTTGTAAAAAATGCGTTTTTTCCCAAAATCTTATTAAAAATTCAAAGTATTTTAATAGAAACATTCAAAAATTATATATGTTTAAAAAGCGCTTTGTTTAAAAAATCGATTTTCTAGTTTTGAAAAATAGATCTAGATAATTTATAATGGCACTGTTTAAAAATAGAAAACATGCGTCAATAAAATTTGAAGGGACAAATTCAAACGGACCATTGAATAGGTAACCTCATATTTTACAAATATATAGATATTCATTTAGGGGTAGGGGGTATACATTTCCCAATATCTTTATAAAGGACATTTTATGTTTTTTTAAATATTATTTCAAATGTATAAAGCAATACATACATACCTAAAAATTCCATAACAAATCGTGTACCAACATCCTTATACCTAACCTTTAAAAGGTTGGTTGATTTTGACGGCCATTTATCTACACTAAACCCAAGGGTGGAGTGCCCTTTGTGGGGGTCTTTCTAAGGGAACCTAACCCGTATTAACGCATGACTCGAAGAAAACCACGAAGACTCCGAACGATTAGGCCGACGGGCGCGATTGGGATCGAACCAGCACTTCCCGTCTATTAGCTTCGTGAGCAGAACCTCTCAGCCACTGGTGGGGGCAGTACTATTTTAAAATTTGCAGACAAAAATTCTAACACTAAATAACAAAAATTCACAATCATTCAAAATTTTAATTAATACTCAATATTCGAGCGCATACGCCACTAAATTGAATCGCGTAAAGTCCTCTCATCCAATTTATGTTGAAAATTCCATTTTTATCTAAAAATTTGCGTTAAAAGATAAAGTCTCCCAATTAAAATGTTTAATGAATGTTTAAAATTCGATTGCTAAAGGAAAATCGCGAAAAAAAAAATATTTGAAAGTTCCCAAATTAAAAATCGTTGCCAGTAAAGACACCGAAAACTCAAGTGTGCTAAAAAAATAAATATCCTCGAAAAGAAAAAAAATCTATCTCAAAAATTACTCCCAAAAATTAAAGTCTCCCAATTAAAAATTCTTAATAATTTTTTAAAAGTACAAATAACCCCTCGTACTGGAGTACGACGAAAAGAATAATCAATTTCCCCGAAAAATTCTATCTTCAAAAATACTCCCAAAAAAGTTAAAGTCCCCCAATTAAAATTTCTTAATTAATTATCATTAATGAAAAAATATCAAACTTAAAATAACCCCTCGTACGACAAAAAAAAAAAAAAAAAAAAAAAATTCGCAGAAATAAATTCTAACACTAAATGACAAAAATTCACATGTGACATAACTCAAAATTTTAATTAATATTCGAGCGCATACGTCACTAAATTGAAACGCGTAAAGTCCTCTCATCCAATTTATGTTTAAAATTCCATTTTTATCTAAAAATTTGCGTAAAAAGATAAAGTCTCCCAATTAAAACTTCTAAATAAATGTTTAAAATTCCATTGCCAAATAAAAATTAGCGAAAAATTATTTGAAAGTTCTCAAATTAAAAATCACCACTAGTAATAACTCTTACACAAAAATTGCACCCCGAAAATTTTAAGTTTCCTCATTAAAAATTCTAAATTATTTTTTCCCATTACAGTAAAAATAACGCCGAAAACTGAAGTGTGCTAAAAAAATAATCAATGTTCTCCCCCCCCCCCAAAAAAAAAATTTCCCGAAAAAAGTTAAAGTTCCCCAATTAAAATTTCTTAATTAATTATCATTAATGAATTTTTCAAATGTAAAATTATCCCTTACTACTGTAGTACGATTAAAAGAAAAATCAATCTCCCAAAAATTCAATCTTCAAAAATTACCCCGAAAAAAGTTAAAGTCCTCCAATTAAAATTAATTATCATTAGTAAAAAAAAAAAAATCAAACTTAAAATTACCCCTCGTACTGTAGTACGGAAAGGAAAAAAATCAATCTCCCAAAAATTTCTATCTTCAAAAATTACCCCGAAAAAAGTTAAAGTCCTCCAATTAAAATTAATTATCATTAACAAAAAATCAAACTTAAAATAACCCCAAGTACTGTAGTACGGTCAGAAAAAAAAATCAATCTCACAAAAATTTCTATCTTCAAAAATTACCCCGAAAAAAGTTAAAGTCCCCCAATTAAAATTAATTATCATTAAAAAAAAAAATCAAACTCAAAATTACCCCTTATACTATAAGATGACGCATCACCTTGACCCCGCCTCCCAGAGTATAACCTTCACCTACGCCGCATAACCTTCAAACAGCATGCAGAGGTCGTTCAAGGTCGTTCAAGGTCACGCCGCGTACGCCGCTGACATAGAACCGGCAAATATTATCTACTAAGGGACCCAGATTTTTGGAAATCCTGGGTCCTGGGGACCCAGGATTTTTCAAGTACAGCGACATCACTGTTAGCTTTTATACCAAAAAGGGCCAATAATTTTTTTTGTATGGGCATGGCCGAACTTTTATACTGGCCCTTCTTTTTTTGTACGGGCCGAATTTTTTTTCTGTGGGTTGAGCGCACCCCTGACCTGAAATTTTGGCTCATGCGGACATCTAATCCGGCGTCACCAAGTATATGTTAATAAATGCATAAATTGAAAATAAAGATAAGTTGCTAATTAATTACGATAAAACTGCTGACATATCAATAAAATGCAAAACTGAATGCGTTAATTGTGTCTCTTTTGCTCTACATTGTTTATCAAAATAAGGCAAGTCTTCTTCCTTATATAAACAACCTAACAGCTGTATTTCCTACTGCATATGTCAATTTTCGATTGCGTTCAAAAGTAATGTAAAATATTTAATTCGCTGACGTGGTTTCATCTTTGTATGATATTTGCATATCTATAAATTAAAACTGCAAGAATAAAGTTTTTTTTTTTTTTTTCTAAATGTTGGGACTATGATGGAAGCAGGTTTTCTTTTACGGCGAGGGTGATAAGAAGTAGAAAAGCTCTTGCTCATATTTCTCCTTTGAGTTGTTTGCTTTTTCTTTGGGCAAGCAGTGTTTGGGGGGGGGGAATCACGGGGTTGAGTTCGCCTAACCCAGTTTCGTAAAAGGAAATCGTGAATATTGTTTCCTATATAAAACAAAACATTTGAACAAATAGACACCTAGTTGCATTATATTTGATAAGAAAATTCTGAGTTCGGGTCTGAGTTGAAATCAAGTGGAAATTTCTTATTCTGGGTTTTTAATTCAATTGTTAAAAGGTTAAAACTTTACTTATAGAGTTGCACAACAAAGATAATTAAAAGATTATAGTTTGTTTGGCATGTTTGCATAATTCTTCGAAATCATATACTAAGCTAATCATACGAAAGGTGCGATAGGCGCAAAGTACGCAAGACTCGCGCTTATAGAGACCCCCAAGAAGACTGAAATACCTTTAAATAGAAAAGGACTTCTGAAAAATGTTTGCATCTGGGTTAGTAATTAGCAACTTCCGCTTATAACCCCCCCCCCCTTCTTCTCGACGAGAGTTAAGGTTTTTTTTCTTTAAAAAAATAAAAATAAAAATACAGTGACCCGATTTTTTTTTTTTTTTTCACTGGGACCTCTTTAAGAAGAAGGCCGGGTCCGACCACACAATTATTAGTACTTCAATGCTTGTGCGGACTGGGCAGGTTTTTTTTTTTTTTTAATGCAGAGTCACGAAATACAGAAAAATACAGGGTCATATGCTAAGTTTTTATCTAGTAGGGAATTGAAATGTCATCATCTTAATAACTTCTTTTTCGCCTGTTTGTCTTCGTTGGTTCATGCTTGTACGGTAGTACGACCGATGAATAATCTTAACCACAGAAATTGCGAAGGAAGAAAAGTTCGGAGATAAGAAAAAAGACTTTTCTTTTCTTTCTTTTTTTATTGTAAGCATCCAGAATTGGATCTCAAGAGATAGCATCTCAGTGCAAGAAGAGGGGAATAGCTACTGGACAATGCAATTGTAACTTTCCGTAGAGTATCTTATTTGCTCTCTGTTCTTGGCGAATCCCTATTGACCACCGAGGTCTACCACCCACAAGATAAAAGGCGAAAAAGCATATGTAATTTAGCTGAAAGCTATGATGAATTGGTGGGAAGAAACAGGATGCTTTTGAAGTATTTCTCAAACTTCATGGAGAGAGGGAAATTATGAATGATCGCTGAGAACGACTTTGGGCACATTTGAGTATTTTTGAAACATGAAGGGCGCAGTTTGCAGATTTCAAAAACGGCAGGGCGGGTTTTACCGATTTTAAAAAGGGCAGGGCACTGTGTCCTTCAAAAATGGCCTAGCGGGAACACTAATTATGAGACTGACGCGCTGCCTTCCTTAAATATTAGTATATGGCAATTTAATTAAAGGGTTTATTTGAAAATTAAAAGGTGGTAATAGAAGTCAAAAATGACTACTGCAAAAGATGCACAGATAATATAGAAGCTAAACTCTAATAATTATAATGTTTGGAAATTTAGAATCGAGATGCTTCTCATTAAAGATCTTTTTGAGATCATTACTGATGAACCACCAAACCCAATTACGACTGATTGGTCCAAAAAGGACCGGAAGGCAAGGGCTATAATTAACCTCAGCATTGAGGATAGCCAGATTGTCCACGTAAAAAATATTCAGAATGCAAGAGATACCTGGAACACCTTAAAAGCAATTCATGAAAGAAGCAATTTATCGAGTAAGCTATACCTTTTACGCAAGTTGTATAGCACAAAATTACCTGAAGGTGGTGATATAATTAAGCATATCACAAACATACTTGAATTAATTGATAAATTATCTGCTATCGGAGAAACAATAAAGGATAATCATATTTCAGCACTTTTATTGTGTAGCTTACCAGCTTCGTACGACACATTGATAACGGCACTGGAATCCCGTAATGAAGAAGAATTGACACCTAGTTTTATTAAGAGTAAGTTGATTGATGAATATAATCGCAGAAGCGATAGTTCAGAACCATCTGAAAATACCGCTAGAGCATTCAAAACTTCAAAGAAATTTAACAATGCAGGATATAAATTTAATAATGCGGATATAAAAAGGAACAAAAATACTGTTCAAATTGTAAATTAAAAAACCATAACACTAGAGATTGCTGGCATAATAACAACTATAAAAATAAAGAAAACTCTACTTCACATAATACGAACTATAAACAAAACTACAAAAGAAATTTTAATTCTCTTGTTTTCCAAAAGGATGATAAAATTGTAAGAAATTATTATGTATCAAATTCGGATAAAAATGCCGATTGCAATGAACATGAAAGTCAACAAGGTAATAAACATTGTGCGTTTATCATAAAACCGCACAATAACAAAGCATAGATAGTTGACAGTGGCAGTTCTAGTCACATAACAAATGATCAACATTTATTTACAGAAATTAAATCAAATGAAAAAACTAATGTTGTTATTGCAAACGGAAACAAATTAGTTTCTTATGGATCAGGAAATACACTAATAAATACTTTAACTTCAGACGGTGAAACACATAACATAACACTAAAAGATGTTCTGTTTGTTCAAGATATTGAATCAAACCTATTTTCAGTTAGGAAAGCTACAGAAAATGGATGCGAGATTTTATTAAAAAATGATAAATGTAAGTTGACGTATAACGGAATAACCGCCTAGAAGCGGTAAAGAAAAATAACTTATATGAAATTCAATTAGCAAATGAAAGCGCAAACGTAAACTATGTAAATAAAACTTACAACTGCAACAATATTAATTGCATAAAATTGTGGCACAGAAGATTCGGCCATAAAAATTTTGCATCTATAAAACAAATAGACGAAAAACACCTAGCGAAAGGAATATAAATAAATAATTGTAAACATGACACAACTTGTGAAACTTGTATCAAACAAAGCTAACAGATGCACCTTACCCAAAATTAGCAGATTATAGAGCCAATAAACGATCAGCGTTGATACACTCTGATGTATGTGGGCCTTTCCAAATACCAACTATTGGGAGGGAGAACATATTTTTTAACATTTGTAGATGATTACTCTAGATTTACAATTCTGTATTTATTATCAAAGAAATCGGAAGTTTATGAAAAACTTAAGGAATTTGTTGCCTTAGTTAGTAATAAATTTGGCGAAAAGCCGAAAAATATAAGAACAAACAATGGAGGGGAATTTAACAATGATTTAGTGGACAATTATAAAAAAGGCATAAAGCACCAACACACTGTTCCGTACTCTCCGAGCCAAAATGGCGTAGCTGAATGGAAAATAGAACTTTAATTGAAGTGACGAGAGCTTTGCTTAGCGAAGCAAACTTGCCTCAAAAATTCTGGGGTGAAGCTATCTGTACGGCGAATCACCTGCAAAACCGATTGCCAACAAAAGCTAGTGAAAAGTCCCCGTATGAGCTTTGGAATGAACGATCACCAAACTTACATTACCTTAGAGTGTTCGGCTGTAAAGCCTTTGCATATGTCAACAAAAATAAACGACAAAAATTAGATAAGGCAGTTGAAGGCATTTTTGTCGGCTACGACAATTACTCCAAAGGGTACCGCATCTACACAAGTGGTAAAGAAATAATAATAAATAGCAAGAACTGTAAAATTTTTAGAAAACAAAAATACACACGAGAAGGTAGAAACACAATTAAATTTGAGAGAGAAACAATCCGATGAAAATGACAAATCACACAACAAAAACTTCATAGAAATTGAGGTGACAAACACTGATGACACACCAAGTGAGTCTGAACAATTAACACCAGAACCAAGGCGGTCAGATAGATCAAATAAAGGAGTCCCTCCAGACAGATTTATTTACATAACATACGAACATATAAAAGAACCAGAAAATTTTCATGACATAATGAATATTGAAAATCCAGAAGAAAACAACAATGGGTAAATGCGACACAAGAAGAGATAAATTCTCTTAATAAAAACAAAACATGGACCCTTGTTGATCCCCCACAAGGTAAAAAAATAATTGGATCCAGATGGATTTTTAAAACCAAATATGATGATCAAGGAAGAATACAGAAATACAATGTGAGATTAGTGGCAAAAGGATATTATCAAAAATATGGCGAAGACTACGAAGAAACTTTTTGCCCCTGTTGTTTCGTATACAACACTTGGATATTTTATAGCAGCAGCTTACCATAAATTAAAAATTAATCACATTGATATTAAAATGGCTTTCTTGTATGGTAACATAGATGAGGAAATTTACATAACTCAGCCAGAAGGCTATATTATTCCAAATCAGGAAAACAAAGTATGCCGCTTAAATAAATCCATTTACGGCTTGAAACAAGCAGCCAGGGCATGGCACACTAAGATAACAAAATCATTAAATGATTTAAATTTTAAAGTCTTTCAGACACATGTTTATATATTCGAAATGAAGGAGAAAGCAAAATGTATATTATCGTTTATGTAGATGATATCCTGATAGCACGAAAAGATGACGGAATTAAAGAAATAATAGAAAAACTTAAGCAAGAATATGAATTAAAAAATCTAGTAGAACTAAGTTATTTAGGAATCAAAATAGAGAAAACAGCAGGAGGTTACGAATTAAATCAAAGGGGTAAAATAGAACTAGTAAAAAAGTTTAATTTAGAGGAAGCTAAACCAGTCAGTACTCCGATGGAACCTAATTTTAATAGATTAGAAGATAATATTTAATACAATTTACTGCCAAATAATGTTAAATACAGACAGGCGATAGGTTCATTGCTTTATATCGCATCTGTCAGTAGACCTGACATTTCTGCTGCGGTTAATATATTAAATAGAAAAAACGAATCCCCGTGTCAAAAAGATTGGGTGGCAGCTAAAAGAATAATATGATATTTAAACTGTACAAAACAACTAAACGTGCGCATTGACACTAAATCTGAACTGATTTTAAAGGTTTTTGTGGATGCCGACTGGGCAGGTGACACTAGTACAAGAAAATCAACCAGTGGCAATCTTTTTACCTTAGGTAATAATCCAATTCAATGGATTACAAAAAAACAGTCATGCATTGCTCTTTCATCAGCAGAAGCTGAATATGTGTCAGCTGCAAGTGCAGGGCAAGAAATTATTTATTGAAACTCCTGGAAGATTTGGACTTAGCACAGACAAAACCTATCTGTTTATATGAAGATAATCAAAGTTGTATCAAAATGATTGAAAATGAGAAGTTTTCAAAAAGGAGTAAGCACATAGATATAAGATTTCATGCAATAAAACAACTCAAAGAAGATAGAATAATTGAATTAAAGTACTGTCCATCGAAATATATGATTGCTGATGCACTCACGAAACCCATTCCCAAACGTGAATTAGTGAATCACAGAAATTCAATGAACTTGTTTGCCTCATCAATCTGAAGAGATTAAGGGGGCATGTTAGAAAAACTAATCTCTTTCAGAATTATATAAACTCATCATTAATCAAGATAAACTGTTTTTCCTGTCTTTCAAAAACACTTTGTCTGTCATAAATGAGACTTGATTATTACTTCACAAAATTACTTCCTTGTTTGTATAATATGCCAATCAAAAACTGATAAACATTTATATTAAATGATTGCACTTGTGACAGATGAAAGAAGTATAATAATAATTTATAGACTCTAAATAATATTGTTTTATTAATATATTTAATCAAGATTTTTGTTTATTTTTAATCATATATCAATATTTTTTTGTTAGTTATAATTTTATTCAGTGTGCATTTTGAAATGTAATCAGAAGGAGCAAAAATGTATGCTCCAGTTTGTAATTTTAAAGATATATAAAATATAGTATATTAAACTAAAATTCTGAAGAATCCATGGGATACATTATGCATAAAAAGGTACACATAAGAATAAAAGAAAAACCAAGTTTTTTTTTTACAGGATTAATCTCAAAGATATTTAAATAATCAGTGGATATAGATATAGCTCTTCAATGGATATTCTGAAGAAAATTACCGGTTTCGACGTGAACGATCAAGAACCAAAAGGTAAGAAAATTACCTTATCTTTATTTTGTGATTGAATGTGATTGTTATTTCACGTTCAGTCTCATTTTTTATCTAACAATTAGAAACTAATAAGGTATCAATTGAGCATATTATCAGATTTTTTAAAAATGATGTTTTTGAGAAATTGCATTTCAAAAGTAGCGATTTTACAAAAATTTTTACATAATTTAAAATTGAATTGTAAAAGTTGTGTGCATGTTAGGTATAAAATAAAATTTACTGTAAAACTGCCATTAAAGGTTTTTAGATTGCCATCAGTATTTAGCTTAAAAATATTTTCTCATTCTGAAAAAAAAAAAAAAAAAAAAAAAAAAAAAAAGCAATTTAACAAATTACAACGACCATATGGAAAATGATTTTTTCAAAGACTAAAATTTAAGACATAGAAAATAGCATGGAGTTGATCATACATTAGGTACGCCATGAATTAAACATTAATAGTCTTATTACACGTAAAAATTTCAAGCGACGGAAATCGCCTGTTACACGTTCGCATTATCCACCTAAAACTTATGTATTATCCAAGCATTTCATTGGCTGTTCGGGAAAAGGCTTTTCCATCGTCAGATTTCCAAGAAATCTGACAGCCCATTTTAAATGAAATTTCATTCTTAAACTTCTAAACACCTCACAATATAACTTTTTACACAGTCGTATAGAGAAAAAAATGTACTTTTAAATGCAATTTGTTTGAAAGCTGTATCTCAGTTTGTTTCTGAGTTATTAATTTTTTTTTTGTAGTTTTTATTACTTTTTTATCATAGTGGCAACAGATCTCTGTTGAAAGTAAAGAAAAATACATATTATTGTATAGACAAATCAGAAGACGAATAAAATGCGGATTAAACCAATAAAAACTTTCAGATATACTTTTGATTTCCCATCCTGACGAGAACATAAACCATTTTTCTAAATGGCCAAAAAAATTTAAACTCAGCAATAACTATAAATTTTTGTACTTAAAAACTGTTTTTTTTTATTTATTATTAATTAAAAAGTCACTATACTTTTTAAAACTATGCTAAAGTAAAATTCAGTTAATAACTATTTGTAAAAAATAAATTTACTGAATATGTTGAATATTTTTGGCACTGTGTTCCTTTCAAAATAACCGTTTTTATGTTTTTCTGAAAATTGTCAATTTTATTGTGAACTTTAAGTGCTGTAACCACAGAAAAAAAAATTTTTAGGGAAAAATCCTTTTGGGAAATTTTGTGTATCACTTAGTTCTAACTACTGTATTTTTTTTTAAATCTGTGATC
The DNA here is from genome assembly GCA_963932465.1 of Maratus speciosus. Lineage (NCBI taxonomy): Eukaryota > Metazoa > Arthropoda > Arachnida > Araneae > Salticidae > Maratus > Maratus speciosus. The sequence goes on along the minus strand of OZ010796.1, from coordinate 131,744,782 downwards.
ATGAATTGACGCATATGAGTACTGCCTGCCTGAATTGAGATGGAATAGGTCTCCACACGAAATTTTCAGTTTTGATGTTGCATGTTCATTATTTCATTTCTGTACAATGAACAATATTTGTTATATATTGAATAAACCATTAGTGTTTTATAAGAATGAATACTTGACTTTTTTTTTGACAAATCAAAGCAGAGTAAATGTTATTTTAACTTGTCAAAACAAGGTTTACCAGCAAAAGATACGAAATACGTATCTGAATCTCCAGTAAAATGCTCGTTGTTTAGGAACGGGCAAATTTCATTTCATAGAAGGAAGAGAAAATGTCTACAAATGCCCCGTCTCCCTTCTCACCCCTTTTAAAGGAAGGTCAACATGGCTCTTCTACAGTAAAACTCACTCAGTCCTCTTTCTACCGAAGAAAGCTATTTTCTTAGCTGGTTTATAAGCGGAAGTCTTTGGATTTGACGTACATTTCACTGGCACCGCCCCATACTCATTTTCAAAATTCAACAGCACCATTCGTTTGTGCTAAGTTTGTGCTGGTTTGTGTCGCAAAAATTTTCGTTTGTGCCACTTCCGTTCTCTCGTTATAACGAACAAAATGGGGCGGGGCCAGTGAAACGACAGCCCCGCCCCATCAAAGAAATCGAAATTTTATTACTGCATTCGTTTGTGCTACATTTGTGCTGGTTTGTGCCACAAAAATTTTCGTTTGTGCCACTTTCGTTCCCTCGTTATAACGAACACAATGGGGCGAGGCCAGTGAAACGACAGCCCCGCCCCATCAATGAAATCAAAATTTTATTACTGCATTTGCTTGTGCTACGTTTGTGCTGGTTTGTGCCGCAAAAAGTTTCGTTTGTGCCACTTCCGTTCTCTCGTTATAACGAAGTTTTATAATTCAAGGTCAAATAAAGAAAATCACTTATAAAAATCGTAAATAACCACATGTCACGAAATAAAATACGTAAATCTTTAGTCCCATGTAAATTTCGGTTTGTGCAGCAAAAAGTTTCGTTTGTGCCATTCTGGTTCCCTCGATATAATGAATTTTCCACTATTTCAACATAGAACGACCATTTCAGTGGCCCCGCCCCATCAACGAAATCTAAATTGTATTACGGCATTCGTTTGTGTTACATTTGTGCTGGTTTGTGCCGCAAAAAGTTTTGTTTGTGCCACTTCCGTTCTCTCGTTATAACGAATTTTTATAATTCAAGGTCAAATAAAGAAAATCACTTATAAAAATCGTAAATAACTACATGTCACGAAATGAAATACGTAAATCTTTAGTCCCATGTAAATGTCGGTTTGTGCCGCAAAAAGTTTCGTTTGTGCCATTCTGGTTCCCTCGATATAACGAATTTTCCACTATTTCAACACAGAACGACCATTTCAGTGGCCCCGCCCCATCAACGAAATCTGAATTGTATTACGGCATTCGTTTGTGTTACGTTTGTGCTGGTTTGTGCCGCAAAAAGTTTTGTTTGTGCCACTTCCGTTCTCTCGTTATAACGAATTTTTATAATTCAAGGTCAAATAAAGAAAATCACTTCTCAAAATCGTAAATAAATTTGTGTCACGAAATAAAATTCGTAAATCTTTAGCGCTATGTAAATGTGCATGAACTTTTTTAAAACACGGCAACTGTAAATATTCGAAAAAAAATCGAAAAATAACCAAATTAAAAAAATGATTGAACTCTGCACTTTGCAATCTAACCAAGTATATGTGCATGCAAAAGCTGCTTAAATTGCTCTTTTTGATTAAATTAAACTTGTTGATCATATAAAGCTTATAGACTTATGATAACATATTTATGAAAAATATGACTTCTTGGTAGTTCTTGAGAACTAAAGCTTCATTATGACACTTTTAAAACGTAACCTACAATGGCTTGATGCACACAGAAATTGCATCACATTAAAACAGAAATGTTACCATTGAAAAAAATGTGAGAGTGTTGAAAAATATTTTAAATAATTAAGTGAAAAGATTTTTTAAAGAGTTAATGAATTTTAATAATTAAACAACCTTAATGAATTTTAATAATTAAACAAATAACAAAGGAAAATATTGATTTTTTAATGAAACAAGAAAGAAAAATCGTGCGTTAAGCATAGATTATGAAACACTTTCCAACACTTCCTGAAGGCTTTAACAAAACTTCGTTATTTAGGGAAATAAGGTATATAAAATTACTAAGTAAACATTTTAGAAAACGTATAAAACATTTTAAAAACTGATTACAGCAGTTACCGTCCATAGTCAAATATGTATTTCAATTCTTTTGAACAGCCCTCTATTTGATCTGTAGGTTGATATATATTCTATATAATGGGGAAATTTAGTTTAGCAAGAAAACGCATAACAGGTTGAAATTTCAATTTCAGCAATTTGTACTCATAGATGGAAACATACTTGAATACTTTTGTACAACCCTGTAGTTATAAATGCAGTTCATCGTAACAATGCATAACTCACATCAAAACCATCTTTAAGCAATTTGTGCTCATAGCCAGTAACCATTACGAATTTTTATGTGTGGACCTGTATATGAATTATATCACTTATATACATCATATAGCATGTATAAATATAGTGAAACATAAAAGCGCATATCATAATTAAAAATGCATTTCTAGCAATCATCGCTAATGTACAGTACTTCGGATACAATATAGTATCTGAAATCTTTTGTGTGTCCCTGTATATGCTATGCACTCCGTATTATACATGAAATAACTTATAGCAAACCTCAGCGACATATAACAATTTCATTATACATGAAATAATTTAACATAATTAAAATACGCCGCAAACAATTCCCTCCAATCCTATATCATTATGTAACGGAATTCTTTTGTATGTCCCTGTAAAGGAATAATAACTATTCTTTAAACCGCATATTCTGCAGAATGCATACTTTAGTGCACTTCATTAATGCATATCAATTTTATTATGTTCTAAAGATTGTAACACCATTAAAAATAATTTTTAACGATTTTTCCACATAGGCCGTTGTAAATGAACTAAACATGCAACAAACTTCATTTAAAATAGTGAACGTGCTATGATAGACGTCAATAACATTCATAAATTTCAGGGCAATCCGAGTATATTTACAGGCGTTAGAGCGCGGACAGACGGACAGACGGCCAGACAAACCGAAGTCATATACACTTTCCAACAAAGTTGAAAAGTCTTAAAAAGACTAATTCAAATGAATTTGATTAATTTTTATGCTAGTTTGACATTTTATCATATTTTTAGATGCTAGCTATCTAGAATTTTAACCCTTGAACGAGGTACACTTCAAGAAATACTCATTACTAAACAAAATAAATTAATTTTTAATCTAATCAATAACTGAAAATTCACATTTTAAAAATATTTTCATGAATGTAGATACAGTAACCTCTGTCTAAGGCGGAATCGATCGGGACCGAGAAAAGTTTCCGTTGTAGACAATATTCCGCCTTAGACAAATTTAACTCTATGTCTATGGATTCGTGGGGACTTGAAAATCTTTCCGAGTTAGACAGATTTCCGTCTTACACAGAGTCCGCCTTACAGAGAGTTTACTGTATATAAATAAGAGTTTACAAACTAATTTTCTTAATTTTATCACGTTGGAAAAGAATTTTCCACATTCGAACTCAATTTTTTATACATAAAGCATTACTTAATCAAATTCTATACTTTCTGATTCAACGAAATTCAGTGATTTCTTCAGTTTTTAAACCAATTCTTAAATTTTATAATTATTAAAATATCCCAACCTCTATTACAAAAGTTTGAAGAAAAACGGATCAGTTCATTATTGAGTATTTCTTGAAGAATACTTCATTCAAGGGTTAAAATTCTACATAGCTATTATCTAAAAGTAGGATAAAATCTCAAACTAGTGTAAAAGTTAATCAAATTCGTTTAAATTAGTTTTTTTTTATTAAAAAATCAATATTTTCCTTTGTTACTTGTTTAATTATTCAAATTCATTAAGGTAATGGTTGTTCAAAAGCTAAAATATATGTTTCAATTTCCCTTTTAATTTGAAATCCTCATAACATTTCTCTTTTAAGTTGATATTTTTCTTTTATAGTTGAAAAAATCTAAAGGAATCAGTCTTTTGCCTTAAAAAATGATATTTTCATTGTTTTGCTTAATTATTGATGTTCATTAAGGTGTATTCATTCGAAATTCAAATATATGTTTAATTTTCATCATTTAAGTAGATATCCTTATCTTATAGCTGAAAAAATCTAAAGAAATCAACTTTTTCCTTAAAAACTGATATTGATATTTTCCATTTTGTTCCTTAATTAATAATTCTCATTAAGTTAATGATTGTTCAAAAACTAAAATTTTCCTTTTTGGTTATATTATTATTACTATTTAAATATATAATTAAAAATTCATGGAAATATACCCTAATCATATGTTTAGTGAACAGTTCATAATCTGCATTCTTGAGACACGAAAATACTTCGATAAACCTGGAATTACATTCTTTTATTCGCATCTCTGCTTGAGAAAGCAAGATTCGGGGTTGGCGAAGGTGTCATTTTTCGAATATTTCACTCAAATGTTAAATGAAGTGGTGCGTTTTTCTTCAAACGTTTTGTAACAGGGGTTGGGAAATTTTAATAATAATTTAAAAATGTACGAATTGGTTTATGAACTTAAAAAATCACTGAATTTCGTAAATCAGGAAGTATAGAATTTGATTAAGTAATGCTTTATGTATAAAAAATTAATTTCGAATGTGGAAACTTCTTTTCCAATGTGATAAAATTAAGAAAATTAGTTTTTAAACTCGTATTTTTATATGTACATTCGGGAAAATATTTTTAAAATGTGAAATTTTCAGTTATTGACTAGACTACGACTTCCTTCAGAGGGATTAGTCTGAGCGATATTGCTGAGAACATAGATTTAATAATAACATATGGAGGCAAAAAAAAATGAGATGTTATCTTTAATTGTCCATATACTGCGATTAATTGAAATGATGAAAATAAACGAATCATAGAATTACAAAATCTTATACATAAATTCGTATACACTGTTTAAAAAAGTGGGAAAGCAAACCTTGCAAGACAGCCATGCATGGATATAAAATTGAAAGTAGGCATTATATTGAATGTAAAATAGAAAATCAAACACTAAATTATGTTATACTGGAATTTTAACTGTATAAAATGATGTCAAGAGCATAATCAAACGCTCCGCACCAATTTGAGAAACTTTAAATGACATATATATGATATTTGAAAAGAATGGACTATACTTTATATGGTGTGTGCTCCCCCGGAATAGTTAATATTGTACAATATCTGTTTTCCACGGATGCAATGAGGTTGTCGATAAGAGTTAAGGAAGTAACTTTTCATAATCTGATATAGTACCAAAGTAACGAACACGTCAACAGTGGCATGCAATAGAGTGTGTTTTGCTCGATCGGATTTAAGGGGGCACAGAACCTTTAAACTTTCAAAAAATCAGTTTTCAATTTTTGCTTTATTCTGAATGTCTTAAAATTTCCCAACAATATGCAAAAAACCGCATTCAAAAAATCTGCATTATTTCTTGAGTTATAATCATTTTTAGAAGATGAGAATAATAGAAGGTCCGTAGATATTGAAACTTTGAAAAGCCTTTTCTCAGATTAGTAAATTTGGAGTTTGCGCGCACTGTTACTTTTAAACTTACCAAATATGCGTTTCTTTAAAGTCTACAGGGTAAAACAAAAAAAATTCATACATTTTGGTTATTTATTTTTTTGCACTTGAAAAACTTTAAAAAAAAACTTGAGATTTTTGAACTGTTTTTTATTTTGTGCTAAAATTAAATTTTAAACAATACTTTTTGCGTATATCTTTGTTTTAAGTTATAAGTAGGTATGTCATGATTCTATTTTGTTCTAAAATTATTTTCTATATGCATAATATAGGGTCCTATCATACGCGCAGTTCTTAATCACGCATTAGGGAGATGAATTTTTAAATTTAAAATTTAAATATTAATTTTGTACATACAACATTTATTTTTCTGGATAATGTACTTAAGGATATATACTTTAGGCAGAAAGAGGAGAAAAAGATCTTAATTGCGTATTGTTTGTGTTTTGGTACTTTGAAGAAGGCGACGTTTTTTATTGTTTCGACAAACTGAAAGGTCCTGTGCCCCTTAAATGATGAGTGTATGCTGGCCACTACATATGCTGTATTGTTTTGTGTTTAAACATATTCTGCACAAGTTGAGCTGTATTTAGCATGTATTAAATAAAAGTAATTTTCTAACAGTGGATAGCATATCAATTATAAAAAATGAAATTTCATACGAAGTTCGAAACTACTGTTTGGTAAAATGATCATACTCTCGTACGCAGAATCGATAAAATCAGTTAAGCTAAAAGTAAAAATCGTGTACATTAAAGTAATACTCAATCCTTGGATAGCATATCAGTTACAAAAAAAAAAAAAAAAAAAAAAAAAAAAAAAATGAAATTTGATACGATTTTCGCGAGTTCGAAACTATGGTTTGGTAAAATGACCATACTCCCGTATACAAAATCGATAAAATCAGTTAAACTAAAAGTAAAAATCGTGTACATTAAAGTGATTCTCAAAGTGTAATAGTAGTTAAAACAGATACTGTTGACTTATCTTAAGTAACCGATAAATCATCCTCTCTTTGCACATAAATGAGAGGAACATAATTTTTTGTCTTGAAGCATCTAAAATCTCGAATCCCAGGTATAGTTTCTTGGCTTGATCAGTTAAACCTACTTCAAATTATCAAGTCAAAATACTATTTTGTCACAGGTTCGATTCCAAGTGAAATTTTTACGAAAAAAACCTGATTTCATTACTTATAATTTGATTTCCTACCGATAGAGGGCGCCACATAGTATTTTTCAGTTATGTTTCATGTTCAAACTTTAAGTTGATTCCAAAAAAAAAAAATAAATAAATAAGCTTCCTCACACTTTCTCCCAAAAAGACCTAACCCCTTATGTTATAGTATAACATTACCTTATATGGTCATTCATTCAAACCTTAAGAAGATACGAAAAATTAAGCCCCGTCTAAAAATTTACTCCCCTTCTACCCCATCATACTATAGTATGATCTACAAGGGTAATCGACTCCTTACGTTCTAAAACGATCTTAAACTCTATATTCGACATTCAGTTTCCATACTTTATCCTCATCTCTCTATAACATGCTCTTATCAGATTACCATTTATTATCTCCTTTCCGGCTGTTAAGAACCTAACTCTCTCTAAACCTCTCCTACTATAGCAGGATTTTCACTTCCACCCACCTCACTCCTCCCTCCGCCGCTTTCGAACTGTCTTTTCTATATTACTAACGTAAAACTGCTCTTTCCTCGTTTTAGATAGACATAAGCATGGAAGAGTGTAATTTTATGAAATAAAAAATAATTCACAGTTTAATAATATGTACAAAATGTGTGCACATTATCTATACATGAAAATAGAAAAGTGCATTTGCAAATTTCATTTAATAAAGTATATAGTAAAGAAAAAAATGTATAAAAAACAGTAATTCAACAAATAATTATTTTTCCTGTTAAAAAAAAAAAAAAAAATGTTAATGTAAGAGTGTTTGTTCTTTCCTCGTTTTAGAGACATAGCAGCATGGATGAGCGTAATTTTATGAAATAAATAAACGGTTAAGTGCGAGTATTACTCGTGCTCAGAGGATTCCGTACAATAAATATATTAATTAGTAAGTATACTGCACAAAATATCGTTTCTAAAAGAACAATAAAGCTTTGTAAAAAACTATACAACGTCCGGTTGGGTATAGCTGTATATACTACAAAAGTATAAATGGACATACCACGAAAGTTCAGAGAGATATGAAGCCTAAGTCGTATCAAATATTGCTATCTGTATAACTCTTTTTTTTTTAAATCTTATCCTAATCTGTTTAACCTTGAACTTAATTTGGTGCGGACAATAAAAATAGTGCATATTTAACTTCATTTGGCATTTTATAAACACTAATTCAGCGTAATAATAATATTTTCTTTTTACAGTGTACCTAAAATAAAACCCTTGTTCAAACTTTAGACATGGCGTTTTGCTAAACGCGCTTCGAAAGGAGGTCGCAAAGATGCAACACCGCCCTGGCTCGTGGCGCGGTTTTCCAGATAGGTTTTTAATTAACCTTTAAAGACTCGGGTGGCGTATTGAGAGAGCCATTCAATGCAAACTAGCGGCGAATCTCATAGTAATTATGTGATTAACTCTTATTAAACTAATCTGTTTTTAACAGTTCGACGTTTATTGCTTTCATACGACTACTGGGCATTGAAATTACATAAACATATCATTAAAAGTTGTTATCTAGGCTATAAAGCCGATAGCGCATAGAGTACGCCGCCCGTGTCTTTATGTATGTCCAAAGTGTCCGGGTCTTTAAGGGTTAATATCTCGGCTAATTACCGGCATTGTTCTTCGAAAATCATTATCAGCAATTCTTTTATACATCTGTGACGATAGGTACCTCCAGAGCTCCTCAATACCTTTCCTGAACGCCCGCAAATCGAAATTACTGTAGGGGCATTCCACGTCAAATCAGGCAGTAAAATATCAATATGTAACCCACCATCACAGATTTTAATGAAACTGCGTGTGTTTGTTCTTACTATTAAGATATGATCACCAGTAATTTTTTTTGCTCCTTGGTGAAATAGTTTCTGAGAAAAAAATTGTCAAAATTTTGAAAAACTGCCGTCAGTTGGCATTCTTGATAGCTCGGTTTTCAAATGTAGCATGTCATATATATAATCATATTTCAATATCTACTCTACAAATCATCTTCAAATAATTTATGCACAATATTTAGGGTACGCAGCTTATGAAAAAAATATATTGTTACGCTTATAACATTTTAAGTGTGTCTAAAAAAATATTTAAACTTTGAAGTCGTGAATTTTTTATGAAAAATAATGCATTAACAAAAAAAGCATTATCAACAAAAGGCGGTATTTTTATTAAATTTATTTTTTATGGGAGATATACTTAAAGGTGTCTTTTACCTGATTCTGAAATAAAAATAGTGGGATTTTGGGTGATTTCGGTAGTATTTCCTATTTAAAAATATTTTGAGGTGTATTTCATATCAAATCAAGCAGAGTCATTCCATGTCAGTTCCCCTAAGCCATTTAATCACTGTCACAAATTTCAATGAAATTGGGTTGGTTTATAGCTTATTTTAAGACGTAATCACCTTTAATTTTCTTGATCCTCAGTAAAATATTTTTTTAAGATAAAAAATATCAAAATTTTGAAAAACTGTTTTATTTTTTTTTTAATGACAGTTCGATATTCAAAGACTGCATTAAAAAAAAAAAAAAAAAAAAAAAAAAAAAAGTCATTTCAATATAAAATCACTAAATAGGTTTCAAATAATGTATATGTGACAAATAATGTAGGCTGATTATTATTTCTTGTTTTTTATCATGTTTAAACACTAAGAGTGTCTTTTATCTTATGAATTTCTAAAATCAAGAATTTTGTCAAAAGTAATGTGTTAATCAAAAATTTATTATTAACCGAAGGCAGGGTGTTATTGCTTTTTTTTTAATTGTACGTAAAAATATCTTTTAAATGGTTATAAAATAAAAATAGTGAACATAAGAGAAAAAATTACCAAAATTTTGGAAAAATGCCACGAGTTGCCATTAATGATTGTTCAATTTTCAAAGGCCTCATTTTATATATAAAATCATATTTCAATAACTAATAAAGAAATCTTCTTCGAATAATTTAAGCAAGGTAAATAAAGTATGTAGATTATGAAAAAAATATTGCTGTAATGTTAAAAAATACTTAAATGTGTCTAAAAAATTGTATAATCTTTGAAATCAAAAATATTTTACAAAAAATAATGAAATTATTAAAAAATCTTTATCAATCAGAGGCAGAATTTCTATGACTAATTTTTTAATTTTAAATTGTACATAATACTACATTATAACTGGATCTGAAATAAAAATAGTGGGATTTTGGTTGGTTTTAGTAGTATTTAAATCATATTTAAAATTATCAATATTTTCAAATGTAAAACCTATCCAATGTATCATCCCTGGAAATATTTTTATTTATACATTTATTTTATTTTTCAAATTGCCTTTTATGTTCGTTTCTTAAGGAAAAAATAAACAATATTGTTTTTTAGTAAAACTTCTAGGGCGAAGAGCAATTATCCCTTTCCAAAAAAGAGAAAAATCACTAGCTCCTCACCGCCCAATAGAAATTTTCAAAATGACAGTCCTAATCTTTAAACTCATATTTGGCTGTTAATATTGAAAATTTAGCATTGAGCTGCTAATATTGAAAAAAAAACCAAATTTCACTCTTTTGAAGAAAATTTTGACGTATTGTGCTTTAAATATATGCAAAAAATGCATAATCCATTATATTTATATCTTTCAAATAACTATATCTAAAAAAATATTTAAAACTTAATGAGTTGCACTTTTGTAACTTTATTCAGTTTCTAATGATATGTACCGTAATTTCGGGTGTATAGCCCGCAGATCAAACAATTCAGTTTGGACCCAGAAAAGTTTATTCAGTATTTGAAGACCAATATTTACTGTGATCTAAAAAGTTACATTTTATTTTTAAAAATTTCTGGGTCGAAACACGATTGTTTGATCCGCGGGCTATACACCGGAAATTACGGTAATTTGATTTATTTCATCACAATATTGCTGAAAGATGGATTTTCAACATATATATGTGTGTATATATATCCCGGTTCTCAAACAAATTATTTAAAAATTATTCATTTATATTTAATAAAGCATATATATATTGTTTATACACTTATAGAAAATACATATAGTAAATTTTATGATATTATGTCAATAATGTCTAAAAGTAAAGAACTTATCTAATAGTATGTAACGAAAAATTTAACATCTGGTGTAATGACAACAAAATTTTATAATTGTTTTACTTAATTTGGATGAATGAAAAAAGCTTACATGTTTATATTTTATTGAAGTACAGGTGAAAATGTCACAAAGACATCCCTACCTCAACAACCACTGAGTATGTCACATTCACACTACAGATGATTTTTTTTTCTTTTTGATCTTTCGGGTTTGATTTCAGATGGTAATTAATTAATTAGTTTTGTTAGAAGTGTCATTGCAGTCAGCATATTAGGCTCACTATTTTTTTTTATATAATTTGTTTTGATTGACTCGATGAACAACAATATTTAAAGGGACCATTTCATGACTTTTCAATTAAAAGCTGATTTATAAATTCATCATGTTGTTTAGTTATTATTATCGTCTTAAGATAATAAGTTGATATTAAAATTTTTAAATGCAGTTTATTTATTATTTGAACAGTTGAAAGTATTTTTCAATAAGAGTGGGCTGTTGATTTTAAGTCGGCTGTTGAGCAATGTAGTGTTGGTAAAGGAACTGGTACTATTTAATTTAATTTTTATTGCTGTAAATAATATTTGTTATTTTATTATTGTATGTATTATATTTAAGCAAGAGTAGAAATGCACGATATCGTAGTCATTTTAGTACATTTTAGCATGAAAAGCTTCAATATTTATCATTAAACATTCACATTTTATGAAAATTTTGTTAAAATTGCTCATATTTTCACTATTTTTTTTTATAACTATTGAAAAGATATTTTTACGTACACTTAAAAAAAGTAATAACAGCCTGCCTTCGGTTAATAATAAATTTTTGATTAACACATTATTTTTCACAAAATTCTTGATTTTAAGAATTCACAAGATTAAACACACTCTTAGCATTTAAACATGACAAACAACAATAAATAATAATCTGCCTACATTATTTGTCACATATACATTATTTGAAACTTATTTAGTGATTTTATGTTGAAATGACTTTTTTTTATGCAGTCTTTGAATATAGATGTGTCATTAAAAACATTTTTAAAAGATTTCAAAATTTAGATTTTTTTTTTATCTTAAAAAATATTTTACTTGTAATCACCTTTAATTTCCTTGATCCTGCCTTAAAATGAGCTATAAACATACCCAGTTTCATTGAAATTTGTGACAGTGAATTAAATGTCTTAGGCGAACTGACATGGAATGACTCTGCTTGATTTGATTTGAAATACGCCTCAAAATATTTTAAAATATGAAATACTACTAAAAACACCCAAAATCCCACTACTTTTATTTCAGAATCAGGTAAAGGACACCTTTAAGTATATCCCCCACAAAAAATAAATTTAATAAAAATACCGCCTTTTGTTAATAATGCTATTTTAGTTAATGTATTATTTTTCATAAAAAAATCACGTCTTCAAACATTAAACATTTTTTTAGACACACTTAAAATGTTATATAAGCGTAACAGTATTTTTTTTCATAAAATACGTACCCTATATATTATGCATAAATTATTTGAAGACGATTTGTGGAATAGATATTGAAATATGATCATATTTATGTCATGCTACATTTGAAAATCGAGCAGTCAAGAATGCCAACTGATGGCAGTTTTTCAAAATTTTGACAATTTTTTTCTCAGAAACTATTTGACCAAGGAGTAAAAAAAATACTGGGAATCATATCTTAATAAAAGGAACAAACACACGCAGTTGCATCAAAATCTGTGATGGTGGGTTACATGCCTGCCTGAACTGACATGGAATGACCCTGAATGCAGTGTATGAATGACACTTCTATACCACCGACGTTCACTCAAGGTCAAAGGAAGGTCAACCGGAAGTCTTTTTTATCTCAGAGTTCTAAGCTGATAAGAGCGTTTTGGAGGGGAAATGCGTAAAGATAACAGCGGAAGTGTTGTTAGATAACAATATTTTATCGGAATTGGATAGATAAGCGTCTTATAGTAGGATGTTATTTATTTAGTGGGAGATAGAAAATTTTTATTTTGAGATTTTTTTCGAAGTTATAGAAAAAAAAAAATTGAATTTTTTTTTTTTTTTTTTTCTGTGAACTTAATATTTTTTTTTCAGGTGATAGAAAAATTCTTTAGAATTTTTTTTTCTTTTAAAAATATTTATTTTGAAATTTTTTTTTCGTATTAAAAACTTTTATTTTGGGACATTATTTTTTTTTTCAGGTGATAGAAAAATATAGCAGGGGATTTATTTTCTTTAAAAAATACCAAAAGATAGAAAATTTTTTTTCAGAAGAATTGAATTTTAAATTTTGCTTGTTCTTTACAGGAGAAATGTTTTAAATTTTGAGAACATAATTTTTTTATTTACTAGTAGTTACAATTTTTTTAAAAAGATTTATTTTATTTATCATTAGTAGTAGGAAAACGGGGCTTCTGGGTCAGGAGGCGGTGCTGCGGTGCCGAACCGCATCGTCCCGCCACGGTACCACACTTGCACCGCATCCCCTCCGGTCCCACCGCAACCCGATTCGAACGCCCCCTAAAGGGAAAAATGATGTTTTTAGAGTTTGTTCTACTATAACATCAGGGGTGAATGTTAGATCGACTAGATTATCATACTGTAAGATAAAGATTAAATTTACATTTGAGTTTTGAACAATATTTACCTTAATGTTTTTATTAACATTAGCAAAACATGGGAAAATAACATTTTTAAGGAAAAAAGCTGATTTTTTTAGATTTTTTTTAAACTATAGGATAAGGATATCCACTTAAATGAGTAAAGTTAAACATATATTTGAATTTTAAATGAACCACACCTTAATGAATATTATTAATTAAACAAAACAATGGAAAATATCAATTTCAAAGGAAAAAACTGATTTCTTTCGATTTTTTTTTCAACTATAAGATCAGAATATAAACTTAAAAGAAGAAAGTTAAACATCCATTTTAGTTTTTGAACAGCTGTAACCATAATGAGTATTATTACTTAAGCAAAACAATGAAAAATATCGATTTTAAAGGAAAAAAGATGATTTCTTTAAATTTTTTTCAACCATAAGATGAGGATTTCAACTTAAAAGGGAAACTTAAACATATATTTCAGTTTTTGAACAACCATTACCTTAATAAATTTTAATAATTAAACAAATAACAAAGGAAAATATTGATTTTTTAATAAAAATAGAGTAATTTAAACGAATTTGATTTTTACACTAGTTTGAGATTTTATCATACTTTCAGATGCTAGTAGCTATGTAGAATTTTAACCCTTGAACAAGGTACACTTCAAGAAATACTCATTACTAAACAAAATAAATTAATTTTTAATCTAGCGGATAGCTGAAAATTTCACATTTTAAAAATATTTTCCCGAATGTACATATAAAAATACGAGTTTAAAACTAATTTTCTTAATTTTATCCCATTGTAAAAGAATTTTCCACATTCGAATTTAATTTTTTATACAGCATTACTTAATCAAATTCTATACTTTCTGATTTAACGAAATTCAGTGATTTTTTAAGTTCATAAACCAATTCGTACATTTTTTAATTATTATTAAAATTTCCCAACCTCTGTTACAAAACGTTTGAAGAAAAACGCACCACATCATTTAACATTTGAGTGAAATATTCGAAAAATGACACCTTCGCCAACCCCGAATCTTGCTTTCTCAAGCAGAGATGCGAATAAAAGAATGTTATATCAGGTTTATCGAAGTATTTTCGTGTCTCAAGAATACAGATTATGAACTGTTCAGTAAACATATGATTAGGGTATATTTCCTTGAATCTTTAATTATATATTTAAATAGTGATAATAATATAACCAAAAAGGAAAATTTTAGTTTTTGAACAATCATTACCTTAATGAGTATTATTGATTAAGGAAAAAATGGAAAATATCAATATCAGTTTTTAAGGAAAAAAAATGATTTCTTTAGATTTTTTCAACCATAAGATAAGATGGTGGGCGCCCCAAAAAAATGGGACCGTCTTCCGGTCCTAGATCCTTGCAGATCCTTTTGTCCAGGCTGAGACCACCCGAGAGACGAGCCCCGCGACGCGTCCCGAAGGTCGCCGCCAGACACACCCCATCAAGGCGATCCCTGAGACCCCGGGCCTCACCTGCACTCCGGCCAAGCCGACGCCGCTGCCCAGCGCACACGGCAACGGCTATTCCCAAGAAGAGACGAACGGCCGCTACGACAGTTCTCACCACACAGCTAGAAAAACCAAGTGGTCCCTAAACTTGGTTACTCGAGCCGGTAGACCCCGCAAGCCCTGCAGGAACCACACGCCTATAAAGACGCTGGGCCCAGGAACTGAACCGAGGCTTCCCAACCCGAATTTGATTTACGGCAGGCCCCCAAGATCAGATACCATTTTCCGGCAGAGACATATGTGTGGGCCAGCCGATAAGAAAGTTATGAAGGGCCCCTAGCTTGAAAACCCGGGAGGACGGGGAAAGTCCCTCCGGCCGTAAAGCGACCCAGCTCCGGGCTTTTCGCCCAAGCCACCCGGCTCAACCGACGGAACCCCTCGTGGATCACGCCGGGAACCAGTTGGCCCAGACTAGATGCCGTTAGCGACCCTAGGCGGGCACGGAAAGCTCCACCTAGACGGAATAGACTCCGCCTCGCTAGGGGGTTGGATGGAACGGAGTCCCACCAGCCCCCGCCGACTCGACTCCGCCCGAAGACAGAGAAGCCAGCGGAGGCCGACAGAAGCCCGCCCACCACTACCTTACCTCACGGCCGTCGAGGGTACCCAGGCCCGAAGGCCCCTGACCCCGTGCAGTGACCGACCGCTACCTTTGTTAATGCGTTCGAAAGTTAGGTGGAGACACCTCTAGGTCCTCATCACCAGGCGAGGAAAACTCTGGTACCGCATAGACACGGAGGACCTGGATCGGACCAAGTGTTCCTCTGAGGCACGATGAGCCGCCGCGTTACCGGCGAGCCTCCGGCTCGGTTCCCCGCCGGGACAGCGTTCGATGGTGGACTTGCCGGCCGACCCCCTCCCAAGGGTCACGGCACGACATGGAGCAACCGGAGCCATACTGGCCTCCCCACGCGACCGCTGCTTGGTCAACGGGGGCACCGTCAAACCCTACCACCCTAAGGGTCGGCTCACAACTGCTTCAGCTGAGGTCCTTGGAGGGATGAGCCACCCAAGTCAAAAAGTAACCTGGGCGCTATCCGAAACCCTCGCCCTTCGGTTGCTCCGGGAGTCCCTGTATGGCGTTCCCGCGAGCCCCGTCGTCACTAGCGAGCACCACAGGACTTTCCACTACAAAGACCTCACTCCTACCTCAGGCTCCCTCTTAGTCAAATGGTGGATGGGGTCCTATCGCCTTAGCTAGTCTTTGCCCGGCGACACCGTCCGGCCCTTAGACCGGCACCGGGATCGACCTATGGAGCGTCGCTAACCGGCTTGGCCAGAGAACCTGGCTGCCGGGGGTGCGTTCGAACGCGGACCCCGAAGAATCTACGCACCTATGCACAACGTCCGTTAACCGTGGCCACCGGACTCAACGCCTGTCGGAGATGAGCCTCTCGAGGAGGTGGCGATTCGTCCCCATCCGGCCCCCTCGCATTCGTACACAACGAACTCTGCCGGGCTTCCGGTCACCTCCCCCACTCAAGGGGTCGGGTCGGAACCACCCGGAGGGGCGGCCACTCAACTATAAGATAAGGATATCCACTTAAATGATGAAAACTAAACATATATTTGAATTTTGAATGGGCAACACCTTAACGAACATCAATAATTAAGCAAAACAATGGAAAATATCATTTTTTAAGGCAAAAGACTGATTCCTTTAGATTTTTTCAACTATAAGATCAAAATATCAACATAAAAGAGAAAAGTTATGAGGATTTCAACTTAAAAGGGAAACTGAAACATATATTTTAGTTTTTGAAAAACCATTACCTCAATGAATTTAAATAATTAAACAAGTAACAAAGGAAAATATTGATTTTTTAATGAAAAAAGACTAATTTAAACGAATTTGATTAACTTTTACACTAGTTTGAGATTTTATCCTACTTGTCTATGTAGAATTTTAACCCTTGAATGAAGTACTCTTCAAGAAATACTCATTAATGAAGTGATCCGTTTTTCTTCAAACGTTTTGTAATAGAGGTTGGGAAATTTTAATAATTATAAAATTTAAGAATTGGTTTAAAAACTGAAGAAATCACTGAATTTCGTTGAATCAGAAAGTATAGAATTTGATTAAGTAACGCTCTATGTATAAAAAATTGAGTTGAATGTGGAAAATTCTTTTCCAATGTGATAAAATTAAGAAAATTAGTTTGTAAACTCTTATTTTTATATCTACATTCATGAAAATATTTTTAAAATGTGAATTTTCAGTTATTGATTAGATTAAAAATTAATTTATTTTGTTT
The DNA here is from genome assembly GCA_963932465.1 of Maratus speciosus. NCBI lineage: Eukaryota > Metazoa > Arthropoda > Arachnida > Araneae > Salticidae > Maratus > Maratus speciosus. The sequence goes on along the minus strand of OZ010796.1, from coordinate 131,727,435 downwards.
AGTAATGAGTATTTCTTGAAGTGTACCTCGTTCAAGGGTTAAAATTCTAGATAGCTAGCATCTAAAAATATGATAAAATGTCAAACTAGCATAAAAATTAATCAAATTCGTTTGAATTAGTCTTTTTAAGACTTTTCAACTTTGTTGGAAAGTGTATATGACTTCGGTTTGTCTGGCCGTCTGTCCGCGCTCTAACTCCCGTAAATATACTCGGATTGCCCTGAAATTTATGAATGTTATTGACGTTTATCATAGCACGTTCACTATTTTAAATGAAGTTTGTTGCATGTTTAGTTCATTTACAACGGCCTATGTGGAAAAATCGTTAAAAATTATTTTTAATGGTGTTACAATCTTTAGAACATAATAAAATTGATATGCATTAATGAAGTGCACTAAAGTATGCATTCTGCAGAATATGCGGTGTAAAGAATAGTTATTATTCCTTTACAGGGACATACAAAAGAATTCCGTTACATAATGATATAGGATTGGAGTGAATTGTTTGTGGCGTATTTTAATTATGTTAAATTATTTCATGTATAATGAAATTGTTATATGTCGCTGTTATTTCATGTATAATACGAAGTGCATAGCATGTACGCAAAAGATTTCAGATACTATATTGTATCCGAAGTACACTATATAAGCGATCATTTCAGAAAATGCATACTATAAATTATTTCATGTATAATACGAATAATACGTATATAGCATATACAGGGACACACAAAAGTTTTCAGATACTATATTGTATCCGAAGTACTGTACATTAGCGATGATTGCTAGAAATGCATTTTTAATTATGATATGCGCTTTTATGTTTCACTATATTTATACATACTATATGATGTATATAAGTGATATAATTCATATACAGGTCCACACATAAAAATTCGTAATGGTTACTGGCTATGAGCACAAATTGCTTAAAGATGGTTTTGGTGCGAGTTATGCATTGTTACGATGAACTGCATTTATAACTACAGGGTTGTACAAAAGTATTCAAGTATGTTTCCATCTATGAGTACAAATTGCTGAAATTGAAATTTCAACCTGTTATGCGTTTTCTTGCTAAACTAAATTTCCCCATTATATAGAATATATATCAACCTACAGATCAAATAGAGGGCTGTTCAAAAGAATTAAAATACATATTTGACTATGGACGGTAACTGCTGAAATCAGTTTTTAAAATGTTTTATACGTTTTCTAAAATGTTTACTTAGTTATTTTATATACCTTATTTCCCTAAATAACGAAGTTTTGTTAAAGCCTTCAGGAAGTGTTGGAAAGTGTTTCATAATCTATGCTTAGCGCACGATTTTTTCTTCTTGTTTCATTAAAAAATCAATATTTTCCTTTGTTATTTGTTTAATTATTAAAATTCATTAAGGTTGTTTAATTATTAAAATTCATTAACTCTTTAAAAAATCTTTTCACTTAATTATTTAAAATATTTTTCAACACTCTCACATTTTTTTCAATGGTAACATTTCTGTTTCGATGTGATGCAATTTCTGTGTGCATCAAGCCATTGTAGGTTACGTTTTAAAAGTGTCATAATGAAGCTTTAGTTCTCAAGAACTACCAATAAGTCATATTTTTCATAAATATGTTATCATAAGTCTATAAGCTTTATATGATCAACAAGTTTAATTTAATCAAAAAGAGCAATTTAAGCAGCTTTTGCATGCACATATACTTGGTTAGATTGCAAAGTGCAGAGTTCAATCATTTTTTTAATTTGGTTACTTTTTCGATTTTTTTTCGAATATTTACTGTTGCCGTGTTTTAAAAAAGTTCATGCACATTTACATAGCGCTAAAGAATTACGTATTTTATTTCGTGACACAAATTTATTTACGATTTTGAGAAGTGATTTTCTTTACGTGACCTTGAATTATAAAAATTCGTTATAACTGGAGAAAGGAAGTGGCAGAAACGGAACTTTGCGGCACAAACCAGCAAAAACGTAGCACAAACGAATGCCGTAATATAATTTAGATTTCGTTGATGTGGCGGGTTTTTTCATTTCAGATTTCCTGCATGTGCCCTTGGATAAAAAAAAAATTCGTTATAACGAGAGAATGGAAGTGGCACAAACGAATACCGTAATACAGTAGCGCTCAAAAGTATTTTGACAACCTTATATTCTCTCTTATTTTATTTAATATAAAAATGTAAAAGAAAATATATTCCCTATAATTGAGAACACGATGACTGCAGTTATTTAAATGTATCAAGTTTCTACTTGTTTGTTTACAATCGGCGCCACCGAAGAAATATGACTCCTCCTTAGCTCAAAAGTATTTTGACAATTAGTTTGCATTTAATTGTTGAAGGTGTCAGTGGCGCTATAGCTTCGATTAGTGTTTATATCGACTTATTGTGATTATTTTTAAATGCAGAAATGTAAAAAATATTGAAGTGATTCTAGAAAAGCCGCTGTAAATGCACTTAAGAAAGGTAGACAGCAAGCAGAACTAGCTCGTTCTTTTAACGTGTCTCGGCAACTTGTTATTACCTGGAATAAAATTTTTAATAAACAAAAATACATCAAAAATAAGCCGCAAAGTGGCCATCCGAAAAAAAAAAACAACTTGAAATGTTGACTATATTATAAAAATGATATCTACAAGTGACTGTCGTAAGTCCGCTGTAGTAATAAAAATAATAATTGAAAGAAAATTACTGCATAGACATACACGTTTCATCAGTCAAACGACGCATAAACCTCTATGGTTTACATGGTAGAAGACCAGCAAAAACACGTTTGTTATCTACTAAGAATAGGAAGGCTAGAGTTGCATTTGTAAAACGGCATAACGCTTTCAGGGGCAAAGCAATTCCATTGCTAAAGTGTTGAAACTAATGATTGACACAGGAATTTTAAAACAAATTTATTTTTAAATAAGAAAAAGCTATATTTCACACACATAAAAAACCGAATTTTTTTAAAGAAAATTCCGGTGTTAGTCATTAATTTCAACACTTCATCAATAGCATTGCTTCGCACCTGAAAGGGTTATGCCGTCATTTCGTGACATGTAGTTATTTACGATTTTTATAAGTGATTTTCTTTATTTGACCTTGAATTATAAAAATTCGTTATAACGAGGGAACGAAAGTGGCACAAACGAAACATTTTGAGGCACAAACGTAGCACAAACGAATGCCGTAATACCATTTTGATTTCGTTGATGGGACGGGGCCACTGAAATGTTCGTTCTCTGTAAAAATAGTGGAAAATTCGTTATATCCAGGGAACCAGAATGGCACAAACAAAACTTTTTGCGGCACAAACCGACATTTACATGGGACTAAAGATTTACGTATTTCATTTCGTGACATGTAATTATTTACGATTTTTATAAGTGATTTTCTTTATTTGACCTTGAATTATAAAACTTCGTTATAACGAGAGAACGGAAGTGGCACAAACAAAACTTTTTGCGGCACAAACCAGCACAAACGTAGCACAAACGAATGCCGTAATACAATTTAGATTTCGTCGAAGGGGCGGGGACTCTGAAATGGTCGTTCTGTGTTGAAATAGTGGAAAATTCGTTATATCTAGGGAACCAGAATGGCACAAACGAAACTTTTTGCTGCACAAACCGAAATTTACATGGGACTAAAGATTTACGTATTTTATTTCGTGACATGTAGTTATTTACGATTTTTATAAGTGATTTTCTTTATTTGAACTTGAATTATAAAAATTCGAGAAGATAAAAAGAAGGGATAAAAATTCGAGATATAAAAATACAAAAGAACGGAAGTGGCACAAACGAAACTTTTTGCGGCACAAACCAACACAAACGAATGCCGTAATACAATTTAGATTTCGTTGAAGGGGCGGGGCCACTGAAATGGTCGTTCTGTGTTGAAATAGTGGAAAATTCGTTATATCGAGGGAACCAGAATGGCACAAACGAAACTTTTTGCTGCACAAACCGAAATTTACATGGGACTAAAGATTTACGTATTTCATTTCGTGACATGTAGTTATTTACGATTTTTATAAGTGATTTTCTTTATTTGACCTTGAATTTAAAAAATTCGTTATAACGAGAGGACGGAAGTGGCACAAACGAAACTTTTTGCGGCACAAACGTAGCACAAACGAATGCCGTAATACAATTTAGATTTCGTTGATGGGGCGGGGCCACTGAAATGGTCGTTCTGTGTTGAAATAGTGGAAAATTTGTTATATCGAGGGAACCAGACTGGCATAAACGAAACTTTTTGCGGCACAAACCGACATTTACATGGGACTAATGATTTACGTATTTCATATCGTGACATGTAGTTATTTACGATTTTTATAAGTGATTTTCTTTATTTGACCTTGAATTTAAAAAATTCCTTATAACGAGAGGACGGAAGTGGCACAAACAAAACTTTTTGCGGCACAAACGTAGCACAAACGAATGCCGTAATACAATTTAGATTTCGTCGATGGGGCGGGGCCACTGAAATGGTCGTTCTTTGTTGAAATAGTGGAAAATTCGTTATATCGAGGGAACCAGAATGGCACAAACGAAACTTTTTGCGGCACAAACCGACATTTACATGGGACTAAAGATTTACGTATTTCATTTCGTGACATGTAGTTATTTACGATTTTTATAAGTGATTTTGTTTCTTTGACCTTGAATTATAAAAATTCGTTATAACGAGGAACGAAAGGGGCACAAACGAAACTTTTTGAAGCACAAACCAGCACAAACGAATGCCGTAATACAATTTAGATTTCGTCGATGGGGCGGGGACACTGAAATGGTCGTTCTGTGTTGAAATAGTGGAAAATTCGTTATATCAAGGGAACCAGAATGGCACAAACGAAACTTTTTACTGCACAAACCGAAATTTACATGGGACTAAAGATTTACGTATTTCATTTCGTGACATGTAGTTATTTACAAATTTTATAAGTGTTTTTCTTTATTTGACCTTGAATTATAAAAATTCGTTATAACGAGAGAACGGAAGTGGCACAAACGAAACTTTTTGTGGCACAAACCAGCACAAACGTAGCACAAACGAATGCCGTAATACAATTTAGATTTCGTTGATGGGGCGGGGCCACTGAAATGGTCGTTCTGTGTTGAAATAGTGGAAAATTTGTTATATCGAGGGAACCAGACTGGCATAAACGAAACTTTTTGCTGCACAAACCGACATTTACATGGGACTAAAGATTTACGTATTTCATTTCGTGACATGTAGTTATTTACGATTTTTATAAGTGATTTTCTTTATTTGACCTTGAATTAAAAAAATTCCTTATAACGAGAGGACGGAAGTGGCACAAACGAAACTTTTTGCGGCACAAACGTAGCACAAACGAATGCCGTAATACAATTTAGATTTCGTCGATGGGGCGGGGTCACTGAAATGGTCGTTCTTTGTTGAAATAGTGGAAAATTCGTTATATCGAGGGAACCAGAATGGCACAAACGAAACTTTTTGCGGCACAAACCGACATTTACATGGGACTAAAGATTTACGTATTTGATTTCGTGACATGTAGTTATTTACGATTTTTATAAGTGATTTTGTTTCTTTGACCTTGAATTATAAAAATTCGTTATAACGAGGGAACGAAAGGGGCACAAACGAAACTTTTTGAAGCACAAACCAGCACAAACGAATGCCGTAATACAATTTAGATTTCGTCGATGGGGCGGGGCCACTGAAATGGTCGTTCTTTGTTGAAATAGTGGAAAATTCGTTATATCGAGGGAACCAGAATGGCACAAACGAAACTTTTGCTTCACAAACCGACATTTACATGGGACTAAAGATTTACGTATTTCATTTCGTGACATGTAGTTATTTACAATTTTTATAAGTGTTTTTCTTTATTTGACCTTGAATTATAAAAATTCGTTATAACGAGAGAACGGAAGTGGCACAAACGAAACTTTTTGCGGCACAAACCAGCACAAACGTAGCACAAACGAATGCCATAATACAATTTAGATTTGGTTGATGGGGCGGGGCCACTGAAATGGTCGTTCTTTGTTGAAATAATGGAAAATTCGTTATATCGAGGTAACCAGAATGGCACAAACGAAACTTTTTGCGGCACAAACCGACATTTACATCGGACTAAAGATATACGTATTTCATTTCGTGACATGTAGTTATTTTCGATTTTTATAAGTGATTTTCTTTATTTGACCTTGAATTATAAAAATTCGTTATAACAAGAGAACGGAAGTGGCACAAACGAAACTTTTTGCGGCACAAACCAGCACAAACGTAGCACAAACAAATGCAGTAATAAAATTTTAATTTCATTGATGGGGCGGGGCTGTCGTTTCACTGGCCCCGCCCCATTGGGTTTGTTATAACGAGGGAACGAAAGTGGCACAAACGAAAATTTTTGCGGCACAAACCAGCACAAATGTAGCACAAACGAATGCAGTAATAAAATTTTGATTTCATTGATGGGGCGGAGCTGTCGTTTCACTGGCCCCGCCCCATTGTGTTCGTTATAACGAGAGAACGGAAGTGGCACAAACGAAAATTTTTGCGGCACAAACCAGCACAAACGTAGCACAAACGAATGGTGCTGTTGAATTTTGAAAATGAGTATGGGGCGGGCCCAGTGAAAATGTACGTTTGGATTTGCCGTATTTTGGGAGAATTTTCTCATTATAGCAGGTTATGCCAAGAATAAAATAGCATTACTGAAAAACAGAAAGGCTTCTTGAAAGATATTTTATATAATATTGTCTAAAATATATCACTTATTAAATTTACAAGAAAAAATACAAAAATAAGACATGTTGCTTCGTAGTCCATTCCTTCGTATTACAGGGCATCTAATGCCATCTGGTGATGTCTACTGAAACCAAAGAAAACATTTTAAAACTATATTTAAAAAAAAAATATATATATATAGGCTATACATTTCATTTATAAAATTAAACTATGTTAAAGAAATAAATTGGAGCAATTCCCAAAATTTTTTTTAAAGAAATTGGTTCAATAATAGCAAATGCACAGGTGTGATTTGAAAAATACAGCATGGGCAGCATAGGGCAAAATATAACTGATGGTTACCCTTAATGAAGAGGCTAAGAGCTGGCTTTGTTTAATTTATATATTATTTATTTTCCTGCAAAATTTGAATGTTTTGTTTGAGTAGCAATAGAAAACTTAGAATTTTATATACTAACAGCCATTTACAAAATTTCATTTATTTTTAAGATTTTAAGAGGGGGTATCCATTACTGCGATGGCTAATTAGTCATTTTCCAATAGTGGACATCCCATGTAGACATTGCTAAAAATGCAATTTCAGTATTGTTAGTGCATAAAATATTTTGACTTAACTGCAAACCTAAATAATTAAATTTAATTTCTTAATTATATACTTATCAAAATGTAATAACACCAAAACTTTTATAAATAGCTGCTTTTAAGTTATTTTTTGGAATTAATAAAATTTCAATATTTTATTTTATTTTTTATGTATTACCTTGCATTATTTTATAATCTAGCAATCCAACCAGCCAGGAAGCAGGAAATATTGTTTAAGAACACAGTCAAAGACAGGCTCAAAGGGCTTAATCCCTCTCTGCTTAAGTAAAAACAATTAAGTTACAGAAACTGTTAAAAATCTATTTTCTGTCTTAAATGTTTCCTTATTCACCTCTGACCCCCCCCCCCCCCAAAAAAAAAAAAGAAAAGAAAAGAAAAGTAATAATGAAAATTATAGGTAATATTCGTGAAACTAGTAAAACTGCAGATCAGTGGCCTCAAACATCAATTCTAAAGTTTGATTTTGAAATTATTTTATTTAGTACTATTTAAAATATTCAGCTCATAGTGTCATTTCTTTAATATTTGTAATACAGTAGACTCTCGATTTTACGAACTATAGAGTGGTCCCGAATGCGAACTACAGATTATGAAAACCTCTTTTTTGTGAACTTACAATTTTTTAAAATATCTGAACGTCAATTAAACTCTCGACAGGTGCAAATGACACATCAGGTGTGTTGTTTTCCCCAATCTCTTTTGGAGGGAGGGGACATAGCAATAATTTCAAGTAGTGGTTGTCAGGACTAAAACACTTCTGTGAAGGGAACAATAACTGTGAAAGGATTTCAAGCATAGATGAAATGGAAACATATTTTCCAAAATGTGATTTTAAAAAAATGATTATTTCCATTCCTTATTGTTTATCTATGTTTTCATCTATGTATTTTCATCTACTAAATATTGATACAGTCTGTGTTTTCATATGTAATGTTTCCAAAGCATGGTAAAGTATGCTTCTAAGTATTAAAATTATTTTGTGAAAAATACATGTATAACTTTGTTAAAAAATAAATCATCTTGAAACACTGATTATGAAGAGGGGGCAGTTTGACAAAATAAGACATAAATAATGTATGCATTCATTTCATTATTGTTTTCCTATTATACGAACAGTTTGAGTGTTCTTTACGAGTTTGTAAAAATGAGCGTCGACTGTATTAATTTTTATAAATGATTTATCAAGTAGTCTCTGGAAGATTAATTGTTAAATAGTGAGACAAAACTAAACACTAATATACCAAAATTTCTTTTTTAATTACCTTTTAAATCCCCCACTATTTCAATAATTTGATAGCTGTAATTGCCTGATATTTAGTATTTTAAACTACCCATCTAAAATAATGAAAACATCGATCTTCTGATAATTACAATAATTGATGCAAACAGTACATGATTATCACAAATAATTTATTAATTACCAGTATCCTAATTGTTAAATTTATTTTAAAATAACTATTTTGTTTCATTAGTATGTGTTCATTAAATTCTGGTTGTAAATACAGCCATAAAAACAACAATATTTATTACTTTTTATGGGCTGTCCATTCAGCAGCGTGCAAAGAGAAAACTGCACACGGGCAAATTTTCAATTTGGCACGCACCCCTCCACACCCAAACCCTTTTCCCAACTTTTCTTTGTGACAGGTGTTACAAAATTAAAAGTGCAGAAACAGAAACAAATTCTATTGAATACATATATCGCGTTTATTTGAAACTTTAAGTTTAATTTTGATTCAGAAATTTTCAAAAACTAAATAACATAAGAGGAAATATTTTGGAAAAGGGGATCTGGAAAATGGGTGTAGAAAAAATGTATCTAACAGTACTGTATAACAGTTTGGAACCCAGAGGTGAATAAGAAAACATTTAAGACAGAAAATAGATTTTTTAATAGCTTCTGTAACTTAATTGTTTTTATTTAAACGGAGAGGGATTAAGCCCTATGAGCTCCTCTTTGACTGTGCTCTTAAACAATATTTTCTGCTTCTTGGCTGGTTTGATTGCCAGATTATAAAATAGGCAAGGTACATATAACATAAAAAAAAAAAGAATAAAATTTTGAAATTTTATTAATCACATAAAATAACTTAAAAGCAGCTATTTGTAAAAGTTTATGGTGTTATTACATTTTGGTAAGTATAATTTAAAAATTAAATTTGATTATTTAGGTTTGCAGTTAAGTCAAAATATTTTATGCGCTATAAACATGTTTGAAATTGCATTTTTAGCAATGTCTATATGGGGTGTCCATTACTGCAAAATGACTAATTAACCATCCCAGTAATGGACACCCCCTCTTAAAACCTTAAAAATGAATGAAACTTTGTAAATGGCCATTAGTATATAAAATTCTAAGTTTCCTAATGCTACTCAAACAAAAACATTCAAATTTTGCAAGAAAATAAATAATATACAAATTAAACGAAGCCAGCTCATAGCTTCTTCATTAAGATTTTCTCAGAAAAACAGCGAAACTTTGAAACATTATTTTCTGCTTCCTGATTGGTTTGATTAAAAGTGTCAACAATAACCCAGTTTTATAAAACATGAATTGGGGATTATAAAAAAAATAATTAAAGCTAAATATTTAATTTATGAACCAAAAACATCAAGGGGTGTTCATTACTGGCACACCTACCCTATATATGTAAGGATAAAAATAAATAAGTAAAAATAAACCCCTTTTTAAAAGATAAGCCCTTTTTTAAATTCAAAATTGAAATTGTTAAATCATAAAACCAAACTTATTTTTCATAGGCTCTAAAGCAAATAAATAAAAATATATTTTTCATCATAAAAATCTTTGACACTAATTGATATTTATAAAACAAAGTTGGAAAAGAAATTACCCTTTGTTGACATAAGGCAGTCATTATAAAACATATTAAATTATCTGTACTTTTCCGTTATACGGACACCATTATCGGCAAGCGTAATAGTTGGTGCAAAATGAAAATCACGTAAATTGAAACATTTGAAAAACAAAAGAAGAAACATTGTCGATAGTAAAGTGAGCATTTTAAAATATAACATTTGAAAATTAGACTTCTACGAACTATTTTATTAAATCACAAATACATACTTATAGTAAGTGAACAAATAATTGTTATACAATAAAGTAAGGAAATAAAACTCATATTAAACTATTGGTACAAAATTAAAAATATCTTTTAGCATTGCAGTAAACATTTCATTGATCAACGATCAAGGTTGAAATAATTGGTCCATTAGCATACATTTTGGCATGGTGACCATATAATGGAAAAGTACCAAATTATCTTAAAATCTTTATCAAAGTAATAAGTCTCTCATGAACAAAGAAGTAAAGCGTCATTATATTTATAGCATAAACAGAGTTTTTCAGGCTATGCTAAATAGTTTAAGAATCAAATTGTAAACAACAAAAGATTAATTTCATATCAATAAATCAAAGTAAATATGTTATTTTAATTAGTGTCAAAGTAGAAAATTGATAAGCAATAAATCATAATTAGCTTTTGTCTGGTTGACATTTCATATGATTACCTCATAAATAATATTAAAATTAGCTCTTAGGTTGTGCAATCATAAGTCCAGACTTACTTTTGTCTCCATATAAAAAACAGTTATAAAAAAGATAATGCACCAATCATCAAAGAATAAGCCTCCCACTTTGATACTTCTGCCTTCTGCTGAAAAAAGTAAAAACTAGATAAAAAGTGGGGTGCAGAGGGAAGGAAAAGTCATTATGATGCAGTCCTCTGTTGAATATCAGGAATGATTTAGAGAGCTTTGGCTCCTACCATCTTCCAAGTCACTGGGCCTGACTTCATGCGAGATCATGTACTATTACAGAAAATAGTCAGGTTCAGGAAAAACTGCCTCATCTTTTTGTGAGGCCATGTCTACACACACATGTGGTACAAGCGGATACCTTTCAATATATATATAACCATAAATGAACATTACCGACCACCAACAGAAACTGAAATTATGAATAAAATGACCTTAACCAATAAAGTTTTCCCCCCTCCCCCCAACATACTTAACATAGATTCCAAAAACATAGTAAAAAACAGCAGAAATTGAATAACAGAAATGAAAATATATACAATAAAACTCGGATATAATGCTCACCGCTTAAAACGCTTTCCCGCCTTTTACGCTCATTTGTCCCAATCTCTTGAACCATACCCATAAGAACAATGTAAAAATTCCTCGCTTTTAACGCGCTTTTTATTGGTCCTTTGAACAAAGAAATCCCAGATATTACGCTTTGGTTTACATCCGGAGTTCTCATTTTCTCGCCCGTACAAAGAGAGAGAGAGAGAGGATACATGGAACTAACGCCCAAAGACTGTAAAAAAATATATCAACCGACACGGCGGTTTTTTTTTTTCATTGGATCAGATATAAGAATTTATGCCGTCCAACTCGCAGCACCTGACTGTCTCTTACTTCACACAAACTGTTTTCGCTTTTTTCATTTACATATAAGTAAGTAGCATCGCTGCCGACTCCAATTAGGTGAAACGTGAAAGCTAAGAGTATGAAAAGGAAGACGCTGATACTTTCGAAAAAATTAGAAATTCTAAAAAATTATGACAAAAAATCACCCATTCTGAGCCAGAAAGATTTTGCGTTATCTATGAATATCTTGTCGTCATCTCTTCAGACGCCTCTTCAAAACAGAAAAAAATGCTGCGAATGGCTCAAAGAAACAGAGTTAAAACAGGAAAATATGAAGATTTAGAAAAGTTATGTACGACTGTTTCTTGAGTCAAGACACTATAACATAACTATCAGCGGATTCGTAGTTAAAGAAAAAGCTGCAGATGTAGCTCAAAAGCTAAGAATTGAAGATTTTACTCCATCTAATGGCTGGTTAGACCGATTTCGAACCTGCCATGGCATTTTGTACAAGATTTGCGGAGAGACCGCTGCCGTGAACATAGAGAATGCAGAATTTTGGTCTTCCAAGGCTTATCAAAAACTATACCAGTTGTGTTATTTATAACACAGATGAATTTGGCTTATTTTTTAAAGCGATGCCTGATAAATCGTTAACGTTAAAAGATGAGCAGTGTCATGGAGGGATGCTCAGTAAAGAATGTGTGACTGTGCTTGTTTATTCCAACGTCGATGGGAAAGTAAAACGCAAGCCTCTGGTGATTTGAATACCGGCCAAACCTCGCCGTTTCAAGAACTTCAAACGGCCGCCCTGTGACTATGCACATCAACGCAAGGCTTGGGTGATGGGTCCCCAGTATATTAAATGTTTCTGATTTTGATGTCAACATGTGGAAGGAAAAAAGGCATGTCTTACTATTCGTAGACAATTGTGCAGCGCATCCCCAAGAAATACCAGATATTTCAAATGTCTCTCTGGAATTTTTACCTGCAAACACCACAGGCATATTTCAACCGATTGATCTAAGGATCATAAAGGTTTTAAAACATTGTCGCAAACGTATAGTGAAACGTTTTCTACATGAAATGGAAATTAAAAGTAGTCTATCTTCTGAATCTCTCCTCGACGCCATGAACTACCTTTAGCGCTGCTTGGGATGATATCGAAACTAAAATAATTCAAAATTGCTTTAAAAAGGCAGGCTTCATAACGGACCCCGACGATGATATGGATGCAGCTGAAGAAGGGTTGGATCCTATAGACGATGAAGACTGGCAAGCTCTTTGCGAGCATCTTGCAGAAAACGCACACAGCCTTCAGAACTATCTTAACATTGATAAAGACGTTATCACAAGCAACATTAGGAGCATTGACGCCATTATAGGGAACACTTTACAGGATGCTGCAGAAGAAGACAACCCTGATGAAGTTGCTGATGGCAATGCTCGAGCACATCCCAACAATAACTGAAGTAATGGAAGCTTTTAGCACTATCTGCCTATACACCGCTGCAGTAGATACCGCCGCTTCACATGAAGATATATTAAGACCCATAAACAAAGCAGAAAACACTCTTATGTGGTTGTTCGTTCACCCGTCAGACGAAACTCTAAGAGTTTTTCTCTAAAACAGAATAAACAGTAAGTGAAAATTTGTAGTCCTCATAGTGGTGCTCAAGAATACAAATGTTACATTTTTTTTAAAAACAAAATATTATTAGTTTCTTTCATAATTTTATTTTATGTTTAATATAAGGATAAAGATTCCTATTAGAAATGTTAAATATATTTTGTAGCATTTGTTTTAACGCTAACAATGCTTTTATTCTGATTTGAAATAATAATATACTTTGTAAACACTATGTAAATTTGTGATATTTTAGATGAAGGATGCGTTTTTGTACCTATGATGTGGAGTTTCTATTTTAAATAATAAACCAAAATGATTCCCCGCATTATTTAAAGCAGATAATCTAGTATTCTCAATTTTAAAATGCCAAAAACATTCTCCCGCATTTAACGCTCTTCTAGCCCGGCCCCCTGGAAGAGCGTTATATCAGTTTTACTGTATATATATATATATATATATATATATATACACCAGATGTTATGTAAAAAGTATAGTCCCTTATGCTATCTTATGAGTATTAAAATAGAAGAAAAAAAGAAAAATATGGATACCGATAAAAATAAATGAAAGGCTTGCATATTGAATTACTTTATCAAGGGTACAGAATTCACATATATAAGCAAGGCAGTCGTTTTCTGTAGAGAGAAAAAAAAAAGCTAAAAGCTGAAAAAAAATTTTTTTCCCTGTACCAAACAACCATTTGACCAAAATATTAGAAGAGGAAATCGGATAATATTAAATGCCTTGAAATGTAAAAAAATATATAACCTTATTAAATAATTTATATTATCTTGTATAAATGAAATAAAGTAATATATACTATATTTAAAATTTTATTGTGCTTTTATTAACGGACTTTTGCAACATTTTATTTTTGAATTCTCTATATCTTTAATGATGGCATTTTTTGTTAACCCCTTTGGGACGAGCGTTTTTTTTACAGAATTTTTAATCTTTTATTGCCGGTTTTACAAAACTGACCTTTTTATCTAATTGAATCTGGAAAATGCTTGTATTAAATAAGACAAAATTTACTGGTGAGAATATTTTCATGGTTTCTGAGCACCTTACGCGGCACAAATACGGGTCGCTCGTCCTGAAGGGGTTCATAATAATAAATTGTTTAATACATGATTGCGCTAAATTTAGTAAAATATAGCGGCAAATTTTTTTTTTCCTGCTTTAAATTATTTTTATAAATTATGAATTTAAATTATAATTTTTATTTTGCGGATATCTGCCGTTTTTCTTGCTGCCATAAATGTGCGGTTCTAAAATTTTTCTTCTAATTATATGGGAGGGGGTATCCTTCATTAGCAATTTGCAAAGACATAGGTTGCACAATCTTTTCCATCCACTATATGGATATTAGTATTCATGAAAAATTTATTTTATTGACCACTTAAAATCCAAAAGGACTCTGCATCTGCATTACATGCTTTGCTTTGCATTTATTTTTACATTTTATTATAGATGTTTTTATTTTCATGTTGAATGAAAAGTAAATTTCATTGTTAAATCCATCTCATCATTTGCTAATTTTCCTTCAATAAATTAAAAAAAAAAATCATCGATGTTAAAAAAAATTAATATTATTACTTAACTACATTTATTATTTTACATAAATTTTAGTAATATCTGAAACTAAAAAAGATATAAAAAAGAATCATATTTTTTGCAAATGCTCTATATTTATTTAAAAAAAAATTGCTTTTCTTTTTGATAACAAACATTTATAATAGGTTAGAATAGATGTACCAGTAATGGACACCCTTCGCTGTTTTTGGTTTTAAAAAATATTTTTTTCCCTCTTGTTACTCTTGTTTGCATATTTTTTAATCTGGATTATTGTTGACATTTTTAATTAAACCATAAACCAATTATAAGACGGAAAATAATGTATAAATAAAGGCTTGGGGAAGAAATTGGCTCATGGTGCTCATTCTCTATTTTAAATAAAAGAAAAAAAAATTAAGTTACATAACTTGTTAAAAATATAATATTTTCTGCCTTAAATGTCTTATCTCTTACAAAACAACTCTGTACATTAAACAAGAAACCTATATTAAATTTATAGTGGTAATGAAACTAGTAAATCTGCAGATCAAAGACTTTGGATGTCTGTTTTGAAGTTTTATTTTGAAATTATTTTATTGAGCTCCAGTTTTATTTATTTCATATTTGTAATGCTAATTACTACAAGTATTATCTCAAGTAGTTTCAGGAAGTTTAACAGTTCAGAATAGGGAAATACAGTTTCATGCACTATTCTATATTATGTACTCACTTTTTTTTTTTTTTTACTGACATAGCTAAAACCCCATTGTCTGTAATTTGATAAATATTAATAGCTAGAAATTTAATATTTTAAATCTTCTATTTAAAATAATTAATATTGATTAGTGATAATGACAATAATTAATTTGAGTATTGAATTATTTTCATAAATATATAAATTATGGCTATCCTAATTGTTAAATTTATTTGAAAATTACTATTTTGGTTTATTAGTATGCTTTTATTAAATTTTGGTTATAAATACAATCATAAAAACAATTTCTAACAATAAAAATATTAATATTTATTTTTATTAAACAAATTAAAAGAAATTTGTAAAATGTCTGCATTTTACTTAATCTTGAACAAAATTATTTTTCTTTAAAAAAAAAATAATTCATTAAATTTTTTTCCTCTAGTAGAATTATGAGACCACAAAATGAAATTGTGTATTGGTCTTTTAAGATGTTAGTAAATAGTTAGAATTGCTCATTCAGGACATAAAACCCATGTGCATATGTGATTAATGGAAGTTTCCTTTTTTTAGATTGTCATCCTTGAATTCAATATATATATATATATACACAGATACATACTTTATGTTTAAGAATCATCTAAGCAAAATCGGGGGGTCTATCCAGGCAAAATTTGGGGCCTATTTAGGGCCCCTTCACAAAATTCCTTTGAATAAAATAAGCCCTTTTCCTAACATTTTTTTCATAAAAACTGTTTTAAAATGTGTAATTAGTAAACAGTGATGCCGCGGACGCGCTATAGCGCGTAAATTACGCGAAAAATCGGAGCCGGGGCGCAAAAAAATAGCTCTTACGCGTCCCTAGGGACGCGTAATTTCGTCAAAAAATCGCGAAAAAAGCCAATTTTCGTCAAAGGATAGCAAAAAATAGCGCAAATTTCATCAAAATATCGCGGAAAAAACGCTATTTTTGTAAGAGGGCCGCGAAAAAACAGCGTATTTCGTCAAAGGATCGCGAAAAATATAGCGAATTTCGTCAAAAAGTCGCGGAAAAAAGATTTTTGTCAAAGGATCGCGACAAAAAGCGCAAATTTCATTAAAATATCGCGATAAAAATGCAATTTTAGTAAAAGGGCCATGAAAAAATAGCATATTTCGTCAAAAGGATCGCGAAAAAATAGCGAATTTCGTCAAAAAATTGCGGAAAAAAGATTTTTGTCAAAAGATCGAGACAAAAAGCGCAAATTTCATCAAAATATCACAGAAAAAACGCGATTTTCGTAAAAGGGCCGCGATAAAATAACGTATTTCGTCAAATGATCGCGAAAAAATAGCGAATTTCGTCAAAAAAAATCGCGAAAAAAGCCTATTTTTGTCAAAAGATCGCAAAAAAAGCGCAAATTTCATCAAAATATCGCGATAAAAACGCAATTTTCGTAAAAAAGGCTGCGAAAAAAATAGCATATTTCGCAAGGATAGTGAAAAATAGCGAATTTCGTAAAAAATCGCGGTAAAAAAGATTTTTGTCAAAGGATCGCGACAAAAAGCGCAAATTTCATCAAATTATCGTGAAAAAACGTGATTTTCTTAAAAGGGCCGCGAAAAAAACGTATTTCTTCAAAAGATCGCGAAAAAAATAGCGAAGTTCGTCAAAAAATTGCGGAATAAAGCCGAATTTCGTCAAAGGATCTCGAAAAAAGATCACATTTCGTCAAAAAACATGATTTTCGTAACAGGTTCGCGAAAAAATAGCAAATTTCGTCAAAGGGTCGCAGAAAAAAAAACGCGAATTTAGTCAAAGCATCAAAGCAAGCACCAAAAAAGATGTGCAAACCAAACTTATAGGTAGAACATACATAAAATGCGTTTTATTCCTTTTTCTATGAGATTCTTAAAACTACAGCATGATTTCAGTGTACTTTGATAATGTTTTCAGGGGGGTGGACCAGTGACACCCCCCCCCCTTCCTTCCTTCTTACTGCATTGTAAAGTCCCCCACCTTTTTGATGATTTATGATTTGATCCTTATTTATGATTTAGATACGAATTTCCCTTCCAAGGATAATGTCTGATTCCAACACAGATCTATGCTGACAAATAATTCAATGGGAAGTGAAATGAAAGCACCTATTATTCAACAAAAAGTACCCCTTTACTTAACATACACTATATGGCCATTAATGACCGGCAACTTTCAATTTTAGACAGTTTTCAAATATTTAGAAATGTACTTGTCAGATTCTTCTGGAATTTCAGGATTAAAAAGAACAGGTATGACCTGATATTTATCAATGTCGATTTGACAAGAGGGACAATTAGGGGGTCAAAAAAAAATAATAATTGGGATCACCCTGTAAAATAAAATACATGAAATGATCTATCGCTACAGAATATAAATAAAGAGACATTGCGCAATATGTGTATTCATTTGTGTAAGAATAGCACGTATATTAATAGAGATGTATTTTTTGTTTATATAAAAAAAATTCTTGCATGTTTTTTGCTTATAAGATGCAGGGTTTTCAACCAAATTTAACGCCAGTTTCAGAAAAATTGACAAAATGTAGTAAACACAATATAGTGCAATTCAAATATAAATATATTAAATATTTTAGGAAATATTAGCAGTTGTATGAATTAATTTTTATCTGTGGATGCGCGAACGATAGCAAGCATCTTTTTACATAATTTAACGGTGACGCTACAGCCAGCCCGCTATAATTACTTTTTTTCCCCCAAAGGTCAAGAGTGGGGGAGGTACGGGAAAATACAATTGATGGAGGGTTCGCGTGTTACTTACTACCCTATTTCTTGGCAAAAAGCGGACAATTTTCGCCAAGCGCGAATTAAAACACTTTTTCAAACACTGGTCCGATATAAAAATTTAAACGAAGCTGATAGCATATGATTAATTTTCAATGGATACGACTTTACTATAAGCGAAATATAAGACTGTTCTCAAATCCAAAAGGGCACCTAATTTTATGACACGTTTTAATTCATTTTTGTTCGGAAATACATGAAATAAGCAGATGTTATTCAAAAACTATGTAATCGAAAGACTTTTTCCGTTTTTTGGTAAACTTAAAAGATCTTTCAGAAAATACAGTCAAAGTTGACATTTTGAACCGAATTTCTGGACGAAAGGCAAAAAAAAAAAAAAAAAAAAAAAAAAAAAAAACCCAGAGACAGGAGAAAAATCAGTTGTTACATGATCAAAATTGCTTATAATTCGATAATTTGTTTATCAAAAAACGGAAAACTCATGGAATATATTGTATGAACCTTAAAAAGTTTACGGTTTACATAAAAGGTGGCTAAAATAATAAGAGAGGTGTTACAAGTTAAAAAGTATACATTTTATTTAAAACTTCTTAGTACTTTTAAGCTTTTTCCAAGCTCTTCATCAGAGAATATTTTAATAATATTAACATTGTTATTAAAGTATTCTCTGTTGAAGAGCTTGGAAAAGCTTGAAAGTATTAAGAAGTTTTAAACAAAATATATACTTTTTAACTTGTAACATCTCTCTTATTATTTTAGTCACCTTTTATGTAAACCGTAAACTTTTTAAGGTTCACATAATATATTGTATGTTTGAATCAAAGTGAAATATTGCGTTTCGTCTTATGATAATATTTACGGAAAACTCATTTCGATGAGAAATTGTTTCCACAGTCAACCCTGACAATTTTTTTCTTTTACATTTAAAAATGAGTTATTAAATGTGTCAGAAATTTTCGCGCTTATTGAGCAGAGCACTTGAGAACAGATTTGAGTATAAATGTGCCGCAGTTGGCGATGCTAGTTTGACAACATCAATACAAAATTATAACATGTTCAGCGTAGATATCGGCATCGGACAGTTACATTGTGTTTGAGTTGAGTCCAGTCTTAATTTTTTCATCAGACTGGGACTGGACCTGGATTAGGCTTACAATGTTTTTTCCTGCATAGTTCAGCCGGGTTGTAACTGGACTTAGTTGTTCCTATGATGGTTCAGGCAGGCAATAGGCTTTGTAAAAATAGTAACAACCATAAAGGAATCATTGGAATTACCTTAAGCTGATTTTCAAATTCCCTGCTCAACAACGGCAAAATTTCTGCCAAATTTTTTGACACATTTTTAATTATACAGTCATAAAGTTCACATGTATGTCATTGAAACAATTCGGAAACGAATAGCATTTTCCATTTTTTTAAATAAATAAATTACTTTTTGAGTTATAAGCGATTTTTGTCACTTGACGACAGCTTTTTTCCTTTCCAATGCTATCGAATCGGAAAATTCGATTCAAAAGCCAATTTTAGTTGTATCTTCTTAAACATATTTTGCCTTTATCAAAAAATGGAAAACGCTATTCGATTACACAGTTTCTTAATAAGAGTACCTGCCTATTTTACACGTTTCTGAGCAAGAATGAATTAAGAAATTTGTCTGAAAGTAGCTCCTTTGGATTTGAGAAGAGTCTTAATAAATTACAAAGAACTATTTTCAAAAATCAGCTTTTTACTATACAGCTTCAAAAATTGTGATTTTTTTTAATCGCAAAAAATGCAGCATAGCAGCGCCTCCTGTTGAGCGATTTATACCAAAATGTATAAAACGTCAATTGATGTTAAGGACTAATTGAATCTGAAGTTTGATGAAAATCCGTGCATTAGTTCTGGAGATTGAGCTATTGCAGATATCGCAAAAAATGCTGCATACCAGCGCCACCCGTTGAGCGATTTACACCAAAAACTAATCAGCACCAATTTATATCAAGGACTAACTGAATATAAATTTTTATTAAATTCCGTGCATTAGTTTTTGAGATAGAGCGCCCACAAAATTTGTGTCACATACATACAGACAGAGTCACAGACAGACATTTTGAAAAAACATGTTTTTCGGGTTCTCTGACCCCTAAAACGTGTAAATCCACCGAAAATCGGAATTCGAAAATTTTCCAATACTTTCTTCTTGTAAAGAATTAGAAAGTAAAAATTTAAATGTTGATGAATGTCTTGGTTGCACTACAGTAATAGTTGTTACTTTTTAACCTGATGAAATAAATAAAAAATATGCTCTGTTTTTCTAGAATCTAAAAAGGGTCGTTATAAAATATATTCCTGTACATCTGATAAAAATAATATATTTATATAAACTGATACACTGAACAATCAATAATACACCACATACAGACATATTAGAGTACAAGTAAAATTTACTGCCCTCTTACTCAACCCCTCCCCCCTCACACACATTTTTTTATTAATCAATATTTTTTCTAATGGCATAAGACACAAGGCCCGACCTATGCAGAGCATGCGGGGCAATTGCCCCGGGACTCCCTTTTTAAGGGACCCCCATAAGAGTAACCGGGATTTTTATTAAAAGGTGTCAAATGATTAAAATTAGCCAAAAATGACCAAAATTCATATATTTTCAAACATTTAGAAAGGGAGTCACCCCCTCCCCCTCCCATCTCCTCTCTGTTTCCAGTACTCCTTCTACCTATTGAAAAAACAAACTATATCATTAGAAGACTGAAAGCCCTCCTCCTGTATTCCTCCTGGAAGAAAAATGCCTGATTTTAACACTAGAAATATTAAAAAAATATTAAAGCACTTAACTTTTTACTTACTCTCGTACTAAATGTGGAAAATAAGTTTATTTTGTAACATATTATGAAACATTACATGAATAAAGGTAATATTTAAAAACGAAGTTCCTAAAAAGTTATTAAAATTTACAAATTATTTGACATATTCAAATTTTAAGTATAATTTTTTTTATCAGGTGTGCACAAAAGTCTATATAACTATATGTTACAAAAATCAGAAGTTGAAATTTTTTCTCAAAAACAAAACGAATAAAAAGTTATGTTTTTGAAATAATTTATGTATCTTTTCTCTATTATCTTCTCAATAGTAAATACACACACATACATACGCATATTATAAATTTGTGATGTATCAAATTTTCAAAGCAGAAAACTATAATATTCATTTTAATAAAATCATAATCAGTATACTTGTATTTTACTTGTTGCGTACAGTTCTATATCATGTAACCCCAAGTACATGTAAACAATAATATTTTTTAATTGTAGATTATCTTAAATAAAAATTCTTTGGCGCTTGTTCTTGCTCATTATATTAATAAAGATGAAATATTTATTCATAGAGAAAAAATACAATTTTAAAAATAAATATTTATCTTGTATGCGATTTTTTTCTGTTTTTGTGTTCATCCGGAAAAAATTCTAAATGGTGTTTTTTTTTTGTTGTTGTTGTTGTTTTGTACAGTAAATAATATTCATTTAACCAAACGAGTCATAATCTGCTTAATACCCCACTCTTGGGTTGCATTACATAGAGTAAAATTGTCTTTTCATGACAAGCATGTCTCAAAAATTAGTTAAAAAAAAAAAAAAAATTGTCAGAATTTTCTGAATATTCCTTGCAACCTTAATAATATTATCTAGATAAATAATTAAAAAAATTTTAATTACAATATTATATAAAGTGATATATTTATATAAACTGAAATATTACACAGTCAATAATATTACGGCACGAACAGACATATAATAGAGTACAAGTAAAATTTACTGCCACCTTTTCCATCCCCCGCACTTTTGTTTATTAATCAATATTTTTGTAATGGCTTAAATTAATCAGGTTAAAAAGAAGCGCAATTGCTTTAAATCCAAATTTTTACTAAATGAACACAATTCCTACTTTTAATTTAATTCTTATTGATATTGTTTAAGTGACAATCCTTCCTGCAACCACAGGAGATTTAAAAATCCCTCCTGAAGAAAAATGCTTGATATCAACACTGAAAATATTAAAGGATTATTAAAATATCTAAATTATTTAACATACTTAGTTTTTACTTATTCTCGTATTAAATGTGGAAAAAAACATAAAAGGATCCATATAATAACTTGTAAAAATACTGAAATGGGTTAAAAGGTAATTTTTAAAAACAAAATTATTAAAAAAGTTTATTAAAATTTTTGAATTATTTAACACATTTTCAGTTTTTATGCATCATTCTCTTATCAATTATACGTAAAAAGTCTATATAATTATATGTTATAAAAATTAGACGTTGACATTTTTTTCTCAAAAAAAAAAAAACTAACAAAACATTATTATGTTTTCTAAATTATTTAAGTCTCTTTTTTACTCGCTTATCAATTGCAAATGCATATACAGTTGAACCTCATTAACATGAACACGCTTAACATGAATTACTTTTAACATAAATTATTCTCACAGTCCCCTATAAAATCGAATACAAAGATTTGATACTGATAACATGAATTACTGTTAACGTGAACAAATTTTTGATTCCCCTTGAGGTTCATGTTAACGAGGTTCGACTGTAGATATATATATTCTAAACTTGAAGTGTATTAAATTATTTAAGTCTCTTTTTTACTCGCTTATCAATTGCAAATGCATATAGATATATATATTCTAAACTTGAAGTGTATTAAATTTAGAAAACAGAAAACTGTAATATTTAGTTTTAATAACATAATAATCAATAAGTATGTTTACTTATTGCATACATTTCTATATCACGCATCTAAACAATAATAATTTTTAACTACAGATTATTTTAAATAAAACTTCTTTAACCTGTTCTTCCTGAGTAAATTTCTACGTTATTAAAAATGAAATATTTATTAGGAGAGAGAAAGTACAACTTTAAAAATAAACACCTATTTTCTACTCGACGCTTTTAGGTAGCTTTCTTTACAAAAAAGCTACCTATTGCAGCCGTTCGGAGGAAAGCGATTTCAAAAAATTTTGGTATATTTTCATCGATCATGACCCCCAGACCCCGAAACCACCCTCCGTTCAAAATTGATATATATATATATATATATATATATATATATATATCTATATATATATATATATATATATATATATCTGACCTATGTCACACTGTAACTCCCGTAATTATGAACCGATTTCGATGTAATTCGGTGTGTACATAGTACATACCAATGTCTCGACCGAGTTCGTTGGCCAGCTTCATCCGCCGTTTTGTTTCAAAATGGCGGCCATTTAAAATTTTTAAAAAAATTTAAAACTTAAAATGTGGTACCAAAAAATTAAAAATGGAAAAATATTTTTTTCTTATGTATTTGACCTTTATACAAAGATTCCGGAGCAGTTTTTGTTTCGTCTATATCTTAAAAAATGGCTGAGTTATAGCATTTTGAATTTCTAGCGTGGCTGACATTTTGAAACGTCCTGAATTTTGTCACGCGATAAAAGGCGTATTTATGAACCGATTTGGATGTAATTCGGTGTGTACATAGTACATACGAATCTCTCGACCGAGTTTGTTGGCCAGCTTCATCCGCCATTTTGTTTCAAAATGGCGGCCATTTAAAATTTTTAAAAAAATTTAAAATTTGAAATGTGGTACCAAAAAATTGAAAATGGAAAAATATTTTTTTCTTATGTATTTGACCTTTATACAAAGATTTCGGAGCAGTTTTTGTTTCGTCTATATCTTAAAAAATGGCTGAGTTATAGCATTTTGAAATTCTAGCGTGGCTGACATTTTGAAACTTCCTGAATTTTGTCACGCGATAAAAGGCGTATTTATGAACCGATTTGGATGTAACTTCGTTTATGCATAGTACATACCAATGTCTCGACCGAGTTCGTTGGCCAGCTTCACCCGCCATCTTGTTTAAAAATGGCGGCCATTTAAATTTTTAAGAAAAATTTAAATTTGAATTGTGGTACCAAAAATTGAAAATTGAAAAAATATTTTCTTCTTATGTGTTTGACCTTGATAAAAAGATTCGGGAGCAGTTTTTGTTTCGTCTATATCTTAAGAAATGGCTGAGTTATAGCATTTTGAATTTCTAGCGTGGCTGACATTTTGAAACGTCCTGATATTTCTCACGTAATAACAGGCGTATTTATGAACCAACTTGGATGTACCTTGGTGTGTACATAGTACATACAAATATCTCGACCGAGTTCGTTGGCCAGCTTCATCCGCCATCTTGTTTCAAAATGGCGGCCATTTAAAAAAATTAAATAATAAAAAAATTTAAATGAGATACCAAAAAATTGGAAAATGAAAAAGATTTTTTTTTGTATGTGTTTGAACTTAATACAAAGATTCCGGAACAGTTTTTCTTTCGTCTATATCTAAAAAAAATGGCTGAGTAATAGCATTTTGAATTTCTCTTGTGGCTGACATTTTAAAACGACCTGATTTTTGTCACGCGATAACAGGCGTATTTATGAACCTATTTGGATGTAACTTGGTCTGTACATAGTACATTCCAATGTCTCGACCGAGTTGGTTGGCCAGCTTCATTCACCATCTTGTTTCAAAAGGGTTGCCATTTAAAAAAATTAAATTTAAAATTCAAAATGAGGTATTAAAAAATTGGAAAATGAAAAAGATTTTTTTTATGTGTTTGGCCTTGATACAAAGATTCCGGAGCAGTTTTTGTTTCTGAAAATTTGTTCTTTTGTTGATATCTTAAAAAATGGTTGATTTATAGCACTTTGAATTTCTAGCATGGCTAACATTTTGAAACGATCTTGTATTTGTCACGCGATAACACACGTATTCGCCTATTTCGATGTAAGAAGGCATGTGGATAGTATACATCAACACCTCGACCAAGTTCGCTGGCCAGATTCATCAGCCATCTTGTTTCAAAATGGCGGCCATTAAATTTAAAAATATATATATATTTAAAGTGAGGTGCAAAAAAATTAGAAATTGAAAAAGGTTTCTTTCTTAAGTATTTGATCTTGATATAAGGATTCAGGAGCATTTTTTGTTTGTCTTTACCTTAAAAAATGGCTCAGATATAGCAGTTTCAATTTCTATTGTGGGTGACATTTTGAAAAATCTGATTTTTTGCATGCGACAGCACTCCTATATATTAACCGATTCCGATGTGAGTGAGCATGTGCACAGCAATTACTAAGGTCTCGACCAAGTTCACTGCTTAGCCTCATCCACTATGTTGTCTTAAAATGACAGGCACTTTAAGAAATTGCCGAATTTGTCAGCCAAATATAAGTTACTTAAAAGAAAAGCAG
Organism: Maratus speciosus; assembly: GCA_963932465.1. Lineage (NCBI taxonomy): Eukaryota > Metazoa > Arthropoda > Arachnida > Araneae > Salticidae > Maratus > Maratus speciosus. The sequence goes on along the minus strand of OZ010796.1, from coordinate 131,701,726 downwards.
CTTGGATAAAGCTGACTAATTTCGCGAAATTCTCATTCATTATATTGATAAAAATTAGTATTGAATCTCCTATATTCGGTTTCCACTAAATTGAGCTTCATGTGTTTGCATGATATAAGTTGGCTTTTTTAAAATAAGGATCATGAAAGCTACCTCTTCCTCCCGGCACTGGCCGGAAGGACTTTTTTCGTGTTCAATTGGAGTACCGTGTAGAAACACGGTGCTTATTTTCTAGGTAAATACTAAATTCCTTTAGCCAAACGAGCGATAAAATTCCTAACACAGTAACTCACAGAGCAGTAACCCCATCGGAGCTCCGAGTTGAGGGGCAAATTACAATGGGGTCCGTGACCCGTGCTGGGTAAAACTATCCCAATTTAACAGTCAACTAACTCTGTGGAGCAATTTAATAAAAAAATCCAGTCAAATATCGTAAAATTTCAGAAAGATATCGGCATTTAAGTGAGCTAATTTTTAGTTGCTCATTAAAACTAGCTGAATGATAAGGGATTGTCCACAAGTTTTCAATTTTACTTTTGATTTTTTTTTTTTTTTTTTTAATTTTTTATTGATGCTTTAGTTCTTGGAAAACTACCGGAACGAACCTATACCATGATAAAAAGAAGTATCAAAATCGATGCATTTTTTCCTAATCTACTCGTTGATAGTCACAAAGTACCAACATTTTTCTGAAAGCCAGTTAATAAAAAATGACAATTTGTGGAAAATCCCTTATCATTCAGCTGCTTTTAGAGAACAACTAAAAATTTGCTCATTCTAATGCCGATATCTTTCTGAATTTTTACGATATTTGACTGGATTTTTTAAGTTGTTCCATAGAGTTGACTATTAAATTAAGTAAAATGATCCTTGTTATCCTTCGCGCATGCGCAGATAAAAAAATTTCATACAACTGCTCATATTTCCTAAAATATTTAATATATTTATATTCCAATTACACTATATTGTTTCTGCTATATTTTGTACATTTTTCTGAAACTGGGGTTAATTTTGGTTGAAAACACAGCATGTTACAAGCAAAAAACATGCAAGATTTTTTATTTTTTAAAAATAAATCGCTATATCTATTTTAATATACGTGATATTCTTACATAAATGGATACACATATTGCACAATGGCTGTTTATTTATATTTTGTAGCGATAGATCATTTCGTGCATTTTATTTTACAGGGTGATCCCAAGTATTTTTTTTCTTTGATTTTTTGTTGCCCCCCTAATTGTCCCCCCTTATCAAATTGGCATTTGTAAATATGACATCGTACTTGTTCTTTTTAATCCTGAAATCCCAGAAGAATCTGACAAGTATATTTCTAAATATTCGACAAAATCTCTAAAATCGAAAGTTGCCTGTCTTTAATGGTCACATAGTGTAAGTATTCGTCTTTTCAGCAAAAATATCTTTTTCAATAAACCCATATTGCTCCTTTTTAAAAGAAATTCGAAGATTAGTGATACTTGTTAGTGGAACTTGATATCTTTTACTCTCAAATAAGCTTTATTTTACAATTAAAATTGTCCTGCATTTTTACTTTTAAAAAAGTAAAGAAAATTTCTCTTAATATTTTTTAAAAATATCTTATTTGAGTGCAAATAATACTGGTTTTAATTCACTGTTTAATTATTATTAAAACAATAATTAATGCATTTATTTAATCTTTTCCAAATAAACAAGTTCCATTTATTCCTTTAAAATATGAATTATTGACGGGGACCCGCTTTTCTAAAAAAAGGGACCCAGATTTTTGGAAATCCTGAGTCCCCACATTGTAAAACATTTGTGTAAGTTTACTCTGCATTATGTGTGTAACCTTACACAAATTCTGGTGTAAACAGTTCTGATATTTTAAAAACTCACATTATTGGAGTTTTCTTTCACAAAGATTGGGGAACCTCTGTGAAAACTGGTTTCAACCTTTCAACTTAGTCGCATACGTCACCTGAGATCTACTGAAGCAGCTTTCATTCTCCATTGCAACCCTGCACTCACTCTGTGGTCTGCAATTCACCCACATGTCGAAGCAAGAATAACACGTGTTTGTTGAGATTTTAATGAATATCATTAATAAACTCTCAAAGTACAGTAAGGTAGGAAAAGATACAGTTCATTTATTTTTCAAAGTATTATATACTTTCAATTTTTCATTTATTAGTTTTTATCGCATTATTTCTTTAAAAATTAAATATGAAAGACGTTTTGTTTTAGCATAGTACATATTTTTTTTTATAAAATCCATGTTTGCACAGAATATGTAAAGCCTGAAAAAATAATGTATAAATAACTATGTGTGTGTAGAAAACACACTATATTTTTATTTGAATAACAAAAAAAAAAAAAATAAATAATAATAATAATAATAATAATAATAAATATTATTTAATGTATAAATATTTTAATAACTAGGTGTAACTATTTTAATTATTATTTCTTATTATTTAAAGGGTTATATATTCAATTTTTCATTTTAGTAGCTTTATTTCATCATGGTTTAAATGAAGCAAAATTTAAAGAATGTTGTTGTTTTTTCTCTTATGAAAACACATTTTATTTTAGTAAAGTAATGTAGTACAGTAATAGTAAATAATCTTTTATAAAATCCATGTTTACAAAGAATATGTAAGGAATAAGAAAATTATATATGCGAATTATACTTTGTAATAGTATATGTTGCAGATTTTTTTTAAATATTAGTAATAATAAAGTGAAAATAATTTGTTTATCATTTTTGTTAATACTAGCTGACCCGCCCGGCGTTGCCCGGGCCCGTAATAATATTTTTAAATGAATCTGAAATTTTTATCGCAGGTCCCTACAGAGGGGGGCGGGTGGAGACGGTGCAAATTACCTGGGCCCGACTCTTGTTCAGTTCCAAAGTTGTGTAAAGTCAAAGGTTAAGTTTTTAAATTTTTATATGTCTCATACTTTAAACTTTTTTATTCCAAATTAACTGATGAATTTAATTAAAATGTAATTATATTTTCAATAATTTTTTTTTTTTATTTAAAATCTTTATATGAAAAAGCAATCACAAATACAACATAAAGTGTAATACTGAAAAAGAAATAATAAAATTGTAAGCAAGTATTACTATATAGATTTTTTTTTAAAGTACCATCCAGCAAATTTATTTTCTGATAGAGTAAAGCCTGTTTATAACGGAATTCTGCAATAAACGAAAAACAAAAGTTCCAGCTCCCCCCCCCCCCCACCCCAAAAATGCTATTATGCTTTGTTCAATTTAAATAACCTGCATAAAACGGAATTTATCACTGGTCGTTTTCGTTTCCGTCTCAGCAGGTTTTATTGTATCTTATTTCGGGGAGGGGGGGGGGGGGTAATAATATTCTTAAATGAACCTGAAATTCGTATCGCAGGTCCGTACAGTCAAAACTACATGTCCGTACAAAATTACTTTTTACGTCATGACAACATTTTGTAAACTTCTTGCTGCTGTTTAATTCGCATTTCAATGCAGTGCTTTGCAGAAATTGCACGTTTCACCCACAGTTATGCATACCCCGGAACGTTTAAATCAGTAATTTGGATTTCAGAAGCACCGCGTGCATGCTACAGTTATTAAGCCTATTTTGCCGATCGCTTAACGGCGTTCTCTATTTGGAGGTCGAATCTATTTCGATTCGACTCGAATTCGGCTTCTTTTTCACTTTCAAGCATTCACCGAGGTTTTTTATGGGCATTTCAAATGTTATTTTGAAGCTACATAATCGCACAGAAAACGCGAAACGTAAACAAACCCGATCGCCATAAATCCTGCCAAGGACTCTTACACAATAGCCAATCAGATGCGATTCTCGGGCGTTGCCATTAAACAATAACAAATAATCGCGATTTCTGTGCCACGTACGTTAGCGTAATATATATATAGATCTTACACAATAGCCAATCAGATGCGATTCTCGGGCGTTGCCATTAAACAATAACAAATAATCGCGATTTCTGTGCCACGTACGTTAGCGTAATATATATATAGATTATATAGTCGAGTGTTTTAGTTATTCCTTTTTATTACAACATTTCATTACAAGTTAAATGAAACTTATTTTAAAAAATCATTTTTTAAGAATATATTTTGTTTTAGTACAGTATTTTAAATAAACTTTTATAAAATATATATTTACACAAAAAATGTAAAGTAAGAAATTATATATATATATATATAATACGTATGAGAATTATATATTGTTGGAGAATATTCTGTAAAAATGTAGCATATTTTTATTTCTGAATAAAGAAAGGATACAGTATTTATTTTAATTTTTAGTGTATTAATATTTAAGATTTTATAATTACTAATATTGGTAACTAAGTAAGATTTTTAAATTATTATTTCTTATTAATTGAGGTAGCAATATATGTTTTTACGCTTTTAAAATTCTAATTTTTTGTAAATGTAACAAAATAAGTATAAAAAAGGAAATACGCAATACTTTTAATTAAAGTGAATATATATAATACTTTAAATAATTAATAATATGTTTTCTTATCGTATTGTACTTTGTGAGTTTATAATTTGTACAATGAGTGGCATTCATCCACTTTTGATAATGATTCAGAAATACCAAAGTACTCGGGGGAAAAAAAAAAACAAAAAAAAAAAACAGAGAGTGAGGTCGCTAGGGCAGGGAGGAGGGTGGGGATTTACTGTGGAAGATTTTAATTCCAGATGTTTATAAGTTACTTTAGTACATATTTCTTATTTTGATTGCCAAATTTTTCCTGTACCTATTAATGATCATCTGGTATTAAAATATTATTTACCTAAAATAATTTTTTTACAAAATAGTAACAGCTTTTTAAAGCAAAAAAAAAAAAAAAAAAAATACTAATAAAACAAGCCTTTAAAAGCACACTTTTAATTTATTTTGCTTCAATAAAAAATATATATATATATTAATTTTTGAAATAACAATTTAGTGTTTATTTGACTAAGAAAATTTACAGAAAGAAACATTGTACAATTGTAAATTTAACCCAGTTCTTAGGCAGTGTTGACAAATGAATAATGGACGTTGAAAACGTTAATTTATAATGTGTAACATTCTTGGAAAGCTTACCCGTACTGACCTTACACACAATTACTGTGTAAGGTTAAATTTGAATTATATATATATACTTATTGAAGCAAAATAAATAAAAAGTGTGCTTTTAAGACTTATTTATTAGTATATACTAATTTTTAGTAAAATGTGTTTTTAATTTTTTTTTTTTTTTTTTTTTTGCATTTAAAAGTTGTTACTATTTTGTAAAAAAATTATTTTAGGTAAATAATATTTTAATACCAGATGATTATTAATAGGTGCAGGAAAAAATTAGCCATTTCATCAAAGCTCACTTCTACTGATGTGTAACCTGACACACAATTACTGTGTAAGATTACAGACAAATGTAGTGAAAACTTACATCTAATAATGGGTAACCTTCCAGTAAATTTAGGTGAAATCTTACTCCTACTGATGTGTAACTTTACACACAATTACTGTGAAATTTTCCAGGCAATTGCGGTGTAACCTTACACAGAAATTTGTGAAATGTTTCACAATATTATGGTGTAACCTCACACAAGAGCTGTGTAATGTTACACCAGTTATTTCAGTTAAATACCACCGTCAGATTGGAGGCAGCAATGCTGCCTCCAGTTTTATGGAGTAACGTTACACCAAATGTTTTACAGTGCAGGACCCAGGATTTTTCAAGTACAGCGACATCACTGGTAAATAAAACCAGATCACGAAAAACAAAAACTTTAGCAAGGGGCTTTAAAGAAGTTTTTGTTAATAAATTCTTGGTTCGAATTTGAGTAACCGGATTTCAACTTTCGTTACAAAATGTTATTTTTCACAAAAATAACTTTTACTTTTCACAAAATAGGTCCCAAGAACAAAAACCTGCATTAACCCCTGAAAATGTAAAATTTAAAATTGACATATCTGGATGAGCAAAACTATACATTGGAATCTTCTATTAATGCAGAGTTCATTCTAGGATCAAGGGTGGGCAGGGTGCACTTTGCCATAAAAGGACACTTCAAAGAAAAAAAGGGCACACTCATGAACTATTAAAAAAAATAGTCCAGTGTTTGTGTGTGCATACGTATATATGTAAAATACATTTATAAACTTTGATTTTATTGATATATTGAATTTACTATGGACATAGTTTAACACTTTATTCTCTTATGTTTAGTGGACTGAGACGAACTGATGACCACTTTTTGTACAGGGATCTCAGTGGTCGCCTTTTTAGCTACCACTATTTCTAAACAATAATCTTCATGGTAATTTACATTGAAAATGTTGCGGAAATTTACCACAGAGATTATTGATTAGAAATTGTAGTAGCCAGAAAAGGTGACCACTAAATTCATTGTACGGGCCATTACCATGCAAAGTCACACTGAGCAAATAAGTGCAAGAGGTTAAATAGTAGAATTTACAACATATTTGACACACCTTTTATCATTAGCATAAAGATTTTATTCTTAAATGGAATCAGATGATTAGTCATTAATCTATAATACAGTGTCCGTACAGATTTCTTTAAATAAAAATAAAAATTTAAGGACCTACGAATTGAATAAAATATTTAATATGCATTTTTCATTGAACGGTTTAATTTTTGTAAATACAAGTTTTAAATTTTCAAATGGCAAGGGGTGTGGGGATTTTGGCAAGTGGCAGTAGAAAGTTAGAAGACTATTACTACATATAGCAGACATTCTACCGGCTCTAGAGGTGATTCTGTATAATAAAAAAAAATTCTGAAATTTACTGCAAATCTTTTGAAAGGTTACAGCAAAGAGGGTGTGGGGGGATTAGACCTGCCAACTGCTATGAAAAAATCGTAGTTGCTACGATTTGGACCTATAAACTACGATGCTACGAAAATCTGTCTTAAACTACGATTTTCTGCAAAATACCACAAAAGCATTTTTTGTTTCTAGTTGCGATTTTTATCCCGCACAGCATATTTTTCAGGAGTAATTCTGTTCCGAAATTTCCAAGTATTCATTTCCGAAACTAAAAAAATTGGCCATTAGAGAGAGTTCGAAAATTCGGACATTAAAAAATGCTCATGGGGAAAAAAAAATTCTGGGCTGCAAAAAAAACTTCTTAATATAAAACACTCTAATCGTGTTTTTGTAAATATTTATACAGGAATCCCCTTCCTTAGAAACAAGGGTGGCATTTTAAGAATTCTGGAGGTGGTTCCTTGAGGGGCAAGGTTTGAAATAGTGTGCAAAATCGCAGGATTTGCGATAAACTATCGCGAATTTCGACAAATGACCATGTAAAAAAAAATTTTTGTCAATTGGTCGCAGAAGAAAATAAATTTCGTTAAAGGAAAGAGGTAAAAGCGTGGATTTTGTCAAAATATCGCAGAAAGAAAATACGAATTTCGTCAAAAGATCATTAAGATAATGCAAATTTTATCGAAAGATTAGTAAGAAAACCCAAATTTCACCGAAATATCGCAGAAAGAAAACACTAATTTAGACAAAGGATTGCGTAAAAAACGCAAATTTCGTCAATAAAGTTCATGGTAAAAAGTGCGGATTTCAACAAAGACTCGTGATAGGAAAATGTGAATCACGATTGTGGGGGGAAATTGTGAATGTCCTGAAATGATGGCAGGAAAAAAAATCGCGAATTCCTTCAAAATTTACTGCACTGGGCTAAAAAATTGGAACCAGGCTCCTTTTACAAATGTAAAAGAAACGCTGTGAAACGGAAATAAACTCTAAAAATCGTATAAAAATTTTCAGAGGAAAAAAATTACTATATTGAGTTGAAAGACGGAAACCTTATTCCTTTTACGAATGTCAAAAGATGGCTGTGAAACACGAAAAACAAACCAACCAATCAACCTCTAGATTAATTTAAATTTTTTGTGCTACGATTTCTCATTTTCAAAGGTTGGCCAGGTCTGGGGGATCCACTTCCGGCACTAATTACGTTTTTTGTGCCCTCTTTGACGAAATTTGTCGTTTTTTCGCGATTTTTAGATGAAATTTGCCATTTTTCGCGATCTTTTGACTAAATTTGCTGATTTTTTCGCAATCTTTTGACAAAATTTGCCGATTTTTTCGCAATCTTTTGACAAAATTTGCTGTTTTTTTCCGTGATCTTCTGACGAAATTTCCCGTTTTTTCGCAATCCTTTACGAAATTTCCGTTTTTTCTGCGATTCTTTGGCGAAATTAGCTTGTTTTTTTATGAAATTCGCGAACCTTTAATGAAATTTGTGTTCTTTTCGCTATCCTCTGACGAATTTAGTGTTTTTTCGCAATCCTTTGACGAAATAGACTTTCCAGTGATCATTTGTCGAAATTTGCGATACATTTTATGTCTGAATTTTCGGTATGACAGATTTTTTTTTTCCGGGAAATGACTGCCTCAATTTTTCGGAAAATTCTTAACAGAATCACCCCTGTGCAATCCTTTGACGTAATCCGCTATTTTTTCACGACCCTGTACTAAAATCGTGTTTTTCTGCGATTTTTTGACGAAATTTACTATTTTTTTCGCGATCTTTTGACTATATTCATTATTTTTTTGTGATACTTTGACGAAATTTGTGCTTTTTTAGTGTTCCTTTGACGAAATTCGCTATGTTTTCGCAATTTTTTTGACGATCTGCTATCTTTTCGCGACCGAATTACGAAAAGTGTTTTTTCCACGATATTGCGACGAAATGTCGCTTTTTTTCGTGATAATTTGACAAATTTCGGCTTTTTTCTGATATTTTTTTTGACGAAATTCGCTATTTTTTCGCAACCCTTTGACGAAATCCGCTGTTTTTTTCGCAACCGTGTTACGAAAATCATGTTTTTTCAAGATATTGTGATGAAATGTGCAGACCTGCTAACTGCTACGAAAAAATCGTAGTTGCTACGATTTGGACCTATGAACTGCGATACTACGAAAATCGGTCTTAAACTAAGGTTTTTTGCAAAAAACACAAAAGCATTTTTTGTTTCTAGTTGCGATTTTTATCCCGCGCAGCATATTTTTCAGTAGCGATTCTGTTCCGAAATTTCCAAGTATTGATTTCCGAAAGTTTTAAAAAATTGGCCATTAGAGATAGTCCAAAAATTTGGACATTAAAAAATGCTCATGAGAAAAAAAAATTCTGGACTGCAAAAAAAACTTCTTAACATAAAACGCTCTAATCGTGTTTTTGTAAATATTTATACAGGAATTCCCTTCCTTAGAAACAAGGGTGCCATTTTAAGAATTCTGGAGGAGATTCCTTGAGGGGCAAGGTTTGAAATAGTGTGCACGATTTGTGATAAACTATCGCGTTCGACAAATGACCGAGTAAAAAAAATCAATTTCGTCAATTGGTTGCAGAAGGAAATAAATTTCGTTAAAGGATCGTGGTAAAAACGTGAATTTTGTCAAAATATCACAGAAAGAAAACGTGAATTTCGTCAAAAGATCAGTAAGATAATGCAAATTTCGTCAAAAGATTTGTAAAAAGAGCGCAAATTTCACCGAAAGATCGCTGAAAGAAAACACTAATTTAGTCAAAGGATCGTGGAAAAAAACTCAAAATTCATCAAAGGATCGAGTAAAAAATGCAAATTTCGTCAAAAGTTCATGGTAAAAAGTGCGGATTTCAACAAAGAATCGTGATAGGAAAATGTGAATTACGATTGTGGGGAAAAAATTGTGAATGTCCTGAAATGATGGCGGGAAACGAAATCGCGAATTCCATCAAAATTTACTGCACTGGGCTAAAAAAAACTGCGAAACGAAATTGAACTCTAAAAATCGTATAAAAATTTTCAGAGGAAAAAAATAACTATATCAAGTTGAAAGACGGAAACCTTATTCCTTTCACGAATGTCAAAAAATGGCTGTGAAACACGAAAAACCAACCAACCAACCCCCAGATTAATTTAAATTTTGTGTCTTACGATTTCTCATTTTCAAAGGTTGGCAGGTCTCAAAGGGCGATTAAGAGCTATTTTTTTGCATGACGTCTCTGATTTTTCGTGCAATTTACGCGCTCAGGACATCATTGATGTTTACAAATAGTTGACAGTTTGCTGGGATGAAATTTATTTAAAAGGCTTTTTTTTTGGCCGATTTTTCAACTGATAGGGCTCACAGGGCGGTGCTTTAGGGCAGTGGGGGCATTGGGGCGGCAAATTTTGTAAAGAAGGGCAGGCAGGGCGGCCCGCCCTGCGAAAAACGCCTAGAATGAACTCTGATTAATGTTTCATATAATTTTACTGGATTGTGAAACCCATAAATACAGGATATAAAAAATTTATTTGGAACTAGTAACTTTTTCTCTACCCTCCAGTAAATTCATATTAAAAAATGTATCATTGATTTTCTGATATTAAATTTTCCAGGATGGAGATAACATAGTACATAATCAGGGTTACTGGAGATTTAATTTATTCCACCTCTTGAACAGTAGTAATTAGCAAAATCATGTTCCAGGAACATATGCTAAAACATAAAATAAAAAAAAACTTGCCTACTATTAATTTTTAAATTTATTTCTGTAGACTAGTCTGAAACTATTCATCTAATGTACTTACTTTATTCTTGGGGCCCATTTTGTGAAAAGTAAGTTATTTTTGTGAATTTTACTGCTCTTTTCATCTCATGCCAACATGTTTCATTGAAATTGATGGTTCCTATTAACCAACATTTTAACACAATTGCAGTTTTCCTAAGTTGTGTTAAATCAAGTCTGAAATGAATTTGGATGTTTTGTTATAATAATAATAATTAATTTAATGCTGTGTAATATGATGAATGTATACTTGAATTTACTGTCCATATTACTTAAATTGGCTGACATTTTTCAATCCTGAATGGGAAGATCCTGATCTGAATCCTCAATGGAGCCCATGGCTAACATCTGTTGTAAATTCTCCTACTGTTGCAAAATGTACATATTGCCAGCAAGTTATTCATCTGAGCAATATGAGAAAACAAGCCATAACTAGCCACACAACTTGTAAAAGACATAAAAAATTTGTAAATAGTAAAAAAAAGTGCTGAAAAATTGAAAGATTTTCTTACCAAAGATAATAGTGGAAGTATGTCACCTTCATTATCAAATGCACCAGCAGGTTGTCTACAGAATCTGGAAATCAGGGAATCATGGAAAAATCAGGGAGGTTTATCACTCTGGAAAAATCAGGGAAATATCAGGGAACTTTGTAAAAATACTGTAAAATCAGGGAAATTTGTCTCTATTGCGAAAATATTTGCATTTTCATCTTGCCAACAAGAATGATTCGTCTATTTTATGTACCATATTTTTTCACATGCTGATTAATCTTTCTCAATATTTTTTAAAAGATGCACATGGTATCAGTTTTTGATATTTAACATAAATTAAGGTGATCAGATGTCCTGATTTTCTGTACATAGCACTTATATTGAAGGCAATTTACACATTTTTAAAAATTTTAAATGATACATTAGCATACCCTGACCAGGTGCCCAGCTTAATCCAATTAGTTATCCCGTCAGATTTAGATAAGTCTTAGAATTTAATATTTTTCAGAAAATGAGGAAACTTTCTGTTTACCCTATATCCATTGGCTTCTATATGATGTTGAACGCTATGAAGTTAGTTGAGTTCAGATTTATAAAACTGTCAACCAATACTTAATGAATATTAGGCAATTTTTATGTTTTTCTCTTGTTTTTTCTCCCAAATGAGATATTAGCAAGCTGGATAAGTGTGTTATACGAGGAATCGGCATACATGAAAAAATACCGTATGTGTGTTATTACTAATGGAAATCAGGGAAGTCTGGTAAAAATAGTCAGGGAAATCATGGAAAAATCAGGGAACTTTTTTTTTGGAATTTCTGTAGACACCCTGACCAGCTAAGAAATCAGATCTTAACTCTTTTGTTAGAAAAGATGTCTTATCTGCAGAATTAATATGGGCAATGAAATTGGTGTTTTCACACACTTCCTATAATTCATTTAATGATGCTGCTGCTATATTCCAAAAAATGTTTGACAGCAGTAAGGCCAAATCTATGACCTTAGGCCGTGCTAAAATGGCCTATTTAGTCTCATTTGGCTAAGCACCGTACTTCAAAAATCAGTTAATATCAACTTTGAAAAATGTAGAATATGTTATGTGCTTCGATGAAGCACTAAACAAAGTTGTTCAAAGGGGTCAGATGGACGTATATGTTAGATTTTGGAATGTTAACAAAGAAGTAAGTACCAGGTAATTATGTTCAGTTTTGGACATTCAACGGCCAGTGACCTCCTAAAAAGTTTTTTCGAAGGGATTTCTGAGTTAGACAAAAAAAAAAAAAAAAAAAAAAAAAAAAACTGCTTCAAGTGTCCTTAGATGGACCAAACATGAATTTAAAATTTCTAAAAGATCTTAGAGAATGTTTGTTCAATGAGGATTCGTGTCATTTATTAGATATAGGATCCTGTGGATTGCATGTTGTGCATGGCGCTTTCCGAACTGGACACAGAGCAACTGGCTGGTACCTTAATGAATTATTTAAAGATATGCATAAGACTATTTGCTCGGCGATCAGATTATATTTCCATTACTGGAATTCAACGTTTCCCACTTAGATTTTGTGATGTTAGGTGGTGTGAAAACATTCGCGTTGCAGAAAGAGCGATTGAGGTTTTCCTCACTTAAAAAATTATATTGAGACGACAAAACTGCCACACACTGTGTCTGTTGATAGGCAGAAAGATGCCATCAAAGATAAACTTATTTTTGCAAAAATCATTTTTTATTTCTGTTGCAAATGTTTTGTATCCCTTTCTTAAAATGTTCCAAACTGCTGAACCTAAATGTCCTTTCTTGCATACCACATTTTATAATATGTTACTCCAAATGATGTCCAAATTTTTGAAAAGAGAAGTCTTGCGAGAAGCTACAACTCCTCAAAAATTGATGAAAGTTGATATCACTGATAAAAAAATTACTGCAGTGTTGCTGAGATAGATATAGGAATTGCTACTGGTGCAAATTTGGCAAAAGGCAATGCATCTGATGCTCTTAAAAAAAGAGTTCAGAATTGGATGTCGGCCATTTTTGATTAGAGTTGCAGCTAAAATATTAGAAAGAAGCCCGTTTAAATACAATTTAGTAAAGTATGTATCTTCTCTGGATCCAAATTTTATTACTTCAAATGAAACTTTGGCTGAAAAAAGAGTAGAAAACTTATTACATGTTTTGTATGAAAATGAGTGGATCAATTCTGCAGTTGCTGATAAAGAAAAAATGCAGTATAAGGAACTTTTATTTAAATCTAAAGGAATGTGGAACGATGCTTTCATTAATTATCCAAATTCTGCAATCTGCCTGGATCACTTTTACGGGGATTTGTTAAACAATTCAGACTTTTTAGAATGATGGAAGATTGTAAAACTTGTTTTGATCTTATCACATTGTAATGCCTCAGTAGAGAGTGGTTTTTCCATTAATAAGGACATGTTGGTGGAAAATTTACATGAAAGTTCATTAGTTTCTTTGAGAACTGTATGATTCCATAAAAGCTAATGAGGGAATTTTGAATATTGACATAACTCCTGATGTGTTGATGTATGCCAGGTCTGCACATAGTGCATATCATCAGGCTTTGGAAGATAAGAAAAAGTGTGAAGTTAAAAAAAAAAATGAATTATGTGAAAAAAGAAAGGCTAAAGCCCAGATTAAGGTTTTGGAATTAAAAAAAAAAAAAAAAAAATTAAGTAGAGACATTTCATTGGAAGTGTCTGCAATTGACTCTCAAATAGCAGAATTAAAACAAAAAATGTAGATTTTTTTAATTTTAAATTTATTTTTATATTTCTATAATAAATATAGTTTTCCTTGGAAGAATCTTCAGATTCATTATATCTTCAGATTTCTTACTTTTTTCTTTGACCTTTAAAAGCCAACATTAACGGCTAATTGTGTCAGATATATACTGAAATTGTATTATTGTTTAAAGTAAATATTTATGTTGATAATGGTAGAAAAAAGTATCAGCAAGTTCCATTAAAACTATTATGAAATTATATAATTGTATTCTTGTTTAGTGCATTTCATTTATTTAGTGCCTAGATGAAATAGATTCTTTTTATTTTTAAATGTTTGTGTTTATATCTCAATTTATAGGTCATATTTTGAATTGACTTTTGGGAGGGGGGGGGGTGGCTTTTCTTCACTGCTATAAATATTTTAAGTATTGTCACAATCTCGCAATTTTTCATGAAATTAATATATCTTTTGCTTATTCATGTGAATAAAAGTAAAGTTCGGAGTTTTGTAATACAGTTAAGTTGAAGAAAATAGTGGCTGAGTACACAAAAATGTTATAAATTTTAATAGCTTTTAAAAAACTTCATTTGATCTTGAAAGAGGTTTTTGGAATAGTAAAAAGTGAAATGTTTAGTTAATCTCATTAGTATTTAGAAAAAGTTTTTTCATCTTTAAACATAATTTTCCATTTTAACATAAATTTTCATTTTTAAGCTTAATTATTTACCTTAACCGCGACCAATATGTATTACTACGCTTTACTGGATTTTTTTTTTAAATACTCATGGAAAAGTCAGGAATTTAATTCTCTTGCTTGAGTAGCAACCCTGCATTCAACTCTTAACTACGGAAATAATGGTAAGAAAACGCTATTTATAGCAGACATAAGTCATCAAGAATTGATGCATGCTCAAAATTTAAGGTCCTAAGCCACTCATTGCCGGTCCTTCTATAGCTGATCAGGTTGCAGATCAGAAAGCTGTAGTAACAGCATTTTTAAGTGAAAAAATGCTACCATTTTCTTTAGCTGGTGACCTGGTTGATCTTTCCAAATTTTTAGCTATGAATAAATGGCACTTTCAAGGCTGCAGTTTTCACGGACAAATGCGACATATCAATACGCATGGCACGGCCAAATGCTTAAAGCAGGAATTAGTAGGTAAATTAATGGGAAATTTTTTTCTCCCTAAATATTGATGAAGGCGCAACTAATCAATTTTAACTTATTTTGTGCATGGTCCCATTTTTTCACTTAGTATATATATTGAGCTAACATCATTGATGCCATATTGAGCTATAATTGCTAACATCTATAAAATAACAAGTTTAATCTTACTGGTAAGTTTTCAATTTTTTATTTAAAGGAAAACCTTATTTGTTCATTTAATAATTTTTTTCGCTGCCCACAAAAAATCTATACATTGTAATTAAAGTGTTTATTGTAACTAATATGGTAGTTTTCTGTTAAAGAAATAAGAAAATCTCAAAGTTTAAGCCTCAATTATTACTATAATCATTGTTTAATTAATGTTCTTTATTTAATGTTATTTTAGGTTTTTCATACATATATTTATCATTTATAATATTATACCCAGCCAATACTTGGAGATTTAGCTTTTGAATACTACATTATGTCGCAGTTATTTAAGTTTTGTCGTAGTGTTACGGAAACATGTTAAAATATTTCAGTCCTGTAAAAATTTTTGACTTTCACCCATGTGTTCAATGTTGACAAATTCACAAAGCATCTCATAAACTTCAATAACATATTTGATAGTTCATCGTACAAAATGTGGATCAGTATAATCTTATCTTGAAATAATTTCAAAACTTCTTCAAAAACACCCCCTACACTAATCTAGAAGCTCAAATAGACAGGTGTCAATGGAGATTCTAGCATTTTTTTTTCTTTAATACACAGGTATCTATCATTTTTAACACTTTCCAACAAAGTTGAAAAGTGTTTATGACTTTGGTTTGTCTGGCCGTCTGTACGCGCTCTAACTCTCGTAAATATACTCGGATCGTTCTGAAATTTTTGGATGTTAGTGACCTCTACCATAGCACGAATCTTATTGCAAATGAAGTTTGTAGCATGTTTAGTTCATTTACAGGGACAGTCAAAAGTTTTCCGTTACATTACGGCCTATGGGAAAAAATCGTTTAAAATGATTTTTAATGATGTTATATGCTTTCAAACATAATAAATTGATATGCATTTATCAAGTTGACTAAAATATGCATTTTCTGTACAATATGTGGCCCAAAAAATAGTTATTCATTTACAGGGCCGCGTAAAAGAATTCCTTTACATAATGATATAGAAGTGGAGGGAATTTTTTCCAGCGTATTTTAATTATGTTAAACTATTACATGTATAATGAAATAGATATACGTCACTAAGGTTTACTATAACTTATTTCATGGATAATACGAAATGCAGAGCATTTACAGGGACACACAAAAGATTTCAGATACTATATTGTACCCGAAGTACTGTAAAGTAGCGATGATTGCTGGAAATACATTTTTAATTATGTTATGTGCTTTTATGTTTCACTATATTTATGCATTGTATATGGTGTGTATAAATGCTGTAATTGATATACAGGGCTACTCAAAATAATTCGTAATGGTTCCTGGGTATGATTGCAAATTGCTTAAAGGTGATTTTTAAATGAGTTAGGCATTTTTACGCTGAACTGCATTTAGTTTACTAAGAAATGTTTGTAAAACATATATAAAATGACATACAGGGTCACGCAAAGAATTGGATACATGGCCGTCTATAAATGATAATGTCTGGAAATGTGATTTTGGTAGTTTTAAAAGTGTTTTACTTTAAATTAAACTTTAGCTAAATAGTGGCGTGCAATAAAGGTACTAGGTTAACTACAGTGTTTTACAAAAGTATACAAGTATGTTTCCATCTATTAGTATAAATTGCTAAAAGAGAAATTTCAACCTGTTATGTGTTTTCTTGCTAAACTAAATTTCTCCATTATATAGTATATATATCAACCTACAGATCAAATACAGGGCTGTTCAAAAGAATTGGAATACATATTTGCTATGGACGGTAACTGCTGAAATCAGTTTTTCAAATGTTTTATGTGTTTTCTAAAATGTTTTCTTAGTTCACTTATATACCTTATTTCCCTAAATAACGAAGTTTTGTTAAAGCATTCAGGAAGTGTTGGAAAGTGTTTCATAATCTATGCTTAACGCATGATTTTTCTTACTTGTTTTTACCAGTGTATGATTGTTTCTGGGCAAGTTCTCAAGAAATATACCTTCAGTATTGAAAGCAATTCTAGGGCTCTTTGTGAAACTGGGACTATAGTTAACCATTGCTTACAAACTGCCAAACCTTAACAAAATCTGAATGTAATTTTTCCATTATTGTTCTTAAGTCTTCTTGGCGAGATGGAAATTTTCCAAACCAACAATGTATATTTCCAGGAAATCTGTGATGTTTGAGAAAAACTCGCGGGTGATACCTTTGCCAAATGCATTGTGAATAATTTGTAAATTACAGGTTCCAACACTAATTAGGCCAAATTTTCTCATAGATTGTACTTCCTTATCTGAAATTTTAAAAGCTGATTTATTTACATTAGTACCATCTGATCCTAACATAAGCAAATAATTTAGCTTCATTTTAGAGGCTTTCATAACGTTCATTGTGCCGTTTGTTATGTCTGTTGCAGTTGCATGATCTAAAAACTCACTTCAAATATATTTTTTGGAGATTGCACTGATTTTCTCACTCCAATACCTCACAAAAATATCTACAGTATGGGACCATTTATCCGGAAACCAGTTAACCGGAAAACCAGTTAATCTGAATGATATTTCTGATAGACTGATTTCAGAATCTTTGCAGAAACAGGTATCGTACACTGCCAGTTTGACATAGGCTTTGCTTGAAGCAATTGTATAATTTTGTGACAACATCTAGTATTTAAAATGAAAACATGTTTAGTTGTATTTTAGATGTTTTAATTTTTATGCAGAGGAAACTGAAGAATTTTTTGTCCTAAGGGGAACTCCCCCTTCTTTAAACTCTGGTTAACTTTTGATCTTTCTTGCATTGAGTTTTAATCCAAGTAGTCTAATAATTTAAAATCAGAAATAATACCACAACCACACATACTCCACAAAACTTATCAAATGGATGCTGCTTTAATACACAACCAGTTAACTGGAAAAACCAGTTATCCGGAATACATCTGACTCCAAGCATTCTGGATAAATGGTTCTGTACTGTAATTGTTTTAAGTTCTGGTCATTCAATGTCTCATCATACATGAGAGTGAAAAAAGGGGATTCTTGCTTAAAATCATCACTTATTTGCTTTAAAAAATATGGGCCAAGGCCATGAGATATGGCATATGATGCTTTCTTTGAACTTAACTGCATACCTTGTGGCAAAGAGAAATAAGCAAACATTTCGTAAAATAAATTTTGTATTCCATCCGATGATTGAAAGGCCCCACCAGTGGCCGAGAGGTTCTGCTCTCGAAGCTGGTAGACGGGAGGTGCCGGGTTCGATCCCAATTGTGCCTGTCTGTCTAATCGTTCGGAGTTTTCGTGGTTTTCTTCGAACCTTGGTTCTCTGAGCATTAATACAGGTTAGGTTCCCTTAGAAAGACCCCCACGGAGGGCACTCCTCACCCCCTTTGGGCCTATATCCCTCGTGCTGATATTTGGCCATCATAAAACACAACCGATGATTGAAATGTATAATTACTTAGGGCCACGTGAATTATCCATAGAATCTCGGAATGGTAGATCTTCTCTTCTTCATTTAAAGTCCAAGTACTCAATCCACTTTTTTTTAAATTTGATATTTAAACTCGAGCTTTTCTGCCAGTAGCAGACCTGCCAACTGCTACGAAAAAATCGTAGTTGCTACGATTTGGACCTGTAAACTATGATGTTACGAAAATCTGTCTTAAACTATGATTTTTTGCAAAAAACACAAACTCATTTTTTGTTTCTAGTTGTGATTTTTATCCCGCACAGCATATTTTTCCAGAGTGATTCTGTTGCGAAGTTTTAAAAAATTGCCATTAGTCCGAAAATTCGGACATTAAAAAATGCTCATGGAAAAAAAAAATCTGGGCCGCAAAACAAACTTCTTAACATAAAACACTCTCTTTATGTATATTAACCACGAGTGAATTGGGTTTCTGTAAATATTTATACAGGAATTCGCTTCCTTATAGAAACAAGGTGCCATTTTAAGAATTTCTGGAAAGAAAGGGGGGGGGGGGTTCTTTGAGGGGCAAGGTTTGAAAAGGTTTGAGTGTGCAAAATCGCGCGATTTGTGATAATCTAACTGCGAATTTCGACAGATGACCGTATAAAAAAAATCAATTTCGTCAGTTGGTCGCAGAAGAAAATAAATTTCGTCAAAGGATCATGGTAAAAACGCAGTGTTGATTTCAGGGTGTGGCCCGGGGTATTCCCTCCCCCCCCCCCCATAAGATTTGAGATTTTGTTTTCAATGGTGTGAATTTTTCCAAAATAACGCAGAAAGAAAATGTGAATTTCGTCAAAAGATCAGTAAGAAAATGCAAATTTCATCAAAAGATCAGTAAGAAAATGCAAATTTCATCAAAAGATCAATAAGAAAACGCAAATTTTCACCGAAAGATCGCAGAAAGAAACACTAATTCTTGTGAAATATAGGTAGCGTATTTCATGCTAACCTATATCACATTTAACACCAGATAATACATTTATCAATTTAATTGAACGCACGTGGAATAGCTGTAATGATGATTTTGACTTGACGATATAATACGAATTTGAATATTTCCAACTGAGCGAAAAAATGCCCAGGCTGGGAATCGAACCCAGATCCTTGGCTTACAAGGCCAATGCTTTTCCGTTTAAGCTAACTGGGCCGACAACCAGCCAGCATATTTCGCTCAGAAAACCTTATTGGTAGAACATCTGGTCTGTCATGTAGACAGCTCAACAGAATAAACCGCAGGTAAAGGAACTCCATATAAACGATGGATACGTAGATGAACTATTATTTTAACACAATCAAACTGATTGGTAAAGTTATCATACGAATTTGAATATTTCCAACTGAGCGAAAAAATGCCCAGGCTGGGAATCGAACCCAGATCCTTGGCTTACAAGGCCAATGCTTTTCCGTTTAAGCTAACTGGGCCGACAACCAGCCAGCATATTTCGCTCAGAAAACCTTATTGGTAGAACATCTGGTCTGTCATGTAGACAGCTCAACAGAATAAACCGCAGGTAAAGGAACTCCATATAAACGATGGATACGTAGATGAACTATTATTTTAACACAATCAAACTGATTGGTAAAGTTATCATACGAATTTGAATATTTCCAACTGAGCGAAAAAATGCCCAGGCTGGGAATCGAACCCAGATCCTTGGCTTACAAGGCCAATGCTTTTCCGTTTAAGCTAACTGGGCCGACAACCAGCCAGCATATTTCGCTCAGAAAACCTTATTGGTAGAACATCTGGTCTGTCATGTAGACAGCTCAACAGAATAAACCGCAGGTAAAGGAACTCCATATAAACGATGGATACGTAGATGAACTATTATTTTAACACAATCAAACTGATTGGTAAAGTTATCATACGAATTTGAATATTTCCAACTGAGCGAAAAAATGCCCAGGCTGGGAATCGAACCCGTTGGAAATATTCAAATTCGTATGATAACTTTACCAATCAGTTTGATTGTGTTAAAATAATAGTTCATCTACGTATCCATCGTTTATATGGAGTTCCTTTACCTGCGGTTTATTCTGTTGAGCTGTCTACATGACAGACCAGATGTTCTACCAATAAGGTTTTCTGAGCGAAATATGCTGGCTGGTTGTCGGCCCAGTTAGCTTAAACGGAAAAGCATTGGCCTTGTAAGCCAAGGATCTGGGTTCGATTCCCAGCCTGGGCATTTTTTCGCTCAGTTGGAAATATTCAAATCCGTATGATAACTTTACCAATCAGTTTGATTGTGTTAAAATAATAGTTCATCTACGTATCCATCGTTTATATGGAGTTCCTTTACCTGCGGTTTATTCTGTTGAGCTGTCTACATGACAGACCAGATGTTCTACCAATAAGGTTTTCTGAGCGAAATATGCTGGCTGGTTGTCGGCCCAGTTAGCTTAAACGGAAAAGCATTGGCCTTGTAAGCCAAGGATCTGGGTTCGATTCCCAGCCTGGGCATTTTTTCGCTCAGTTGGAAATATTCAAATTCGTATGATAACTTTACCAATCAGTTTGATTGTGTTAAAATAATAGTTCATCTACGTATCCATCGTTTATATGGAGTTCCTTTACCTGCGGTTTATTCTGTTGAGCTGTCTACATGACAGACCAGATGTTCTACCAATAAGGTTTTCTGAGCGAAATATGCTGGCTGGTTGTCGGCCCAGTTAGCTTAAACGGAAAAGCATTGGCCTTGTAAGCCAAGGATCTGGGTTCGATTCCCAGCCTGGGCATTTTTTCGCTCAGTTGGAAATATTCAAATTCGTATGATAACTTTACCAATCAGTTTGATTGTGTTAAAATAATAGTTCATTGACGATATAAGCTGGCCTCTTAATAACTAATATGTTGAATGTAAATGAAAAGTTCAGTAAAGATAAAAATGTCTATTTTCTTGAAAGGATACCAACAAAAATAATTATTAAATCAAAAGCAAAGTTCTTCAAATAAAAAGATAATCAAGTATAATAATGTAGCAGAATGACGTAATAGATGAAACACTTTTAAACATCATTAAATTTCCAGGTAGTATGGCAAAGATAAAAATCCTAACTGTTACTTTAAAAGAGATCACTAATTAATTTCAAAACTGAGAGAAAAATATTTACCATAATGAGATTAACTATTCCTGAAAAGATCACTACTTTAGTTAAAACATTTGAGGAAAGCATTGGACACTTTCCCCATTTCGAGAGAGGTTCGGGATTAAACCCTTTAATACAAGCGAAGACTGTATGAAATATCTAGCTATTTATACTAGGGGTGCACAACCTTTTTGAGAGAAGGGCCACATCAGTAACACAGACAGGATTCTATATCTGGGGGGGGGGGGGGGTAATAACTCTTTATTCTTGAAGAATAATTAATTTTTGTATATAAAAAGTAAACAAATAGGAATAAGTAATTGTATGTAGGGCTTCTTCACATCTGTATTCATATTCATCTGTAACCATACAACACTTTATGAAGACTAACTCTTCTTTTTTCATAAATGGAAAATTTTGACAAAATTCACAATTTTTTTTCCACGAGCGATTGAAGAATTTCGCAATATTTTTGTGATCAATTGACAAAAGTTTCCATCAGTTGTCGAAATACGTGATTTTTTTTACTACGACAGAGTGACAAAATTCGCGATTTTTCTCGCGATAAATTGACAAAACTCGCGATTTTCCCGTAGCCGATTACCGAAATTTGAGATTTTTTCTGCACCTGATTGGCAAATTTCGCGATTTTTTCGCCCCGATCAACGAAATTCGTGATTCTTAACTGACTGACGAAATTTGTAATTTTTTTCCCGCGGAAAATTGACGAAATCAACGATTTTTCCGTGGCTGATCAACAAAATTTGCAGTTTTACGCACCTCATCGACAAAATTCGCGATTTTTCTGTGCCCAATTAGTGAAATTTGAGACTTTTCTGCACCAAATTGGCAAAATTCGGGATTTTTCCGCACTTGATCAGTCAAAAATTTTGTGCTCCCAATCAACGAAATTCTCGATTCTTAACTGACTATGACAAAATTTGTAATTTTTCCCGCGATAAACTGACGAAACTTGCGATTTTTTCGCAGACGATCAACGAAATGAGATATTTCACACATGATCGAGAAAATTCACGATTTTTCCGAACCCGATCAACGGAATTCATGATTCTTAACTAACGAAATTTGTAATTTTTTCCCCGCGGAAAATTGGCGAAATTCATGATTGTTTCTCATGATAAAATGACAAAACTTGTTATTTTTCCAAATCCGATCAACGAAATTTGGAATTTTTTAGCACCTTATCAAAATTCATGATTTTTCTGTACCCGGTCAATGAAATTCGCGATTCTTATCTGACTCTGACGAAATTTGTAATTTTTCCCTCGGTAATTTGACGAAATTTGTGATAAACTGACGAAACTCGCGATTTTTCCGGATCCGATAAACGAAATTTGCAATATTTTCCAGCGAGAAATTGACCAAATTACCAATTTTTTCCAGCAACATATGGACAAAAATTGCGATTTTTCCAAATTATAAATTTTCGAAATTCGTGGGCCACAAGTTAACCCATCGCGGGTCACTTTTGGCCTGCGAACCACAGGTTGTGCATCCCTAATTTATACTACCAATGAGCGCCCTCATTCTAGAACAATCAGAAATAATCCATTGCAGAAAGGGGTGATGGGGATGACGCGATCCGTGACGAAAAATGGCACGATCGTGATGTCATCTATGAGCGTATAGGCGTAGGCGCACTACGTCATAATAGAAGAAAAATTTACAAAGGTAGGATCGTTTTTAGAAGACTGTTGAAAACGGCAATACGATATTTACATTACAGAACAGATGAAACTTAGTTTAAATAAAAACGGAACCCGATTAAAAAGGTAAGTATTACTTTAAGATGTATTTGAATAAAGTATGATTTAATGATAAAATAAAAGATATTAAAGGATATTATAGGACTTTAATGAGGCAATGAGATAAGAAATGGGTTTAAAGCTAGTTTAAACAACACTAATTTCGTCAAAACGATCATAGTAAAAAATGCGAATTTCGTCAAATGTTCATGGTAAAAAGTGTGAATTTCAACAAAGAATCGTGATAGAAAAATGTGAATTACGATTGCGAAAAAATTGTGAATATTCTGAAATGATCACAGGAAAAAAATTCCCGAATTTCGTCAAAACTTACTGCACTGAGCTCAAAAATTTGGAACCAGGCTCCTTTTACAAATGTTTAAAAAAAAAAAAAAAAAAAAAAAAAACCTGTTAAACGAAAAGAAACTCTAAAAATCGTATAAAAATTTTCAAAAGAAAAAATTTACTATATTGAGTTTAAAGACTGAAACTAGAGTCCTGCATCGGGTCGGGTTACCCGCTTTTACCCGAACCCGACTCGACCCGCGGTTCGGGTCGGTCGGGTTGACTTTAAATTTTCTTGGTGCTGGTGGGGTTCGGGTCGGGTTGGCTTTTATTGTTTCGGGTTCGGGTTGGCTTTTTTACTCTTGCGGGTCGGGTTTGGGTTGACCCGCTTTTTTAAAAAAACGTGGAAAATATTTTTTCCCGCTAAAAGCCGATATAAACCGCATATCAAAGTTTAACAAAAGCAAAATGTGTGCCTGTCTGTTTTGTCTTTAGTCATCCTGTCACGAGTCTTCGAAATAACAAACTGCATCATATTTTGCCGTATTTTAAAAATACAATACGCAGCAAAACGCTAAATGGTTCTACCTGTCTAATGTATCCAGTGAATAATTTAATTGTGGTCGTACGCGATGCACTATGTTAGACGGGAAAATTTTCAAAATAATAACTGCTGATAAACTAAAGACAGATGGCCACTTGTGTAAAACAAGGTGCATCGTTATAAGTGGAACTTTTGAAACCGCAGTTAATTTTAAAACATATTTAAAGATCAGATTTTTAGTTTTATGCCATTTAGAGTCCTGCATCGGATTGGGTCAGAGGTTTTATTATAGTTGAATATTAAAGAATATAGATTTGTTCATTCTTCTATGTAAAACATAAAAATGGTATTTAGTCCAGGCAATAGAGACCGTATAGGGGCTCTACCTAGCAAAATCCATGGTAGTTCTGGGGAAATGCTTACTATATGTTTTTTGGGTCGCTGAATCCGAATTTTTAACTTTCCACCAAAATTTCCCCCGGCAACCCCCACAAATTTTGGGTAAAAAGCCCCCCAAAAAAGGTTTCTATTAAAAAAATCAATTTTTTTTATTATTTTAGGGGAAAAGAATCTAGAAATTCAGAAAGTAGACAAAATTTGCAACAAATTAGATGTATGACATTATGACTTGAGATGAAGGGGAAGGGGGGGATCTGCCTCGGAACATGCGTGCGGTGCTGCGTGAACTAAGTTGCGCAATTCCACTTAACCACTTACACATTTACATTCATCCTCCCATTTCCCCTCCGAACTTTCTCTATAAGGTCTACTTTAAGTTTTTTGGGTCGCTGAATCCGAATTTTCAACTTACCCCCAAAATTCCCTCCCCCCGAAACCCCCTCAAATAGTTGTTTTTAGCTTAAATTTCTTATTGTTTTAGGAGAAAAGCATTACGAAATTCACAAACTAGACAAAATTTGCAACAAATAGGATATATGACATTATGACGTAGGATGAACGGGGAGGGGGAGGGCTGCCTCTGAACATGCACTGCGGCGCTACGTGCACTAAGTTATGAAGTCCAGGCAATAGGGGATTTTACCTGGAAAAATTAATACTAGTTCTGGATTTCGACTCACTTTATGTTTTTTTGGTCGCTGAATCCAAATTTGTAACTTCCCACCAAACTTTCCCCCAGCAACCCCCCAAAAATCTGATTTTTTGAAAAAATTTGGTTTTTGAGAAAAGCGCACGGGGAATTGTTCCGGGGCAGCCCCCTCTCTCCCCGTTTATCCTACGTCATAATGTCATATATCCTATTTGTTGCAAATTTTGTCTAGTTTGTGAATTTTGTAATGCTTTTCCCCTAAAACAATAAGAAATTTAAGTTAATAACAACTATTTTGGGGGGTTTTCGGGGGGGGGGGGGATTTTGGGGTAAGTTAAAAATTCGGATTCAGCGACTCAAAAAACTTAAAGTAAACCTTGTAAGGAAAGTTCGGAGGGGAGATGGGAGGGCGAATGTAAACGTGTGAGTGGTTAAGTGGAATTGCGCAATTTAGTCCACGCAGCACCGCGCACATGTTCCAAGGCAGATCCCCCCTTCCCCTTCATCCTAAGTCAAAATGTCGTATATCTAATTTGTTGCAAATTTTGTCTACTTTCTGAATTTCTAGATACTTTTTTCCTAAAACAATAACAAAATTGATTTTTTTAATAAAAACCTTTTTTGGGAGGCTTTTTACCAAAATTTGTGGGGGTTGGCGGGGGAAATTTTGGTGGGAAGTTACAAATTCGGATTCAGCTACTCAAAAAACATAAAGTAAGCCGATTTCTAGAACTACCATTAATTTTGCTAGGTAAAATTCCCTATTGCCTGGACTAATTGGAGAATTAGAGGTCTCCATCGGAATTTCCAGGCCCATGAACGGCTCGCCCCGTCCCGTGTAAAATATAAAAGTTCGGCCCTAGTCCGGTTCTGCCCGTTTATAATTTTATCGTCTTCGTCTAAATATTTATATCGGGCCGTTAGATCCGCTTAATTATAGTTATCAATTTTTTTGCCAGGCCCGGCCCGTTTATTTTGTTTATCAGCCCGGCACGTTGAAAAAAACTGTCCTAATAAAGCGGCCTGGCCAATTTGAAATTTTGCCACCCCGCCGCGGCCCGCGGGCCGGTCCGGTGCAGACCTCTATTAGAGATACAATTGTAGATTATTTTTCATAATGGTATTAAAACATGATTTGCTTTCCTTACATTGCGGGTTCGGGTCGGGTTGCGGGTTGAAATATTGCGGGTTCGGGTCGGGTTGCGGGTTGTCTGAAACTATTTTTGCGGGTTCGGGTCGGGTTGCGGGTTGCCGAAAATTATTTTTGCGGGTTCGGTTCGGGTTGCGGGTTGACTTAAAAAGGAATTTGCGGGTTCGGGTCGGGTAGAACCCGACCCGCGCAGGACTCTAATTGAAACCTTATTCCTTTTAGGGAGTGTCTATGCTGCCGGCTGGCAGACGGCAACGGAAAACACAGGTCTAAAGCGACGGCTGACTGCGCATGCCTAGTAAGCGCCCATATTCCCCGCCTTTTTGCCCGCGTCATTTCATATTCATTTATTTGTGTTTCATGGTTTCTGGATGTAGCGTCGTCTGAGCGTGTGGAAAGAATATTGGATATAAAAGGAGAAAAATAAAATAAGTACCGTATATACTCGCGTATAAGTCTAGGAATTTCTGATAAATTTCGGTAAGCAAATTTAGGGGGGTCGACTTATACGCGGGTCAGTTAAAAAAGAAAATCATAAACTTCGAATACTGCAAAATTATGGCTTTTTATGTGTATGAATAAAAAATAATACATAAAACATACAAATAATAATAATTTAACATTTAAAAAATTTTCAATGATTTGTTTTTGTTCACTTACTATCTTTTCACGTTGACAAGTGAAATCTTTGGTTTGATTTTGTACAAAATTGAAGTAAAAAGTTAGGGGGTCGACTTATACGCGGGTTTTTGATTTTTTGCAGAATTTGTATTCGAAAGTTAGGAGGTAGACTTATACGCGAGTCGACTTATTCTCGAGTATATACGGTAAGTGTCCCTTTTATATTGTTTTCTGTTTAAATGATATTTTGATAAATCCTGTTATTGGAATTGTTTATGCCCAGTAGAGGCTACTTCAGTCAAGTGAAAAGACCCGTTCGCTAATGCTAATCCTATGGAAGAAATTTATAGCGATATCTCGGTTGCATTTCAATATTTTTAAATGCTTTTTTTTGCATTGGATAGCTGGGATCGATCTGTACAAAGGCCGTTTTTTAATTTTTCGATTTTGTTTACAGATATTTTTAATGAGGACGCTTTCATTTTCGGAACCGGTTTTAAAACTGAAAGCATGCTCATAAAAAAAAATCTGTAATCAAAATCGAAAAACTGAAAAACGGCCTGCATACAGATCGATCTCAGCTATCCAGTGCAAAAAAAAAATCATTTAAAAATATTAAAATGTAACCGAGATATCGTTATAAATTTCTTCCATACGATTAGCATTAGCGAACGGGTCTTTTCATTTGACTAAAGTAGCCTCTTAATATAATTGAGCAATGTATATTTGTGGTAGGAGGGAAAGTACGTATTAAATTACTTTTATTTAAAAGAAAATCATTGTTGCTGAAATCTGTAAGGTCGCTTTTTTCTCTCCACCAGAAAAAAAATTAGTTACATGCTTAAGTTAATTCGCCCAGTATTATTTTATATTGATTTTAATATGTATTATGTGTGATAGGAAGTAAAATACCTATTAAATTACTTATTTAAAAGAAAATCGTTCTTGCTGAAATCGGTAAGGTCGCTTTCCCCCTTCCCAAGGAGAGAGAAAAAAAATAGTTACATGCTTAATTTGTTTATTTTGAAAATTAGCTGACCAAATATGCAATAATCAGCAGTTTAATCGTAATTTAAAACACTTTATTATATATTTCTTTTCGTCTCTGTGCTTTAATTAAAATTCATCGCCTCAAAAAAAAAAAAAAAAAAAAAAAAAAAAAAAATCAACTATATAGTAATTAATTGCTGTATTTGGAAAATTGAGAATATATGAAGTTCCTTATTAACATATCAAAATCTAGAAGGTATACTGGTATACTACTGTAACATATCTTACACTACATAACCATATTATAGTTAAATTGATTTTCTTTTTTGTTTTTCTCTGCTCTAATAGGAAAATTTTGAGAGCTTTTATTGTTCTTAAGTACTTTGACATCTTGCAGAAGATCGAAGTGAGGTAAAAAAGATTCATTTCACCTAAGATAATACTGTCTGAAAATTGAGAAAAGGCTCAGAGCTTGAGTGCAGATTACCTGAAGTTATTGAAGATGGAGAAAACACTCAGAGCTTGAGTACAGATTACCTGAAGTTATTGAAGATTGAGAAAAAGCTCAGAGCTTGAGTGCAGATTACCTGAAGTTATTGAAGATTTAGAAAAAGCTCGGAGCTTGAGTGCAGATTACCTGAAGTTATTGGTAAAACCATTTGATATTAAGAGCAATAGCCCGGTGAAAATCTCTAGCGCACAGTGCTCTCCCTTGTAAAAGGTGGTCGTGCACTAGGGAAACTCTCCCGGATAATTTGCTTTTAAAAGAATTTGAAGAAGCAGTAAGTAATTTTATTTTCTATCTCTTAAACTATTTTTTGAAATAAATACTCTTCTCCCCTCCTTAAATTCTTAATTCCTTATTTTTACTGACCTTTTTTTTTGTCCTGAAGATTTTTTTCTCTTTTGAAAATGTTCAAAATTTTCTTAACCCGTAACTGGAGACATGAATATTCTTATGCGTTCAGAGATATGTTATTTTCCTTTTTTGTCTTTTGTAAACAACATTTGAATTTTTTTTAGAAAAGCAATATATTCTGGAAATCATGTAATGATAAAAGAACTACTTGTCAGTACTGAGAAATGATTTTATTCAAGGACAAAAAAAAAACACATGATAATCAGATCCAAAGAACAACGTGGAGTCATTCTGACTCCCGTCTCCAGTTACGGGTTAGTGCTCATTCCAATGATTTTTTTTTCTTTTATGTCCAATTTGAAACTATGTGGAAACATTAACTATGGAAATAGGTAATAAAATGCTATTTCTTGCACTAAAAATTATTGCAAAATTATATCGAATAATACCAATTAGTAGAAATAGTAAGGTTGGAAACAATATATACAGTAAATTCTGTCTAAGGCGGACTCTGTATAAGCCGGAAATCTGTCTACCGCGGAAAAAATTTCAAGTCCAGGCGAACCCATAGAAAATTACATTAATCCATGCTGCATAAGGCGTAATCTGTCTAACGCGGAAACGGAAAGCATTTTAAGGTCCCACCGAAACTAAAATTTTGCATAAGGCGGAAAAAAGGATAATTTAAAAATGAAAGGCATTTTGTTTATTAAACTTTAAAACTGATAAGTCAAATACTCAATGTCGTGCATGTTAGTTAAATTCCCGTAACACTTTGAAAAAGTTAATTCAAAAGGACAGAAAGTGTTTAAATTTTAAGGAATTTATGCTTGCGCCATTTTTTCATATGCAAAATTATATTTAAAAGTTAATATTTCTAGTAGAATGAACATTTATCAGAATATATATTGTCGAAAGTGCAATATATTATACTTTAAGGATGTACTCAAATTGAAAGTTATAGCGTTCTGTCTCATTCTCGAAGTTTATTGGGATGGGGGGGGGGGGGGGAGTTGTTAGTTTTTGTGTGTGTGTATGTGTGTAAACTTCCAATTTGCATGTATTACAGCAGTACTAAGAAATTGAATAGCGTTTCTCATTTATCTGTAAAGACAAAAGCTCTTTCCGAATTTCAGTTTTCAACCGATTTTCGAGTCAGGAAAATCATTAAAAAATCATCAAATTCCAGGGATTTTTTTTGGGGGGGGGAGGGTGGGGGGGGAGCTTTTTTGCATAAGCCGGAATATTGTCTACCACGGAAAATTTTCTCAGCCCCGATCGATTCCGCCTTAGACAGAGTTTACTGTATATATATATATTTAGATTTCCCCCCAGACATATTCAAAGGGGTACTCCCCTCACCTGGCTGTTTTGGTTTACAAAGCCCCCCCATTAAAAAATCACCACCCTTCTTGCCTCTCAGTATTAAAAAAAAAAATAATGTGTGTGTGCTTTCTCCTTTTTGCATTAAAACATTTGCTTGCATAGTAAAAAATTCACTGAATATTCTCTTGGCCTTTTATGACAAACTGCGAGATCTTATTATAGTTTTTTTTTTTTTTTTTTGTTTTGTTTTTTGTCTCACTAAGGGGACAGTTTATCTTTTCAACAATTTTGTTTATTTTTAAAAAATATTGTTCAAATGGTGAATTCATTGCATTTTAATGTAAAAAAAAAAAGAAAAAAAACGTACATTTTGAGAAAAAAAAAAATTAACTGCATATTTAAGTTTAAATTTTTTTTTTAATCCCTGTTACTTTTTTAAATATTACTTTTTTTTTTTAGATACATCTAATGTTACATTTATATTTAATATAATTTTCTTACTGATATATACATATATATATATATAGTGTAAAATGATGAAATCTAACACATCTACATGTACTTTTATTTAAAAAAAAATAACAAAAAACCTGAAGGCTAATTCTATATGCAGATTTATTACATATATAATAAAGAACATGTACAAAAAAGTTTAAATCTCTTATCTGAAATACAAAAAAAAGCCTTAACAATTTTAAAACATGAAAGTGAAGAAAATATGAACATAAGAGAAAAGGCTGTTTAAAGTGCTCAGTTGTATGGGGAATTGCGCTGGTTGTATTAACAAAATTTACACTATCTCGCGATATAATTACTGTATGTGTAAAAATAAGGTGTCAAAATATTCACAATTAAATGGGCTTTCATTTAATTAAAAAATTGACATTTTGACCAATTTTGAGGTTAACTGCCCCCTTAAAAATCAAAAGAATGAATTTGAAAATCAAAAAAGTTCTTAATAATTTGAAAAGTTTCTTTAAGCATCTAAAACGTACCCAAGAATCCAAAATGTACCATTCAGAATTTAAAAATTGTCCTTTTTAAACCTAGGGAAAACTCTGTATATTATAGCTATGTACGGAATTTATGGAAAATTTTGGCTGTTCACAGACCTGCCAACTGCTACGAAAAAATCGTAGTTGCTACGATTTGGACCTATAAACTACGATGTTACGAAAATTGGTCTTAAACTACGATTTTTATTTGCAAAAAACAGAAACGCACTTTTTGTTTCTAGTTGCGATTTTTATCAACATATTTTTCAAGAGTAATTCTGTTCCGAAATTTCAAAGTATTCATTTCCGAAAGTTTTAAAAAATTGGTCATTGGTTCAAAAATTCGGACATTAAAAAATGCTCATGGGGGAAAAAAAAAAATCTGTGCTGCAAAACAAACTTTTTTAACATAAAACCCTCTTTATGTATATGTCGTAGGCTAATTGAGAAATCCGGCTCTTTGCAAACAGCCCAGGCTGTTTGCAAAGAGAAGGGCTAATTGGAGAATCCATCTCCCTTTTTCTAATTAGCCTGATATTGTTCAGGCCTATTGCAAAGAGCTTAGAAAGCGTTAGGCTAATTGAAAAATGACCACTTATTATCCGATCAGGGTGATATTTTTAGCTCACAGGCTATCAAAGCCTGAGAGCTTATGTTCCCGCCGATTCAGTGTGTACGTACTTACGTACGTATGTACGTAACGCGATAACTCTTGATAGAAATACCCGATTTGCTTCAATATTTTTTCTAGGTTCATTCTGATGAGGTGCTTCCCTCATTAGTTTTGGGGGTTCATTGGTTACGGGTAAAGGGGAAAAAGGGGGCTAGTCCAGCCCCCCCCCCTTAAATTATATAAATAGGTTTTTCATGCAGAAATATTCGATTTGCTCCAAATTTGGTATACCGGTTTATTGTGCTAAGGAGCTTCCCTGATTAGATATGGAAGCTCATTATTTAAGTATAAAGGGAGGAAAGGGGGCTATACCCCCCCCCCCTTAATTTAGATAAATGGGTTTTTCAAGCAGAGTTATCCGATTTGCTCCAAATTTCGTATACAGGTTCATTATGTTAAGTAGCTTCCCTGATTAGATTTGGAGGTTCATTAGTTAAGTATACAGGGAGGAAAGGGGGGGGGGGGGTAGACACCCCTTAATTTAGAAAATTGCCATTAGTCCGAAAATTCGGACATTAAAAAATGCTCATGGAAAAAAAAAATCTGGGCCGCAAAACAAACTTCTTAACATAAAACACTCTCTTTATGTATATTAACCACGAGTGAATTGGGTTTCTGTAAATATTTATACAGGAATTCGCTTCCTTATAGAAACAAGGTGCCATTTTAAGAATTTCTGGAAAGAAAGGGGGGGTGGGGTTCTTTGAGGGGCAAGGTTTGAAAAGGTTTGAGTGTGCAAAATCGCGCGATTTGTGATAATCTAACTGCGAATTTCGACAGATGACCGTATAAAAAAAATCAATTTCGTCAGTTGGTCGCAGAAGAAAATAAATTTCGTCAAAGGATCATGGTAAAAACGCAGTGTTGATTTCAGGGTGTGGCCCGGGGTATTCCCTCCCCCCCCCCCCATAAGATTTGAGATTTTGTTTTCAATGGTGTGAATTTTTCCAAAATAACGCAGAAAGAAAATGTGAATTTCGTCAAAAGATCAGTAAGAAAATGCAAATTTCATCAAAAGATCAGTAAGAAAATGCAAATTTCATCAAAAGATCAATAAGAAAACGCAAATTTTCACCGAAAGATCGCAGAAAGAAACACTAATTCTTGTGAAATATAGGTAGCGTATTTCATGCTAACCTATATCACATTTAACACCAGATAATACATTTATCAATTTAATTGAACGCACGTGGAATAGCTGTAATGATGATTTTGACTTGACGATATAATACGAATTTGAATATTTCCAACTGAGCGAAAAAATGCCCAGGCTGGGAATCGAACCCAGATCCTTGGCTTACAAGGCCAATGCTTTTCCGTTTAAGCTAACTGGGCCGACAACCAGCCAGCATATTTCGCTCAGAAAACCTTATTGGTAGAACATCTGGTCTGTCATGTAGACAGCTCAACAGAATAAACCGCAGGTAAAGGAACTCCATATAAACGATGGATACGTAGATGAACTATTATTTTAACACAATCAAACTGATTGGTAAAGTTATCATACGAATTTGAATATTTCCAACTGAGCGAAAAAATGCCCAGGCTGGGAATCGAACCCAGATCCTTGGCTTACAAGGCCAATGCTTTTCCGTTTAAGCTAACTGGGCCGACAACCAGCCAGCATATTTCGCTCAGAAAACCTTATTGGTAGAACATCTGGTCTGTCATGTAGACAGCTCAACAGAATAAACCGCAGGTAAAGGAACTCCATATAAACGATGGATACGTAGATGAACTATTATTTTAACACAATCAAACTGATTGGTAAAGTTATCATACGAATTTGAATATTTCCAACTGAGCGAAAAAATGCCCAGGCTGGGAATCGAACCCAGATCCTTGGCTTACAAGGCCAATGCTTTTCCGTTTAAGCTAACTGGGCCGACAACCAGCCAGCATATTTCGCTCAGAAAACCTTATTGGTAGAACATCTGGTCTGTCATGTAGACAGCTCAACAGAATAAACCGCAGGTAAAGGAACTCCATATAAACGATGGATACGTAGATGAACTATTATTTTAACACAATCAAACTGATTGGTAAAGTTATCATACGAATTTGAATATTTCCAACTGAGCGAAAAAATGCCCAGGCTGGGAATCGAACCCGTTGGAAATATTCAAATTCGTATGATAACTTTACCAATCAGTTTGATTGTGTTAAAATAATAGTTCATCTACGTATCCATCGTTTATATGGAGTTCCTTTACCTGCGGTTTATTCTGTTGAGCTGTCTACATGACAGACCAGATGTTCTACCAATAAGGTTTTCTGAGCGAAATATGCTGGCTGGTTGTCGGCCCAGTTAGCTTAAACGGAAAAGCATTGGCCTTGTAAGCCAAGGATCTGGGTTCGATTCCCAGCCTGGGCATTTTTTCGCTCAGTTGGAAATATTCAAATTCGTATGATAACTTTACCAATCAGTTTGATTGTGTTAAAATAATAGTTCATCTACGTATCCATCGTTTATATGGAGTTCCTTTACCTGCGGTTTATTCTGTTGAGCTGTCTACATGACAGACCAGATGTTCTACCAATAAGGTTTTCTGAGCGAAATATGCTGGCTGGTTGTCGGCCCAGTTAGCTTAAACGGAAAAGCATTGGCCTTGTAAGCCAAGGATCTGGGTTCGATTCCCAGCCTGGGCATTTTTTCGCTCAGTTGGAAATATTCAAATTCGTATGATAACTTTACCAATCAGTTTGATTGTGTTAAAATAATAGTTCATCTACGTATCCATCGTTTATATGGAGTTCCTTTACCTGCGGTTTATTCTGTTGAGCTGTCTACATGACAGACCAGATGTTCTACCAATAAGGTTTTCTGAGCGAAATATGCTGGCTGGTTGTCGGCCCAGTTAGCTTAAACGGAAAAGCATTGGCCTTGTAAGCCAAGGATCTGGGTTCGATTCCCAGCCTGGGCATTTTTTCGCTCAGTTGGAAATATTCAAATTCGTATGATAACTTTACCAATCAGTTTGATTGTGTTAAAATAATAGTTCATTGACGATATAAGCTGGCCTCTTAATAACTAATATGTTGAATGTAAATGAAAAGTTCACTAAAGATAAAAATGTCTATTTTCTTGAAAGGATACCAACAAAAATAATTATTAAATCAAAAGCAAAGTTCTTCAAATAAAAAGATAATCAAGTATAATAATGTAGCAGAATGACGTAATAGATGAAACACTTTTAAACATCATTAAATTTCCAGGTAGTATGGCAAAGATAAAAATCCTAACTGTTACTTTAAAAGAGATCACTAATTAATTTCAAAACTGAGAGAAAAATATTTACCATAATGAGATTAACTATTCCTGAAAAGATCACTACTTTAGTTAAAACATTTGAGGAAAGCATTGGACACTTTCCCCATTTCGAGAGAGGTTCGGGATTAAACCCTTTAATACAAGCGAAGACTGTATGAAATATCTAGCTATTTATACTAGGGGTGCACAACCTTTTTGAGAGAAGGGCCACATCAGTAACACAGACAGGATTCTATATCTGGGGGGGGGGGGGGGTAATAACTCTTTATTCTTGAAGAATAATTAATTTTTGTATATAAAAAGTAAACAAATAGGAATAAGTAATTGTATGTAGGGCTTCTTCACATCTGTATTCATATTCATCTGTAACCATACAACACTTTATGAAGACTAACTCTTCTTTTTTCATAAATGGAAAATTTTGACAAAATTCACAATTTTTTTTCCACGAGCGATTGAAGAATTTCGCAATATTTTTGTGATCAATTGACAA
This sequence comes from Maratus speciosus, assembly GCA_963932465.1. Classification (NCBI taxonomy): domain Eukaryota; kingdom Metazoa; phylum Arthropoda; class Arachnida; order Araneae; family Salticidae; genus Maratus; species Maratus speciosus. Next base: position 131,666,042 of record OZ010796.1, on the reverse strand, counting down.
AAGTTTCCATCAGTTGTCGAAATACGTGATTTTTTTTACTACGACAGAGTGACAAAATTCGCGATTTTTCTCGCGATAAATTGACAAAACTCGCGATTTTCCCGTAGCCGATTACCGAAATTTGAGATTTTTTCTGCACCTGATTGGCAAATTTCGCGATTTTTTCGCCCCGATCAACGAAATTCGTGATTCTTAACTGACTGACGAAATTTGTAATTTTTTTCCCGCGGAAAATTGACGAAATCAACGATTTTTCCGTGGCTGATCAACAAAATTTGCAGTTTTACGCACCTCATCGACAAAATTCGCGATTTTTCTGTGCCCAATTAGTGAAATTTGAGACTTTTCTGCACCAAATTGGCAAAATTCGGGATTTTTCCGCACTTGATCAGTCAAAAATTTTGTGCTCCCAATCAACGAAATTCTCGATTCTTAACTGACTATGACAAAATTTGTAATTTTTCCCGCGATAAACTGACGAAACTTGCGATTTTTTCGCAGACGATCAACGAAATGAGATATTTCACACATGATCGAGAAAATTCACGATTTTTCCGAACCCGATCAACGGAATTCATGATTCTTAACTAACGAAATTTGTAATTTTTTCCCCGCGGAAAATTGGCGAAATTCATGATTGTTTCTCATGATAAAATGACAAAACTTGTTATTTTTCCAAATCCGATCAACGAAATTTGGAATTTTTTAGCACCTTATCAAAATTCATGATTTTTCTGTACCCGGTCAATGAAATTCGCGATTCTTATCTGACTCTGACGAAATTTGTAATTTTTCCCTCGGTAATTTGACGAAATTTGTGATAAACTGACGAAACTCGCGATTTTTCCGGATCCGATAAACGAAATTTGCAATATTTTCCAGCGAGAAATTGACCAAATTACCAATTTTTTCCAGCAACATATGGACAAAAATTGCGATTTTTCCAAATTATAAATTTTCGAAATTCGTGGGCCACAAGTTAACCCATCGCGGGTCACTTTTGGCCTGCGAACCACAGGTTGTGCATCCCTAATTTATACTACCAATGAGCGCCCTCATTCTAGAACAATCAGAAATAATCCATTGCAGAAAGGGGTGATGGGGATGACGCGATCCGTGACGAAAAATGGCACGATCGTGATGTCATCTATGAGCGTATAGGCGTAGGCGCACTACGTCATAATAGAAGAAAAATTTACAAAGGTAGGATCGTTTTTAGAAGACTGTTGAAAACGGCAATACGATATTTACATTACAGAACAGATGAAACTTAGTTTAAATAAAAACGGAACCCGATTAAAAAGGTAAGTATTACTTTAAGATGTATTTGAATAAAGTATGATTTAATGATAAAATAAAAGATATTAAAGGATATTATAGGACTTTAAAGAGGCAATGAGATAAGAAATGGGTTTAAAGCTAGTTTAAACAACACTAATTTCGTCAAAACGATCATAGTAAAAAATGCGAATTTCGTCAAATGTTCATGGTAAAAAGTGTGAATTTCAACAAAGAATCGTGATAGAAAAATGTGAATTACGATTGCGAAAAAATTGTGAATATTCTGAAATGATCACAGGAAAAAAATTCCCGAATTTCGTCAAAACTTACTGCACTGAGCTCAAAAATTTGGAACCAGGCTCCTTTTACAAATGTTTAAAAAAAAAAAAAAAAAAAAAAAAAACCTGTTAAACGAAAAGAAACTCTAAAAATCGTATAAAAATTTTCAAAAGAAAAAATTTACTATATTGAGTTTAAAGACTGAAACTAGAGTCCTGCATCGGGTCGGGTTACCCGCTTTTACCCGAACCCGACTCGACCCGCGGTTCGGGTCGGGTCGGGTTGACTTTAAATTTTCTTGGTGCTGGTGGGGTTCGGGTCGGGTTGGCTTTTATTGTTTCGGGTTCGGGTTGGCTTTTTTACTCTTGCGGGTCGGGTTTGGGTTGACCCGCTTTTTTAAAAAAACGTGGAAAATATTTTTTCCCGCTAAAAGCCGATATAAACCGCATATCAAAGTTTAACAAAAGCAAAATGTGTGCCTGTCTGTTTTGTCTTTAGTCATCCTGTCACGAGTCTTCGAAATAACAAACTGCATCATATTTTGCCGTATTTTAAAAATACAATACGCAGCAAAACGCTAAATGGTTCTACCTGTCTAATGTATCCAGTGAATAATTTAATTGTGGTCGTACGCGATGCACTATGTTAGACGGGAAAATTTTCAAAATAATAACTGCTGATAAACTAAAGACAGATGGCCACTTGTGTAAAACAAGGTGCATCGTTATAAGTGGAACTTTTGAAACCGCAGTTAATTTTAAAACATATTTAAAGATCAGATTTTTAGTTTTATGCCATTTAGAGTCCTGCATCGGATTGGGTCAGAGGTTTTATTATAGTTGAATATTAAAGAATATAGATTTGTTCATTCTTCTATGTAAAACATAAAAATGGTATTTAGTCCAGGCAATAGAGACCGTATAGGGGCTCTACCTAGCAAAATTCATGGTAGTTCTGGGGAAATGCTTACTATATGTTTTTTGGGTCGCTGAATCCGAATTTTTAACTTTCCACCAAAATTTCCCCCGGCAACCCCCACAAATTTTGGGTAAAAAGCCCCCCAAAAAAGGTTTCTATTAAAAAAATCAATTTTTTTTTATTATTTTAGGGGAAAAGAATCTAGAAATTCAGAAAGTAGACAAAATTTGCAACAAATTAGATGTATGACATTATGACTTGAGATGAAGGGGAAGGGGGGGATCTGCCTCGGAACATGCGTGCGGTGCTGCGTGAACTAAGTTGCGCAATTCCACTTAACCACTTACACATTTACATTCATCCTCCCATTTCCCCTCCGAACTTTCTCTATAAGGTCTACTTTAAGTTTTTTGGGTCGCTGAATCCGAATTTTCAACTTACCCCCAAAATTCCCTCCCCCCGAAACCCCCTCAAATAGTTGTTTTTAGCTTAAATTTCTTATTGTTTTAGGAGAAAAGCATTACGAAATTCACAAACTAGACAAAATTTGCAACAAATAGGATATATGACATTATGACGTAGGATGAACGGGGAGGGGGAGGGCTGCCTCTGAACATGCACTGCGGCGCTACGTGCACTAAGTTATGAAGTCCAGGCAATAGGGGATTTTACCTGGAAAAATTAATACTAGTTCTGGATTTCGACTCACTTTATGTTTTTTTGGTCGCTGAATCCAAATTTGTAACTTCCCACCAAACTTTCCCCCAGCAACCCCCCAAAAATCTGATTTTTTGAAAAAATTTGGTTTTTGAGAAAAGCGCACGGGGAATTGTTCCGGGGCAGCCCCCTCTCTCCCCGTTTATCCTACGTCATAATGTCATATATCCTATTTGTTGCAAATTTTGTCTAGTTTGTGAATTTTGTAATGCTTTTCCCCTAAAACAATAAGAAATTTAAGTTAATAACAACTATTTTGGGGGGTTTTCGGGGGGGGGGGGGATTTTGGGGTAAGTTAAAAATTCGGATTCAGCGACTCAAAAAACTTAAAGTAAACCTTGTAAGGAAAGTTCGGAGGGGAGATGGGAGGGCGAATGTAAACGTGTGAGTGGTTAAGTGGAATTGCGCAATTTAGTCCACGCAGCACCGCGCACATGTTCCAAGGCAGATCCCCCCTTCCCCTTCATCCTAAGTCAAAATGTCGTATATCTAATTTGTTGCAAATTTTGTCTACTTTCTGAATTTCTAGATACTTTTTTCCTAAAACAATAACAAAATTGATTTTTTTAATAAAAACCTTTTTTGGGAGGCTTTTTACCAAAATTTGTGGGGGTTGGCGGGGGAAATTTTGGTGGGAAGTTACAAATTCGGATTCAGCTACTCAAAAAACATAAAGTAAGCCGATTTCTAGAACTACCATTAATTTTGCTAGGTAAAATTCCCTATTGCCTGGACTAATTGGAGAATTAGAGGTCTCCATCGGAATTTCCAGGCCCATGAACGGCTCGCCCCGTCCCGTGTAAAATATAAAAGTTCGGCCCTAGTCCGGTTCTGCCCGTTTATAATTTTATCGTCTTCGTCTAAATATTTATATCGGGCCGTTAGATCCGCTTAATTATAGTTATCAATTTTTTTGCCAGGCCCGGCCCGTTTATTTTGTTTATCAGCCCGGCACGTTGAAAAAAACTGTCCTAATAAAGCGGCCTGGCCACTTTGAAATTTTGCCACCCCGCCGCGGCCCGCGGGCCGGTCCGGTGCAGACCTCTATTAGAGATACAATTGTAGATTATTTTTCATAATGGTATTAAAACATGATTTGCTTTCCTTACATTGCGGGTTCGGGTCGGGTTGCGGGTTGAAATATTGCGGGTTCGGGTCGGGTTGCGGGTTGTCTGAAACTATTTTTGCGGGTTCGGGTCGGGTTGCGGGTTGCCGAAAATTATTTTTGCGGGTTCGGTTCGGGTTGCGGGTTGACTTAAAAAGGAATTTGCGGGTTCGGGTCGGGTAGAACCCGACCCGCGCAGGACTCTAATTGAAACCTTATTCCTTTTAGGGAGTGTCTATGCTGCCGGCTGGCAGACGGCAACGGAAAACACAGGTCTAAAGCGACGGCTGACTGCGCATGCCTAGTAAGCGCCCATATTCCCCGCCTTTTTGCCCGCGTCATTTCATATTCATTTATTTGTGTTTCATGGTTTCTGGATGTAGCGTCGTCTGAGCGTGTGGAAAGAATATTGGATATAAAAGGAGAAAAATAAAATAAGTACCGTATATACTCGCGTATAAGTCTAGGAATTTCTGATAAATTTCGGTAAGCAAATTTAGGGGGGTCGACTTATACGCGGGTCAGTTAAAAAAGAAAATCATAAACTTCGAATACTGCAAAATTATGGCTTTTTATGTGTATGAATAAAAAATAATACATAAAACATACAAATAATAATAATTTATCATTTAAAAAATTTTCAATGATTTGTTTTTGTTCACTTACTATCTTTTCACGTTGACAAGTGAAATCTTTGGTTTGATTTTGTACAAAATTGAAGTAAAAAGTTAGGGGGTCGACTTATACGCGGGTTTTTGATTTTTTGCAGAATTTGTATTCGAAAGTTAGGAGGTAGACTTATACGCGAGTCGACTTATTCTCGAGTATATACGGTAAGTGTCCCTTTTATATTGTTTTCTGTTTAAATGATATTTTGATAAATCCTGTTATTGGAATTGTTTATGCCCAGTAGAGGCTACTTCAGTCAAGTGAAAAGACCCGTTCGCTAATGCTAATCCTATGGAAGAAATTTATAGCGATATCTCGGTTGCATTTCAATATTTTTAAATGCTTTTTTTTGCATTGGATAGCTGGGATCGATCTGTACAAAGGCCGTTTTTTAATTTTTCGATTTTGTTTACAGATATTTTTAATGAGGACGCTTTCATTTTCGGAACCGGTTTTAAAACTGAAAGCATGCTCATAAAAAAAAATCTGTAATCAAAATCGAAAAACTGAAAAACGGCCTGCATACAGATCGATCTCAGCTATCCAGTGCAAAAAAAAATCATTTAAAAATATTAAAATGTAACCGAGATATCGTTATAAATTTCTTCCATACGATTAGCATTAGCGAACGGGTCTTTTCATTTGACTAAAGTAGCCTCTTAATATAATTGAGCAATGTATATTTGTGGTAGGAGGGAAAGTACGTATTAAATTACTTTTATTTAAAAGAAAATCATTGTTGCTGAAATCTGTAAGGTCGCTTTTTTCTCTCCACCAGAAAAAAAATTAGTTACATGCTTAAGTTAATTCGCCCAGTATTATTTTATATTGATTTTAATATGTATTATGTGTGATAGGAAGTAAAATACCTATTAAATTACTTATTTAAAAGAAAATCGTTCTTGCTGAAATCGGTAAGGTCGCTTTCCCCCTTCCCAAGGAGAGAGAAAAAAAATAGTTACATGCTTAATTTGTTTATTTTGAAAATTAGCTGACCAAATATGCAATAATCAGCAGTTTAATCGTAATTTAAAACACTTTATTATATATTTCTTTTCGTCTCTGTGCTTTAATTAAAATTCATCGCCTCAAAAAAAAAAAAAAAAAAAAAAAAAAAAATCAACTATATAGTAATTAATTGCTGTATTTGGAAAATTGAGAATATATGAAGTTCCTTATTAACATATCAAAATCTAGAAGGTATACTGGTATACTACTGTAACATATCTTACACTACATAACCATATTATAGTTAAATTGATTTTCTTTTTTGTTTTTCTCTGCTCTAATAGGAAAATTTTGAGAGCTTTTATTGTTCTTAAGTACTTTGACATCTTGCAGAAGATCGAAGTGAGGTAAAAAAGATTCATTTCACCTAAGATAATACTGTCTGAAAATTGAGAAAAGGCTCAGAGCTTGAGTGCAGATTACCTGAAGTTATTGAAGATGGAGAAAACACTCAGAGCTTGAGTACAGATTACCTGAAGTTATTGAAGATTGAGAAAAAGCTCAGAGCTTGAGTGCAGATTACCTGAAGTTATTGAAGATTTAGAAAAAGCTCGGAGCTTGAGTGCAGATTACCTGAAGTTATTGGTAAAACCATCTGATATTAAGAGCAATAGCCCGGTGAAAATCTCTAGCGCACAGTGCTCTCCCTTGTAAAAGGTGGTCGTGCACTAGGGAAACTCTCCCGGATAATTTGCTTTTAAAAGAATTTGAAGAAGCAGTAAGTAATTTTATTTTCTATCTCTTAAACTATTTTTTGAAATAAATACTCTTCTCCCCTCCTTAAATTCTTAATTCCTTATTTTTACTGACCTTTTTTTTTGTCCTGAAGATTTTTTTCTCTTTTGAAAATGTTCAAAATTTTCTTAACCCGTAACTGGAGACATGAATATTCTTATGCGTTCAGAGATATGTTATTTTCCTTTTTTGTCTTTTGTAAACAACATTTGAATTTTTTTTAGAAAAGCAATATATTCTGGAAATCATGTAATGATAAAAGAACTACTTGTCAGTACTGAGAAATGATTTTATTCAAGGACAAAAAAAAAACACATGATAATCAGATCCAAAGAACAACGTGGAGTCATTCTGACTCCCGTCTCCAGTTACGGGTTAGTGCTCATTCCAATGATTTTTTTTTCTTTTATGTCCAATTTGAAACTATGTGGAAACATTAACTATGGAAATAGGTAATAAAATGCTATTTCTTGCACTAAAAATTATTGCAAAATTATATCGAATAATACCAATTAGTAGAAATAGTAAGGTTGGAAACAATATATACAGTAAATTCTGTCTAAGGCGGACTCTGTATAAGCCGGAAATCTGTCTACCGCGGAAAAAATTTCAAGTCCAGGCGAACCCATAGAAAATTACATTAATCCATGCTGCATAAGGCGTAATCTGTCTAACGCGGAAACGGAAAGCATTTTAAGGTCCCACCGAAACTAAAATTTTGCATAAGGCGGAAAAAAGGATAATTTAAAAATGAAAGGCATTTTGTTTATTAAACTTTAAAACTGATAAGTCAAATACTCAATGTCGTGCATGTTAGTTAAATTCCCGTAACACTTTGAAAAAGTTAATTCAAAAGGACAGAAAGTGTTTAAATTTTAAGGAATTTATGCTTGCGCCATTTTTTCATATGCAAAATTATATTTAAAAGTTAATATTTCTAGTAGAATGAACATTTATCAGAATATATATTGTCGAAAGTGCAATATATTATACTTTAAGGATGTACTCAAATTGAAAGTTATAGCGTTCTGTCTCATTCTCGAAGTTTATTGGGATGGGGGGGGGGGGGGGAGTTGTTAGTTTTTGTGTGTGTGTATGTGTGTAAACTTCCAATTTGCATGTATTACAGCAGTACTAAGAAATTGAATAGCGTTTCTCATTTATCTGTAAAGACAAAAGCTCTTTCCGAATTTCAGTTTTCAACCGATTTTCGAGTCAGGAAAATCATTAAAAAATCATCAAATTCCAGGGATTTTTTTGGGGGGGGGGGTGGGGGGGGTGGGGGGGGAGCTTTTTTGCATAAGCCGGAATATTGTCTACCACGGAAAATTTTCTCAGCCCCGATCGATTCCGCCTTAGACAGAGTTTACTGTATATATATATATTTAGATTTCCCCCCAGACATATTCAAAGGGGTACTCCCCTCACCTGGCTGTTTTGGTTTACAAAGCCCCCCCATTAAAAAATCACCACCCTTCTTGCCTCTCAGTATTAAAAAAAAAAAAAATGTGTGTGTGCTTTCTCCTTTTTGCATTAAAACATTTGCTTGCATAGTAAAAAATTCACTGAATATTCTCTTGGCCTTTTATGACAAACTGCGAGATCTTATTATAGTTTTTTTTTTTGTTTTGTTTTTTGTCTCACTAAGGGGACAGTTTATCTTTTCAACAATTTTGTTTATTTTTAAAAAATATTGTTCAAATGGTGAATTCATTGCATTTTAATGTAAAAAAAAAAAAGAAAAAAAACGTACATTTTGAGAAAAAAAAAAATTAACTGCATATTTAAGTTTAAATTTTTTTTTAATCCCTGTTACTTTTTTAAATATTACTTTTTTTTTTTAGATACATCTAATGTTACATTTATATTTAATATAATTTTCTTACTGATATATACATATATATATATATAGTGTAAAATGATGAAATCTAACACATCTACATGTACTTTTATTTAAAAAAAAATAACAAAAAACCTGAAGGCTAATTCTATATGCAGATTTATTACATATATAATAAAGAACATGTACAAAAAAGTTTAAATCTCTTATCTGAAATACAAAAAAAAGCCTTAACAATTTTAAAACATGAAAGTGAAGAAAATATGAACATAAGAGAAAAAGCTGTTTAAAGTGTTCAGTTGTATGGGGAATTGCGCTGGTTGTATTAACAAAATTTACACTATCTCGCGATATAATTACTGTATGTGTAAAAATAAGGTGTCAAAATATTCACAATTAAATGGGCTTTCATTTAATTAAAAAATTGACATTTTGACCAATTTTGAGGTTAACTGCCCCCTTAAAAATCAAAAGAATGAATTTGAAAATCAAAAAAGTTCTTAATAATTTGAAAAGTTTCTTTAAGCATCTAAAACGTACCCAAGAATCCAAAATGTACCATTCAGAATTTAAAAATTGTCCTTTTTAAACCTAGGGAAAACTCTGTATATTATAGCTATGTACGGAATTTATGGAAAATTTTGGCTGTTCACAGACCTGCCAACTGCTACGAAAAAATCGTAGTTGCTACGATTTGGACCTATAAACTACGATGTTACGAAAATTGGTCTTAAACTACGATTTTTATTTGCAAAAAACAGAAACGCACTTTTTGTTTCTAGTTGCGATTTTTATCAACATATTTTTCAAGAGTAATTCTGTTCCGAAATTTCAAAGTATTCATTTCCGAAAGTTTTAAAAAATTGGTCATTGGTTCAAAAATTCGGACATTAAAAAATGCTCATGGGGGAAAAAAAAAAATCTGTGCTGCAAAACAAACTTTTTTAACATAAAACCCTCTTTATGTATATGTCGTAGGCTAATTGAGAAATCCGGCTCTTTGCAAACAGCCCAGGCTGTTTGCAAAGAGAAGGGCTAATTGGAGAATCCATCTCCCTTTTTCTAATTAGCCTGATATTGTTCAGGCCTATTGCAAAGAGCTTAGAAAGCGTTAGGCTAATTGAAAAATGACCACTTATTATCCGATCAGGGTGATATTTTTAGCTCACAGGCTATCAAAGCCTGAGAGCTTATGTTCCCGCCGATTCAGTGTGTACGTACTTACGTACGTATGTACGTAACGCGATAACTCTTGATAGAAATACCCGATTTGCTTCAATATTTTTTCTAGGTTCATTCTGATGAGGTGCTTCCCTCATTAGTTTTGGGGGTTCATTGGTTACGGGTAAAGGGGAAAAAGGGGGCTAGTCCACCCCCCCCCCCCCTTAAATTATATAAATAGGTTTTTCATGCAGAAATATTCGATTTGCTCCAAATTTGGTATACCGGTTTATTGTGCTAAGGAGCTTCCCTGATTAGATATGGAAGCTCATTATTTAAGTATAAAGGGAGGAAAGGGGGCTATACCCCCCCCCCTTAATTTAGATAAATGGGTTTTTCAAGCAGAGTTATCCGATTTGCTCCAAATTTCGTATACAGGTTCATTATGTTAAGTAGCTTCCCTGATTAGATTTGGAGGTTCATTAGTTAAGTATACAGGGAGGAAAGGGGGGGGGGGTAGACACCCCTTAATTTAGATAAATGGGTTTTTCTTGCAGAGTTATTCGATTTTCTCCAAATTTCGTATACCGGTTTATTATGTTAAGGAGCTGCCTTGATTAGATTTGGAGATTTATTGGTTAAGTATAAAGGAGGGACAGGGGCTAGTGTCCCATTAATTTAGATAAATGAGTTTTTCATACAGAATTATTCGATTTGCTTCAAATTTGATATACCAGTTTATTACGATATGGCTTCCTTCATTTGATTTAGAGTTTCATTGGTTAAATATAAAAGGGGGAAAGGGGGGCAACTGCCCCTTCCCTTAATTTAGATAAATGGGTTTTCATGCAGAATTATCTAATTTAGTTAATTTTTTTTTCAACCGGATCCGAACTTGAATGTTCCATTTGAAGTCTTCCCGAAAACCGACCACAACCAGGTTTCGGATTGAGTTCAATTAGAACTTTCAGGTTCGGATAGTGTTGCCGGTGGACGGAGATTATTTTGTCTGGCTTGCATCGGGTTATAGTTCTTTGGAATATTTTTGTCGGTTAAGATTTGGTTCGGGAAGGGTTTCAGGTTGGCTTCGAATGGAATTTTTAGGTTCTGGTAGCGTTGCGTGTCCACGGAAACTAATTTGTTTTGTTCGGATCCGATTATGGATCTTCGGAATATTTTTGTTGGTTATCAGATTTGGTTCGGGATTTCGGGTTTTTTCAAATGGAACTCTCAGGTTCGGGTCGGGTTGCATGCAGACTGAAATTATTTTGTCTTGCTCGGATCGGGGAACGGTCTGTTGTAATTTATTTTTCGGGTTTGGGTAGGGTTATGCGTTAATAAACCTAATAAAAAAAATTGCCCAGTTAAACTGATGGCATTGAGCTAACAGGCTATTCACACTAATTGTATATTATACTCTTATTTCAAAGAATAATGCCCCTCGAAAAATAAATGAAGGGATTAGTCCCCTTTGCTCCCCTTTCTACTTAACCAAAGAACCTCCAAATCTAATCAGGGAAGATACTTAATATAATAAACTGGTATACCAAATTTGAAGCAAATCAGATAATTCTGCATGAAAAAACCATTTCACTAAATTAGGGGGAATATTAGCTCCCCCATTTCTCACTTTATGCTGAACCAATGAACTTTCAAATCTAATCAGAAAAGCTCCTTATTAGAATGAACCTAGAAAAAAAAATTAAACTAAATTAGATAATTCTGCATGAAAACCCATTTATCTAAATTAAGGGGAGGTGCAACTGCCCCCCTTTTCCCCCTCTTTTATACTTTCCTTTTTCATACATTTCATGTAGTTTGGACACAATGACGCAAAGAAACCATTTACATAAATCTTACTCACAATTTTGAATAGCGTGACACAAAAGATAAATCAATTTATTGAAATAAATACGTTTCAATGCATAGTATAGATTCAATGAAAGTGATATATTTAACAGTGAATTGGAAAATTAAAAGTATTGTGTAGATGTAAAAAAATATTTTAACCAAGTCAAAAATAATTTAAATTGAATTTTAAAACAAACCTTTTAAAGTCACATCAAGGCGTCACTTAAATTTTATATCATATCTTTTAAAACTCATATTTTGAATTTATGAGAGATGTAAATGATAAAGCAACAGCGAATAAAATTTTATGCAGCTTTTCATGTTGAACATAACTTTTGCACATGCGATTATAAATAAAATAAAAATAAAATGATGAAATAAATACAAATATATTTTTTAAGAAATAGCATAACGTCACTCAAAATTTGATATCAGTATTTTTAAGTTCCATATTTAAAATTCTTAGAGCATAAGATAAAGTGCTGCGCCAGAAACTTTTAACCCGTCAAGGGTTTTTGCATTGATATCATTACTTTTTTGAGGTTAGTGATAAAATGATTAAAAAAAAGATACTTATGGAATTTAATGCAGATTTAATTTTTACTATTTTATTACAATTTTCCTTATAGCAGTTTGTATATAAAAACAAGTGGGTAAGTATAATCGCAGATCGCACAGAGGGTTTCATTTGATATTCCTTTAAAAACACTTTATCCTTAAATTAATAAATCCAAAATGATAATTTATAATTATTAAATCCTTACATAGATGGTGCACCAATAGTTCCAATTTTCATGGGGCAGGGAACGCACTCTTTTAAACAAACCACCTTCCAATTGAAGTCATCAAAAACCAAGTTGAATAAGCCAGACCCCGTTGTGTTGTTTGACAAACAGCAGTCTCGTGTCCCCTCCTTTCCCCCTTTTTCAAAATTTTTCAGACCAGTACCTAAGAATGGAACCGAAATAATTTTTTCTCTTCAGAAATTACGATAAAAAAATAGTATGCAATACTCATAAATTTACTTTAATGCTATATAGGGTGATTATTAAGTTAATTATAACGTTTGGAATCTGTTGCATTGATGTCCGAAAGGTAGTTTCTGAGTTATGGAAGCTGGACCCATAAGGCGCCATAGAGGGGCGAAGCCCGCTAGTGTCTATCATAATTATATCTGCCATGTAGACTAATTGCGATATTTAATCAAAATAGCCCCCCCCCCCTCCTCATCCCCGGAAATATAACAAATACAAAATGTGTCTTTATAAACCTATCGTCAAATAGGTTTTTATTTCTTTTTCCCTAAAAAAAAAAACATGATTTTTATATCCGTAACGTAAATAGCGGACGAAGCCCGCTAGTTCCTATCATAATATATATTTTTAATAATTTTATATAGTCTATAATAAAAATCAGACTTAAAATAGTCTAGTTCCATGAGTACTTGTAGTGTCAGTTACATGCTACGATTTTTGGATACCAGTATTTTAGAACGGGAAAATGTGACTTATTTTATCGGAGATATCTCATTAATTGAATAAAGTGAAGCAAACCTTTTGAAGAAAAGGTGGCCAACAAGCATGGCAGTTATCAGCTATGTGACTTTGTGCTAAAGTCCATTAATTTGATCTGCTTTAAAAAGATTACGGAAGATTGAATTATAGTAGAACCTGGATTAACCGAGCTTCGATTAATCGAGGTTTCTGTTAACCGAGCCGATAACAAAGTCTGATTTTTTTTTCTTTTTGAATGAGCCTTAAAAATAACCACACTCTTTAGCTCACTGTCCGTGCTATACAGGCCCATCTGCCCCCAAAAGCACTCAACTCCAAAGAAACATTGGACCCTGAGAAGTCAATAGCGAACAATGCTTTGTTTCCAGGGGCTGTGTGAACTTTCGTAAATTTTTCAATTTGCATTTTAAAATTTACTACTGGTAGTTGATTTTCTTTTTAAATTTGTTAAGCTGTGAAACAGAACTTTACATATATTTATTTTTATTATTTAAAAAACGTTCTATATATTTTTTTAAAAGAGATGTTAAATTCGCAAGCACGGCGAGTTTTTACACACAGTTTCTATTAACCGAGATTTCCGATTCCGATTTACTAACAGTCCCAATTAGCTCGGATAATCGAGGCTGCACTGTATAATTAAAAAATCAATGGCGATCTTACTGTAAACGGGTTTCCCTTTTACTGAGGGATTTCAAGACCGAATCAGCTGATGTTAGTTGCTGTTTCCCTGCTTGATTAAATAAGATTAGTTAAACATTTGAAAATTACCAAATATAAAAGGAACTAAGTCAACAGAGTCTTTGCTTTATGGTATTTTTTAACAACGCTATAAGAAAATGATTTTAAATAAGAGATTTTAAATGTAACGTTTTAAATCTGACATAATTTTCACCAAACTTTCCTTTCTCTTTGTAACATTCAACTGAAAATATTTTTATTATTAGAAAGATAATATTATTATTTGCGCTACCTTAAAATTGGCAACTATAGTTAAGAATATCATCTCGAAATTTGAAATAAATCTCTCATATAAATATATTTTTTAATTTAAACTGTTTTGCAATATTATTATTTGACCACTTTGGCCAATATGACGTAATTTCCTCCATTTACGACTTTTAACACATATCAATGAATTTATTATTTAAAAATTTTCTTTTTCTTTTAATATTCACGTGTAAATATAATTTTTATGACGTAATTTTCAATGTTTTCCTGCTTTTAATGCGTAATTATTTAATTCTAATTTGAAAATAATTGATTATTTTATAATTTTCTTTCATTTTAAGTAAGCATGTGTAAAAACAATTTTTATGACGTAATGTTTCATATTTTACTGCTTTTAACACGTTATCATTTAATTCTAATTTAAAAGGATTTTTTTCTGTTTATAATAGTCACGTGTGAATAAATTTTTAATTTAAAGGATATATTATTCTTTGCGCTGTTTTAACAATTGGCAGCAATTTAAAATAACCTTTTCTAAAATATGTAAAAAATATCTCTGGAAATTCTGAAAATTTTAATTTAAAATTGAAATAAACCGTCAAAAAATTAGGCAAGTTAAAAATAATAAATGCACTCTGCAAACTTCTAGTTTCTATTGAATGATTAAATTGAATGAAAATGATTAAATTCCCATGTATATTTTTTTTCCTATGAGACTTTTTTATTGAGACAATTTTATCCAGATTTAACATTAAATATCTCTTAAAATAATTCTTCGATTTAAAAACTGTCTACTTCAACATTTTTATCAAACATTTCTCTATAATACTACCCATTTTAATATTTTTGTATGCAGTAATTTTCTTAATATTTGCGAAATAGACCTCTAGTCACAAGAGATTCTTTCAAAGCGGCGAAGAGCATTAGTTTTTTTTTCGAATAAGAGACAAAATGTAGTACGCAATTGCGTCAAAAGATGGCGACACCAGAATTCTGATATGCTTATTATGTAAACTGTAAATATTGCAAAGTTAAATAAAAACAATTGTCTCGGGGTTATCAAACTTCATTGATATTTATAAATAAAACATTTCAACTAAATTATTTATTATAAAAGACTTATTACATCACAATAGTTTTTATGCAAGGAAAATAATAATAATAATAATAATAATATTATGGATGTCAGTGAATATATATTGATTGACCGTCATAATAATAAAAAATGATATTATAAAAAGAAGAGCTGAAATGAATTATTTTTTTACGTTTCTGATCGTGTGATTTATATTCAAATAATAATTATTAATGTATATTTTTTGTAAAGTGATTGAAATTAAATATATTTATAAAATTTATGGTAATATTTTTATTGTTGAAAAATTGCCAAGAAATAATTATCATCAAATTGGCGTCATTATAATTGAAATTTTATTTAACTTAATAGCAATTAAAAAATTACAAAGGAACTGAGAATAATGGTCAACTAGCAGACTTAAAAAAAAAAAAACACATTCACATGTGAAAACACGTACCAGGTAGTATCGAACTGCCTATCTTAAGATCAGTAGACGATGGCCCTTAACCACTCAGCCAATGGGAAGACAAAATTTTTCTCCCCAAAAGTGGTTAAAAAGAAAGCATGTGTATGAATACAGTGTCATGCATTTTCGGTGAAATTTCCATAGAATGGCGAAGAAATATAGTCCGATTTTTCATGCGCATTATAAAACGAACAAGAGTCTTTCTGGAAACAAGTAAATTGTTATTTGGTTCATCTGAAACATATTTATTTGATTTTTAAAAAATCGCCCGTGTCATTTTCGAGAGAAAAAAAAATCGAATTATTTAACGAACGAGAGTTTTCCCAGAAAAAAGAAAAGTGTCATTCACCTCGCCTTAATCACATTTATATTATGTATCAATTTAAAAATAGTCGTTAGAACCGTTTTCAAGATTTTCAAATTAGGAACTTCCTCGATATCATACCAACGTTTTCACTTTAAAAATGGCTATTTAGATCTCAAAATATACTGCACGTAGAGATGTAAAAATTTCAGTATACGATTAGACTGCAGATATAAGACTGCTCTAGAAAATTCAGAACAATAAGACATATATCTGCTGAGTTATTAAAAGGCGGCTTTTCGCGTTTTCTTTGATGTCGAGTTAGCTGTATATATGAGTTCCGCCATCTACGAATTCTATGATACGATACGATACGATTTTAGGCTTAAGGCTGCGTCACTCGAATATTACCGTCTTCCATGATACAGGAATTCCCTTCCTTAGAAACGGGGTGCCATATTAAGAATTTCTGAAGGTGAGGAGGTGGTTCTTTGAGGGGCAAGGTTTGAAATAGTGTGCAAAATCTCACGATTTGCACACGGAAAGGAAAAGTCCTGCATAATGAAAAATGCTATGCAGTATTTCCCCCTGCAAATTCTTCCACAGACTTATGATTCTTTTGCGAGTATATTTTGAAATTTCTTGGAAGCCCGTGATTTTTTTTTCTTTTATGGAATTTCCCTAAATTAATTCATGAATCGATCGCGGAAAAAGTTGAGAATTTCTTTAAATGGTCGTGTAAAAATATCGGGTATTTCTTCAAAGATCTCAAACAAATAGTAATTATCTTCAATTGGTCGCCGAATAAAATCTCTAATTTCGTTAAGAGTTCAGAAAGAAATTACGAATTTCGTCTAAAGATTGCGCAAAAAATCACGAATTTCGGTAAACTATCGAGGGAAAAATATTGCAAATTTCGTCAAAAGGTCCCGGAAACGAGTAGTGAATTTTGTTAATTGGTCACGAAAAGATATCGAAAATGTTGCCGATCGGTTGCAATAAACTATCGCGAATTTCGACAAATGACCGTGTAAAACAAATCGATTTCGTTAATTGGTTGCAGAAGAAAATAAATTTTGTCAAAAGAGCGTGGTAAAAATGCGAATTTTGTTAAAATGTCGCAGAAAGAAAATGGAAATTTCATCGAAAGATCAGTAAGAAAACGCAAATTTCACCGAAAGATCGCGGAAAGAAAACACAAAATTCGTCAAAGGACCGTGGTAAAAAATGCGAATTTCATCAAAAGTTCGTGGTAAAAAGTGCGGGTTTCAACAAAGAATCGTGATAGAAAAATGTGAATTGCGATTGTGGGAAAAATTTTGAATATCCTGAAATGATCGCGGGAAAAAAATCGCGAATTTCGTCAAAATTTACTGCACTGGGCTAAAAAATTGGAACTAAACTCCTTTTACAAATGTCAAAAAAACGCTTCGAGACGAGAAGAAACTCTAACAATCTTGTGCAAAGATTTTCAGAGGAAAAAATTTACTATTGAGTTGAAATACGGAAACCTTATCCCTTTTACGAATGTCAAACGATGGCTTCGAAACACGAAAAACCAACCAACCAACCTCCAGATTAATTTTAATTTTGTGTGCTACGATTTCTCATTTTCAAAGGTTGGCAGGTCTGCATTCAGGAATCTAGGAAAATGTTAGGCTCTTTTAAGGACCTTTCACAATTTTTGTCATCTTAAAATAGGACTCTTCACCATTTACATTCATTCAAGTTTTTCATTTTTTTTGGTAAATTTTACTATTTTCTTTGTCCAAAGATTAGGAATGTTGGAGGGGTTTATGCGTTGGATAATAATGACTCAGATTCAACTTTAGGTTAGAGAACGTTCGTGAAAATCTTGCTTAGCAGAGAAAATGTGATTTTCCCAAAATATTACATAGCATTTCAATTATTTACAGAAGTTCAGCCAAAGAAGATCATTAATCTTCAGTGGAAAAATTAAATAAGTTAGGAGTAGTGACAGACAGATGTAAGATGCAGGCTTTGCTACAATTATTCTACTCTGTCTTATATTTTATATTGAAGAAAGAGTTTGTATTTTGAAGTCTTTAAAAAAAACTACTACTAGTCTGTTTTACTATTTATCATTACAGGGACGAGTGTAGCTTCAAAAAAGTCGCCAAATATGGCGATAAGGTCTTGGGGATGGTCAGAGCGATAAATTGCGGTGATTGGTTTAATAACGCTAGCCTAGCCCCTGGTTTTGTGTTTCCCGAAAGGAGGAAAGGGGAATCAGGTTTTGGAAGAGAGCACTGTAAAACATTTGTGTAAGTTTACTCTGCATTATGTGTGTAACCTTACACAAATTCTGGTGTAAACAGTTCTGATATTTTAAAAACTCACATTATTGGAGTTTTCTTTCACAAAGATTGGGGAACCTCTGTGAAAACTGGTTTCAAACTTTCAACTTACCCGGTAATTCTCCGTCAACTTCAACCTCGCGTTTGGAGCTTAACTCTCGGTTGAATGCGAAATCCAATTCTCCGTTTACCCAACCTGACGAAAGTCGAGGTAAATACTAACCTGGGGTTGACTTACTCAACCAAGCTCTGGTAGGTAGGTTAGTGAACCGCGCATGCCTAGTAGAAAGAAAGATGGCGGTCGTTTTAAATTGTGCGTTGATGCTTTTTTTTTAAACAAAGCTTTTTGGAATTTACTAATTAAACGAAGCATTAATTATTAAAGATGGTATTATAAAAGAAGTGACACTTACATTTTTCCCCTTTTTTTTGGATATTTTTGCTCTATGAATGCAAAATAATACTAATTTGTGTGTCGAAAACGAAGCTTCAAATTTTATTGATTTACAAAGTATTTTTTGGTGGCGCCATCTAACAAATCTAAATGGAAATATGTTCTTTCAATACCAATTTTGTAAAAATATATGATTCAAAAATCTTTCTTTCTCTCTCTCTTTTTTAATAATAATGAAAAAATAGAAAACAAATTTTCTTCCATTTGAGTCCCTCGTTCATAGTTGCTTAAAGCATGAATTTTCTACCGAATTGGGTATATGTGATCAATTGTTCATAATAGATAAATAATTATTTTTTTTATTACATACCTAGTAAGTTTGAAATAATGATTTTTGTTTTAAAGAAACAGTTTTTCAGAAGATTTTTTTTTTTTTTAATTTCGCAATACATCAAGAACATTATTACATGTTCTCGGCCTTCTTCTAAAGTTATTAAACATGATCTCTAAAAAAAATGCATAATCATCAACACAGGATTTTCTAAGGCCTCGACTTTTTTTTTTTTTTGCTACCGGCATGCTATTTTATCCAAGATATTTTAATTGAATCTGTTCAGACATTTGTTAAATAAAATATATATGCATTAGAAATAATTATATGAAAATATCTTCATATCTAATATTCAGTGTAAAAAATAAATAAATAAACCTATTGCATTATTTACTTTTATTCTACTTAATACTACTAGTTTGATCAGATAATTGTTTATTAAACTTACATTAAAGAAAATGATTTTTTTAATCAAGATTTTTTTTAATCAACTGTTTTTTAAGAATTTTATTGAAACTTTTGTTCTGTAAACGAACAAAATCATGAAATCAAAATGGTAATTGCACATTTACTTAAAAGAATTTTTTATTTAAAAATTAAACATGATAAGTATGCATTTCCAGTTTCAATACTGCCTTTAGTTTCGTTATTGAAAAGAAACAGATTAAGATGGTGTCAAGGAAGGACAGAACTCGCAGAGATGATTACTAGGTCATGTGATTCCTTTGGTCAATCAACTACGCAGATTTCAGCCGAGAGTTGACTAACTCAGGTCGACTAATCGCGGCTTGAAATTTATCGATGAATTCGAAATATTAACCGGCGGTTAGATTTGTCAACCGAAGGTTTCTCAACTGAGAGTTGAACCGTGAGTTAAAGGTTGGTGGAGAATCGACCGGTTAGTCGCATACGTCACCTGAGATCTACTGAAGCGGCTTTCATTCTCCGTTGCAACCCTGCACTCACTCTGTGGTCTGCAATTCACCCACATGTCGAAGCAAGAATAACGAGATTTTAATGAATATCATTAATAAACTCTCAAAGTACAGTAAGGTAGGAAAACAAACAGTTCATTTATTTTTCAAAGTATTATATACATTCAATTTTTCATTTTAGTTTTTATCGCATTATTTCTTTAAAAATTAAATATGAAAGACGTTTTGTTTTAGCATAGTACATATTTTTTTTTTATAAATCCATGTTTGCACAGAATATGTAAAGCCTGAAAAAATAATGTATAAATAACTATGTGTGTGTAGAAAACACACTATATTTTTATTTGAATAACAACAACAAAAATAATAATAATAATAAATAGTATTATTTAATGTATAAATATTTTAATAACTAGGTGTAACTATTTTAATTATTATTTCTTATTATTTAAAGGGTTATATATTCAATTTTTCATTTTAGTAGCTTTATTTCATCACGGTTTAAATGAAGCAAAATTTAAAGAATGTTGTTGTTTTTTCTCTTATGAAAACACATTTTATTTTAGTAAAGTAATGTAGTACAGTAATAGTAAATAATCTTTTATAAAATCCATGTTTACAAAGAATATGTAAGGAATAAGAAAATTATATATGCGAATTATACTTTGTAATATGTTGCAGATTTTTTTTAAATATTAGTAATAATAATTAAGTGAAAATAATTTGTTTATCATTTTTGTTAATATTATATAGTCGAGTGTTTTAGTTATTCCTTTTTATTACAACATTTCATTACAAGTTAAATGAAACTTATTTTAAAAAATCATTTTTTAAAAATACATTTTGTTTTAGTACAGTATTTTAAATAAACTTTTATAAAATATATATTTACACAAAAAATGCAAAGTAAGAAATTATATATATATAATACGTATGGGAATTATATATTGTTGGAGAATATTCTGTAAAAATGTAGCATATTTTTATTTCTGAATAAAGAAAGGATACAGTATTTATTTTAATTATTAGTGTATTAATATTTAAGATTTTATAATTACTAATATTGGTAACTAAGTAAGATTTTTAAATTATTATTTCTTATTAATTGAGGTAGCAATATATGTTTTTACGCTTTTAAAATTCTACTTTTTTGTAAATGTAACAAAATAAGTATAAAAAAGGAAATACGCAATACTTTTAATTAAAGTGAATATATATAATACTTTAAATAATTAATAATATGTTTTCTTATCGTATTGTACTTTGTGAGTTTATAATTTGTACAATGAGTGGCATTCATCCACTTTTGATAATGATTCAGAAATACCAAAGTACTCGAAAAAAAAATAAATAAATAAAACAGAGAGTCAGGTCGCTAGGGCAGGGAGGAGGGTGGGGATTTACTGTGGAAGATTTTAATTCCAGATGTTTATAAGTTACTTTAGTACATATTTCTTATTTTGATTGCCAAATTTTTCCTGTACCTATTAATGATCATCTGGTATTAAAATATTATTTACCTAAAATAATTTTTTTACAAAATAGTAACAGCTTTTAAAAGCAAAAAAAAAAAAAAAAAAAAAAAAAAAAAAAGTTTATACTAATAAACAAGCCTTTAAAAGCACACTTTTAATTTATTTTGCTTCAATAAAAATATATATATATATATTAATTTTTGAAATAACAATTTAGTGTTTATTTTACTAAGAAAATTTACAGAAAGAAACATTGTAAAATTGTAAATTTAACCCAGTTTTTAGGCAGTGTTGACAAATGAATAATGGACGTCGAAAACGTTAATCTATAATGTGTAACATTCTTGGAAAGCTTACCCGTACTGACCTTACACACAATTACTGTATAAGGTTAAATTTGAATTATATATATATACTTATTGAAGCAAAATAAATAAAAAGTGTGCTTTTAAGACTTATTTATTAGTATATACTAATTTTTAGTAAAATGTGTTTTTAATTTTTTTTTCTTTTTGCATTTAAAAGTTGTTACTATTTTGTAAAAAAATTATTTTAGGTAAATAATATTTTAATACCAGATGATTATTAATAGGTGCAGGAAAAAATTAGCCATTTCATCAAAGCTCACTCCTACTGATGTGTAACCTGACACACAATTACTGTGTAAGATTACAGACAAATGTGGTGAAAACTTACACCTAATAATGGGTAACCTTCCAGTAAATTTAGGTGAAATCTTACTTCTACTGATGTGTAACTTTACACACAATTACTGTGAAATTTTCCAGACAATTGCGGTGTAACCTTACACAGAAATTTGTGAAATGTTTCACAATATTATGGTGTAACCTCACACAAGAGCTGTGTAATGTTACACCAGTTATTTCAGTTAAATACCACCGTCAGATTGGAGGCAGCAATGCTGCCTCCAGTTTTATGGAGTAACGTTACACCAAATGTTTTACAGTGAGGTAAAGGACAGAAAGAAACGCAACGGAAAAACCTCGGAATATAGCAGACTGTTATTGAACCTGATTTTCTTTTTCAGTACATACAAATTAGGTGTATGTGAAATCAATTAACTTGTTGATAAAAGGTATTTCTCATTTAAGGGTCTCGGAAAAGAAAAGCCCACATTTAAAACAGAAAACTTTCTGACATATTCACTGGCTCATTTATAAACGCAAAAACATGTCAATATTAGCAATTTCCGCTAATAAGGAGAATGGTACGTGAATTCTTTAGTGCAGCTCTGTATATGAGGTATAGAATTTATATACAAGGAGTAAAATGCAAACAAGTTGGTAATAGTACGTCAAACGTGACAAATGAGGTACTATAACTGGTTTTATAAATATTCAGAACTTGGAGCAATAGCTGTTGCATGCTCTTGCAAAAATGCCTGAATGCAAAATTTATTACACATATATATTAAATTCAGTAACATGGAAATAATGACCTCCAACTTAAATATGACATAATCACCATGACAATCTAGAATCATTACCTATCATGAGATATCATTGAATTAGTTATGCATGATAGGATTTAATAGAATGAAGAAAACTTTAATATATTTTTAAGATTGATTCGATTTTCATAAAATTTGAAATGACTAACGAAAATTCTGCAACGAGTATATATATTACATTTCAAACCATTCTGTTGGGTAGTTTTTGCGCTGTTATGTGCGGACGGACCAGATAACGACTTTAGGTGTTACGTATTTATATAATTGTGAAATTTCCTCATAGACTGTAATGTAATGGAATACTTTTGAATGTCTCTGTAAATGAACTACGAACGCTACATACTTATTTTTAATATCGAACACGCATAATAAATCTCAATAACATATATCAATTACAGAGCAATTCAACTTTATTAACGAAAGTTAGAGTTCGGACTGACAAATGGCTAACCAAACCGAAGTCTTAAACACTATCAAATATGTTGGAAAGTGCTAAAAACCCATAATAGATTGAAATTTGACTTTCAGCAATTTATACCACTAGACGGAAGCATACTTTAATTCTTTTGTACAACCCTGCATTTTACCTACTATTTTTAAATACACGCTACTATTTAGCTAAACTTTGTTTAAGACTGAAACTTCTATAAACATATCATAGTATACTTAATGTTGCTCAGCGTAAAAATGCGTAATTCTTTTACAAACTGTTTTCTTTCACACGCAGTAACGAATACGATTTATTTTGTGTATCCCTGTATATGATGTACAGTAGGGTGGAACTAAAAATCGAAGTTTCGAATTTTATATTCTAATAGTGATTATTTTTTTCCTTTTTAACTCAGTAAAAAGAAAATATTTTTCTTTTAATTTTAAAATGATATTTCCCGGTTCCTCAAAGCGCCTGATTTTCCCTAAAAAACGAATAAAAGCCAATAACTGCATGAAAAGTGTTTTAAGCTCATTGTTAATTTTATATTTTGCAAAATTAAAATAATGAAGTGTTAATGTCCTGTAATAAAGAGTATAATTTAGTTTTAGTGCCATGGAAAAGATGGCCCCATTTTATTTGACTTTTGTAGAAGCTAGCGTAGTGGGCAGTAGCATTGTCCATGATTTATTTGGCTACGACTCATAAAATGTTAGTCTGATTTAGCGAGTGTTTACAGTTTCTTTGATTATTTTCCAATACACAGTCGGCGTCAAATGTGACAATGTCTCGTAACGTGCCTAAATCTAGAAATTTGTTGAAGTGTTTGTATTTCGTGAAACAAAACAATTAACATTTGACACTTTGGCGAATTTTATCGCCAAAGTGTCGCGGGTGCGTCATCTTTGCTGAACATATGAAGATGTTATGAAACATTAATTATGGGTTCAATTTAACTTAAAATCTGACAGCTGGAATCTAGAACACACTGTTTCTGACATATCTAAAGCTGTTTCTGATACAATTAAAAGTGTATTGCTGACACTTTCAATTCCAACGGTTTCTGATACACAAATCCTTAAAAATGATTAAAGGCTATCGTGAGAAATGTCAAAAATTGAAGATAAATATCAAGATTAGAAAGAATAATCCCACATCCAATATAAAATTGCTAAAAGTTAGGTAATCGTGCAAAAAACTATTCTTTGTCTAAATGCACTAAATATTATCGTGCATCAGAACAAGAAATCACTTTCTCAAGGACCAAAGATAGGATAAGATGATGGCAATAGGATCAATAGATATAAACACTACAAAAAAAAGTGTAGCAAGATTGGAAAAGGAAATATCAAGGAAAGAAAATGTTATTTTAAAACAAAAAAGTGATGTTTTGATTGAAAGACTCACCAAATGAAGAAAATAGTTAGGAAGGAAATAGTTCAATCAGTAGTTCTTCTAAACCTGAATTTGACAATCAACAAGGTGAAAGAACCGGAGTATTAGACAGAACTGCAAATATTATTGCAAATGGTACCCTAGAAGATATGGGTATTTCTGACGATAATAAAGAAAAGGTAACTGACAAAAGAACTTGAAGAAGACAAAGAGAAAAGGAAATGAAGAATTTGAAAGAACAAGAAAGACGAAATGAGTTAATTATAGAAGGTTTGTATTTTGATTGCAGAAAGGATAACACTATGATAACTGAAGCAAAGGGAAAAAAAATATGATGAAGAATCATTAAAGAAGAACACATGATCTTAGTTCAAAAACCAGGATCAAAATATATTGGTCATATTTCATTGACATCTTCTTCTTATATTAATATAGCTATACTGCAATTTTGGTGTATTTTCAAAATAATAATACAGACATTTCAAGTTTGATATTTATTGGTTGAAACAGAAAGGCTGCCAAAACAGGACGCAAATCTGGAGTTGTCAAAACATCGGAAGCAAGTCTCTAAAAGCTTAACAATGGATAATTTGTTTATTACATGAAAATGAACTTTTTTAAATACTTATTTCTTGCTGGAAAAACTACGGGTACTAAAGGATTTTCTAGATGAATAGGAAAGCAGCTTGAAAAAATGCGAACATATTGAAATTGTAGACTATAAAAACATGGATCCTGTCTTGACGGACTGATCGGATGAAGAACCTTAAAGTACAAACAGGGGGTACATCTGAATTTTAGATTTTCCTTGTAATGCTCAAACAGTGGAAACATTGTCCCGCGCTTTATCTTGGGAAAGTTGAATTCCCACAATGTAATGACAAAGTTTGCCTGAGATGCCAAGAGGTTGACTATCCAATTAAATTAATCCATAACAAAGGGAGGTATGGAGGGTGGAAGTCGATATTTAACAACCTCCTTGTGGTGACTTCTGGGTAGTATTTGCTTAATATAAGCAGATATGAGCTAACAGCTACGTTGTTTACTTTAGTTACTTTATACTGAAATTTTAAAACTTTGACGTCCTTGAGGAACCGGAAAACAAATTTTAAAAAACCTTTTCAGCCAAAAGTTTAGACATCCAAAAAGGAAAAAAGCTTTCACTATTACACATTAAAACAAAAAAGTTTTTTTTTTTTTACCCTATACTTAAGTTCCACCCTAAAGCCTTTATACGCATAACATAATATGCAAAAATTTCGTTTAACTTAAAAACTCATATCACAACTAAAACTTCCAGCAATCATCACTAATATACAGTATTTTGGATACAGTATAATAGTATCCGAAATCTTTTGTGTCCCTGTAAATACTTTGCATTTTCTATTACACAGAAAGTAACTTCTAGTAAACCTAAGCAACGTACAGAGGGATTAAACAAAGTGAAGTCAATTATTCAACTAACAAAAATTTCAAATAGTATTTTTTTTTTTTTTTAAATGAAGGACATTATGTGATTAAATAAAGTGAAAGTAAAAAGGACTATTCCCTTTTTTGCAGTTATGGGCCAAGCCGGATATTCGTTCTTGACATGTTATGTCGAAGCATCATTTCTTTCTTTCTTTCCTTTTTTCTTTTCATTTTTTTTTTTTTTTTTTTTTTTTTTTTTTGGTAAATTATTGTATAGTCATTAAAAAGAGAGCGAGAAAGGTAACAACCAGTGTTGAATTCACTTTTCTCCGATTTCTGTGGCTCCGCTGGAGGGATATTATAGAGTTCCAGCAGGGAGATTGCACTTTTTGACCATTGAAAATACAGTCGACGCTCGTTATAACGACCCCTAAGCGTGCCAAAGACGAGGTTCGTTATAATGGAAGGTCGCTATAACGAAAGTTAACGAAAAAAAAACTAACCATGTGCATGAAAATTAAGCTTTCAAAGAAATTTTAATACAACGTTATTACTAAATTCTGTTTACTTTCGTATCAAATAAACATTGACAATGAATAATTATACAAATCAATTTAAGAGAATGATTACGTATTTCTCAAATAAAATTTAAAGTAAATGTTAAATCACGTACAAAAAATAGTTATTTACGTTATTAACATTTTTTCTTCTACAAAAGTAATTCGAAATAGTTATTTATTTTTTGTGCATTTGATATTTTCTTTCAACAAAATTTTCCATCTCAGTTAGAGATGATAAGTAACTTTATGTGTTTTCTTAGCTTTAAAAAAATGTTTTAAAGTGTCATTTTAAGACATTTTACAATAGGCATCAATGCGCAGTGAGCAATAAGTTCTTGGGGAAAGAAAATAGTAATCTTTTTTGGGGGGAAGAAAATGTGGAGGAAAGGTCAATTCGGTCGCTGTATTGGGAAATAAGCTGCTGGCCGGACGTTATATTGGATGTAAAAATAACACATCATAAAGGGAATATATTTAGGGACATTTTGCATAGGTCGCTATAATGGGTGGTCGTTATAACGAGCGTTGACTATATTTGAAATCTTTCGGGGAGGACATCTCATTGCTCCGGGGAAAATGTCCCCCTGAATTCAACATTGGTAACAACCCCATACTTTTTAATCATCGGATTGCCGCAGAGAGATGCGAAAGATATTGTTGTATCTACTTTTCGAATTTAATTACAACTATTGAAGGTTATCTACATATTAAAAGTTTTATCGAATTTTCCAATGGTAATACCCATTTTTGAGCTCCTTTGGCCAAGACAGCCCGTAAAAAAAGCTCTGATTGCATTTTTTATTTTTATTTATTTATTTTTTGTGTAGAGTCACACTCTAAAAAATAAATGTGTAAATAATCACTTTTACATACGTATGTGGGTAAATTTGTAAAATTGGACCTTTGTCATATAATCTGCACACTTGTCGTTAAAATGTGCCTGCATTTAAGTGTGTTTATTGGCTTAATGGAAGTGTGTAATTTTTTCTCTCTTCAAAAACACAAACAAGTCTGTAAATGGTACAAAATGTTACTGATTTACCCGAATTGGTGTGTTAATGTAATTTACAAGTTTAGAATATTACACAAATAGGTGTGTCTTTTGCATATTACACCAAAATATACGTGTAAGAATATTATACAGATATATGCGTCAGAACAGAATATTACACAGAAGTATGTGCATAAATTTTACACAGCTACATGTATAAAAAGGGAATATTACACAGGATTAGGTGTAACAATATTATACAAAAATATGTGTAGGAACATTGTTATACAGAAATATGTGAACCCAATAAATAGCGATATTTGAAAACTGGCTTGTGTAATAATTGCCGAGTGGTCAAGTTAATGGCATAGAAAGTCGAAGATCGTGAGTTCAAATCCCGTTTGGATAACAATTGCTTGTTTACAGTAGATTGAAATTCTCATCTTTTTGTAGTTGTATTTTTCAAAACTTGTGACTAAAATTGTTAGGAAATAATATCAGCATCACTATTTCCATATTTTTTCAAAATCTTATTTTACAGTGTATTTATTCAGATTCTATTAATAAATTATGACTATACTATTTTAGGACTTCAAAACAACTTTAACAGAGATGTGGTATGCAGTAAATGTAACTTCAGACGATCCTGTTTTTTGTAAATTAAGGTTATATTTTATGGTATAAAAACTAATCGACTGGAAAGAAAACAAATACACGAAGCACACGTGTTTGTTCTTCACGCAAAGTTGTTTTGCAAACATAAAAATATTTAGTTCAAAATTTACATATGTACACAAAATCCATCTTTTTTTATATTACACAGATATATGTGTACTCATGCGCAATTTGCACGTTAAACTGTATATCTAACAAAAACATAACTGTTAAAAAAGGAAGACAAATTCAGCTTTAAAAAAAAAAACTGCCAGAAAAGAAGTGATATGTAAGTGGGTGCCAAGTTCAAATAACATTCACTCAAACTTATCTGCTGAAGTATTGTAGCATTGTTTTAATTGTTTAAAAATAAAAATTATTGATTGCATATTAATAATAAATCTAGAATTTGGCAAGTTTTTACCTACGAGTCATTTATTTATAGGGTTCCATACTTAAAAATTAAAAACAAAACCATTATAATGTCACTCCTGTGTCTGTCTGTCACAGCCATTTTACTCGAAACTATGGAACATGGAAAATTCAAATTGGGGGAAGTAATAAAGACTATTGACCCACATATTTTCAGATTATTAAACATTCATAAATATATTTAGCAAAAATGTAGAGGGGCTAATTAAGCTACTTGAAAAAAAAACTCTTTTCTTTGAATATCGTGTGAAAGCTTTCGTAAAGCTGAACTCAAAAATACATTCCTTTTAATTTTAAGTATTATATTTTCAAAGATATAGTCGAAAATGTAGCGCAAAAATATGTCCCCCCCTCCATCTAATTCCGAATCTACTGAAACTAAAATTATGAAATTTAGAGGTAGTAGATGTTAATTTAAACTTTGAAGGAAAATTATAGCGATTACCCTAGGTCACATAGTTTTTGAGATAATAGCATTTTCTGTTACACACAAATTTCGATTTACGGGCATTCAGCAAAAGTGTTGAGCAGGTACCTATCGTAGCAGAAGTATAAAAACATTGTTGATAATGATTTTTGAAAAAAATCGTCAGTAATTAGCCGAGATATTAACCCTTAAAGATACGGACTGTTTCCACATACATAATGACAGGGGCAGCGTACTCTGTGTCTAGTTAACAACTTTTAATGATATATATGTGTAATGTAATGTCCAATAGCAGTATAAAAGCAACAAACGTTAAATTGTTAAAAACAGACTAATTTAAAGGTCTCAGGACTCTTAAATTTGGAAAAAATGAAAAAAAAAAGAGACCATATTCAACATTTAATGTCTTAAAATGTATATGATTTTAAAATACAATTTTTATTGGGATGAAAAATCTAAGTTGGTTCTTTCATTTCATGTATTTAAAAACTTGCTACATGCAGAATTAGTATTTATAGGGGGCTCGAAACTGTTGGACATTTCTAGAGCAGAAAATTGGCATAATAGCGTATGCACAGGATTACAAAATAAATATTGTAACTAGAATAAAAATTTTGGTACCTACTTATACTTCAGATTGTAATAATTACCCTGATTAAACATTTTTATATTTTTAATGCAAAGTTGTATTTATCTAATACAAAATTTCGAAAATTTCAACAGTATAATCACCTAAAAAAATATTTTTTTGAACAATAAAAAGGAAATTTTAGGTTCAGTTTATACAGACTAACATGAAATAGATGTTTTGGAAATTCCATGAAAAAATATTCAGAAGTTTTTGAGGTACCCTGCGCGTTATGCCCCAAAACGTCATTTGGAGAAAAATTACTTCAAAGTTTCGGAAACGCCACTTCAGCTATTGAGCAAGAGCAGATATAATTCTAAAAGCCATAACTTCTGTTCTAATGGGAATTTCAAGGAAACAATTATATCAAAATGTTCAGGAATATAATAGGAGTTTAGCATCTAAAAAAAAAAAAAATAATAAAATTTCTAAAATTTTGAAGCTTTAAGAGTCCTGAGACCACTTAATTAGAATGAATCACATAAATACTATGGGATTCGCGACTAGTTTGCATTGAGTGGATCTCTCAATACTCCTCGAGTGACTTTAGAAGTTAATTAAAAACCTATCAGGAAAAACGCGGCACGGACCAAGGCGACGTTGCAACTTTACGACCTCCTTTCGAAGCACGCTTAGCACAATTCCAAATTTAAACTTTGAACAAAGTTTTTGTTTTAGCTACACCGTAGAAAGAAAGGTTTGCCACTCTGAATTTAGTTTTATGAAATGCCAAATGAAGTTTAAATATGCACTGCTTTTTTTGTCAGTACCGAATTAATTTCATCATAAACAGATTAGGATAATATTAAAAAATGAGATAGCCAGAATAACTATATTTGATATTATTTAAGTTCAATATCTATTTGAACTTTCATGGTATATCCATTTGCACTTTTCTAGTATATACAGTTATATCCAACCCTACATTGTATAGTTTTTTACAAAGTCTTAGTATTCTTTTAGCAACGTTTTTTTTTAATAATACAATTACAAATTGTCACAATGATACTACAATCCATGTAGGATTTTGACCTCCCTCAATATACTTCTCCAGACCTTCCGATCTCTGGCCTTTACTTTATAATTTATAATTTGGTTTTCTGCAAGATCTTTCTCTACCTCTTTTATCCATCTCTTCCTGGGTCTACCAATACTTCTTTTCCCAATTAAATTACCACTATAAATCTTCTTTGTGCTTCGCTCATCCCTCATTCTGATTAGATGACCTAACCATTGCATTCTTCTAATTTTTATGCTATTTATTATATCTTTTTCATTATATAACTGTTCTAACTCCATATTTGTCCTTATACGCCATGTATTGTCTTCTTTAATAGGTCCAAAAATTTGCCTTAGGATCTTCCTTTCCCAAGTGATAAGTACCTTTTCATCTTTTTCTGTAGTGGTCCAGGTCTCGCTACCATAATTACTATTGGTTTTATAACAGTTTTATAAATTTTGAGTTTGGATGTTCGAGATATTAGAGATGATTTTAGAATGTTTCGAAGAGAAAAATAGCATCTATTTCCTGCTGCAAGTCGAGTTTTAATCTCTGCTTCTACCATATTATCACAGGTGATCGTAGATCCTAAATATTTAAATTATGTTTCTTCATTAAATTTTAATTCATTATTTATTGTTAACGCTGCTGTTGCCTGTGATTTCATTCAGTACATTTTCATGTATTTTGTTTTTTCTTTATTAACCACGAGGCCTAGTTTTTTTCCTTCAGTGTCTAGTTTATTGTATGTTTCAGTTTCAATCAAGACTTTCTTATTTCTAGCAATTATATCAACATCATCTGCAAATGCAAGAATTTGTAGGGAGCGATTCATAATAGTACCACCTCTGTTGTTGTAGATGCTTCTAATTATTTTCTCCAGGCATAAATTAAAAAGAATTGTCGAGAGAACATCACCTTGCTATAGACCTGAATTCACTCCAAATTCTCTTGAAAGTCTTCCCTGTACCTTAACTTTAGCTTTTGTATTTTCCAGTGTTAATTTTATAAGCTTAACTATATTATCAGGTATTTTAAATTCCTTTAATATTTCAAATAACTTATTTCTGCTTATACTATCATAGGCCTATTTAAAATCAACAATTAGTGTAAATTAATATTTTGTTCATAGAATTTTTCAAGGATGTTCCTGATACTAAAGGTTTGATCCACGGTTGATCTTCCTTTCCTAAAACCACACTGATAATCACCTATTACCATTTCAGCATACGGCTCTAATCACTTTGCAATTATCTTTGCCAACACTTTATATGTAACATTTAATAAGGCTATGCCTCTATAATTCTGGCAATTTAAGATATTTCCCTTTTTATGAATTGGGATAATAATAGCACCATTCCATTCATTTGGTATATATTCATTCTGCCAAATCTCTACTATTAGATCATGTAACATTTGTACCAACTTCTCTCCACCATATTTCAAAAGCTCAGCACTTATCAAATCTTCACCGGGTGCTTTTCCATTTCTCAATTTTGCAATAGCATCCCCTTCTTTTACAGTTGGTGGTTCACAGTTTTCTTCATTCACATCATAATCATTATGATTAGACTGTATTTCTCTTTCGTCATTTGACTGTCTGTTTAACAATTCTTCAAAATATTCTGCCCATCTATCTGTCACATTTGCATGCCCTCCAATAAGTTTATCATTTCTGTCTTTACAAATAAAGGGTGCATGGTTGGTGGCCCTTTTTGATTCCTTTAAGCTTTGAATACATTAGGCTTATATCACCTAATATTATCATTTCTGTCTTTACAAAAAAGGGTGCGTGGTTGGTGGCCCTTTTTGATTCCTTTAGGCTTATATCACCTAATACTGATAGATCTTCAATTTCTTGAATTTTACTCTCTTCCAAAGCTCGTTTTTTCATACGTAACAACTTTTGAGTATTTCTTCTAATTGTTTTAAAGTGATTTTCACTCTGTCTTGTTCTGTGTTTCAGCATTTTTTCTCTTTCTTTATTCTTCTTCTTAATCAGTTGCCAACACTCATCATCAAACCATTCATTAATTTCCCTCCTTTCTTCCTTTCCAACTACTTGCTCAGCAGTTTTTAATATCATATTTCTGCATTTAGCCCATTTACTATTGATTATATCTTCCTCATTAAATTCAGCATATTCACTAGCAATTCTTTCTGTTAATTTACTTTGATAAACCTTTCTTCTCTGCACGTTTAGTAAATCTTTTGTTTTAAATTTTACTTGTTTAGTTCTTTTTGCATCTCGAAATCTTGTAATTCTTTGTCTGTATTTCATAATAACAAGGAAATGATCAGTATCTAAATCCGCACCTCTATAACTTCGTACATCCATAACATCACTAGCATATCTTCTGTCGATCATAATGTGGTCAATTTGGTTTTTTGTCTTTCAATCAGGAGAAATCCAAGTTTCTTTATGTATGTTCTTATGCTCGCTCAAAACATGTACTACTTATGATTAAGTTGTTAGAAGCAGCGAAGTCCACAGCTTTTATTCCATTTTCATTACACAAATCATGTAAACTAAATTTTCCAATTGTTGGTACAAAAGTGTATTATTTTCCAATTTTAGCATTAAAATCACTTATTACCATTTTAACATCGTGTCTTGATATCTTATCAAATTCAATCTGTAGTGTTTCAAAAAAGTATATTTTTGTTCGTCCTCGGTATCTTCCGTTGGTGCATGGACACATACTATTGAAATGTAAAAAAAACTTTGCTCTCAATCTCAAGATACAAATTCTTTCATTTACATTGTGAAAATCAATAATATTTTCTCTAAGACACTTTCTCATAATAAATCCAGTACCATGCGTGTTTCTTCTTGTGCTTGCACTATTAAAAATTGTAAAATCACCCAGTGGCGTAACCAGGATTTTATTTCGGGGGGGGGGGGTGACTTAAATTTCCATAATGTTCTAAATCTTACGAAACACGTTGAATTGTGTTGTAAACAGAAATCATTTTTGACAATTAGGCCGTAGCCAGAGAGGGGAAAGGGGGGGGGGGAGGTGTGATTTTGTTCCGGCTTTTACGAAAATTTAAGGCATGAGGTTCTGAAAATTTAAAAAATTCGATCATCAGTCCAAAAATGTGGGCTTAAAAAAATATCGAGATTTTTGACAAATGATCGCTGAAAAAAATCATTTTCGTTAAAGGATCGAGGAAAAAAAACGAATTTTGAAAAAAGGGCCCGAGGATAAAATACGAATTTTGTCAAAGGATCGTGAAAAAAAGTCAAATTTCGTCAAATGATCGCGGAGAAAGCGCGAATTACGCCAAATGATCATGGAGGAAACGCGAGTTTCGTCAAATTATCGCGGAGCAAAAGGGAATTTCATCAAATGATCCCGGAGGAAACACGAATTTCGTTAAATGAGCACATAAAAAACCCAAATTTCATCAAAGGCCGCAGAAAAAACGCGAATTTTATGAAAAGTCGGGGAAAAAACGCGAATATCGAAAAACGCGCACTCCCTCAAAGGGCAGCAAAGAAACGCGAATTTCGTTAAAGGATCGCAAAAAACGCGAATTTCGTCAATGGTAAACAGAAAAAACGTGAATTTCTTCAAAAGGCCGCAGAAAAAATGCGAATTACGTCAAAAAGACGAGAAAAAAGCGCGAATTTTGTCAAAAAGCAGCGGAAAACACAAATTTCGATGAAGGATTGCGAAAAAAAAAAAAAGAAAATTTCGTCAAAGGATCTCTAAAAAAACACGCATTCCGTCAAAGGGAAGCGGAAAAAACGCGAACTTCGACAAAGAGTCGCAAAAAAATCCCCGAATTTCGCGAAAGGGCCATAAGGAAAAAAACGTGAGTTTCGCAAAAAGGCTGCAGAAAAAAGCACATTAAGACAGAAAGACGCAAAAAAAAACACTAATTTCATCAAAAGGCTACGGAAAAAAGCAAATTAAGACAGAAAGCCGAGAAAAAAAAACACGAATTTCATCAAAAACCCGCGGAAAAAAGCAAAATTCCTCAACGGATCTAAAAAAGACAAATTTCGTCAAAGAGCTGCAGAAAAAACCCAAATTTCGTCAAAGGGCCGCAGAAAAATGCGAATTTCATCAAAAGTCGCGGAAAACGCGAATTTCGAAAAACGCGCACTCCGTCAAAGGACGGCGGAAAAACGCGAATTGTGATAAAGGATCGCAAAAAACGGGAATTTCGTCAAAGGGAAACAGAAAAAAAAACGCGAATTTCGACAGAAAGCCGCAGAAAAAACTCGAATTACGTCAAAAATATGAGAAAAAAGCGCTATTTTGTCAAAAAGCCGCAACAATCAAATTTCAACAAAGAATAGCAAAAAAAAAAAAAAAAAAAAAATGCGTATTCAAAGGGCCGCGTAAAAACGCGAATTTTGTCAAAGGATCACAAATAAAGCAAAATTCATGAAATGGCCTCAGAAAAAACGCGAATTTCGTCAAAGACCCGCAGAAAAAATGCGAATTTCTTCAAAGATCTACGGAAAAAACGCGAATTTCGTCAAAGGCCCGCAGAAAAAACGTGAATTTCGTCAAAGAGCCACAGAAAAAAATGCAAATTTCGTCATGAAGCCGCAGTAAAACTCAAATTTCGACAAAGGCTAGCAAAAAAAAAAACACTTATTCCTTCAAAAGGGCCGCGGAAAAACGTGAATTTCTTCAAAGGATCACAAAAAACACAAATTTCGTGAAAGGGCCTCAGAGAAAACGCGAATTTCGTCAAAGATCCGCGTAAAAAAACAAATTTCCTCAAAAGATCACGGGGAAAATGCGAATTTCGTCAAAGCGTCTTGATAAATACCCGAATTTCATCAAAGGGTCGCGGAAAAAACGCATACAAACATCTATGTTTATTATTATAGGTATAGTTTTTAAACTGAAATAATATGCTGAGCAAACTTTTTAAAAATCTGGTTAACCAGAACCCAACTTGCAGGAATCTACACTTAGCCTGATATTGACCTGAAATGAAAACTGAGTTAACCCAACCTGCAACAAAAATAATTAGTGCCGGGAAGGGATCCCCCCCTTCCCCCTCTGCTGTAATCTTTCAGAAAATTTGCTGTGAATTTCAGAATATTTTTTTTTTACTCAAAATCAACCATGGGGGCGGGAAGGTACGGGTCCGATCCTGAGGCTGTCCCATGTCGAAATAAGTTAAAAAGTGTTTCTGTTTTTTTTATATACTTTCATTTAAAAGAAAGTCATTGTAGCTTAAAATCTATAAAATTGTTCTTCCCACCCCCGAAACTAAATTCTGGCTACGGTTCTTGTTTTACAATAAATTAATATTGTAGCAAACACAAAATATTTTTTGTATACACAAAATATTTTTATACAGATATATAGAATAACGACTGTTTATTATTTGCGCGCAAGTAATAATAATGACTTTAAACCGTTCCAAATGAAAAATACTGGCTGGAAAGTTAGGACGAAAAAGGAAGATAAGTGGGAGGAGGGAATTTTTTGCGGTCCTTTGTCGAAATTCGCATTTTTTCCGCGATCATTTGACGAAATTTGCATTTTTTCGAAGCCCTTTGATGACATTCTCGTCTTTTTCGCTACCTTTTGTTGAAATTCTCGTTTTTTTCGCAACCCATTAACGAAATTTGCGCTTTTTTCACAATCCTTTGACGAAATTCACGTTTTGTCCGCTATTATATGACGAAATTCGCAGTTTTTGTTTTACGAAATATGCGTTTTTCGCGGCATTTTGGCGAAATTCGCGTTTTTTCCGCGATCCTTTGAAGAAATTTGTGTTTTTTCACGATCCTTTAAAAAAATTGGCGTTTTTTCAGCTAGCCTTTGACAAAATTAGTGTTTTTCCGTGGCCCTTTGATAAAATTCGCGTTTTTTTTTCATGGCCCTTCAACGAAATTAGCGTTTTTTCCGCAATCGTTTGACCAAATCGACATTTTCCCTGCAATACTTTGGCAAAATTGGAGATTTTTTCTGCGAACGAGTGATGAAATTGATTTATTACGACGACCATTTGTCAATATTCGCGACTTTTTTGTTGCTGAATTTTTTGAATTTTCGGAAAATTCGAATCAGAATCACCCCAACTTTTAATTGTGCGCGAGCAATAAATAAATCGTACATAAAATTGGGGAATATTTTCAATTTTTTGGAATTTAAAAAACAATATTACAAAAACAAAAAAATATGTTTTTTTTTAAATTTTTTTTTCATTTTAAAATAGTTTTTGTGTTTCCAAGTAAATTTGGTCGCAGGACTGAGGAGGATATTGGATTAGCGAAAAAGACAAATTCGTGGCATGCCAGAAAATAAAACAAATTTATCTAAAAAAGAAAGCCTTTTCCCTTTCACTGCGATCCTTTCGGGGGGCGAAATGGAGCTGTAACCTCATAACCCCCGTCTCCATCAACTTCTTTGGGTATTGTATGCTGGGGCATCACTGCACACTAATATATGGAGCTAACGAGAATAGCTGCATGGCAGAAAAAAAATACAAATTTATCTTAAAAGAAAGAAAAAAATCAGCATTTTTTTCATTTCATTTTTGACTATTTCGAAAGGGGACTTGCAACCCCATGAGCCCCCTCCCCCTCGTTGGGTATACTGTGGTGTTGTAACTGTGCGCTGATATGGGACTAACCAGAATGGCTAGTTCATTGTATTGCAGAAAACAAAGTTACAAATTTATCTCAAACAAAAAGGGAAAAAATCAGTAATTTTGGGGGGGCAATAGGGCTGTAACCCCATTACCCCCTTTCCACTTTTTGGGTATAATGTGGTGTCACTGTGCATTAATATGGAACTAAAGAGAAGAGAGCGGCTAGTCTGTTGAATGATAGGAGAAAAAAATACAAATTTATTTCAAAGAGAAAGAAAAAAAAAAGTAATATTTTTCCTTTCATTTTCGACTATTTCGTGAGGAGGGCGCTGTAACCTCATCAGTCGCCGCCCCCCTTCTTTGGGTATGCTGTGATGTTAATGTGAGATTTATCTAAAAATATAAGGATTGCAGAAAACAAAATTACGAATTTAACTCAAACAAGAAAAAAAAAAAAATCAGCTTTTTTTTTAAATTTTCATTTTCGACTATTTTGGGAGGAGGCACCCTATTAGCCCCTTTCACATCTTTGGGTATAATGTGGTGTCACTGTGCACTAGTATGGAACTAAAGAGAAGAGAGCGGTTAGTCTCTTGAATATATAAATTTATCTCAAATAAAAAGAAAAAAAATCAGCACTTTTTCATTGCATTTTCGACTATTTCGAGAGGAGGGGCTTTAATTCCATCAGCCCCCCCCTCCCCATCTTTGGGTATGCTGTGATGTCAATGTGGACTAACATGGGGTTAACGAGAATGGCTATTTTGCTGTATGACAAAAGAGAAAATTACAGATTTATCTAAAAAAGTAAGGGATAAACACTTTTTCATTTAATTTTTCGACTATTTTGGGAAAAGGGGGAGGGGCTGTAACCCCATCAGTCCCTTTCTCTTCTTTGGTGTCAATGTGCACTAATATGGAACTAAAGCGAAGGGAGCGGCTGGTGTGTTGAATGATAGGGGAAAAATTTCAAATTTATCTCAAACAGAAAGAAAAAAATCAGCACTATTTTTTAAATTCATTTTCGACTATTTCGAGAGGAGGGGGCTGCAATTCCCTCAGCAACCTCCCCATCTTTTGTTATGCTGTGATGTCAATGTAGACTATGGTGTTAATGAGAATGGCTATTTTGCTGTATGACAGAAGAAAAAAAATACAGATTTATCTAAATAAAGTAAGGAAAAACGATTTTTTTCATTTAATTTTTCGACTATTTTGGGAGGAGGAGGAGGGGTTGTAACCGCATCAGCCCCCTTTCTCTTCTTTGGTGTCAATATGGACTAATATGGGAGTAATGAGAATAGGTAGTCCGCTGTATGATTGAAAAAAATTAAATTTTTTTCCAAAAAAGAAAGAAAAAAATTCGGCCTTGTTTCACATCACTTTCCAAAATTTCGGGGGGTGGGGCTGTATCCCCATCAGCTCCCTCCCTTGGGTACGCCCATGAAATCACCAATATCTCTTATCCCACTCTCCTTCCATCTTACTTCTTGTATGGCCAATATGTCCAGTCTATAACTATCCATCTGACTCTGTAGTTGCTTCACTGCACCAGTTCTGTATAAACTTAAAACATTCCAAGTTCCAATTCTAAAATTCATAAGCCGTTTTCCAGTTCCAGTCCGTTTTACCATGGGATCAGTCCATCTAAAATCTGTATTTAAGGGCTTCGCAACAAGGTTTTTTTCCCCAGGGAAAGGTTGTCAGCCTTTCGCCCAACCCCTTTTAGTCGCCTCTTACGACATGCATGGGTTACATTGGACTGTTCTTTAATGCCGGTCACCACATGGCATACAATTACAAATTCATATATTTATTTTACGGAACCTTCTGTGTGCAAGTAATACTCGCACTTGACCATTTATTATTAATGGCATTATTATATCAAACCTAGATATTTCATGTTTGGAGACCTTAATTTGAGTGCATTGAAGCTCCTTAAAGGGGTGGATTTTCTAGAGTGATGACCAAGGACGAGCGTATATATATCTGTGTCTACGACAGACATTAGTCTTTTTGTAATGATGTTTCCGGAGGGGGGGGGGGATTGCTAATGTGATAATCAAAGACGAGCGGAAGTGTATCTGTGTGTGTATTTGTTTATCAAATTTTTAACATGATTCATTTGTTTATTATAATAACCAGGGGCGCGCCGACCCAGTGTGCAAAGTGTGCGACGCACACAGGTGCCAAAGATTTCAGTTAAAGAGCAGATATTTAAAAAAAAATCTTTAATTATTCTAAAATCACATTTTCTTAACATCTGAATTATGTTTTGCAGATTTACCTGAGACAAACTTTCTTGTAAATATTCAATTCTTTTTTTTTAAGTTTATTTCGTTTTATTCTATGTATTTCTGAGTCTCCTAAAAAGTGATTTAGACGCAGACCAGTCCAACCTTTATAATCAGAGGCGCATCTCATATAGTTACAAACAATGAAAGGCGCCATAATTCCACATGGGTAAAAACATGCAACACTATTATCTGACTGCAGCAGTGTTAGAGCGCAGTACAGTTTTATTACCACAAAAGCTAAATTCCATCTGTTTTTCATTTTTTAATAGCAATCGTTGCCTTACTGCAGAATTTCTGTCGTAAATAAGATGAAAATTACTATTTGGAAATACTGGTAAGTTTTCCCTGCAGTAATCAGTCCATGAATATAGGTAGACTTATGCATCACAAGCATCTTATATGATACACATACATCTTATGGTGGTAGCCATAGGTCCCAACGGCTTAGAAACTATGTAAAAATAATTTGTAGAAATAATATAAATCGTAGTAAATTTCTACGACTTATAAACTATGTAAAAATAATTTATAGAAATAATATAAATCGTAGTAAATTTCTACGACTTATAAACTATGTAAAAATAATTTGTACAAATAATATAAATCAGAGTAAATTTAAAATTAGATTTTTCAAAGGGGCAACATATCTCAAAAGTTTTGTAGGTGAAGGGGCCAAAAACCTTGATCACTAAATAATAAATTAATAACATTAAATAATTAATACTAAATAACGGTCACTGGTAGCAATTAAAAGAACCCCATTCAAATACACTGCTCAAAACAAATATTTTAAATCTTATATAAAATAACAGTATAAGCGAAGAAAAGGCCAGAAGAGAGTCATAAATGCAAAATTTTTTCATTTTAAAACTTCGGAGTATGCAAATTTTGAGTTTGGTGTCAAAGGGATTTGTAGTTAGAATTGCAAATATGTCATCTACATTTGAAATGGATGTACAAATTAACAAATTTTACGTGAAATTCTATAGTAATCGTAATTAAGAATGTTTCTGGAAAGTTTTCCACTCATTTCACCCTTTTAAATTTCGAATTAAAAAAAAATCATTAGCGAGCATTACATCCTAAAAGTAACCGCCATGCCAAATTTCCATACAATTCCCCATACAATTCCATAGAAATAGTAATTTAGAACGTTTT
The DNA here is from genome assembly GCA_963932465.1 of Maratus speciosus. NCBI lineage: Eukaryota > Metazoa > Arthropoda > Arachnida > Araneae > Salticidae > Maratus > Maratus speciosus. The sequence goes on along the minus strand of OZ010796.1, from coordinate 131,625,286 downwards.
TAGGACACCTATCGTGCATCTCACCCTTTTAAATGTTTTATTTCCTTAAAAAAATGTTCTGTGCGAGTATTTACGCCTAAAAATTACAGCCATGTCAAATTTCGAGTTTCTGTCTCTATCAATTTAACAGAAATCGTAACTTAAATGTTTTTACAACTTTTCTGTTCATTTCACCTTTTTAATTTTTGATTTTTTTTTTTTTTGTTTTAGAAACCATTCTTAGCTGACATTTGTATCTTAAAACTGAGCGTCACACAGTGGAGTATTTGACCCGAAATCCTGGTCAAAAATATTTTTCCATGTAAATATAGTCCGATTGGCTTTAAATTCTTAGATGTTATTGGGTATCACTATGGCATGTTTTGTATTGTAAATGAAGTCTGTAGCATTTACGATTCATTTACAGAGACACCCAAAAGACTTCCCTTACATTACGGTCTATGAGGGAAAATCGTTTGCTCTGTATTTTAATGATATCACACTTTTAAACGTGCTGAAATTTATATACATCACTAAGATGTACTAAGGCACTTATTGTAGAATATGGTGTGCATAGAATATATCGTTCATTTACAGGGACACACAAAAGAATATGGCTGAAGAATAAATTTAACTATTGAAGTCTATGACCAATAATTGATGGAAGTGCGTTTATAGTTGTGATAGGCGTTTTAAAATAAAACATTTTTTAAAAAATATTACTTGGTGTGGATACATTCTATAGATCATATACAGGGCTGCACAAAAGTTCTCAAGTGCATTTCCGTTTATTCACGGAAATGGCTGAATGGACATTTTAAACTGTGCTATGCGTTTCACTGAACTAACTTTTAGCATACTATGAAGTATACATACAAATCCATAGCTTAGTTTAATATTTTATATCTTAAAAGCTGACGAAGTGTCAGTAAGATTTTAACACTTCACATAATAATAAATATACATTTTATAAATATTTTGACAGTTAAGAAAAAAAAGAGTCATCATTTAAGAAGAGCACAAAGAAAAAAGAAGTTAAAATATTAATTTACTAAGCAAATATTTTAAAAATACGAATAAATCACATGTCCATTGACTTAACATTACCAAAGGGAGTTTGGAAGTTGAACGAGTTGTAACCTTACTATTTACTGTTTTTAAGAGGAAAGTGATTGTTGATAGGTTTGTCTTATTCAGTATTAATGTTTAATTAAATGTATTTGATTTTACAATATATAAAACTTATTATTTACATTTAATAATGCTTATTACATTTAAATTACATTTAATAATTATTATTGCATTTAATTTATGTTTTATAGTGTTATATTTAACAGTAGGTTCAGTAAAGCGGAGTCTATATAGCATAGATTGTTATTTTTTTAATGTATTTAATATATTATCAGCTTCAAAATGATTCTTCAGAACTCTTCTTCATCTTCTTCATCACTCTCTTCGTGGCTTTTATCGGGACTACCATCAGACCTTGCTGGAAGAAAAAGTTGTAGGGTCTCGCTACTGTAAGGCTTACTCTTTTTAGTTGATAAACGGAGTTATTACTAAATATGAAGTTGCTTATTTTCATGTACATTATAAAAGGAAAATTTTAATTAAATTTTCTTGGTGCCGTTTGTCAGTTTTGTAATTAAAATTAGGTGACCCTTTTTAAGGACACCACCCTCGAAAGGGTTAATTTCCTCCTTTCTCTCCTTATGTTACACACATGAGCCCCAAGAACTAATTAGGGAACCCTTTTTCAATTAATAAGTATATACAATTTGATGGCGATCGGATATTTCTATCAAAAGATATCGAGTTGCGTGCGTATGTACGTACTGTTAAGCTCTGGTATCTCGGCAGATGACCTTGGGAGAATCTATTTCTGACCAGGGGTTTCAGGGTCAAAGGGTGCCAAGTACAAGTGCGTAATTGGCGAACGGACAATCCGCCAAATCACGGAAATAGGGATTTTCACCACCAGTACAAGTTTACTCTTTTATCTGTGATTTCTAAGAAGTTGGAAATAACTGTAAAATGTATATTCCTTGTTCCATGGTGATTTTACTATTTCAGATCGTAGCTTTTATTTGAGGTTGATCTTGCTCTTTGTCTTTTAAATTATTATTATCGATCTTTGTCAACTATATTCGCCTTAACAAAATTCCACGCAAAAAGAAAATTATTCATTCCAAGGAGCGAAATGGGATTTTAAAAGTGTTGTAATTTTTTGAGGAGGAAAGGAACATTCTTTTAAAATTTCTCGCTTGCATTTTAACATTTTTAAATGATTTTTCCCTAGAATAGCTGAGGTCGATCTATAAACGGGTTACTTTTCGATTCTCATAAAGTTTTAGTATAAAGATTTTTAGATTTCTTTTATAATACATAAAGTTACTTTCACTTTCGGAGTCGGTTCTGAAATTGAAAGTGTACTCATTATTAAAAAAAAAAACCCTAAATCGAAAAAGTAAAAACTAGCAAGGTTAGAGATCAACTTCAGCCATTCTACGAAAAAAAAAAAAAAAAAAGAAAAGAAAAGAAAAAAGGAAAAAAAAATCATTTAAAAATATAAGTGTTACATTTGAAGTAAATTCTCTCATAGGTTTAACATTAACAGCCCTAGTGTACATTCTTAAAATATAATATAAGGTTTTATAATAATTTAACACTGCAACCATGCAGAGTCACATCAAGTGTAGTTCAGATCGTCACTCAGCACTAGTCGTAAAATCTGATCTCAAGTTATTCCTACCAATGCATCATCGATTGATTAAATAAACAAATAATTCAAAAAGCCAATGCAATTAATTAAACATAAAATCCCCTCCCCCCCTCCTCCCTATTTTTTTAAAGGTACTATGGAAAAGCCAATAAAAATATCGGAATCAATCAGTTATCCGTTTCTGATACTTATATATAATTTTTTTTTAAATATCGAAATCTATAGTTAAAAATATCTCAATATGCATGAATGGAATAAGTGTAAAATAGAAATAATAAAATAAAATTAGAAGAAAATGAATGCATTCTCTAATTGATCTTAGGGAAAGTGTATGAAATTTCGAGCTCTTGAAAGGCATTTATATGATCCTATAGGGGAGATGGGGGCACATGTGAACAGGGGGCAGATGTGAACATCGCAATTTTTCAATGGTTATTGTAAGTTTTTTTATTTGAAAAAAATTACTAAAGATGACAACACCTGTAGACATACGGTAAAAATTTTTTGAAGCTTTTTGACCTCTTATTTGTCCTCTGTAGCCAAAACACTGTTTTTAGATCTCAAAAGTAAAATCTTTGTTCCGAGTTCATAAGCGTTTAACTTTATTTATTTATTCATTTATTTAAATTTGAGTGTTTTAACATGCACTATGAATACTAATAAATATTTTTAATACAGTTCTTTTTCTTCTAAATTTGAGAAATGTTAATAATTTATCAATTTAACAGAAGCAGCAATGTGGGGCACTTGTGAACAGGCAAGTTGGGGCAGATATGAACAGTACTTAAGTGCCCCAATAATCATTCTGTGATTCTGTTCCTTTCAGTTAACTTAATGATAAATAATGTCAGTTCCATTACCTATAATTTTCCTGAAACAGAAGATATTTTCCTCACACAAAGTTGATTTTGCATTGAAACTTCATCAAACACATCTTTCAGCAAATACATAAAGAGCAACAAGCTCGTTTACATTCAATTGTACTTTAAATATATTCAATGTTTTCTGAAATCCAATAAGTGTTATATATTATTTTACTAAACAGTTTACAACAATATTTTTTATGCATTGTTAATACAAAAGTATTACCCTGAACAACTTTGCAAATTTTTGTATTACATTTGTTCTAAACTTGCAATGATGGCTTACTTCCATATCTAAAACTGTTATGTATATGACGCTTTGAATGGAGATACATATGAGTAATATTTTAAGAAAGTAAAATTTTTTAACTGATAACTACCGTAAAATCCCTATTGTAACCCCTCCCTCTTTCAAAAGGAAAAGAAGTCAGGGGAGGGGGAGGGGGGGGTTATAGTCGAGAATTTTTTTTTTAATCATTAAAAACCCCTTCTTTATCTATAATTTACAAGTAAATAAGGCAAATAAAGCAGTGGGAATCTTTCGTATTTCGGCAGATTTGAGATAAATAGTATGTAAACGCCCCCTCCCCCAAAATTTCCCCAAACAAAAACCCCTAAGCAAAATTTAAGTTTTAATTTCTTTTTTTAAAATTGCTTCTTTATTTTTTTATTTTATTTCAGCAAGACTTAATGAATCATCTAAGCCTCCACCCCCAAAATCTACTTATTTTCATTTTATAATCTTTTCCTTAAACATATCACCCAGAAACTAGAGAAATATATATATATATATACTTTTTTATGGCGAATTTCACAGGTAATTAACTAATCATTACGATGACAAATGAATAACAGAATAAAAAGCATGTCAAAGGATATTTTTCCTTAAGTTCACATGTGCCCCACGTGTGTTCACAACTACCCCGCTGATGGGGCACATGTGAACAATTTTTCGAATTTATAAAACTATTAAAAAATGTAAGAAGAACTATACAGGTGATTTTTAAAAAATTACCAATGTATAAAAGAAAGTTCTATTTACTATATTGAGTAGGTTTTGTTTATAGAAATTAGTCCAGTCATGAGAAAAACCTATATTTATGCGAACTGTTCACATGTGCCCCCATCTCCCCTATATAAAAATAAAAATATGCAAACTGGGAGAATAACAAATTTTATCTACTTTAAAATGAGATAAAGAGTTGGTTAATTGTACATGTGTTTAATTATCGCAAGTGAATTTTCCCCTTAATTAATGCATTTATTCTTCTTTAAAATTAAAGTCACGTGTAATAGCTATTAATTTTATATAAATGTCTAACATTTTACATTTAGTTAGAAAAAAAAAAAAAAAGAGATCTATATACACAATGAAAATATCCTAACATAATGTAGGCATTTTTTAAAAATTCAGAAGCATCTTTTTAATTATAAAATCATTAATAAATTTATATCTAAAATATTATGAAATGATCTGCATTAATTCTTATATATAAAGAATTGCCATTGTTGAAAATATGTCTAGGTACTTTTACAGTTCATTCCGATGATTAGTATCATCATTTTTATTATCAGAAGCATCGTTTAAGATTTTAAATATCATACTTATTAATAAAATTATTGCTATTAGAAACGACCACAGTTAAACATTACATTTATAAAAAAAATATATTAAAAAAAAATTAAAGAATCCTCTTATGGTTGTCACTATTTTCGGCTAACGCGCCAATTATGGATGCCATTCTCTCCAGTACGTTACAACCTTTTGCCGATTATCCAGAATAGAATCGTCCGAATCTCCGCGCGTGAAATGCCAAGAGCAAATGCGGAGCTTAACAGTAGGAACATTTCTTTCTCCGGAAAACATTAAGTCCAGATGCACTAACTAGCCACCACATGTTTTCGTACATCTTGACATTTTAAAAGGAATGATCGTATAAGGGATGAATGGAAATAGACATAGCTGCTCAAGTTAATCGATAATTACTTAAGCAATGGTTAAACGTCTTCACTAAAACGTAGTCACAAAAAAGACGTGTTTGTAAATGTTAATGATTTGCCTGTTGACATTATGTATTTGACAGCAGATTTAGTTAATGATGAAGTATCACTTGAAAACTAACTATACCTAAGGAAGACCTAAGTTGTCAATGGTGATTATACTAGAGAGGAGTGTAAGTCCGCGACAATAAATAGTTCTGTACTGAATATGAAAGAAATGGCATATTAAATCTCTTTTTTTTCTTCATTTTCACAGGGAAAATGATTGACTCATTAATCGGAATCGATTGAGCTTAGCCTATATTCATTTTTATGATAAATATCTAATAATAATCAAGGAAATGTATTTATTCGCAAGAAAGGTTTTTGGCGAGTACTTGGCGCGGTGCTCGCAAATAACTAGCAACCTTAGACCCCCAACAGAGCTGTGCGGGTTGATGGTCAATAGATATTGCCTCTTCTTACTATCAGAGATTGTAGATTTTTGATGTCCAATCAAAAGTTTCTTTTTTTAAGCTATTACATTTAGAGAAAAATTTTCGGTGGATTCAAATTTTTCGGGAAATTTCACCCCAAGTACATACCCAACATATGGATGAAACATTTAAAATAACAAAGAAAATTTTCTTTTGCAAATTAAAACGAATAAAAGAAGCTCTTTATTGTAAGGCTGTTCTCAAAAAAATTATCTTTCCCCGCTCAAGAACCAGAAACTTTATATTTTAAGGCTCTTTTTTAAATGTAAAAACAGGATACTTGCAGGCATGATATTTGAAGGGATTTGAAATCTAACAGTTTTTCTTAGTTTCAGGTAAATTAATTACAAGCAATTGTTGTCTAAGAGTGGATTTTTATTTATTTATCTAATTTACTGGACAATCACGTTGGATAGAAAATTTTGGTGGATTAGACAATTTCACCTCAAATAAATATGAAGCATATGGAAAGAATATGTAAAATAACAAGAATTTTCCTTTTGTGTGAATTAAAACGAACCTCCATTTTTTTTTTTTTTTTTTTATGCGGACAGAAGTTTAAACTATTCTTATTTTACTTAGAATTGATCAGAAGTTAAATTAATTTGCCTTTTAAACAATGATATAAATTCAATATTTTAACAGTATTTTAGACACAAAAACAAGAAAAAATTCACCAGTTATTCATAATGCATACTATATTTTTATGCATAAATGTAAGTTAATTTGATTGTAAGTTAAATTATAATTTAATTTGACATAAATCAATTAACTGGAAACGAAATTGCAAAATATCTAAATATATTGGATTAGTTTAAAACAATTTCTTCAATGCTACTAAAAATGTGCATTTGTTTGTAAACATTGTGAGAAAAAAAATTGTGAGTAAAGTGTTGTACGAACATTGTGAGAGGGTGTGTATGTGTGTTTCCTTCTATTTTAATAGATAAGTTTGAAAAAAGTGATATTATAATAATTTTTAGGATGAAATTTATATTGAATATGAAATTGGAATAAAATTTGTAAGGATATAATTAGATTATTTTCAAATTTTTCTTTTGTTTTAAACATAAAAATTGAATGCTAAATAATAAGAATTTTATCTTTATTTAAAATGTTAACATATATATCAATAACATTTTTATTCGGCTTCATAATAAAACACTGCACAGCTTTTGAATTTTAGCATTCATTACTATGAGTTTATTACACCGGTAGATTTATTTATTGTTATTATTGTAATGAAAGCTTTCAAATCTGGGACTAAATAATAATTGATTTAGAAAAGGAAAGCTAAAAATATTAATTCCTGTTTTCTTTTATGATTTTTCGAAGAAGATTTCTATTACAAACAAATCAGCGAAGACCATTTATTTTTATTATAAAAATAAGGGGGAAAACAATTTTTATTTTATACACGTTTCATGTGATTTACAATAAATTCTATATTGAATGTATTAAAAAAAAACTGTTTAATTTAATATGATATAGCTTCTTGCTAGCTAATTTTATATGATATGATTTTTGTTCGCGCACTTTTAAAATAAAATTTCCTGTCCCTTTTTTTTTTTCTGGTTGGGTGGGAGGGTGTCTGAACTAAAACACAATTTTTCTCTTATAAATTAGTTCTTTCTGAATATTTTTGTACATTAAATCATCGTTAATTTTATATCTTCGCGAAAAAACGCTGAAAATAGCATTATAAACGACTAAAACTTCAAAAATTGCAGGATAAAAAAATTTCTATATTGGAAAAAAATAGGATTCCAGGGGTCGATGCAGGTTTTTATTCTTGGGGCCCATTTTGTGAAAAGTAAAAGTTATTTGTGTGAATTTTATAATATTTTTGTGAAAAATACCATTTTGTAATGAAAGTTGAAATCCAGTTACTCAAATTCGAACCAAGAATTTATTAACAAAAACTTCTTTAAATCCCCTTGCTAAAGTTTTTGCTTTTCGTGACCTGGTTTTATTTACAAATTACATATTTTAAAACAGTTTTTATGAAAAAGATTGTTACGAAAGGGGCCTGGCCTATTTTATTAAAAGGAATTTTGTGAAGGGGCCTGTTTTATTAAATTCATTTTTGTGAAGAAGCCCATTTTATTAAATTCCTTTTTGTGAAGAGGCCCAGTTTATTAAATTTATTTTTGTGAAGGGGCCCATTTTATTAAATTTATTTTTGTGAAGGGGCCCATTTTATTAAATAGATTTTTGTGAAAGGTCCCTAAATTGGCCCCAAATTTTGCCTGGATCGACCCCTAGGTTCAATTTGCGAATGTTGAGAAATCGTCGCGCAGACACCCCCCCCCCCCCCCCCCCCCACCAAAAAAAAAAAAACAAAAAAAAAAAACACAAAAATTGCTGAACGCGAATTCCAAATAAACTTCATTGAAAAAAGGATAAAATTTATTGTATTGGACTAAAAGTTAACAATTGGATGTATTTTTAATAATGTAGAAAATCGCCGCGAAAAACAAAAACAAAAAAGAAACATTAAATCGCATAAGAATCGCTAAAAATTCAGAAATCACAGATGACAAAATTTAGTACATTAGGCTAAAACAATGGAACCGAAATTCTTTTAGGAATACGGAACAATCTGCGTGGAACATGAAAAAACAAAAGAATTGGTAACATGAACTCGCTCAAATTTATTCCCCCAAACAAAGATAAACAGCCAAATCCGGCGATCCTACAACGCCAAAATTAGTAAAAAGGCTGGCGTAGCATAGTACCCATTGACTAGTTAAACGTGCCCCAACTTGTAGAATGTTTGTTGAAGGAAATTAGAAAGATAACAAAATGTCATTTTATACAAATGGAATAAGAAAAATAATTGCTTGAAAGCCAAAAATTGTTTCATGCTATGGGTGTAGGCAGTAGGAAAGCAGGGGTAGGGCATTTTTTTTGTTTGCTTTGCAAAAATATCTTCAACTATTTGGCGTATGTTTCATTTAAATCTATTTTCAAGTATAAATGCACTACTTTCTGACACATTTTCGAAATAATTTTAATGATAAAGGCATAAAATTTGCAGATATGATTATTCAAGCTCACACTCTAAATAAAAAGGAGTGACTATTCACTCCGGAGCAGTGAATAGTCACTATATCGCAGAGTCAAAATATGCCCAGCCTCTTTAGAGTGACTATTCACTCTGAGCAAAAGTGAAAATTTTGGCTCTCTGGAAGAGTGAATAGTCACTCCTGGGAAGTGAATATTCACTCTAAACAAGGGTGGATAATGACTCTTTCGGAGGAGTGACTATTCACTCTTGCTAAAAGAGTGCGGTTTTTCACACCTGGTAGGAGTGAATAGTCACTCTTTCATAGGAGGGAATGTTTTTCTCTTTTTATTTTGCTTTTATGGGCATTTTAAAAGAATCACATCTTTTACAGTATGCAATGAAAATAGATACAAGCATGATAATGATTGGAATAAAATACTTTATTAGCAATATTTATTTAATTCATAGTTTGTAACACTAATTGAAGTTTTAAGGGAAAAAATCAGTTAAATTTAGATATGAATTTAAATTAGATAACTGACAGAAACAAACTAATATATTTTATTCCAATCTCATCCTTTGTGTTTGCTTTTATTGCATGCCCTATAAAGATATTACTTTTAAAGTTTTATAAATAACTTTTTAATAGGTGTATGTTATATCTTTAACAATGTTTGATTTCATTTTAATTTTTTTTTAAAAATATAAATTCCTATTTTTTTACAGCACTTTTTCCCTGAATAATTGCTATTTTTGCAAAGTCCTATTGTTCTAAAATATTTATCATTTTTTCACTTAGAAAACAATGCTTATAAACTCACATCTTTTTTTAAAATGAGTTCTAAGCATGATTTAACTATTAAGAATGTGTATTTTTTTTTTTTTTTATCCGCTATGATTTGTTTTTGTTTTATTTAATATGATCATGAAGCATAAATTTTATGTTCTCTGGAATATGTATATATTTTTCTTTTAAACATATTCCTTAACTTAATCATGATTTCTAATTTTTGTCCATCATTGCTGAAAACAATACTTATTAATGAAACGACACGGTAAGCCTTATTTAATTTAAATTTTTTATTCCCGTAGATATTGTATTTTGGGAATATGAGCTAAATAGATTGTATATGTTTTATAGGAAAGGATTGACCTAGGAAATAGAAAAAAATAAATATAAAAATAAACACATTACATTTATCTGTATCTGTATGAATTTTAATAAAAACAAAGTAAATGACTGCATATGAAAAGTTCTTATTGTTTGAAAAAAATTTAATGTAAAAAAGTAGTTATTAATCTCTTAAAAAAAATATTCAATCTTATATTATGTGAGTATATACGAACTTTTTAAAAATATACTAAAGCTATCGATAAACTTCAAAACAGGCATAAAATTTTTTTTATTTCAATGCTTAAATATCATGTTTTATTTTTTAGTGCCAAAAATTACGTGTATCAAAAACGTAGGAAATGCGTTTAAATTGAAGGAAATTTAATAACTGATGCAGAATGTCTATAATTATTTTTTTATATTACTCAGTTTCAAAGTTTTAAAATCATAAACCGCAGAAAAATGCTATACATACAGTTTAAAAAAATTAATGTACCAACCTTTTCGTAATATCATATTTAACTCCGAAACAATAATAATGATAATAAATACTCTAAGCAAGGCCGTAGCCAATGGGAGGATCATCAGGGTTTGATCCCCTCCGAAATTTTTGTGGAGATGACTATAAATATGTCATTAACTACCAGTTAAGACGACAAAAATTCGAAATTCAACAACAGTCAAAATTCAAAAATCAAAATTCTATGCGAGCATATCTTTTTTGTTTGATTCTGTTAATAGGTTGAAAAAATGAAAGCAATTTCTAAGAAATATTTAAAGTTCAAACGATTTTTCAGAATCGGAGGCTGTAAAAATAAAATTATTACAAAACCCCGATACAAACTGTCACAATGGTTTAGCCAAAAATGGTTGAAAAATGCACTTGAAAGACATTTTTGGCAATAAAACTTTTGAAAACAAATGTGTAAAATGTCAAATATTAATTTAATTGGCATTAATTTCAATACGTCACTGAAGAAGCACCTTTCATTTGCAATGAAAAAGGCTTAAAGTATCTTTTGAAATTATATTACATTGAATTACTTGAATTCACAATAAAACTTAATTAAACTCTAACACTTGTCTCTATTCAATCAGTAAAAAAGAAATCTAAAGTCAAGATTAAAATTCATCTCCAAAATGATTTTCTCGCTACGGCCTTGACTCACTGACAAAATCCAGATGTCTTGAGTTAGTCAGTTTTGCAAACGAAACAGATAAGGAAAAAAATTATCTGTTTCTTTTGCAAAGCATTCGATCGTTGGGCAAAAGTATTGAATGGGAAGAATAAAATATTTAGACAAATTTTTTTAAATTCACTTTGGCCGAATTAAGGAAGTTTTGATTGCCGAAATTTCCAGGCCCGTGCCCGGCCCGACTCATAGAAAAAAATTCGGCCCGGCACGGCCCGATACAAAAATTAAAAGTTCGGTCCCGGTAAAAAACTTAAATGTTCGACCCGAGACCGGCCCGGCCCGAGTGAATGTCTACAAAGCATTGATTTTTACGTCGATTTGTGTATCTTAACATACATCTTAATTATAAACGAGTAGTTCTGGCCAAAAATATTTATCTTAACTTTTTTTTTTTTTTTTTTATGATTATAATCTTCATGTTTATAGAAATGCATCAGGCTTCAGGCTGCGATATATATTTTTTAATGAATCTCTATTTCTTGTATGTAAATAAATGTTTCAGTTATCCTTAATATTATTGTTAAACCATATTCCATGTAATGAAGTGCTAAAAATCTGAAAAATGCTATACAGTAAAATCTTCTAAGACGGAATTGAATAGAAAAAAAAAATGCGTTATAGACAAGTTCCTTTCTTAGCAAGTATAAATGTATGATATATTCTTTTCTTACGTATTAGTGGATTATTTTTTGCATGGATCAACACGTTTTTCAGTTTAAAACAGGGTTCCGCCATAGGCAGGTTCCTTTTCACACGTTTTCTACATTTTAATTTAGCTATTTTTAATAAGCGAAAAAATCTACTGTTCTTTAAAAAGAATAAATTTTAATGTTTAAATATAAGTATAAGATAATGGCGATTAAAAAATGTTGCAAAAATTTTTGGTCCAGGCCTAATTTAACTGACTTTTGAAAGGATCAGGTCACGCTGAGACAATGATTTTCATACAGGCTGGGTCGAAACTAAGACTGAAAATTTTGAGTCGTGAAGACTAGGAATGAAGCCAGTCCTGGCTCTGTACAGAAATAAATGAGTTAGGCCCGGTCCGGCCCGAGCCTTCCGAAAAAAGTATGGCCCGGGTCCTGTCCGAAAGGAATGGAGACCAGGACCGGACCGGCCGAGTGCCGTGAATGAAAATCTGGCCGCGGGCCGGTTCGTGCAGATCTCTAATTTCAAACCGCTACATGAAGAAGTATAAGACAATCACTTGTCTGGGAAATCAATCTTCTAGGAATAGAAATCAGGATAACTCACCTCGATCAATCTTTTTCTATAGTACAGCATACAACTATTTAGCTCATAATCAGACATAGCTACACGAATAAATGGTTAAAATTAAATAAGACTTACCTTATGTGTTAATGATATCCGAATCTGTTAATCCTAAGATGGCGGGCAAAAAGTGATCATTTTTCTTATCTTACAAGGACGTTGTCGCCTTGCTGCTCTGATTGGTTAATAAGCAATGCATACGTAAGTCACTCTTTCAGGAGTGACTACTTCACTCTCGATAACGGAGTGAGAGATTTCACTCCTTTCTAGAGAGTGGAAAATTCCACTCTTTAAGGAGTGTATTTTTACAAAATGCACTCCAAAAAGAGTGAAAATGCCTGTCACTCTTTCAAAAAGTGAACTTTTCACTCCTCCCAATTTTAGAGTGCAAGGAATTACACTGTGTTCTGTGTTTTATAAAACTGTTTTCCAATCTAAACCAGCTACTTTCTGATATATTCGCGAATTTCTTTTATTTATAAAGGTATTTGCAAGTATTCAAACTATACAGAAAATTTTAAAAAAATCTGTCAAAAAATGACGACAAATTTGACTTTGTAGGTTGATTTTCTTGGCATTTAGCGAGGGAATGCTAGTCATCGAGTAGCAAATGACTATAAATCATGTTATTTATAATCATGGCATTTATAAGAAAATGGGAAACGGTATTCAATTCTTAGGCGCATGAATGTGAGAAGCTGAAAATTTTAGGCAAAGGGAAAGAAAATTACTTCTTAACTGCATCAGGAAAATTTTCGTTATTGAGTGAAAGAAGAATATTTTTAAAGATCTTTCGAAATGGGGGAAACGTATAATAATAAATAGTCGCCTACATTCAATGAAAACTGTTCGAAAAGGGCGTTCATGCCCTTGTGCTTATTTTTTTTCTAAATGAGATTGAACGAATTTCATGAAACACATGTAAAACGTATGCAAAAAAATCTATGTTATCGCTATTTAAATGAATTAAATCTAAGTTGTTTTCTTAAAAAAAAAAAAAAAAAAGATATATTGAATATAATATTAAAATTACAATCTCTTTTTTTATTATTAAGTCTAGGTATGTTTAAAAAATATGTAATTAATATATATTTGTAATAATTCATTCATATTTAAAATGATATAATCATATGCAAGATTTTAAATTTAATTATTATTGCGAATTGTTAAATGGGTAATTTTATAAATCATATTATTAATAAAATAAGGTTAGGTAACGCTCGTTTTAAAGAGAAACAATATCATCACTAAATTAAATCGTATACAAACAACCGTTATTTTAAATTGATCTAATAATTCAGCAGAAACCAAAATATTAATAAAATTAAATAAATTACAAATAGCTATTAATTAAAAATATTAAACGTATGATATTAAAATATTTTTTAAATGATAATAGTAAGTTTGTTAATTATTCAAATTAATAAATATAGGACACATAACCATAGATGCCAACATCTCTTAATTATTCCGGAGTCTGATCCAAAACAAGCACGTTTTAAACCGGAAAAAAATATATAAGGAATTGTGTGTTTTTTCGATAAGGTATATTTTTGGATTTCAGTTTGAAATTTTTGATTAAATGAAATTTCCTGTTGAAATTATTTTCGTCTTGTAACAGACTCCGGATAAGTGTTGTTGGCATCTATGCATAACGCAAAAACATTTGGAAAATCTAAAATTTTCGTTCTTTTTTTCTATATATTAAAAAATTGAACAGAATATGATATTTAAATCTATGTAATGTCTTCAATTTAAAGAAAAAATATGTGAAAAGAACTGTATCCTACAGTAGAGGTCTGCACGGGCCCGGGCTTGGCTAGAAGCCCGTGCTAGGCCGAGACGGCGCAATGAAGGCGAAGTCTCAAACGGGCCGGGCCGGCAAAATTTGAATGTGCCTGCCGGGCTGGACAGGGCCAATAAAAGAAATTAAGCGGGTCTGTCGGCCCGCCCGATATAAATATTTAAACGCAGACGAGAAAATATGAATAATTTTCAATGAATATGAGTTTCACGAGAATAAGTATAAATGTGCGTTACGAGCCGATACTAGTTTGCCAGCATCAATATCGAAATATAACATTTTCAGGCGTAGAGATCGGCATCGGACAGTTACATGGCGTTTGAGCCCGGGCTTAATTCTTTCAGCAGACTCGTGCCGGACCGAGATCAGGCTTGCATTTGTTTTCAACATAGCCAGAAATGGACATAATTGTTCTCAGGATGTTTAGGGCAGGCAATGTGTTTTGTAAAAATATTAATAGCGATAATAAACTTCTGTTAACGGAATATTTGGAAATATACTTGAAGGTGGTTCTCAAATTCACTGCTCAAAAACGAAAAACTTTCTGACACATTTTTAACTGTAAAGGCATAAAATTGACAAGCCTGTCTATTGAAGGGATTTGGAATTGAATAGAGTTTCCCATTTTTAATAAATAAATTACTTATAGAGATATAAGAGATTCTTGTCACATGACTGCAGGTTTTTCTCCTTTTCCATGTTATCGTCTCCGGAAATTCGATTCAAAACGCTGACTTGGACAGCATTTTCTCAAAAATATATTGACGTTTTCGAAAATAAATGAATTCAGAAATGGGTTAGAAAGTAGCTTCTTTGGATTTGAGAAAAGCCTTAAGAAATAACAGAAATATTTTCGCAAATCTACTTTTTATAATACAGCCTCAAAAGTTATCATCATGTTTTTAACCTTCCCGTTTTTCTTTTATTCTAAACCATATGAATTTTTTAATGAATCCTTATTTGAATGTTGAAAAGTCTAAGACTCTAAGTAAATCATTAATGTTGCTATTGTGTATTTTCTGTCTTGCGAACACATCGTAAATTTAAAATATGCTGTAAAATTATCCCATAAACATGTATGAAGTATTCTTTAAAAGAATCTTAATTGTATGTTAAGAAAAATCTGAATTTTTTGGAGAAATTGAGTCGGGTCGGATCGGGCCTGATTTAATTGATTTTTCCACTGGCCGGATCTGTTTTCACTAATTTTTGTATGGCCGTGAACTGTGAAAATATGAACGCGCCGGGTCAAGATAGCTATCGTTCGGGCCGGGCTCGACCTGGAAATTCCGGCCTGTGAAGACCTCTATACCAACAGATTCCTTTTTCTGAATTTTTTTCAAAACGCATCTTTAAAAAAATGGTCATGCTGGGCGGTGTAAGATTTCTATGTTTGTTGTATGAATCAGTGTTTTTGTAAATAAAGATGCACTTTTCTGTCAGAATGCTAGCATGATAAATTACACTAATTTATTCAACAGAAAGACTGATTTTATTAATCAGCAGATCAAATATGCATACATATAATCAATGTTCAATAGAGTAGAGCGCTGATAATCCGGACCAATCGGTGCCGATACCGATCCGGTTAATGAAAAATCCTGATAATTGAACAACTTTAAAAAATGGCTATGGCAGTGTTTTTCAGGTAACTTCCCTTCACACTTTTTCCAGGCTTAGGACTGGCAATTGTAGTGGTGCACATTTTAGCATATTACAAATAGCCTGTTTAGAAGTTTTTTTTTTACTTTTTAAAAATTTTATTTTCCACAAAATTGGTACAAAGTTATGCATAGAAGTACACATAGAAATTATTGAGTGTATATATGCACACACTGTACAAACAAACGCGAGCAGAGAGAGGTGTGTGTGTGTGTGGGGGGGGGGGGTCCTTTTTTTTTAAGACACCAAGGGACAAAAGAAGCAATAAGCTTAATAATGCAAAAATTGCAATGGGAATAGAATACAGTGTACAATCCATTAGTTTTCCTTATTAAAATTTAAATAAAGTCATTTTTTATGAGGTGTCGGATGCTATCTATTTTTTCCCCATTAAATACAATAAGACCTAAGACTAAATCACACGGAATGGAGAAAAATCCTATTTTAGGTAGGTTTTCTTAAGAGGTACACCGCCCCTAATTATTTTATATTCATTTTCCGATTACCATGAAGTATTTCCCGCTTAAGAATTTCATTATAGAAAGTTCCGTTATAGAGAGATTACGCTTTAGACGGGTTCCTTTATAGACAGGTCCATTTTGTCAGTTTTACTATATTTAGTTTGCTTAAGATTTGGATTGTTAAAAGATGTTAGCCCCATCAAAAAAATTCAGAGCCCCCTCTGAGTGGACTTGCTGGTTACGGCCCTGGAAATATTACCTGTGTTTAAGAACAATGATCACCAGAATTTTGCCACCATTATATTTTTAATCTGCTGGGTATTTCCAGAGTTTACCCCTTCAAACCAACACACAAATGTAAATACTAGTGCTTATGGCGAATTAATAAACACTATTGGCGAGATTTGCGCAGGGCTAACATAAAAATACCTTTTTTTTTTCTTTTTACGCAGGAGAAAATGTTAAGCCGCCAAATATTGTCTTAATTCGAATACCTGAAAATGCAAACATTTTTTAATCCGCACAAACATTGATTTAATATTCCAATTAAATATTTTCATTTTATAGTGGTACTAATTTCTGAATAAACCTTTTTTCTTTGTATTTTAAACAAAGTCAATAACAGTGGTTTTTTTTTTTTTTTTTTTTTTTTTTTTTTAATTCTATTTTTCGATGCGTTTGTAATTTTTTTTTCTAATTAATGTAGCTATTTTAATTATTTAACAAAAACAATTCGAATTTCTTCCCTTGTTATAGTAACGATTAACGAACGTATTTCTAGAAAATATCGCTTGTAATTTTAGAAAATTTGAGGTTTTGGCATCAAAGACATTGCTAAATTAGCAAAATATGAAATATCTCACAAGCTATTGGACTTACAAGAATGTACGTGGTAGCATTCGATTCAGCATACTAAAATGCATTAAAATGTGTTACCATTTGACACATAACTATAATATTTGATTTTTAAGGAAATTTTTAAAAGTTTGGTCCCCTTTTTACCCAGTTTAGGGGTAGAATTTTATATATTCCTTTCTTAGCGAGAGCTTATGTCATAAGAAGTATTTTTCCCCAAATTTTAATGATTTTAGTTTCAGTAGTTTGGGCTTTACGTTGATTAGCACCCAGTCCAAACCTTCTTTTATATTGCATACTAGCAAACACCGTGACTTTGCTCGCATAATAGTTGAAATATGTCAAGTGATATTTGCATGACTATTTTTTTTTATTAGAAGAACACTTTGAAATTATTCAAAAATTACAAATTAAGCCGCAGTTTGATTAAACTTCATTATAAAAGTGCAATAGACAGAATTTAGATTTTAAGTAATAAGAAGAGCTGAAACTAATTCTAAAAATGATAATTTACAAAGTATTTTGAGACTTTTATGCTTATTTCAGTATTCATTTGAAGCTTTGAATTTTTTAGAAACCATCTTAACACATTTAAATCTTAAAATTAACCATCATGTCAAATTCCAAGCTTCTTGTCTAACAGTCTATACCTCTCTGGTGTTGAAAAATGTTGAAACAGAGACTGCAACCATTAATTTGCCAACATTACTTTGAAATCGGTTGTTATTTCCTAATATTCTTCAGAAAACGGAATTTAGATGTTTTTAAAGGCTTTCTTGTTGTTCCTGCCAACCAGGTGGTAGTGACATCCAAAGAAAAATATAGCATAGGATCAGCGTATAGGTTCAGGGACTATCATTCTTGATTCGCAACCAATAACTTCTGTAAGCGGTTTATTATTTCCTGAGATTCCATAGAAATCGTAATTTAGGACCATTTTAGAATGCTTTTCGCTTCTTTCCTTCGCTTCACCCCTTTTTAATTTCGAATTTATTTTTGACTGTTCTTAGAGAACATTTATATTTTATAAGTAACTACTGTGCTATATTTAAAGTTTCTAGCCTCTTCAGTACCGTAGAAATCGCAATTTACAAAAGTTTTTCGCTCCTGCAACACTTTAGGGGTTGTGGCACCGACACAAAATATAGCTTATGTTTGAGCAGGTTCTATAACCATCAATTTGCAACCATTATGTTTGAAAATCGGTTTCGTATTTCATACGATTGC
Organism: Maratus speciosus; assembly: GCA_963932465.1. NCBI lineage: Eukaryota > Metazoa > Arthropoda > Arachnida > Araneae > Salticidae > Maratus > Maratus speciosus. The sequence continues at coordinate 131,606,644 of OZ010796.1, read as the reverse complement.
GTACAAATCGTAATTTAGAACGCTTTTCACTCACTTCATCCTTTTAAATTTTGAATTTTCTTTCGACAATTCTTAGAAAGCATTTGCATCTTTGAAATAATTACCATTCCAAATTTAAAAGTTCAGTAACACAACAGTTTCCCTCAGTAACACAAAAAAGTAATTTAGAACATTTTTTGCTCCTGTAATCCCCAGGTGACAACAACGTAAAATATAGGCTATGTTGGAGTTGGGACTGTCACCATCAATTTGAAGTCATTACTTCTGAAATCGGTTTAGATTTCCTTAGATTTCGTAGAAATCGCTATTTAGAACGGTTTTAGAATGCTTTTCGTTCATTTTGACCCCTTTTAAATTTCAAATTTTTAAGGAACTCTTATCAGAGAGTATTTACATCTTATAAGTAATTACCATGCCAAATTTCAAGTTGCTAGCCCCTTCAGTATCACAAAAATCACAATTTAGAAAGTTTTTTAAAATGCAACCGCAAGGTGGTAGTGACACCGACATGAAATACAGCTTACGTTGGAGCAAGGGCTGTCATCATCAATTTCCAACCATTACTTTTGAAATAGGTTGGGTTAATGTTTGGGTTTTGAATTAGGTCTGAGATTGCGTAGAAATCGCAATTTAGAATGTTTTTCAGAACGTTTTTCATCCATTTTCACCCCTTTTAAATTTCGAATTATTTAGGAAATGTTCTGAGGGATCATTTATATCTTATAAGTAACAACCATGCCTAGTTTCAAGTTTCTAGCCCCTGCAGTATTAAAAAAAATGTTATTTAGATCTATTTTTACTCCTTCACCCCCTTTGGGGTAGCAGCACATACACGAAATACAGCCCATGTTGGAGCGAGGACTGTCACCATCGTTTTCACACTATTATTTTTTTTTTTTTAAATCGGTTCAGTACTTCCTGCGATTGCGCAGAAATCGCAATTTAGAAAGTTCTTTAGAACGCTTTTCGCTCATTTTCACCCTTTTATAAATTTTGATTCTTTAGGAAATGTTCTTAGAGATCATTTGTGTCTTATAAATAACTGCCCTGCCTAATTTCAGGATTCCAGGCCCTTCAGTAACAGAAAAATCGAAATTTAGAACATTTTTTTGCTTCTTCAACCCATAGGTGGTAGTGACACTGACATGAAATAGAGCCTATGTTGGAGCAAGGGCTTTCATCATCAATTTCCAACCTACTTTTGAAATAGGTTGGATACTTACTGAAATTGCGTAGAAATCGCCATTTAGAACGTTTTTTAGAACTCTTTTCGCGCATTTTCACCCCTTTTAAATTTCGAATTTTTTAAGAAATGCTCTTAGAAATCATTTATATCTTATAAGTAACTAACATTCCAAATTCCATATATCTGGGCCTTTCAGTAACACAATCGCAATTTCGAACGTTTATTTGCTCCTGCACCCCCTTTAGGGGCAGTGGCACCGACATAAAATGTAGCCTATGTTGGTGCAAGGGTTGTCACCATCATTTTGACTTCATTATTTTTGAAATCGGTGTGGTACTTCCTGAAATTGCGCAAAAATCACCATTTAGAACGTTTTTTGGAACGCTTTTCGTGCATTTTCACCCCTTTTTAATTTCGATTTTTCTACGATATGTCCTTAGAGATCATTAGTATCTTATAACTACCATTCCAAATTCCATGTTTCTAGGCCATTCAGTAACACGAAAATCGCGTTTTAGAACGTTTTTTGCTCCTGCACCCTCTTTTGGCCAGTGGCACCGGCATAAAATATAGCCTATGTTCTAAGTTGGACTAACATCATCATTTTGATACCATTACTTTTGGAATACGTTCGGTAGTTCCAGAGTTTACCTCCTACAAATAAACAATTTTTACCTCTTTATAATAGTAAATAAAATACTAGCAAACCCCGCGGCTTTGCTCGCGTAATAGTTGAAATATGCCCAGTGATATTTGCATGATTATTTTTTATTAGAAGAACACTTTTTGGAATAACTCAAAAATTACAAATTAAGCCACAGTTTGACTAAACTTCACTATAAAAGTGCAATAGACAGAAATGAGATTTTAATTAATAAGAAGAACTGAAACTAATTCTAAAAATGATAATTTACAAAGTATTTTGAGACTTTTATGCATATTTCAGTATTCATTTGAAGCTTTGAATTTTTTAGAAACCATCTTAACACATTTAAATCTTAAAATTAACCATCATGTCAAATTCCAAGCTTCTTGTCTAACAGTCTACCACCTCTCTGGTGTTGAAAAATGTTGAAACAGAGACTGTCACCATTAATTTGCCAACATTACTTTGAAATCGGTTGTTATTTCCTAATATTCTTCAGAAAACGGAATTTAGATGTTTTTAAAGGCTTTCTTGTTGTTCATGCCAACCAGGTGGTAGTGACATCCAAAGAAAAATATAGCATAGGATCAGCGTATAGGGTCAGGGACTATCATTTTTGATTCGCAACCCATAACTTCTGTAAGCGGTTTATTATTTCCTGAGATTCCATAGAAATCGTAATTTAGGACCATTTTAGAATGCTTTTCGCTCCTTCCCTTCACTTCACCCCTTTTTAATTTCGAATTTATTTTTGACTGTTCTTAGAGAACATTTATATTTTATAAGTAACTACTGTGCTATATTTAAAGTTTCTAGCCTCTTCAGTACCGTAGAAATCGCAATTTACAAAAGTTTTTCGCTCCTGCAACACTTTAGGGGTTGTGGCACCGACACAAAATATAGCTTATGTTTGAGCAGGTTCTATAACCATCAATTTGCAACCATTATGTTTGAAAATCGGTTTCGTATTTCATACGATTGCGTACAAATCGTAATTTAGAACGCTTTTCACTCACTTCATCCTTTTAAATTTTGAATTTTCTTTCGACAATTCTTAGAAAGCATTTGCATCTTTGAAGTAATTACCATTCCAAATTTAAAAGTTCAGTAACACAACAGTTTCCCTCAGTAACACAAAAAAGTAATTTAGAACATTTTTTGCTCCTGTAACCCCCAGGTGACAACAACGTAAAATATAGGCTATGTTGGAGTTGGGACTGTCACCATCAATTTGAAGTCATTACTTCTGAAATCGGTTTAGATTTCCTTAGATTTCGTAGAAATCGCTATTTAGAACGGTTTTAGAATGCTTTTCGTTCATTTTGACCCCTTTTAAATTTCAAATTTTTAAGGAACTCATATCAGAGAGTATTTACATCTTATAAGTAATTACCATGCCAAATTTCAAGTTGCTAGCCCCTTCAGTATCACAAAAATCACAATTTAGAAAGTTTTTTAAAATGCAACCGCAAGGTGGTAGTGACACCGACATGAAATACAGCCTACGTTGGAGCAAGGGCTGTCATCATCAATTTCCAACCATTACTTTTGAAATAGGTTGGGTTAATGTTTGGGTTTTGAATTAGGTCTGAGATTGCGTAGAAATCGCAATTTAGAATGTTTTTTTGAACGTTTTTCATCCATTTTCGCCCCTTTTAAATTTCGAATTATTTAGGAAATGTTCTTAGAGATCATTTATATCTTATAAGTAACAACCATGCCTAGTTTCAAGTTTCTAGCCCCTGCAGTATTGAAAAAAAATGTTATTTAGATCTATTTTTACTCCTTCACCCCCTTTGGGGTAGCAGCACATACACGAAATACAGCCCATGTTGGAGCGAGGACTGTCACCATCGTTTTCACACTATTATTTTTTTTTAATCGGTTCAGTACTTCCTGCGCTTGCGCAGAAATCGCAATTTAGAAAGTTCTTTAGAACGCTTTTCGCTCATTTTGATTCTTTAGGAAATGTTCTTAGAGATCATTTGTATCTTATAAATAACTGCCCTGCCTAATTTCAGGATTCTAGGCCCTTCAGTAACAGAAAAATCGCAATTTAGAACATTTTTTTGCTTCTTCAACCCATAGGTCGTAGTGACACTGAGATGAAATAGAGCCTATGTTGGAGCAAGGGCTTTCATCATCAATTTCCAACCTACTTTTGAAATAGGTTGGATACTTACTGAAATTGCGTAGAAATCGCCATTTAGAACGTTTTTTAGAACACTTTTCACGCATTTTCACCCCTTTTAAATTTCGAATTTTTTAAGAAATGCTCTTAGAAATCATTTATATCTTATAAGTAACTAACATTCCAAATTCCATATATCTGGGCCTTTCAGTAACACAATCGCAATTTCGAACGTTTTTTCGCTCCTGCACTTCCCTTAGGGGTCGTGGCACCGACATAAAATGTAGCCTATGTTGGAGCAAGGGTTATCACCATTATTTTGATACCATTATTTTTGAAATCGGTTTGGTACTTCTTGATATTGCGTAAAAATCGCCATTTAGAACGTTTTTAGAACGCTTTTTGCGCATTTTCATCCCTTTCTAAATTTAGAATTTTTTAAGAAATGTTCTTAGAGATAATTTATATCTAATAAGTAACTACCATGCCAAATTCTATGTATCTGGACCCTTCAGTAGCACAAAAATCGCAATTTTGAACGTTTTTTTTGCTCCTGCACCCCCTTTAGGAGTAGTAGCACCGACATAAAATGTAGCCTATGTTGGAGCAAGGATTGTCACCATCATTTTGATACCATTATTTTTTAAATCGTTTTGGTACTTCCTGAAACTGCGTAAAAATCGCTATTTAGAACGTTTTAGGTAGCTTTCATTACAAAAAGCTACCTATTGCAGCGGTTCGGAGGAAAGCGATTTCAAAAAATTTTGGTATATTTTCATCGATCATGACCCCCAGACCCCGAAACCACCCTCCGTTCAAAAGTTGATATATATATATATATATATATATATATATATATATATATATATATATATCCATATATATATATATATATCTGACATTTGTCATACTGTAACTCTCGAATTTATGAACCGATTTGGATGTAATTTGGTATGTACATAGTACATACCAATGACTCGACCGAGTTCGTTGGCCAGTTTCATCCGCCATTTTGTTTCAAAATGGCGGCCATTTAAAATTTTTTTAAAAATTTTAAATTTGAAATGTGGTACCAAAGAATTGAAAATGGAAAAATATTTTTCTCTTATGTATTTGACCTTTATACAAAGATTCCGAAGCAGTTTTTGTTTCATCTATATCTTAAAAAATGGCTGAGTTATAGCATTTTGAATTTCTAGCGTGGCTGACATTTTGAAACGTCCTGAATTTTGTCACGCGATAAAAGGCGTATTTATGAACCGATTTGGATGTAACTTCGTTTGTACATAGTACATACAAATGTCTCGACCGAGTTCGTTGGCCAGCTTCATCCGCCGTCTTGTTTCAAAATGGCGGCCATTTAAAAAATTTAAAAACTTTAAAATTTAAAATGAGATACCAAAAAATTGGAAAACGAAAAAGATTTTTTTCGTATGTGTTTGACCTTAATACAAAGATTCCGGAACAGTTTTTGTTTCGTCTATATCTAAAAAAAGGGCTGAGTATAGCATTTTGAATTTCTATTGTGGCTGACGTTTTAAAACGACCTGGTTTTGTCACGCGATAACAAGCATATTTATGATCCGATTTGGATGTTACTTGGTCTGTACATAGTACATAATAATGTCTCGACCGAGTTCGTTGGCCAGCTTCATTCACCATCTTGTTTCAAAAGGGTTGCCATTAAAAAAAAATTAAATTTAAAATTTAAAATGAGGTATTAAAAAATTGGAAAATGAAAAAGATTTTTTTATGTGTTTGGCCTTGATACAAAGATTCCGGAGCAGATTTTGTTTCTGAAAATTTGTTCTTTTGTTTATATCTTTAAAAAATGGTTGAATTATAGCACTTTGAATTTCTAGTATGGCTAACATTTTGAAACGATCTTGTATTTGTCACGCGATAACACACGTATTCGCCTATTTCCATGTAAGAAGGCACGTGGATAGTATACATCAACATCTCAGCCGAATATAAGTTACTTTAAATAAAAGCAGCTTGGATAAAGCTGACTAATTTCGCGAAATTCTCATTCATAATGATTTATTATTGATAAAAATTAGTATTGAATCTCCTATATTCGGTTTCCACTAAATTGAGCTTCGTGTGTTTGAATGGCCGGAAGGACTTTTTTAAAACGCTTTTCGCGCATTTTCACCCCTTTTAGGTAGCTTTCTTTACAAAAAGCTACCTATTGCAGCCGTTCGGAGGAAAGCGATTTCAAAAAATTTTGGTATATTTTCATCGATCATGACCCCCAGACCCCGAAACCACCCTCCGTTCAAAATTGATATATATATATATATATATATATATATCTGACCTATGTCACACTGTAACTCTCGTATTTATGAACCGATTTGGATGTAATTCGGTGTGTACATAGTACATACCAATGTCTCGACCGAGTTCGTTGGCCAGCTTCATCCGCCATTTTGTTTCAAAATGGCGGCCATTTAAAAAGTTTTAAAAAATTTAAAATTTGAAATGTGGTACCAAAAAATTGAAAATGGAAAAATATTTTTTTTCTTATGGATTTGACCTTTATACAAAGACTCCGTAGCAGTTTTTGTTTTGTCTATATCTTAAAAAATGGCTGAGTTATAGCATTTTGAATTTCTAGCGAAGCTGACATTTTGAAACGTCCTGAATTTGTCACGCGATAAAAGGCGTATTTATGAACCGATTTGGATGTAACTTAGTTTATACATAGTACAGACCAATGTCTCGAACGAGTTCGTTGGACAGCTTCATCCGCCTTCTTGTTTAAAAATGGCGGCCATTTAAAATTTTAAGAAAATTTTAAATTTGAAATGTGGTAGCAAAAAATTGAAAATTGAAAAAAAAATTTTTTATTATGTGTTTGACCTTGATAAAAAAATTCGGGAGCAGTTTTTGTTTCGTCTATATCTTAAAAAATGGCTGAGTTATAGCATTTTGAATTTCTAGCGTGGCTGACATTTTGAAACGTCCTGATTTTTGCCACGTGATAACAGACGTATTTATGAACCGATTTGGATGTACCTTGGTGTGTATATAGTACATACAAATAACTCAACCGAGTTCGTTGACCAGCTTCATTCGTCATCTTGTTTCAAAATGGTGGCCATTTAAAAAAATTTTTAAAAAATTAAATTTAAAATGAGATACCAAAAAATTGGTAAAATGAAAAAGATTTTTTTTGTATGTGTTTGACCTTAATACAAAGATTCCGGAACAGGTTTTGTTTCGTCTACATCTAAAAAAATGGCTGAGTTATAACATTTTGAATTTCTATTGTGGCTGACATTTTAAAACTACCTAATTTTTGTCACGCGATAACAGGCGTATTTATGAACCGATTTGAATGTAACTTGGTCTGTACATAATACATACCAATGTCTCGACCGAGTTCGTTGGCCAGCTTCATTCGCCATCTTGTTTCAAAAGGGTTGCCATTTTTAAAAAAAAATGTAATTTAAAATTTAAAATGAGGTATTAAAAAATTGGAAAATGAAAATGATTTTTTTTATGTGTTTGGCCTTGATACAAAGATTCTGGAGCAGTTTTTGTTTCTGAAAATTTGTTCTTTTGTTTATATCTTAAAAAGTGGTTGAATTATAGCACTTTGAATTTCTATCATGGCTAACACTTTGAAACGATCTTGTATTTGTCACGCGATACCACACGTATTCGCCTATTTCGATGGAAGAAGGCATGTGGATAGTATACATCAATATCTCGACCAAGTTCGCTGGCGAGCTTCATCAGCCATCTTGTTTCAAAATGGCGGCCATTAAATTAAAAAATATATACATTTAAAGTGAGGTGCAAAAAAATTAGAAATTGAAAAAGGTTTCTTTCTTAAGTATTTGACCTTGATATAAGGATTCAGGAGCATTTTTTGTTTGTCTTTATCTTAAAAAATGGCTCAGATATAGCAGTTTCAATTTCTAAAGTGGGTGACATTTTGAAAAATCTGATTTTTTGCCTGCGACAGCACTCGTATATATCAACCGATTCCGATATGAGTGAGCATGTGCACAGCAATTACTAAGGTCTCGACCAAGTTCACTGGTTAGCCTCATCTACCATGTTGTCTTAAAATGGCAGGCACTTTAAGAAATCGCCGAATTTGGCAGCGAAATATAAGTGACTTTAAATAACAGCAGCTTTGATAAAGCTGACTAATTTCGCGAAATTCTCATTCATAATGATTTAGTATTGATAAAAATTAGTATTGAATCTCCTACATTCGGTTTCCCCTTAATTGAGCTTCGTGTGTTTGAATAATATAAGTTGGCTTTTTAAAAATAAGGAATATGAAAGCTACCTCTTCCTCCCGGCACTGGCCGGAAGGACTTTTTAATTTCGATTTTTAGGTAGCTTTCATTACAAAAAGCTACCTATTGCAGCCGTTCGGAGGAAAGCGATTTCAAAAAAATTTGGTATATTTTCATCGATCATGACCCCCAGACCCCGAAACCACCCTCCGTTCAAAATTGATATATATATATATATATATCTGACCTATGTCACACTGTAACTCTCGTAATTATGAACCGATTTCGATGTAATTCGGTGTGTACATAGTACATACCAATGTCTCTACCGAGTTCGTTGGCCAGCTTCATCCGCTGTTTTGTTTCAAAATGGCGGCCATTTAAAATTTTTAAAAAAATTTAAAATTTGAAATGTGGTACCAAAAAATTAAAAATGGAAAAATATTATTTTGTTATGTATTTGACCTTTATACAGAGATTCCGGAGCAGTTTTTGTTTCGTCTATATCTTAAAAAATGGCTGAGTTATAGCATTTTGAATTTCTAGCGTGGCTGACATTTTGAAACGTCCTGAATTTTGTCACGTGATACAAGGCGTATTTATGAACCGATTTCGATATAATTCAGTGTGTACATAGTACATACCAATGTCTCGACCGAGTTCGTTGGCCAGCTTCATTTGCCATCTTGTTTCAAAAGGGTTGCCATTTAAAAAAAAAAATAATTTAAAATTTAAAATGTGGTATTAAAAAATTGGAAAATGAAAAAGATTTTTTTATGTGTTTGGCCTTGATACAAAGATTCCGGAGCAGTTTTTGTTTCTTAAGATTTGTTCTTTTGTTTATATCTTAAAAAATGGTTGAATTATAGCACTTTGAATTTCTAGCATGGCTAACATTTTGAAACGATCTTGTATTTGTCATGCGATAACACACGTATTCGCCTATTTCGATGTAAGAAGATATGTGGATAGTATACATCAATACCTCGACCAAGTTCGCTGGCCAGATTCATCAGCCATCTTGTTTCAAAATGGCGGCCATTAAATTAAGAAATATATATATATTTAAAGTGAGGTGCAAAAAATTAGAAATTGAAAAAGGTTTCTTTCTTAAGTATTTGACCTTGAAAAGGATTCAGGAGCATTTTTTGTTTGTCTTTACCTTAAAAAATGGCTCAGATATAGCAGTTTCAATTTCTATTGTGGGTGACATTTTGAAAAATCTGATTTTTTGCATGCGACAGCACTCGTATATATCAACCGATTCCAGTGTGAGTGAGCATGTGCACAGCAATTACTAAGTTCTCGACCAAGTTCACTGGTTAGCCTCATCCACCATGTTGTCTTAAAATGGCAGGCACTTTAAGAAATCGCCGAATTTGGCAGCGAAATATAAGTTACTTTAAAGAAAAGCAGCTTGGATAAAGCTGACTAATTTCGCGAAATTCTCATTCATTATATTGATAAAAATTAGTATTGAATCTCCTATATTCGGTTTCCACTAAATTGAGCTTCGTGTGTTTGAATGATATAAGTTAGCTTTTTTAAAATAAGGAATATGAAAGCTACCTCTTCCTCCCGGCACTGGCCGGAAGGACTTTTTTTTAAGAAATGTCCTTACAGATCATTAGTATCTCATATGTAACAACCATTCCAAATTTCATATTTCTAGGACCTTTAGTAACACAAAAATCGCATTTTTAAAACTTTTTTGCTCCTGCACCGCCTTTTGGTCAGTGACACGGACATAAGATATAGCCTATGTCAGGGTCGGCGAACCTTTTTACATCCGCGTGCCAATGTTTTTCCAAAAAAAATTCAACTGAACATAGCGTGCCAACAATGCCCCCCCCCCCCCTTACGTCTCATTCCCGCAAACAAACAAACAAAAAAAAAAAGTAGCAAATTAATTTAATAGTGAATTATAAGTTGGTTTCATTCAAATAATAATAAATAAGTGTCAAAATTATTTATTATTATTAGATTATTATAAATATAGCTAACATATCTGCGGGTAATACCAACATACGCATGAAATTAAACAATGTATAATGTAGAAAACTCAAACCAAAACATCTTTCACATGAAAAAATTAATTAATCGTAGAAATAATTATAGAAAAATATAATTTTCATTTCATTTTACAAATGTTTTAGCAATCAAATTATTATTTTTTCATAACTTATGAAAAAAGTCATGTTTTATTAGTTTTATTAATACTTTTTTCCATTTTAACAAATTAAAAATCAATTAACAAATTCTAGTGAAAGTTAAATAAAGCCTCATGTGCAGGTCAAAACGCGTTAAATTATGCAGAAATATTACAGCAAAGAATAATTTGATTTGCTTTTTTTTTTTTCTCTTTCTATGCGAATCATAGGTGCCATCATAACGAAATCGAGGAAATGGAGAGTTGGGAATGGTCTATTACAGGGTTGGCGAACCTTTTTGTTGTCACGTGTCAAATTTGATCAAAAAATATTTTACGTGACTATGACGTGCCAACTAAAAAACAAATGTAATAGACGGAAAAATAATGGATTAAAATTACTTAAAATTTTCTATTAAGATTTAAAAAATATGAGGAACATGCATCTAGGTATTACACTATGATAATTATGGAAACAAATTTTGAAATTAATAAAAACAAATTAATGCGATACAACTTAATTTATTTTGTTGCATCTTAAAATCAGGTTAATTTTAATGCAGAATGAACCGGATTTATCTGTCAAGTGCTTTCAGTTTGAATTTTGTTATTATTCATTTGTGAAAAGAGTGACTCGAAAGCAGGCTGAAAAACTTAAAATAGCAAACGGCAGTTTCTTTGTATAGTCAGAAATTTACCATCGAAATTTAGTAATGTCTAATAATCAATTCTTGTCGATAGTTTTCAAATATCGTCTTTGTTTGAAAAATTTTTAAGACCATTGGAATGTAATATCCCGCAATTAAAAATTTTCAATTTCCATTTAATCAAATTTAGAAAAGATTAGTCGCGATGTTGTGTAATCTCACTTTATTTTGATTTAGAGCCACAAGCAATGCCGTGCCAAAAGTGGCACGCGTGCCATAGGTTCGCCAACCCTGGTCTATTATATTGCTAAGCGGGAAGTTCAGTGATATAACAAGTACACAAGTACCTTTTATAGAAAACAAATCTATTTTCAATGAAGCTCGTGTATTAATAAAAAAAAAAAATAAAGAGGTGCAGAATTTTAGGAATTTGAATGAATTTTGATTTAGAATTTCAATAAACGGCCACGCGTGCCATAGGTTCGCCAACCCTGGCCTATGTTCTAAGTTGGACAAACACCATCATTTTGATACCATTACTTTTGAAATAGGTTTGGTAGTTCCAGAGCTTACCTCCTACAAATAAACAATTTTTACCTCTTTATAATATTAGTATAGATATAGATTTTCTTCGGGATAATGAAATCTAATACAGACATGTTCCATTTTCACAGGTTTTACTGTGTTGCGAATTTTATTTACGTAGATGCCAGCCTTCCTTATTTTTCAAGTAAATTAAGCATATTTTGAACTAAAGATTTTCTTTAATAAATGAAATAAAATAAGAACCCTATAGGAACAAGACACTGTTATTAAATAAATTTTCTAGTTCCAAAAACTTTATTTGATCTGGGAAGAAACTCCAGAAAGATGGTAGCTATGCATTTATAAATACTCATCGATTTTTCTTTATATATATATATATATAAGGTTTCATTTTAGGAGGTGTGTGTGTGTGGGGGGGGGGGATATAGGGCGCCAACTGAAGTTCTGCACACAGGCGCTGTATACTGCTGGCGCGCCCCTGATAATAACAATATTGCAAATTGTTATAATGACATTGTTATTAATATTATCATAATCATTTTATTAAAACATGAAAATGATAAGCATAACATTTTTTCAATCGTGTTTGAGTTGGAATGAATGATCATTTAAGGTGGTGTCATACTATAACATGAGGAGTTAGGTCTTTTCGAGAGGAAGTATAAAGGGGCTAATTTTTTAGAGGGGCTTATTTTTAGGAGTTCTTAACTTTTTTTCGAATCGACTTAGAGTAGAAATGGAAATAAGATGATAAACTAATACACATAATAACATAGAGGGTAATAATAACATAGAGGGGTAGGTCTTTTCGAAAGAAGTTTGAGGGGGCTAAATTTTTAGGGTGGCTTAATTTTTTTTTTCAATCGTTTGGGGAGGTTGATAAGACCATTGCCCCTTTTATTGAAGAAAATGTTTGATGTTGCCATCTTTAGGATATAGTTCAAACATTTGAATGTGCATTGCGCCTGTGGCCGTTCAACCGGATTGAAATCGTCTTCTTAGAGGAGAGTTTTTTTAAATTTTTGAATAATATTTTAGATCCTGATTTATACTAGAATTTCTTCAACGTATAAAATTTTTTGTTTAACTGTTTATATCGATTCTGTGCACGAGATTATGATCACTTTACCAAGCCTTTGTTATGAACCCATGAACTACGATTCAAGTTTCATTTTTTTTAAAACTCAGATGCTATCTATTGTCCAGACCGCGCCCCAACATTTACTAGCATACTTATGAACGCTCGTGTTGATAATTGGCCATCATAAACACAAACCAAACCATACTTTTGAACACTATCTTTTTCAATGAACACTATGCCTCCCGCTTTTGATGTTTTGGAAGTTTATACAATTTCTGTTTCACATTGAAATAGAAGGACTGCTTAAAATTAATTTTAGATATATCTTTTGTAAGCGATTCATATTTTTTGATCGATTAGAAGGCTACCAAACGATTTAAATTAAACATTGCTGCTACTAGCATTAATCCTGTTATCTAATTTAAGAATTGTACGTTACTATGCATTTCATTTGATTGTCTGAAATTTGAAATAGATTTTCTTCATCGTCTTATCAACAGTTACTCACTATCTTTCACAAGCATTCGATAAGAAATCAGCTTTTTAACGGAAAATAGCTTATATGTAAATAATGATAACCATTGATCTTAGGAGCGATTAGTTCAGTTTTACATAAATTTAAATTTTCAGAAAGAGGATTTATTTAATATTTCAATTAACTACGTACATTATTTTTCAACATACCGCAGTAATTTAAGCATATTATTTAATTGCTATCCCGCATATTTTTTTTTTAAAGTAGTATAAACATCGAAGAAATATCTCTTATTTTAATTAACTTTTGATTGCAAACCATTTTGCTTGTTTTTTTTTTTTTTTTTTTTTTTTGTAAAATAAGTTTTTTGCGAAGTATGCTAACATTAGTTAAACACCAGAAAAAGAAAGTATGCAATATTTGTGAGATTTTTTATTTATTAATTATTTTAAGCTAAATCAGCTCATAGTTTGTTATTGGGGTAGGTAATTATTTGATGATTCTACATTAGTTCTGATGAATTTTAAAACTACTGCTACACTTCATCTCATTCTTTTGAAGAGTTTAATAATTTTACTATGAGTTTAACCTTAGGTTTACCATCTATGTCACTGAAATAATAAAATTAATTTGTAAAACCTTAGAATGATGAATTCAAACTCATAACGTGATTATTCATATTCTTTTTATTTTAGACATTACATAAGTACCTTTTCATTTTTGATTGACTCACTTCCCGTGAACTTTATACACATACTTTTTTATGTCACATGGTTTTCTGTAATTTTTGCACCAATCATATTACATGATATGCATCATCATTAAAATTTTTTAACATGCGTCCCCTATGATTATATAAAATTAAATGGAACCAGACTTTTTCATTAGTGTTTGCTTTTCTTTGAATATGCGAAAACATTATTTTCACTTAGGATAATATGGGTAGTTATCAAGATGGATATTCTGCTATGTTAAGCGATCATGTATCAAGTTTGAATAGTCAAACTTTTTCATGAAAATTTAATGATCAAGACATAGGATTAACAGTACGAGCTAAAGTAGAACCCGTTTCAGATAAGGAAGCGGAACCCTCCTCATCAGAACTGAAGAAACAGAAGCCACCTTATATGTGTACTATTTGCAACAAGTCTTTTTTACGAAAAGGTAATTTAAAACAACATTTGTTGATTCATTCAGAAGAAAGACCATTTGTATGTGACATATGTGAAAAAGCATTCTCTAGAAATGCTATTTTGAATCGTCATAAATTATCTCATTTTAAGATACCTCCGCGAAGTAAATGTGATTCATGCGGTGAAGCGTTCTCGAGAAAGTATGACTTATTAAAACACATGAAGATCCACAAGCTCTCCAAGCAGGATAAGTGTATGCAGTGTAGTGAAATATTCAATCGCAACTATGATTTTTTGTATCATTTGAAAGCTTCACACAGAGTTCTATCCAAAATTGACAATTCATCATCTTTAATAGATATGTTTTTTGAAAAGGTTAAGCATTTTAAAAGGCAAATTGCGTTAAGCATATTTACTAAAACTATAGTCAACTCTAATAAGCAGAATGGTAGAGACTTTCACCCATTTTTTAATAGTGTTCAATCGGACGATTGGGACAACGGGTTATGCGTTCTGGCGAGAAATCACGGCAGTGTGTTGCAAAGCAGCACTGGAAAAATTTGATGTTGAACTGAATCCCAAAGTATTGAGAGAGTCATTTTCCTCGTGAATTTCAGTTTCAGATTGTGGTGAAATGGAGGATTGAAATTTGTCTAGATCCTGACAGCGTTTAATAATGCGTCGGGAAATGTCGGCTTCGTTACCAGTTATGTCATATGACGAGGCATAATAAATTTGCTATTGAAATGAGTTGGGCTAAGGGAATGTCGGTAGCAGTTTCAGTTACTTTATTGTCAAATTCAGTATCCCCTATTTTAAAATTAAAGCCTGTAAATTTCCGTAATTTTTTTCTATTTCCTTTAATTTCATCAGAACTGAATACGAGTTTATGCAAGAGCTTAATTCTTTCGGCGCGAGCCGAATTAATCTGGGCCAGGACTGGATATATATCTAGTAAAAGCATTCTTAATTAAAGATAAGAAAAGGCTTACTTCAATTGGTGTTATCCTTTAAAAAATGAAGAATGCTAAATAAATCGACGTAATCCATTGAGCGGGGAAAAAAACACAGATTTCATTCCGCATTAATCGTCGTAGTCCCAGAGAAAACAGATGTCAGGAAAATGTAGGTCATTATCACTTCATGCCGTCTTTTTCCTTTTCATCTTTTCTTTTTTCTTATCGCTGGAACATCAAGCTAACGTGCGATGACTCTTCGATATTTCACAAGAAGGTTTTCAGTAGAACGATATTTAGATATTTATTGTCCAGGGGCTTTCAAAAAGATTCAATTTCCAACGGCCGTGGCGCCCGTGTGTACCACCTTTGGTAGTAAATACTTCTCATTGATGACTCGATTGTGTAGAAATAACACGATTTTAATATCCGGAATAAGGCCTGAATTATATTTACAGGACACATACAAATTATATACAGGTTTTAAGGAGGGGAAGAGGGACTTCTGCTGCAATTTATCGGCCTTTAATACATCGGCGATATCAGAGCTTGGTGGGGCCGTCTTACGAGACCACCTCGAAAAGGAACACTGCAGTGAATTTTAACATTCTTTTTTCAGGCCGGAGATGCAAATCACTAAGCCATCAACTTTATTGTGTGTCGAGTTTTGCTAGCTTTGTTAATTCGCATGAGAGAAAGCTGCACCTTTCCTGTTGCGGTCGAGATGTTATGGGAAGCTCAAATCACATTCATGCACACACACACACACACACATATATATTGGAGATGGGAAATATAGCTACTTTTGGTTAACAGGTTACATCGTTCCACACGTGTACAGATAATAGGTTCCATCAACCTGTTACTTTTATAAACATATTACTAATCGCTGTGTATCCGGTCGACGGATGTTTTAATTAGAATTCCGTTACTTTAATGTAACTGAATTATTTTGAGTGGCCCTGTAAATAAACCAAAAATGCTACATACTTCCTTTTCAATACCGAACATGCTATACTAAAGCCCAAGAATAACATATATCCATTTCAGGGCAATCGGACAATATAAAAATAGCAAATAAAGCCTTCGTGCAAGAATATTACGAAGCCGAAAACCAACGTTTAAAAATGCACAAATAATACATAAAAGTAATTTATTTTCTTCAAATAGAATTGATAAGGTCTTATTTCGTTTTAAATTAACTCTTTTACGTGCTTTGATTCAAGAGACTCTCCATAAAATTGCTCATGTAGAGCGCGAGTTATATTCTTTACATGTCAGCCTCACTAATTCTACACATTATTTTGAGTTTATAGACAGGAGGTCATGTTTGTCTGTTGTTAACCAAAATGTTGTTGTCAATCTTTCTAGTGTGTCTTTTAGCTCGATGCTCTCAAATTAAATAACAATTTTTTCTGTCTCTGCTAATCCTCCTTTACCTAATCTAATTGCTCCTATTGAAAGAGCCTTTAAGCATAGCGCTCTATCTTCTTCTAAAAAATAGTCCATTAAGCATCTTATTGTCAATACTGTTGATTTCAATTCTAATGTTTATAAGCCCAATCTTAAAAATCCTGTTAAGCAATGTCTGAAAAATTTGCGTTCTGATCCAAACTTAATCATTACCAAGGCTGACAAAGGTGGTCAGATTTCTCTTCTCGACAAATCTACGTATTTGGAAGAATCCCATAAATTAATTAATGATGGTCCTTATGTGGATATCCGCAAAGACCCTTCCACTAGTGAAATTAACTCATAAGTCTTCCATCAAGTCTTCTTCCATTATTTCTGCTAACTTTAAGAAGTCTCTTATTCCTTCTGTTGCGCACTGTGCCAGGTTTTATGCTTTACCTAAGGTCCATAAACCTGACATTCCTTTCAGACCTATTGTCTCTAGTATCGGTACAGCTTCTTATAAGCTTACCAAATATTTAGTTTCTGTTTTTTCTCCACTTTTGAGCAGTAAGGGAAAGTAGGGTAATGCCGCTCACTTAAGGGAAAACATGAATAGCTAGTCAAATTTACACAAAAATTCAATATTATATTAATGCAGTATAAGTCCAAAGCATAAGGAACAGTTTGCAATCAGATAATTTGCATAAAAGTTTTAGGAATTTTTTTTATCGTTTTATTTAATTAACCATCGATTGAGCGGTCGACGTGGTAGGGTAGTGGTGCTAAAAATTTGAATACAACATTTAAGTACGAGAAAAGTCACATGTAGTTGTTTGGACTATTCACACCACAGCAAACTTTATGCGATCACTTTCCATATATTATGCAGCGAAACCACGCCCCACCATGCCGGAAAGGGTTAAAGAGCTAAGCATTTATTCGTGGCTTTCATCCTGTTGCACTTATGGACAGTGTTGCCAGTGGACTACTTTTTTAATTCCTACTATTAGTTCACATTCTCCCTATATTTATTTATTTATTTATATATCTTGTTCAAATTTTCAATCGTTAATAAAATACTCATTATTCATCCTATCAAGTTGAAATAATTTTTTTAAAACTTGTATTGGATGACAATTGATGTTAATACAGTTTTTTCAAATATTAATTAATTAATTTTAGTTTTGCATGGGAGACAAAATGGCGGCCATTGGTTATTGAAGCATATAATGCATCTTCATATCTATAAGGGGGTTACCATAGGGGGGACCCTGTTCTGTCGCCAAATACCGCCAACTTGGCGATATCTCTAATATTTCGCCTAATTCCCATAGGGTTCCATTGTAAACCTACTTGCTTATAGAAAATCAACAAATTGAGATATTCTAATGCAATAAAAACTAATATTAGCTTAAGGGATTATATTAAATTTTTCTTTGATGACCTAAATAGGAATTGACTTTAAAAGCAAAATTTTTATATTACTTCTTTTAAATTCAGGTTCTTTTTATTGTCACCACTTTTTGAAATCGTAAAATTCGCCTTGTTTAATGACATATTAATTAAAGCGAAAACAAGGGGAATTTTGCCACTTTAAAAAAGTGGTGTCAGTAAAGAAATTTGAATTTTAAAAAAGTAGCACACTGGAAAAACTGCTTCTGGAATTCCACTTGAGTGCCATTACCCTTCATAGTCATGTTGGATTTTAATGCATTATATTTGGCGTAACAACGCACTACAAAAATAAATAAAAGCATGAATGTACAGATAAATATATATATTTTGTACACCTAATGAGTTAATTAACATTTGAAAATAAGAATGTGCACTTACCTTCATGTTAGATGTTGTAGAGTTTTATAATAAAACAACTGCAAACTAGTAACGTGAGTACACAAAAATATCTTCCTTCCGACAGTTACTATATCCTTACTGAGAACTTACGATGAAATTCGCTAGGTGCCTGTACCGATTGCATGTTTTAAATTCTATTCTATTTCAAGATATTTGAGTGAGTGGGATTACCCTACTTTCCCCTAACTGTTTCACTGTTAAGAATTCTTTTGATTTTGTTAAAAATCTTACATAAAGCCGCAAGGCCACATGTGGTTTCTTTTGATGTTAAATCATTATTTACTAATGTTCCGGTTGAGGGGGCTTTAGATTGCTTCAAGAAAAGGCTTTGTGAATTCCATTTCTCCTCTTTTGAATCGAGGAGCTTATCATTCTCCCTCGCGCTTGCTTGTCGCAAAATACTTTTGTTTTAAATGGAAATTTATTCCGTATGATCGACGGTTTGGCTATGAGTAATCCTCTTAGTCCAATTTTATGCGATATTTATATGCACTGTTTTGAGTTCCGGTTGAGGGGGCTTTAGATTGCTTCAAGAAAAGACTTTGTGAATTCCATTTCTCCTCTTTTGAATCGAGGAGCTTATCCTTCTCCCTCGCGCTTGCTTGTCGCAAAATACTTTTGTTTTAAATGGAAATTTATTTTGTATGATCGACGGTTTGGCTATGGGTAATCCTCTTAGTCCAATTTTATGTGATATTTATATGCACTGTTTTGAGGTCAAACTTTTTGAAATTTTAAAATTTCTGTTCTATGTTCGTTATGTTGATGATGTTTATGTCCTGGCTGAAATGAATTCGGATATTAATCATATTCTCTCTATTATGAATTCCATTGATCCCTGCATTCAATTTACATCTGAAATTGAGACCAATAATTATATTTCTTTCCTGGATGCCCTTGTTATTCGTTGTGAAAATGGCTTTCAGACTACTGTCTTTCGCAAACCTTTTGCTGTCACTCTCCTACCTCACAGGTATTCTTCTCATCCTCCTAACCATAAATTCGCTGCTTTCAACACTTTTGTTTTTCGAGCTACCAATATTTGTTTCACTCCTCAGTTACATAGTGCGGAACTTAATTACCTCAAAGCTATCGCTGTTGATTGTGGTTATTTCTCTAATATTATAGATTCTATTTATAAGAAATTGACGAAACCCGTCCATTCTGAAAAGCATTTCTAATTCCAACTCTAATACTTCAGTTATGTTGCCATTTTTCCCCCAAATCAGTCAGCAAGTTGCTAAAATCTTAAGAATCTCAATCTTTTAATGTTATTTTTTCTCCTGTTAATAAAATCTCTTTTACAAATCTCAAACACCCCATTGATCGCCTAGATAACTGAGGTATTTACCAAATCTCTTGCCAGCATGGTCTTTCTTATATTGGCCAGACTAAACGTGCTCTTAGATTTCGTTTAATGAGCATGAAGATTATGTTAAAAATCAGGTGCTTAAACATTCTTCTATTGCTCAACATTGTTGGTCTTTTCAATATAGGTTCAAATTTTCCACAGCCATCCTTATCCAAAAATGTTCTTCTAACCTTGATCTTGATTTTTTGGGAAGCTTACCACATCATTAAAAATCCCCACTCTTTAGTCAATGACTTATCTAGTACTCCTGATTTTCCAAATATTTGGAAAGCATTAATTTCCCCCCTTTTAGATTTCTTTTTCTCTTGTTCTCCGGTATATGTCGGTATACTTGTCCACTCAGTCGTTTCATCTTCTCGTCTCTCATTGGTTATTTCTGGTGCATTCGCTACCCGCATCGGGTATATATAAGCCGGCGCGTCTCTGTCATTTTGCCCATCCTTGCTTTATCTAACACGCTGTGCCTTGCTCTAATTAAACTGAAGAAGAATCTCGCTAGTAGATTCGAAACAGCTGTTTGCTGCTCTTTATGTATTATTTGTGCATTTTTAATGTTGTTTTTCTGCTTCTTAATAATCAGACAACATTTAAATGAGTTAGAGCAAGGACAGACAGACAAACAAACAAACCGAATTCATAAAAACTTTTCAGCTACAGTGAAAAGTACTAAAAAAGAGAAATTTGATCCCCGACTTCATAGCAGCGTATCTATCAACACATATTCAAAGCTAATTTTACAAGAACACAAAAGTATTATTTATATACTTTTAATCAAATGAAATTCATCCAAACAAATTTCGTTCGTACAAGTATGTTTTTCAGAACATTATAGAAGGCTATTTTTTCTTTTTCTTTTTTTTCAGCTAAATAAAATCACAGAAATTAAATGTTTTCCAGCTTCCATTAAGCACAATGATAAAATAAAAAATATAATAAAAACATTTGGCCAAAAAGAGAAATTTATAGCACCAGAATCACCTTCCCCCATCCCAACCCCCCCCCCCCCAAAAAAACCTCCATGAGTACGTAGTAATAACACTTTTAAATATTCAAAGAAATTTGCCCACTCTTTCATTCATTTCTAAAAACATGAAGAGTAAATAAACACTTTTAATCAAATGTTATTCACTCAGACAAAATTATCCTCAGTGTATATTTTTAATTTAAAACGCTTTCTACTAAATGTTAAATTGACCGCAGAAAATTTTAACACATAAATAATTGCAAAGATAAAGCTTACCAAACGATAAAAGACCATTTTATATGTTAAGAACTAGATTTACTGATGGCATAATGAAAATGTATCTGAATGAATTAAGGAATTATCTGTGGCTGGTATTCAATTGCTTTTTTCAATTGAAATCGATCTAATTTCTAATGTACACGTTTTAAACGCGCTAATCAATTAAAAAATTATAAATTTGTGCATTTTATTTGAATGTAGTAAAATAATGTTTCGTTATTTTTGAAATAGATTTTCTATCCAAAATCGATAATTAATTTTTACTTTCTTCTATCTTCAATAGAAGAAAGTATTGTAATCGAAATTTTTTTCGACTTCCGGTTTTCGACGGATTTACATGTTTTAGGGGTCAGAGACCCCAAAAACATGTTTATAGAAAATATCTGTCTGTCCGTGTGTCCGTCTGTCTGTCGCCATTGTACCATCAAAAAGTGTATGAAGTTATGCATAGAATTGAACCAAATTTTTATTTTAAGTTTTTGGCTATAGCAAGCAGATCCTCCCTGAATTTGGAAAAAATTCACCGGTAGGGGGCGCTGTAATAGCGATTTTTGTGCGATTTTGAATATTGTACCATCCAAAAGTATATGAAATTATGCATAGAATTGAACCAAATTTTTATTTGAAGTTTTGGATATGGTAGGTAGATCCTCCCTGAATTTGGAAAAAATTCACCGGTAGGAGGCGCTGTAATAGCGATTTTTGATGTCTAATAACATTGACCCAAGGTTATTAGACATATAGGTTGGCTCGTCACTAAGGACGCTGCTCCGCCCACTCTCGTTGCTATGAGGGGTCATACGTCACAAGAATCCCAGAAGGACACTTCCCTTTCTGCCGTAAGAATAAAATAGGAGTTTCGATTTATTAAAAATTGTACAAACTTTCATTTGTCAAATGCTAACACCCACATTTGACAGTTTATTTTACTTGAGTAAAGTAACTAGGTAAAGCATGTAGTTTATAAGTTTTTCCTTAAATCTTCATAGAGTTCTGGGTTCAAAGTTTGAGGATTCGAAAGTTAAACTTACGTGGCAAATTTTAATTTATAGCTTCCCAAAAAATCGTCCGATTGAATTTTTTTTTCTTTTTAATAAGATGCAATGAGAGGGCCCAGACATAATCTAGGCATTCCTTTTATTCAAAAACACATTTATATTTATAAAAATTATTATAAGTGCATATTTAAAAATATTAAGGTATCCAACTCGGGCTTACCAGATTAGTCCATAGGTAAAAATCATTTTTTAAACTGAAAATTCTAAATAGATTTTTTTACATTTAATTTATATATATACATTTAAATTGCCCACTGACAACACCAAAAAGCATTTTTTAATTCAAAATATCTGTAATGTATTCAAATAAGTTTTGAAATTTATTAAAAGCGATATTTTATTAAATGCATGTCCGCAGTTAATAGCCGAAGAAATCACCAAAAATTTCACTACTTAGAGCAGCCTTTTTGATTTTTATTATTTCAGTGGTTTAAGCGCGTAGTTCGGTTACATGTCTGCTAAATTTGTGTTTTATTTATATTATTTTATTTATTGATGAAGTTTTAATTTCGTTATGGAATATTACCCGGAAATAAATCCTGAACTATTTATAGTGTTTTAAGTGCAAACGGATTAAAGTTTCGTAATCGGGCTGCACGCGATGAACATAGATTTTAATAAAAATCATTCTTAAAAGTTATTTTAAAAACCATAAATAAAAAATATAAATAAACGAGGAAATTGAAATACAGTTTTCAAATAAATTCTATTTCAAAAGAACTTTTTTTTCTCGATTCAGCAGTGTAAAAATTGAAAATGTTGCGATGTTTAGAAGTTATATAAATCTATATATATATATATTAGTAAAAGTGAAACTTATTGGTCAGGTGTTGCCACTGCCAATATGATGTAAATATTATTCACGGGCATGTTTTTTTGTTTTGTAATATAAAATTCTAAAATGATTCTAAGCAAACAGAAAATTAAAATTTCATATTAGAGATTGTGTAGCAAGTAAAATAAGAAAAACTATTGTGTAGTTGTCTTTATTATAGAAAATAAAACAATTTATGTTGTAAATAATATGTGAATACTTGAAATATTGTAAATATGCTTTAAAAAAAAAATATTGGTATATTATATTTTAACAACAGCAAAGGAAATATATATATATATATATATATATATATATATATATACTAGATAGTACCCGTCAAGATTTGACGGTAAATAACTTGGATGTTCCATTAGAAAAATTCTTGAATTTTGAATTAGTTGCTTTTAAATTAATTATTGAAATCGTGACAAATTTTTATATTGCATAAGTGATTCCTATTTCTTGAAAGCTCGCTAGAGGGTGCTTTCAGTCTAACCTATTGAATGAAGTGAAAGAACTTTAAGTTTATAATTTACAACCAATTATGCTTTCCTTTTATCAGAAATTTACCGAAAAATACTGGGCAGAGCATTTATTTTTACTTACTACAGTCTCATTTTTCTTGTTGAAAAAATAACAAAATCTATTTTTATTTTTATTTTTATTTTTTTAACTACACGACCTTTAAAAGCTGCCATGCATTTTATTTATATCAGTCTCTAAAAGCCTAAATTTTAAACTTGATGCAATTAACGATTTATAATATATATTTTTTATTACTTGAATTTTATTTTACTTTTTTCTTCATTTTTTAAATATTAAACCATGGATATCAATATAATTTATTTTATAGTTCTTATATGAATATTTTCCTTTCTTTCCGTTGTATTTATTTATTTTTTTACGGAAAAGAATAGCAAACTTTTCCTTCTGACTCACACACTTATATATTCTTGATAATGGTAAAAAAATATAAACAAAAGTTGTAGATCAGCTTAATTTATTTAATTGATAATTACATGCAAAATATTTTAGGTTAAATATTTTAAATATAAAATTATTTTTTCAAAATATTTTTGAGTGTCAAATTTTATTTAATGATAAACCATTCAAATAATAATAAAATCAAAATCATATAACTTCTCCTCTTAATAAAATATGTCATTAACAAAATGAATTATCGCCAAAAATCATTTTGCCGGCGTTGGGCTCGAACCTACGTTGTCCACGAAAGTTCGGAGCTTTAAACTAGTGCTCTAGACCACTCGGCTAACCAGACCTGCTCAACCTTTCCTCTAAATGTAAAATCTAGTAAATTTAACTTCACGCATGCGCAATTGCGGGAATATTTTAGTCTTATCTTACAGAATCAGGTTTATACCCTGTTCACACTGCGTTATCGGAACTCTCTTAAACCTCCGAACTCTCTGAGGGAGTTCCACAAACTCTCTGAGAGAGTTTCAACTTTCTTCGGGCTAGAGACAGTCACGACCATTCACTCTCGCTGGCTGTAAAGCTTCGCATTAACTGATTGGGTGTTGCGGGCGATTTTATCTTAAGCGCATGCGCAAACAACACAGTGACGTTCACTGAGTTATCTTAAGTGAGTTTTTCCGTGTGAACAGGTTTCCAATTCCGGGAGGGTACCACCTCAAAATTAAGAGAGTTCGGCGGCCTAAGATATCTTAAGTATCGTAGTGTGAACATAGTATAACGCTTTAATATATACTAGATAGTACCCGTCAAGATTTGACGGTAAATAACTTGGATGTTCCATTAGAAAAATTCTTGAATTTTGAATTAGTTGCTTTTAAATTAATTATTGAAATCGCGACAAAGTTTTATATTGCATAAGTGATTCCTATTTCTAAAAAGCGCGCTAGAGGGTGCTGTCAGTCTAACCTATTGAATGAAGTGAAAGAACTTTAAGTTTATAATTTACAACCAATTATGCTTTCCTTTTATCAGAAATTTACCGAAAAATACTGGGCAGAGCATTTATTTTTACTTACTACAGTCTCATTTTTCTTGCTGAAAAAATAACAAAATAACAATATCTATTTTTATTTTTATTTTTATTTTTTTTTAACTACACGACCTTTAAAAGCTGCCATGCATTTTATTTATATCAGTCTCTAAAAGCCTAAATTTTAAACTTGATGCAATTAACGATTTATAATATATATTTTTTATTACTTGAATTTTATTTTACTTTTTTCTTCATTTTTTAAATATTAAACCATGGATATCAATATAATTTATTTTATAGTTCTTATATGAATATTTTCCTTTCTTTCCGTTTTATTTATTTATTTTTTTACGGAAAAGAATAGCAAACTTTTCCTTCTGACTCACACACTTATATATTCTTGATAATGGTAAAAAAAATATAAACAAAAGTTGTAGATCAGCTTAATTTATTTAATTGATAATTACATGCAAAATATTTTAGGTTAAATATTTTCAATATAAAATTATTTTTTCAAAATATTTTTGAGTGTCAAATTTTATTTAATGATAAACCATTCAAATAATAATAAAATCAAAATCATATAACTTCTCCTCTTAATAAAATATGTCATTAACGAAATGAATTATCGCCAAAAATCATTTTGCCGAGCGTTGGGCTCGAACCTACGTTGTCTACGAAAGTTCGGAGCTTTAAACTGGTGCACTAGACAACTCGGCTAACCAGACCTGCTCAACCTTTCCTCTAAATGGAAAATCTAGTAAATTTAACTTCACGCATGCGCAATTGCGTGAATATTTTAGTCTTATCTTACAGAATCAAGTTTACGCTTTAATATATATGATGATGATGATGATATCATGGTATTATTAGTTATTGAGAGCACTAATTTCCCCTCCGATTGGAGGAAAACTTACGAGCCAACCTGTATGTCTAATAACCTTGGACACCACCCATCTTGCCCTTTGAGGGGAGAGAGCGTGCACCGTGCGTTTCCACGCTCGCATCGGGAGAAAAACTAATCCTTTCTTTGAAATGGTGGATTTGCCTCGGGAGGATCCATATAAGCATCCATTTTGTTGCCTGGATGGAGTGGAATTGGGCTTTTTAATTTATGTATCAGGTACACTTATGGGCACCGCACATGTACAAGAAATATGCGCCAATTCAGCTAATGTGTTAGTACTACGTAGGCTTCTCTAATAAAAGGGACTAATTCTGTAATCTTTCTGAGAGAATTTTTTTTCTTTTCTGATACTTTTTTCTTTGTAAATAACTATATGCGTTAACTAAGTGCTATCTATTTTCATATGGTGACAAATTTCATAAATAAATGGTACACTATCAAGTAAATCTGAAGATATTAAAGTGCAGTCGAACAAAAGAAAGAAAAAAGGAAAGAGATACATTTTAATCACCCCATTGTACAATAAAAAAAAGGAATAGGCAGTTATGTTTTTTTTTTTTTTTTTTTTTTTTTTTTTTGAAGTAGGCAAATATGTCTTTCTTCAATGTATGTTGTATATATATATATACAGTTGAACCTCGTTAACGCGGACACTCAAAGTCAAACTTTTTTTATTCGTGTTAAAAGTAGTTCGTGATATCCGAACTTAAATACATCATATACAACAGGACGGGGCAATCGGAAACAGTTCGTACTAAAAGTAATTCGCGTTAAGCGTGTTCGTGTTAACGAGGTTTGACTATATATATATATATATATATATATGTGTGTGTGTGTGTGTGTGTGTGTGTGTGTGTGTGTGTGTGTGTGTGTGTATACTAAAAAAATGCTTAGTGGGTCTTCTTCATACTGAAATTGTTTCAAATTTCAAACTCTGAAATTTTCAATACGAGCACCTTATTTTGACATTATTTAGTTTTCTCGTTAAATTTCAACTTAGGGTAGCAAACTGGAAGTCAATCGTGCCAGTAGTGTACAGTTTATAGATATTTAAAATTTTGAACTCTAAATGTTAAATGTATTTTAATCATTACAACGCAGATTGCAATGCGATTAGTTCTTTAAGCATAGCTCCAGAACTATTTTTCAGAATAAGCTGTGATTTTATAATTCACATACTTGAAGCATTTATAAATCGATTTTTTTTTTTTTTTTTTTATTAAAGAACTTAGATTACAAGTCCTAATTTCTTCCGAAAAAAATATTTGTAATTAATTAAAATATATATATATATATATATATATATATGAAATGATAAGGATTAAACCTTTTTTAAAACTTAAACATTTTTTAAAATTTAAAGTTTAAAAGTAAAAGTACTAAATTTAAAACTCCCAAATTTTATTTAACTTTTGAAATGCCGTAGTCTAAGTCTGATTTGCCCCTGTTAACTTGGTTTTCCCACCCAACAATTATTACTTTCAGGCTTCAAAATTGATCTATCTTTAAGAATAAAAATGCTGAGGTAAACGCAATTCTCCGTTTTTGTGGTGAGGCTAAAGATCCCAGATGCCGAACCCATAAAACGTCATAATGCCTGGATAATTGTTAGCCTATGAAATTAGATCACCTCCTATTTCTGTAGTACCGCACTCTAGCGGAAATATTCGATATTTAAGACGGGACAACGAAAAACCCGTGGCTTTTTACAAAAATGAAGTGCTAAAGTAACTGCCGCCCCTCGGCAGCGCATTTGGGGAAATCGTCCCGCGACAACTCTCAAGTCATCTGGACCTGGGTTTTGAAGGATCACATGTAATTAGAAGACACAATAAAAACCAGGTCCCAACGAATTCTATCTTCTCTGCTTGGACTTATATTCACTCACCATGAAATGGCCACGACTACCAGAAAACCATACCTTCGACGAACCAGCAACGGTTCGCCCCTGCACAGTACCGGCCGTCCGGAGCGGGCCGCGATGCTCGAAAGCGCCCGTAGTCACCCCGAGTCAGAGCATCCCCCGATGACGGGTTCCCCCGCTATATATTACAGGAACCCGGCAGGACAGTCCTGCCAGGGAAATCCCAAGCCTAAGTGAAATATGTCCGAAAACTTTCCATCGTGCTTGAAAAAACACTGTGAATAAACTATTAAAACGAAAAGGAAGATTCCCGAGATCTGCGATCGGTCACGAACATTGTCACAAGGCAAAAAAGAGTTTGGATATTACGGAGAAAAGCCCAGTGAAAGACTGCCTCACCTGCCTTTGAAATCCGACAAAAAACTCGCCGAGGATCGTCGTTTGCTTGGAATCCCACGCCTTTGAACTCAACGCCGTACTAAATGCCCAGAAAACCGGGCGGGACGCGACGAGTCCCACAATAACAGTACATCAACTTACATCGACGCATGAACTGTCTGTGGTTTCAAAAGGCTAAAGTTTTGACTCATGGAGAAATTTTACATGCCCGTCGAGTGAGAAAGAAAAGAAACTTTTTTTTTTTCTTGCAAAGATAACCAACTAAACTGTTAAGACAATTTCAAAAAGCGCGATTTTACGTTCGGAGATTGGAAAGCCCTTTCTCTACTTGAAAAAGAAACATTCATTTGCCGATCCACAGATGTGGGTCAAACACGAACAGCTGTGTTTTCAAGGACAGAGGTCAGCTTTTTCGTCTCTTATCATCGCATGAAACATGCGGACTTTTAAAAGAAGAGAAAAAGAGTGATTTTTACGCAGGACTTTTTATTATTAGTGTGTTAAAGTTTTTATGACATCTGTTTGTTTTTGTGTGTGTGTGCGTATGAGAAACCTCAGATAACGTATATTTTCGCGCTCACAGGGGTGTAATTTTATTTTTTTGCTGTTGTTGCGTGCATTGGAATTTTAAAAGGATATGTCATATACAGGAGGTAAGAATTTAAGGTTTGTTTTTAAGTAAAAAAAAAAAAATGTATTTTTGTTTGGTTAATTCCGTTTTTGAACGTAATCCACAGTTTTAAAACTAGTTTGAATTTGGGGTTGCATGAAAGTTATTATTTACAACATTCTTTTTCAGTTTTTTACAAATGTGTATTTTTGTTATAAAAAGATATAGATCTTCTTAAGAATTTTGAATTTTATATATTGTGTTTATTATGTTAGGTATAGAATTACGATTTAAGTAACTATAATTAAAATGTTTTTGATGTTTTAGACTATATTTAGGATTTTTCTAAAGCATATTCATATTTTTTATATAGTCCTGATATTGTCTATTATCAAATGAGTACCCTGATAGGTCAAAGTATGCTGGGTACAAGAAGGTTTATGGTCCAGAAAATGATCATATACAGGACTGTTTGACAAAGTATCAGCTAGAATTTATCGGAGCTACTGAAAAAATGCTGTTTTGAGTCTGCCAAAGATAGATTGCCTGTTCTCTTGTCTAAATATTTCTGTGTTTTAACCAAAAAGAGTCAGGTTCAGTTGAATATGAGAGGGTTGCGCGCCGTTTTTTCCTCATAGCACAAATCGAAGTGAAAAGCCCACGTTGTAAATATGTAAAAATATTTTATATTTTAAATATAATAAACCAGGTAAGTAGGAACCTCCTGGAAAATCAGGAATCATGCAAAAAATTGTATATTTTAGTGTTTGTTCCTCCTTTTTAAGCTTTAAGGAATCTCTTGAGAATTGTTTTTATCAGCGACTCAACAATTTTGCTAGAGTTATAATATTATTTTTTTTTTGTATGTGTGTTTAATTATCACTACTATTATTATTCATTATATTATTACACTGTTATTATGAGGAAGTATACTTTAATATTTTGAAGGTACAAGTATAATGTCCAACCATTTACACATACCGTAGATTTTTACCAGTTATAGTGCATTTTCGGAATATTGGAATATTTTCATGAACCAAGTCAGAATGTATAATGAAGTTTTTAGCGTAATAAAGTGTCATGCATAACAGTCCAGGTAAGCATGCAGAAAGACATGCTCAGTCAGATTCAGGCCAAAATAGGGATAGATAAACCAGTAGAAATTCTCTTTTTTTTGTGATGATTGAAAACCAATGACGAATTTTTAGAGGTCCGGACATATAAAAATAAAAAGCTAGCTATAGAAGAAAAAAAAAAAAAAAAAAAAGGAGTTGTTGCCTTGTTTCATATCTCAGTAAAATCCCTTTGGCTTAGAACAATTTTGGCACTAAAATGGGTTAAGAAAAGCAAAGATGCAGATAGAACTAGGGAGGGCAACCGTGGGTTGTTGACGCCACTGAAGAAGTCCATCTTGAGTCTGCACACAGCAACTTACCTGCTCGCTTGTCCTGGTATATCTGTATTTTTCCCCAGTTCATTCTGTACACCACACAAATTCAGCACCTTTGTTGTAGTTTTCATTTTTATACAATTTAGATTTGTTTTATCATGAGTATAACCCTAAGGCTGCACCACATAAGCAGCTAAGCCCTGCCAAAATAGAAAAGCCAAATAATACGAAAGTTTCTGTGTTTGTTATTATTATTATATAGTATTTTACCTTGATTTTGTCTCAAGAACAAATTTTGAAAATGCTGCATTTATTAAATTCATATTTTTATTGATATTTTTTGAAGATTTGCTGTATTTGAATAATGTGTATTTTTTAAATATTTTACTTTTGAATATTTTGCCCGTTATGCAGTTTGTGTTTTATATCTTGAACTTTTATATGCTATATATTTTAATAATTATAAGTTAAATATGATAAAAAAAATGTTTACAGGCTACAATATGAGCAAGAACTTAAAGAGTGGTTGTGAGATGAACTTTAGTAAACAACCACCGGACATTTTATTTTCTTCGAACTTTTTTTCATATTGTGTGCCATCTTTATTTCGATTAATAATGTGTCTCGAGATTGTCCAGTATGTGTTATTTAGCAATTAGCATTTGAAAGCAGCATATGTATTATTTAGTAACTTCTTTATTATTTTAGTAAGTATTTGTTTTGATGTTATGTATCTGTCAATTTCCAGGTCTACAGATAATCACTTGTGTAATATAATTGCTGTAAATGGGTCCAGTTGGCTTGAGAGGCAAAAAAATTCGAAAAAAAAAAACTGCTCTTTTAATTTAAAAATTTGGGTTAAGTTAGCTAAATGGGATAAGACCCACAGGTCTTGCAGGCGAGCCCTGTGGATCTTTGTTTTAGTGGGGGGGGGGGGATATGAAATGATAAGGATTAAACCTTTTTTAAAATTTAAAGTTTAAAAATAAAAGTACTAAATTTAAAACTCCCAAATTTTATTTAACTTTTGAAATGCCGTAGTCTAAGTCTGATTTGCCCCTGTTAACTTGGTTTTCCCACCCAACAATTATTACTTTCAGGCTTCAAAATTGATCTATCTTTAAGAATAAAAATGCTGAGGTAAACGCAATTCTCCGTTTTTGTGGTGAGGCTAAAGATCCCAGATGCCGAACCCATAAAACGTCATAATGCCTGGATAATTGTTAGCCTATGAAATCAGATCACCTCCTATTTCTGTAGTACCGCACTCTAGCGGAAATATTCGATATTTAAGACGGGACAACGAAAAACCCGTGGCTTTTTACAAAAATGAAGTGCTAAAGTAACTGCCGCCCCTCGGCAGCGCATTTGGGGAAATCGTCCCGCGACAACTCTCAAGTCATCTGGACCTGGGTTTTGAAGGATCACATGTAATTAGAAGACACAATAAAAACCAGGTCCCAACGAATTCTATCTTCTCTGCTTGGACTTATATTCACTCACCATGAAATGGCCACGACTACCAGAAAACCATACCTTCGACGAACTAGCCACGGTTCGCCCCTGCACAGTACCGGCCGTCCGGAGCGGGCCGCGATGCTCGAAAGCGCCCGTAGTCACCCCGAGTCAGAGCATCCCCCGCTATATATTACATATATATATATTGTAACTTTTTGTAAGATTAAACCATTATATATAAAAAACCATTCTAAACCATTACAAAATATCAACAAAAATTGTGAATGTATAAATAATTAAGGAATTTCTTCAAATTAAAAATGCGGTATAAACCATCCTATACCAGTAAGTCTATGAAACAATCCCCATAACAAGTGCAGCATGGATTTGAAATCACAGTAAACATATGAAAAATGGAAATTTGTGGAACAAAGGGATTTATATGTGAATTGCAATCTATGAATTTTTAAAGAAAAATCGATTTCTATAAGCTTGTAATATAAAGCACAAGAGTTATATGCTTATATAATAATTGCTGAGCATTCCACCAAGTAGTTCTTGAGTTATGCGTAAAACAAATTACCAGCAATGCAATCTCTTGTAATGATTACAAATGAATGAATTGAAAAAATGAAAACCTTCGTATTTTCATATCCGTCTTTACGTCCGTCAAGTACGTCTTTAAAAAACACAAAATATACGATTTTTTTTTCTTTTTTTTCTGCAATGCCGGTGCAATCTTCTGTTGAGGCTGTTCTCAACTGCTCTGCTCAACAAACGCAAAACGTTTCGACACATTTACAAATAAATCTGTTAACGGAAAGATATAAAATTGGAAAATCTGACCATGGAAGTGATTTGGAATCGAACTGTGTTTTCCATTTTTTTTAATCAATAAATTACCTACTGAATTATAAGCGATTTTCATCACGTGACAAACATGTTTTTCTTGAGTGGTTATTCCCCGTTCGCGCGAAAGTTCGGTTCAAAACGTCCACTTTGATACTATCGCGTATTTATACACATCGTATACACATTCCGCGTAGTTGGTCACTGAAAAATATTATTTAGAAAACTTTATTTAAACGGAATGTCGGTGACGTTGTGCAGCGTTTCCCCAACCAAAATTCAGGGCACTTACCAATGATGTCTTCCTACTTATACAAAGCAAAGTTAATATGATCAAAGTCTCACTATAAAGTATCTTCATTATTGTTAAATTTGTGAATTAAAACGTCTAGTGAAGCACAATGCATTTTTTACTAAACAAGTGAATTGTGACCTATTTCCTTTCACAAGTACACCTGAAAGTTTATTCCATTAGTTTAAAAATATTTTGTATATTCTTAAAAGTAAAAGCAAAATGTAGATATTGCTTGCCAGCGCAATTTAAACCGTCCTTTATAAACCGACAGGAGTAAAATGTAAAAATCTTGTTTAATTCTTATGATTTAGATATGTGTGTATCACCTATTCAGTTCGGTTCTTAATAAATCCTCCAGTTTTCCTAATAACTAACTAAATAATTGTCAAATGTTAACTGTAATTTCTTCCAGCCAATTATAATAAGCTCCTTGAAAAGTTGAAAAGGGATTATTTCTTAAAAATCAATGACGGTTTTAGAAAAATAAAAGTTCCCTTATAAGGGAACTTTTATTTAAGGGTATATTTCTAAGGGAATTTTTTTTTTTAAATCTATAGATTTAAAAAAAAATATTTGTTTTTAGAATAAAAGAAAATTTCATTTATTTATTTTAATCCACCGAGAATTTAAAGTTTTATTAATTGAACAAGTTTTAAGAAAGTTTCTCTCTTAAATTATAATTCAAAGTACTTATTTTTTTAAATGTACCAGAGGCTGTGCCCGTTACTAGCTAAGCCCTCAAAACCCTGTCCAAACCTCGCCGGATTGTTAAACATGGCAATTTGAGTTGTTTCAAAAAATAAAATCTGATTATAGTATATTGAATGATATTCCGCAAGTGAAAATGAAGTCATATTTAAAAGAATATTGTAACACATGAAATTGACAGATGCTTTCATGCAGATATTATGCAATCGAATGTTTTCAATTTTTAATAAAAGCAAAAGATCATTCATAAAATTCTGTCAAAGGAAAACCTGTCGTCACGTGGAAACAATTGCTTATAAATATATAAGTAACTCATTGATCAAAAATTGATTCGATTCCAAATCGCTTCAATAGTCAGTCCTGCAAATATCATGCTTTTGCATTTACAAATGTATCCGTAAATATGTAAAAGTCCCGTGTTGTTGGTCGGAAGGACATATTTCTTTGATAAAGTCCTTTAAAGGTGACCTAATCTTAGATTTCAGATTAGTTCGGATGATGAATCTGACATCATTTTCAAAAGAAAAGATCGCTTTCATATATGGAACTAAAACAAGTTAGTGTGATGCATCAGTATGATGTCATATTCAACAAACTTTAGCTTGCACATAAAGTTCCCGAAATTTATTTGTTTATTTCTAATTTTTTTTCTATCCCTTGAAATCAAAATAAGTAGTCAATAAAAATGAAACCTGAAACATTTAAAAATAATTGATGGAAATGATGCACTTATCTCAAACGCATAGACAATTCTGTTGGTGGAAATGACATAAATTCTCAAAAGAAAAAATGCCTTTTCACCCAAAAAAATGTACATCAGCACAGATTGTTTAGAACAACATTTTAAATTAAAATTATATTATATAATTTTTATATTCCATTATAACGAAGTCTTTTTAAAGAAATGTATTTGATAAAAGTTCTCAACGAAAAAAACTTCGCGGATTGTAATTTCCGTAAAACCTTTGTGGCAGAGTTTAAATGAAACTGAATAAAAAGCTAAAATATCTGTTTAAAAAGAGAAAAACACAGCAGGACCGAAACTAGCCTTTTTTTCGCCAGTTGCAAACATGGATTTTTGCCACTCCCTCCCCCCTCCTTCTCAAGCACAATAAAAGTTATCGACCGCAATTACCCTATGCAAAAAAATCCTTAAAAAAATAAAAATCAATTAATAATAAGTAAAATGCTAGCAAGAAATATGTAAACAACGCTCCCATAGGATTAACATTAGTTTGAGCGTTAAGAGATTACACTAGTCACGCGAAGAAATTGGATCGCTAATGTTAAACCTATGGGAGCTTTCTTTTAAAATTTCTAACTTGCATATTAATAGTTTTAAATGATTTTTTTCTTGCTTAAAATAGCTGAGATTGAATTCAAACCGGGTTAGTGTTTACTTTTTCGATTTTGGTTGAAGATTTTTTTTTATATATATAAAGTTACCTTCACTTTTACAAATTTGAAAAGAACGCTCCCATAGGTTTACCATTAACTTGCAATTTTCTTTGTATTTCATATATATAGATACATATATACATTTTTGTATGAAACGACAAACAAATTCATTTTCTTCATTTGGCGCCCCCCTTCGCTTTTAGTTCTGGCACCCGGAGCGCATTGTATCTATAGTTTTTATATTCCATTATAGCGTAGTCTTTTTAAAGAAATTTAGTATTTGATAAAAGTTCTCAACAAAAAAGAGCCAAATAAACTTCTCGGATCATAATTTCTGTAAAAACATTGTGGCAAAGTTTAAATGAAACGGAACAAAAGGCTAAAATATATGTTTAGAAAAGAGAGAAACATTACAGACATAGTTTTTTAACTTCAAGAACTTTTTAAAATTCTATACTTCCAGCAGGCTGCAAAATGGATGACCCTATATATACCCTGTAAATTAACCGAATGCGTTAATCCATAGAGGAAAGCTCCCTTTTCCTTCACTTGACAGTCCGGCGCACCCTTCTTGTCCTTTCAGGGGGAATAGCGTGCGGTGTGGGTTTCCACGGGCAAATATTTGGGGGTGGGAGGGTAATTAGATAAGTCGCGATGCGCCGTCGGGAAAAAAGTAATTAGCAGACAGACAGGAAGTGGAGATAGGCTTCCAATTGCATCTTCTGAAAAACGTTTGGCATTGGCAGGTAAGCGTCAGAGTTCAGCACGGTTCGAAATATCCAGTCTGGTTCCGAGCCGACCCATAGAAAAAAAAATATTTTGCCCGGCCTAACTGAAGTTCTACAAAACATATTTATTGCAGTAGAAAGAGCACCATAAATTGGCGATTACTCACAATAAAAATTATATAACATTGAAAAATAATAATAATAATAATAATCATAGTTTTTTACGTCGATATGGTTTAAAATTGTTTCCTATGGAGGAGTTCGGTCGGTTGGTTGATCGTGTTTATGACGGCCAATTATCAGCACGAGGGATATAGGTCCTAAAGGGAGGGGGTGTCCTCCGTGGGGGTCTTTCTAAAGGAACCTAACCCGTATTTAAGCTTGGAAAACCAAGGTGCGAAGAAAACCACGAAAACTCTGAACGATTAGGCCGACGGGCGCGATTGGGATCGATCCCAGCACCTACCGTCTACCAGCTTCGAGAGCATAAATGAAGGAGCTCGGAGCAAAAATACATATTATAGCTTTTCTTTTTCAATGTTTATAATCTTTATTTTTAAAGAAGCGCCAAAGACTATGATATTTATACATTTTAATGATTCTCTATTTGTATGTAAATGTATCACTTATTATTTCATATCGTTAATAATATTTTCAGTGAGGACACTTTCATTTTCGGAATCGGTTTCTAAAGTGAAAACAACCCATAAAAAAATTCTGCATTCAAAATTGAAAAAGTAAAAAAACGGCCTTTGTACAGATTGGTCTCAGTTGTCCAATGCAAAAAACATCATTTAAAAATATTGAAATGCAGCTGAGATATATTTATAAATTTCTTCTATAGGATTATCATTAGCGAACGGATCTTTCCGGTAGGCTAAAGTAGCCTCTTTTCGGTTGCATTTCAGTATTTTTAAATGTTTTTTTTGCATTGGATAGCTGAGATCGATCTGTACAAAGGCAGTTTTTTGTTTTTTTGATTTTGTTTACAGATATTTTTAGTGAGGACACTTTCATTTTCGGAACAGGTGCGAAAGTGCAAACACCCCCATAAAAAAAATCTGCAATCAAGATCGAAAAAGTAAAAAACGGTCTTTGTACAGATCGATCTCAGCCATCCAATGCAAAAAAAATCATTTAAAAATATTGAAATACAACCGAGATATCTTTATAAATTTCTTCCATGGGACTAGCTTTAGCGAGCGGATCGTTTCGCGTGACTGACGTAGCTTGTTCTTTGTTGCGAGATTGATCTGTAGAAAGGCTGTTTTTTTGCTTTTTTGATTTTGTTTACAGATATTTTTAGTGAGGACACTTTAATTTTCGGAACCAGTTTCGAAAGTAAAAGCATCCCCATAATAAATTCTGAAATCAAAATTAA
This sequence comes from Maratus speciosus, assembly GCA_963932465.1. NCBI lineage: Eukaryota > Metazoa > Arthropoda > Arachnida > Araneae > Salticidae > Maratus > Maratus speciosus. Next base: position 131,569,737 of record OZ010796.1, on the reverse strand, counting down.
AAAAGTAAAAAATGGCCTTTGTGCAGATTGATCTCAGCTATCCAATGCAAAAAAAATCATTTAAAAATATTGAAATGCAGCCGAGATATCTTTATAAATTTCTTTTAAGGATCATCATTAGCGAACGGGTCTTTCCGGTAGACTAAAGTAGCCTTTTCTTGGTTGCATTTCAATATTTTTTTTTTTTTTTTTTTTTTTTTTTTTTTTTTTTTTTTGTATTGGATAGCTGAGATCGATCTGCACAAAGCAAATTTTTTGCTTTTTCGATTTTGTTTACAAATATTTTTAGTGAAGACACTTTCATTTTCGGAACAGGTGCGAAAGTGCAAACACCCCCATATAAAAATCTGCAATCAAGATCGAAAAAGTAAAAAACGGATGATGTGAATTTGAAACGATGATTAGAAGCATACATTTCGCTGAAACAAAGCAAGGCAAACGCAGTAGTAATGGACCACTTAAAGATACTTTTCTAACTTTTATCAATGTATTAGTGAATTCAAATGAGATATATATATGTTTAGCCTAGTAATCTTAGAATTCAAAGTTAAAAAATATATTCTTCGGAAGAAAGGTAAAATAAACGAGTAAAATTAAATTTAAAAAAATCAAAAAACCCGACTGCGTAAATAGCGAACTAATTACTTCTCATCATTGTGAAACTATTTTTTATATTACTTACCTATTTTTTTTTTTTTTATTTACTTGTATTGATGACTTTTAAGTTGTATTTAATTGTTAGTTCCTGTCTATCACTCTTTTGATGAGGCCATAGATGTCTATGAAGGTTAGAGTTCCAGTAAAGCTAGAGATCTTACCTACACAACTATCCAGGTTGTGTAATATTTAAACGGAGCTTCGAGACTGTAAAATAGTCAATGAAACATCGTCTTCATTTTGAAAGATGTATCCAATGATATGCCACTCAATAAGGCGCCTAATTTTTTTTCCCGTCTCTACCGCCGTTTTGTATTTTACGGCCGCCATTTTAAATTTATAAAAACAAAACCTAGCCTATAACAATCGGGCCGTTAAGATGAATTGATAGAGACCTCATTCATTAAAATCCAGCCAGCCGTTGGGACGTTTTGAGGGTATAAATAAATCCACATATCCATGATACGCGTGAAACACATAACCCTTCTTGGCAGTCTGGTATAACATGCATCAGTAGTGGGTCCTCAAAGAGTGGGTCACTCCAGTCTTGAGTTTAGTGTGAAAATAGAGAAGTTATATTTTCTTTTTACAGTTTTAATATTACATATACATACAACAATGAAATAGTATTTAGGAGTTTAGCTGGCTACGTAAAATAATTTCATCGATGAATCTGCAGATCAACTCCAGTTCTACAAATCTATTTTATTTTGGTCTCATTTTACATAATAGCTAAAGCTCCATAATCTGCGAAGTAATTTTTTTTTTTCAGTTTATATACAGGATGCACATTCTTATCGTTGATCAATAGCTAATTCCCAAAATGCTAATTTTAGAGAAGTAATTTTATAAATCAGAAATGCTTCAAATGTTGTTTTGCATCGTATGAAAATTCCTTTCCATCAAAATATATTTGCATTTTTTAAAGTCACGAAATTAAAATTTTTATACAGATCTGGATCTTATAAGTTATATTTAGGAAAATGCCTTCCAAGCTCTAATAAGTTAAACAGTAAAAAAAGAAAAAAAAATCTTCGTTGACCAGAATTTACCATGTTATGATATATTGAATTTGGGGAGTTTTTTGAGCTTTCTAACACTAAAAATGCGAGTTTTTTTAAAGTGCCAGAACCATACTAATAATCAAGGGAAAAAATGAAATTTGTTATTTCTACCAATAGAAATAGCAGGTATTAGAACAACCTTCATTGTCGAAGAGCGCAGTTGTTTTTTCGCTAAATATTCTTTTTTATAATTTCTAATTTTCAGGGAGAGAATTTATATGTTTCAGCAGATTTTTGTTTAAAAAAAAAAGTTTCAAAACTTTCATCTCCTCCTCTTTCCATAATTTTCATTACTCCTTTGCCTTCTTCAACAAAATTAAAAATATATGTATGACAATTTCTATCCCATTTGGTGCTTTGTCATAACAAAATATAAACTATAATCTAAATTATTATGTTCTCCCCGACGTAATTTCTGCTTCACTTTAGTGTTTTGAACAGTTACTGATAAGTTACAAGTGTAAAATAATAACTTTAAAATTCTATAGCTTAAAAACAAATTCTTTTCTAATTGTTACTTTGCCGTAATGCCAAATAAGACAATCATCTGATTACTGAGGGGAAGGGGGTTGAGAAAAAAGAAATTCCTTTTTATTTTATTTTTTAATTTTTGAGACTATTCCTGCAGCAAGATTTCTGTGTTAGTTTGTCGCTTAACATTAATTTTCTTCTACATAATTGTGATGAATTTTGACAACTGTTTTTTTTTTTTTTTTTTTTTTTTTTTAATAACAGTTTTAACCCTTTCAGGGGCACAGCATTTTCATTACTAAAATGTTGAAATAAATGAACGCCGCAGGAATTTACGAACAAACTTATTTTTTAATAAGAAAAAGGCTATATTTCACAGAAATATTAAACGAAAATATTTTACCAAAATTCTCGTGCCATTGTGGCGTTTGTGAATTAAAATTAAGGGTTTCATAAACATACCATCACCCTTGAAAGGGTTTAATATATTAAAAGATTAAAAGAAAGATTAAATACATTAAAAATCTAATACAAATTAATAGGTAGACTTTTCAATTAACTGTAGTGTTTAAAACTCCATAAACATTCAATCATGGAAGTTTAGTCAACCAAACAATCAACCAACTAGTATAAACTATTTCAGATATTAACTTCTTTTAATAATCATATGTCGGATAGCTTAGTGAAGTTACTTTGTCGCTGCTGCAGAAGTGAGTCACTTATACACTAGTAGTGGCCCCTAGTCTACTACAGGGTACTGGTTCTCATGAAGAAAAACAAAACTATATAAATTATATACAAGATCTTAGAACCTCGAAAAATACTTAATTACAATAAATTAAACATGAAAATAAAACTTGGCATCTGCTCCAGTAGTGGGCCCCCATGCCCACTATTGGTACAGTTTAAGAAACAGCGACCCAGAAGTGGGCCACCCCTCAGAATCAATATAACACTCAATTTTTAAGTTTTCAGCTTATCTAAAAAATTATTTACAATGTTATAGAGTATATGAACAGCAGTTTAATCCAAAGTAAAGCATAAGATTAAAGAAAGAATGTTTCAAAAACTTATCTCTTAATGAAATCCCAAGAATTCGCCAAAAAATGTGTTTTTGACAGCACTCTAGCAAGTAAATAAATGTAGTAACAAAAAAAAAAAAAAAAAAAAAAAAAAAATATTCCAAACATTTTTGGAAAGTTAACGTTTAAGGATGTTAGTTAATCAAATTTCTTTCAGTCGTTTTTTAGAAATGGATTTGTGAGCTTGTTTTTAAACTTTAAAAATTAGTGGGCTACTGCTAGTACATTGGCCCATCACTATTGGTACATTTACCTTATAGGCAACTATGTATGGTATGACACGATTAAAAGGTAAATAATAATAATAATAATAATAATACAATTATTAATCTATACATACGTAAAAAATGAAATAAGTAAAGTTTTGAACCGGAACCGAAATGGAAAAATGAAAATAGGAAAATTTTTATTTTTGACGGAAAGAAAATTAGAACAGAACCTAAATTGTTTTCGGTATTGAAACTGAGCGAAAATTATTTTAAGTTACAAAATTTTTTTAATAGAAAAATATATTTTTGTGAATGTTCGATCGATAAATTTCGGTTATTTAACCCTTACCTGTGGAATATATTTGAGAAAAACGAGTCAAAAATGGGAAATTTTTTTTCTCTTTAATTGTGTTCGTTATTATCATCAAAATGTTAGAAATAGATTATTAAAAAAATAATAATAAAATAAACGAAATAACTACTACATTCATTATTTTCACATATATGGGAAATGTTAATAGATTGCTCAAATTATAGCGAAATAAATCAAATGACATCATTTTCAAAATAAATATAATAAACTAATACAACAATAATAGTATTTATATCAACTGTCATGAATTCCATATCCCTCAGATTCCTTTGAATTTCACAAATCCTGTCTGTCAAACAAAGTGGTTTGAATGAAATTTGTGAAGAAATGCAAAATTACAAAAATCTGACAAATGGCGCAAAATTGCCGAACTTTTCGCGGGAAAGGGTTCGCCATCGGTTGGGAAAATGGTAAGTTACATATTATGCATTGGATGAACTGAGTTCGGGGGTCACGGAATCGAAACAATGTTTTTTCTCTTGTCCGAACTCAGGTCGGGTACCACAAAATTGGCGCATTTGCGTTGCCTGAACTGAGTTTGGGAGTCACAGGCAAGGGGTTAAAATATAAATGAAAACACACAAACCATTAACATTATTTACTTCATATCATTAACTTTTTTTTTTTTTTTTTTTTTTTTTTTTTTTTTTTTTTTACAATGCATGTCCAAAAGTCAACTAAGAAGTTATCTATACAAAATCTATAATTAATTGCTAGCTAATGTGACTAATGATGCAAAGAATGGATTGAATAGAAAGAAAACTTATAGACCGGGAGCCGGCAGCACAGACAATCGAGTTCACGGATGAAATTCTAGGATGAGTTAAATCTTGATTCGCATATTAAAACGCAGTCGGTCTGCCAAGTCATATCTTGGTGGAAAACTCGATTTTATACGGCTCACTAGTAGGTTTACCATTGTGTTTTCCTTCTCCCAGTCCTTCCTGTTTTCACACCTTTTGGTACAGGAAAACACAATGGTAAACCTACGAGTCAGCCGCTAAAATCGGGTTTTCAGTTGTTTTCCACCAAGAAATGACTTGGCAGACCGATTGCGTTTTAATATGCGAATCAAGATTTAACTAATCCTAGAATTTCATCCGTGAACTTGATGAGGTGATTGTCTGTGCTGCCGGCTCCCGGTCTATTAATTTTCTCATTAATTTTAATACTAGAGATTTTTTTAGGATAAGATGGAAGATTGTCCTTAAAAAAATATTTCTCTCTGAAGCTTTGTCACATATTTACGAACTTATTTTTAAACGCAAAAACATAATGCTTGCAGGCATGATTATTGAAGTGATTTGTAATCGAACAGTCTCTTTCACTTTTTTAATAATTAACTTGCATCTTGAGTTGCAAATGATTGCTTTCTTACGAAGACAGTTTTTTCTTTTCCCGCGCTATCGCGTCCGGTAATTCAGTTCCAAACGCCCACTTTTCAGGATTTTTGGTAAGATTTTCTGTTTTTTTTTTTTTTTTTTTTTTTTTTTTTTTTTTTTTTCAGAAAAAGGGAAAAACTGCTCGATTACATAGTTTCTGAGTAAGATCATCAGCCAATTTCATGTGTTTGCGAACAAAAAAGAATTCAGAAATGTATCCGAAAGTCGCCAGTTTGGATTTGAGAATAGCTTTAAGATGGAATTCAATGCAATATGAATGTTTAACCTTCTATATTAAAACAAGACTTTTTATTTGTGGAATGCCTAGATAGAGCATTTTAACACAATATGTTGATATCCTTAGAATTTAATTTTAAATTAATTTTAAGGCATTTTTCTGTTGACACGACGCCTGTGATAAATCGAGAAATAGTCCTTATGATTCCAACTGTTTGCACGTTACAAAAAACAATGTACCATACCACTCACCATAATAGTCCAACTGTCTGTGAAAAAACTACAACAAATTCTCTTAAATTTCTTTTAGCAGTACCCTATTTATTCCTCTGCGTAGAATGGGGTTTTATACAGTAAAAACTGTGTACACAGAACCTTTCTATAATAAGAAATCTTAGGCCTGCCGAAAAAAATGTCCTGCAAATCCACATGCTAAGTTTGAAACCTGTCAGTAAACAAAATATCTTTCCGTATCTTAGAGATTCAGTTTTTACACGCTTTAATATACGTGGTTCAGCAAAACATGGGATAATGGAAGCTGTTTAAAACGGAATCCTGTCTTAACCCCTTCGCGACGCGCGTCTTTTACAGAATTTTTGATCATCACCGGTTTTTTAATACAGAAATTCTTGGCTAATTGAATCAGGAAAACGTCTTGATTAAATAAGGCAAAATTTACAATAAAAAAAAATAACTGATAGGTTATAATCAGAGATTCTAAACACCTTATGCGGCAGGTATGCGTGACGCTTGTCCTCAAGGGGTTGATAACATAAAAATTTCATAATGCCTACTGATGGAATACCATACAACTGTTGCACTGTTCAGTTGAAAACCTTTTCAAAATTAAATTATGTTTGGCTCCCTAGCGATTCCGCTTTAACACATTCGCTGCCAACCACGAGTATACTCGTGGCTTTAATTTATTAATTACTTTGTCACCACTATTTTAGAATACAAAAAATGCTTTATTTATTGGCAGATTTATTTTACTTATTCGCTGTATTAGTAAAGCGAAATTTACCTTTCTGAATTTGTGGTGGCAAACGACTTTCAGCAAGAAATTTGAAAATTCTTACTTTATAGTTTGGGCAGAGAGCGGATTTTACTGTGTAAGGTTATTATGTTTATTTAGTACAGTAAAACTAGAGATCGACCGAAAATTCGGTTTCGTTTTCGGCCCAAAATCTGAGTTTCGCCGACAATTCGTTTTCGATGAAAATGCTGCGGAAAATTCGGCCGGACCGAAACTATCTGTATTCCAAAAATCTCGTTTCTTCCATCGGAAATTTTCAGCATTATTCATTGATTTGAGCTGCATCGGCTCAGATGAAACACTCTTTATTTATTGCTACGAACTTCATTGTTTATAATTAGAAGTCACGACTGAGTCAAGACGTGAGAGCCCATTATAAAGCAAGAAATACATATAAGACTAAACTCTGAAGACTCTTTTTACGTGCTCATTCAAAGCTGCAGATTTAACAGTAATAGAAAATTTTTAGTCTGAACCTGCAAAAGGCTTTCGAATACTGTTTCAGAAAGTTCTAGTATAATAGATCATAATTTACAAAAATCATTATAAAAGTTAAATCTAGGTATGTATAAACGTTTGTTAATTAGATGAAACTCGTATAATTCGGAAAACATTCTGTGTCGTTGATGAAATGATTGCATTTTATGTTATATAAAGATAAAATGTTTTGGTCTGAGCCACAGAGAGCAAACATGGGCTATACGTATAATTAATTAATAATTACGTATAATTAATAAACACGTATAAGTAATTAATAATTTCGTATAATTAATAAACACGTATAAGTAATACATAATTATGTATATTTATGTATGTATTAATTACTTAAATTTTTTTTAGACATTTTCGTTTTAGTTTCCGGCCGAAAATAGGACGATTACCGAAATTCGGTTTCGGTCTAAAAAAACTCTTTCGGTCGATATTTAAGTAAAACATAGTTAAGAGAAAAACTGAAATGTCGGGAGAAAGATTGTGTTTTAGACAGATTTTCTTCTTAGCAGGTATATTTTATAGTATTTCTTACATAGGGACTAAGAACATTTTACATTTAAATGAGGATTCAAGTATAGACGGGTTTTGATTTCGTATGATTTACTATGCATATAGGGTAGATGTGCCAGTAATAGACACCCTTAAAGAATTTCTTTTAAAATTATTTTTTTATTAATAGTTATAATTATTTTATTCCAGTTTTTTCAATATTATATTAATCTATGAACAATATTTAACCATTCTTATAGTCTCATTTCCCAATATGAATCGAAATTTAATTTTAAATAACAGAAATATATCAAAACACCCAAAAGCCCAGTAATGGACACCCCATAAAAAGTAATAAATATAATTTTTTTTTATGGCTGTATTTAGAAGCAGAATTTAATGAATACATACTAATGAAACAAAATAGTTATTTTCAAATAAATTTAACAATTAGGATACCAGTAATTAATAAAATATTTGTGACATTTACTGTTTGCATCAATTATTGTAATTATCAGAAGATCGATGTTTTATTTATTTTAGATGGATAGTTTAAAATACTAAATATCAGGCAATTACAGCTATCAAATTATTGAAACAGTGGGGGGATTTAAAAGGTAATTTTAAAAAGTTTTGGAATATTAGTGTTTAGTTTTGTCTCACTATTTTTAACAATTAATCTTCCAGAGACTACTTGATATATCATTTATAATAATTAATATTACAAATATGAAAGAAATGATATTGTAAGTTGAATATTTTAAATACTTAATAAAATAATAAATAATTTCAAAATAAAATTGTAGAACTGATGTTTGAGACCAGAGGTCACTGATCTGCAGATTTACTAGTTTCATGAATATCACCTATAACTTTCATTAATAGTATTACATTTTTTTTTTTTTTTTTTTTTTTTTTTTTGTCAGAGGTGTCTTAAATGTTTCTTTATGGAAACATTTAAGACAGAAAATAAGATTTTTAATAGCTTCTGTAACTTAATTGTTTTTATTTAAATGGAGAGGGGTTAAGCCCTATGAGCCCCTCTTTGACTGTGCTCTTAAACAATATTTTCTGCTTCCTGGCTGATTTGATTGCCAGATTATAAAATATGCAAGGTATATATACATTAAAAAAAAAAAGAATAAAATATTGAAATTTTATTAATCACATAAAATAACTTAAAAGCAGCTATTTATAAAAGTTCTGGTGTTATTACATTTTGATAAGTATAATTTAAAAATTAAATTTGATTATTTAGGTTTGCAGTTAAGCCAAAATATTTTATGCACTGTAAACATTACTGAAATTGCATTTTTAGCAATGTCTACATGGGGTGTCCATTACTGGAAAATGACTAATTAACCATCCCAGTAGAGGTGGGCAATATCGTTCCTTTTAAGGAATCGTTCCAGCCGGAATCGTTCACCGAAAGGAACGAGTTCTTTGGAGTCGTTCCTTTCGGAATCTTTCCTTTTTTCGGAACGATTCGGAGGAAAAGGAACGATTCCGAGAAAAAGGAACGATTCCGAGAAAAAAGGAACGATTCCGAGAAAAAAAGAACGATTTTGAAAAATAAAGGATTCCAAGGGGAAAAAAACACTTCCGAGATAAAGAGAACCACATGCAATCCATAATATTTTTTACTAATTTATTTTCTTATGTACCCATCCGTTTTCTTACGCATCCAGTCGCCTAATTTTGTAATGTTTTGGACAGATGATTTTGTTTTTAAAGGTTCATTTCATTGATCAGTGTGTGCAATTCATTTGCAGTTATTTCTAACTTTATGATTTATGGTATAAAGCATAATTCCTCTTGGAAATTTAAGGGCGGCGCAAGGTCTATTCGATTTCCAGTGTAATCATTGGTTTCTCTTGAAAATATGTCGTCAAATGACCGTCCATTTATATTATTATTTTACAGTGTGTCTTTACTCTCAACGATGTTCAATGACTAATTCCTAAACCGTTAGTCATAGACCTATAGTTCCAGTTACAAAAATGTTTTAAATAAGGTAAAAAATTATTCTGAAAGTCGTTTGGATTAATAAAAATATTTCTAAAAAAGTTACGAAATTTAATTTTTTATACGGTCCCCCGTCCCTATAAGTGATATTTAGTAAAAATTTTCTGTTCTCTTAAAAGAAAGACAAAAAAGTCCCATTCATCTAACACTAAAATTCACGAAGTTATACGAAACTTTGAAATGCAAGACTTATGCCACTTTTCTGCATCCGAATACACATGATTTTAGCCATGCTTCTTGGGGTCGTAAAGAAAGTGCTTAAAGTATTTGAAGGATTTATTTCATGTGTAGCTGCGCTTTGAAAGAAATCGCATTACGACAGATTTTTGTAAGGATTTGAAGCTGTTTCTTTTCATGATTTTTTTAACAAAAATTATGCTACTTTTATAAGCTTTTATTTAACCTATTAACCGCCAAAACTATAAAGTAGGAATTTTCAAATTTCTTCTTGAAAGTCGCTTGTCACCACAAATTCAGAAAGGTAATTTTCGCTTTATTAAAATATCAAAATTTCTGCCAATAAATAAGGCAATTTTTTTAATTGTAAAATAGTGGTGACAAAGTAATTAATTTAAGCATGAGCAATTATTTTGACCGTTGCGTGAACGCAACACCAGCGGGTAATGGGTTAACTTGAAACAATCGTATGTATGTCTTTCCAGTTCAAAATTTGTACTCGAAATTCAACTCACTTTAAAATATGCGATCGAGGTTAAATTTTACATATTGACGTAAATCACATGACAATGTAATATTATTATGATTTTCAGTGCTTATCATATGTACTTATTTTACAGCATAGCCCAAAAAATTTCGGATAGATTACTGCCAACAAGTTTACTAAAAAGTTTTAGGTTAGATAACACAAGACTGCGATGGTTGTGTTTTTTTATTTTTAAAATTATGTATTTTTAAAATTATGTATTTTTAAAATTATGATTTTTATGTATTTTTTAGCGCTGAATCAGAAAATTATCTTCATTTTTAATCATCATGTCAGGATTTTTCGCAAATAGTAAATTTCAAAATTGAAAAAATAGCTAATACTATAAAATGGAGTCGATGGTTGTATTTTTTAACTTTTACGATTGATTTGTATGTGCTTTTTAGCAATGAATGTAAAAATTACCTTCATATTTAACCATCATGTTAGACTTTTTTGCAAATGGTAAATTTCAAAGTTAAAAAATAGCGAAAATCTGATACTATAAAATGGATGTAAAACTTCTTTTATTCAATTTAATTTTATTTAATTCAAGAATTTATTCAATTTTTGGCTTATACTGGGATTCTTACAGCTAAACAGCTCGGGGATCCGATGATGTGGGAGGTTCAATTAAAACTTTGAACTTTTAAACTTTGAAATTTACAATTTGCAAAAAATCCTGACGTGATGGTTAAAAATGAAGGTCATTTTCGGATTCAATAGTAAAAAATACATAAAAATCAATTATCAAAAGTTAAAGAAATAACAATCACGTCTATTTTATACTATCAGATTTCCGTAAATTTTTCACTTTTTAGCTTTCAAATTTACGATTTGCAAAAAATCTGTACTTTGTGATAAAAAATGAAGGCCATTTTTGGATTCAGTGCTACAAAATACGTAAGAACTAATTATCAAAAGCTAAAACACATGACACAACACAAATTTGCATCCTAGTATAATCTAATAACATTTCAAAATATGTGTCATTTTGTAAAGAATCGAGGCTGTTGCTTTTCAACATTTTATTTAACGAAAATTCTATTATTTTTTTTCCTGTTATATGTTTAGTACAAGCTGTATATTTTGCATTAATATTTCACAATGACTATAGATTTCAAATTTATAATGCAATGTTAATTTTACTATCAACTATATTTTTTATATATCTGAAGATTATTTATATTTCTAGTAAATTTGTAAATGACCCCTATTTCGCAGCAAAAAATATGCTCCAACTTTAAACAGCCATTACTTCGGTCAGTTTTAATCGTAGAATAATAGGACTTTTATTTGTCTTACTTGTAAGTGTAATAGGAAAGTTTTACTAACTATAACTTGAAAGACCGGGGGACAGTATAAAAAATTAAATTTCGTAATTTTTCAGGAAATGATTCTATTGACCCAAAACACTTTTTAAATACTTCTTTACCCCCCATTTAAAACATTTTTGTAATTGGAACTATATGGCTATGACTAACGGTTTAGGAATTAGCAATTGGACATCGTTGAGAGTGGACATCCTGTATAGGAAATTTTATTATTGCTCTGATATTTGTCACCAGGGTCTAGGAATTTTTAGTCTCATAGATTCCTCTTCAAAATCTACATCTAGGTAATCTTAACTTCATTTTTCATTCTGAATCTCATTTTTCATTTGGATGGCCCTACTGGTTTGGATATGTAACTTGTTAAAGTAGAGTTCGTTTTATTCCAGTGTCCGTACTTTCAATAACTTTATCCCCTTTATCGTCTTGCTCCTCAGTTCCCTAACTTTACGCACACAGGATATTTCACATAATTCATCAACATTATTATCACTGTCTTCAGGATCTGGTTCAGAAGTGGAACACCCAGCAATATAGCAATCATCTTGTAGTGCAATTCAGTGATATATATCAATTTTAATACATTTGAAATAGCTTAATGTCATTAAAATGCACTGCAAACGATTTTTTCCCGTTGACCATAATGTAACGAAACACTTTTGAGTGCCCCTGTAAATGAACTATTAATGCTACACTCTTCATACTGGATACCAAACATCCCATGGTAAACATCATTAACATATATCAATTGCATGGGAATCCGAGTATATTTACGGGAGTTAGGCACATCACACACTGAGACGACAGAACGACATAAAGCGCAACATGAAGTGCAAAAACCGGTCGAAACAAAGAACGAAGTTGTTACAAACTTGTTTTAAACCAGTTTTTCTAGCGAATTCAAGTGACATGTCTTATGTGTCGCCTTAGTGTGTGGCTTGCCTTAGAGCGTGAACAGACGGTCTGAGGGACAGACAAACCGCATTCATAAACACTAACTTTATTGGAAAGGGTTAAAAAGTAAAGCACGCTTTTGTACACTGTCTTTCCTGAGTGACTGATGTATGTCTTGTCTTATACCCTAACATCGCTATTTGTGAACTGCTGTTAACTACGTAGAATTTCAATAAACTTACAACTCTTTTTGAATCTCCAATTTCACGAGAACCTACAGGAATTTCTCTAATTTCACACCCTCATCCGCCGTCACCCTCTCTACTTATACTGAACTTCAGTTCGGTGTAAGTGAATTGCGATGCTAATATGTTTGTTTGGATATGGATCTTTGGAGCTTCATAACTCATGAAGTCATGGAACACTTGTGTTACACGAAAGGGTAAAAGTTCCTTCAGATGATTTGTAAACAGATTCATTAGCAGCATGGCTATGACTAGTGATATTTATAAGATAATATTATATATATATTAATATTATAATATGTATATATATACTAATATATATGATTTTATACATATATAGTACATATTACGTCCGCCAAAAGATATAGTGATTCACTAAACTTCAAAGTTCTATTTCTTTAAATTTGAAATTTGCTAACATTTTAACTGAAAAGCGGTTTATTGGTTTAATTAAATTAAACAAATTAAAAGTTCTTACTAACACTTACACAATGGTGCTACAATCCATGTAGGATTTTGACCTCCCTCAATATACTTCTCCAGACCTTCCGATCTCTGGCCTTTACTTTATAATTTATAATTTGGTTTTCTGCAAGATCTTTCTCTATTTCTTTTATCCAACTCTTCCTGGGTCTACCAATACTTCTTTTCCCAAATAAATTACCACTATAAATCCTCTTTGTGCTTCGCTCATCCCTCATTCTGTCGTAATTTCGTCAAAAAATCGCGGAAAACAACCGATTTTCGTCAAAGAATCGCGAAAAAAGTGCAAATCTCATCAAAATATCGCGCAAAAGCAGCGATTTTCGTAAAAGGGCCGAGAAAAAATAGCGTATTTCGTCAAAGCTTCGCGAAAAAAAAAAGCAAATTTCATCAAAAAATCGCGGAAATAAGCACAAATTTCATGAAAATATCGCTGAAATAAGCGCAAATTTCATCAAAATATTGCGAAAAAACGCGATTTTCGTAAAAGGGCCGCGACAATTTAGCGTATTTCGTTAAAAGATCGCAAAAAAATAGCGAATTTCGTCAAAAAATCGCGGAAAAAAGCCGAATTTTGTCAAAGAAGCGCGAAAAAAAGCGCAAATTCATCAAAATATCGCGGAAAAAAGCCGATTTTTGTCAAAGGATCACGAAAAAATAGCATTTTACGTCAAAGGATCCCCCAAAAATAGCAAATGTCGACCAAAAATAACGTAAAAAGCCGATTTTCGTCAAAGGATCGCGAAAAAAAAACACAAATTTCATCAAAATATCGCGGAAAAAACGCTATTTTCGCAAAAGGGCTGAGACAAAATAGTGTATTTCGTCAAAAGATAGCGAAAAAATATCGAATTTCGTCAAAAAATCGCGGAATAAAGCTGAATTTTGTCAAAGTATCGCGGGGAAAAAACACTATTTTCGTGACAGGCTCGCGAAAAAATAGCGAATTTCAACAAAAGGATCGCGGAAAAAACGTGAATTTAGTCAAAGCACCAAAAAAGATGTGCAAACTAAACTTATAGGTAGAAAATTCATAAAATGGCATTTAATTCTTTTTAATGAGTTTCTTAAAAATACAGCATGATTTCAGTGAACTTTGATAATATATTCAGTAGGTGGACCAGTAAAAAATCCCCCCCCCCTTCCTTCTTACTGCAATGAAATGCCTTCAGAACATTTAAGATTTGATGCTTATTAGTGATTTAGATGTAAATTTCCCTTCCAAGGAAAATGTCTGATTCCAACACAGATCTGTGCTGACAAAATTCAATGGAAAGTATAATGAAAGCACCCATTCATTCAACAAAAAGTACACCTTTACTTAACATAAGTATTCTTTTTTTCAGCAAAAATATCTTTTTCAATAAACCCGTCTTGCCCCTTTTTAAAAGAATGCGAACATTAGTGATACTTGTAAGTGGAACTTGGTATCTTCTACTCTCAAATAAACATTATTTTACGATTAAAATTGTATCTTGCATTTTTACTTTTAAAAAAGTAAAGAACATTTCTCTTAATATATTTTTTTAAATACCTTATTTGAATGCAAATAATACTGGTTTTAATTCATTATTTAATTATTGTTAAAACAATAATTAATGCATTTCATTTATCTTTTCCAAATAAACAAGTTTCATTTATTCTTTTAAAATATAAATTATTATTGATGGGGACCCGCTTTTGTAAAAAAGGGACCCAGGTTTTTTCAAGTACAGCGGCATCACTGATAACTATTCTTTGTACCGAATATTATACAGAATGCATATTTTAGTGCCCTTCATAAATATATATCGATTTTATTATGTTTTAAAGCGTGTAACACCATTAAAAATCTTTTGAAACGATTTTTTCCCATTGACCGTAATGTAAATGAATTCTTTTGTGTAGCCCTGAAAAATTAATAATAACTATTCTTTGTGACGCTTATTCTACAGAATGCATATTTTAGTGCCCTTCATAAATGTATATCAATTTTATTATGTTTGAAAGGGTGTAACACCATTAAAAATCATTTGAAACGATTTTTAACCATTGGCCGTAATGTAACGGAAATACTTTTGGCTGTCCCTGTAAATGAACTAAATATGCTACACACTTCATTTGAAATAGGGATCGTGCTATGGTAGAGGTCAATAACATCCAAAAATTTTAGACCAATCGGAGTAATGTACGAGAGTTAGAGCGCGGACAGACGGTTAGACAAACTGAAGTCATAAACACTTTTCAACTTTGTTGGAAAGTGTTAAAAAGCGTAACACTGGGCGCACCTCTACGTATTTCATGAGAGTTTTTTCAAAAGTCGATTGCCTTGTGTGGAAGTAGAGTTGCCAATTGAACGGATTTTTTTATTCAAAATATGTGACAGAATTTTCGAAAAGTTATCTTCTCTTAACTTTATTTAATCGTGTAATGTCTGTCGTTAAATAAAGCAAAAATTACTCTTCAAAATTTCTGGTAGATCATTAAAAAAAAAAAATCAGTTATAAGATTTTTCGTTTCCTACTGCCGCATCCACCTTCCGTGCTGCCCACGCTCTGTAACATATGTTAGTTCTAATTTTCACAGCAAGGGGACGAACTCTGTTCTAAAGAAACCACCTTAACCTTTGCAGAACGAAGCCATCGAAAACCATGTTGAATGTGACAAACCCCGTTGTGATCGGCCACATGGAACTCGAGATCGGAAAGCGGTCCCTGGTGGTAAAAAGTGGAACTAAAATATGTATGTCTATCGATATCAAGTCGAATGAGTCGAACTCCGTTGTCATCGGGCTCATAGAACCCGAGATACTTTGAAATGAAATAAAAAATATCTAAAATTATTATTCGAAAATAGTGGTATGTTCATAATTTTACTTTAATGTTATACAGTGTCCTTATTGAGTTACTTATAATGTTTCGAATCAGTCTGTATCATAATATATGTCACGTATACTAATTGCGATATTTAATCAAAAGTGATTCCCCTTCCCATCCCCACAAATTTAACAAATACAGCCCGAAAACAGGCTAGTCACTATCGTAAAAGTTCTTCATCGATTTTTACGAAAATTACATATTCAGAATCAGCGTTAAAAAATACGCACAGATAAATAAATTTTAAATCTACAAATGCAGTATTTGAAAAAGCTTACAGGCCGCAAAAGCATCACACTATCACTTGCACACTATTACATTCTCGGTTTAAAGATTACTCAAACACCTACTGTCTACTCGTTATTGTCTTTGAAATAAGATAGAAATCGATTTTTAACGGATATTTCAATTTTTTGTTGGAAGTTTTGAAATTTTTTTAGAAATTCTGAAAGAGTTCTTAAGGTCCGAATTAGACATATCATTTTTGCCATTAAGCATATTAGCGTCTTTTTGTAGTCACGCGGTGCTTTTCATCTTTAATAGCTGTAAAAGAAAACGAACGGACATCCTCCAGGAGGAAAACATTTCCTTCAAGTCAATCTAACCTTCTTATCTCCTACCCATTGTTGAATCTCCCCTTCCTTTTGTGAACAAACCGCAGACGGATGGAGAGGAATAAGTTTCTTGGAAGTGTTGAAGGATAGCAAAACAAGCGTTTAAGGGTGTATTCGAAAAAATATTTTTCCACCCTCAACAGCTCGAAATTTTCTGAGACATTTTCAGACTCATTTTTAAAAGTAAAAACATGAAACTTGCTGGGGTGATTCCTGTAAGACATGTTTAACATGCCGTGTGATTTCATTTTCAGCTCAATTAATTAGAATTTGATTTTTAAACAATTATTTTCTTCGTATGACCATTTTTTTCATTCCCAGATCGCCCGCTTCGGAAAATTCAGTTCAAAATGCCAACTTTGACAGCTTTTTTTACAGTATTTTCTGCATTTATCAAAAAATTAAGAAGCACCACACATTATATAGTTTCTAAATAAGATAATTTCCAAGTTTGATGCGTTTGAGAGCAAAAATGAATTTTAAAATGAATCAGAAAATTAGCAGTTTGGATCGGAATACAATTTGGAACGCAGTCTTAGCCAAATTTTTATCCCCAGGGAAGAAAAGCCTTTCTCCCGTTTATTTTCGTAGCAGACCGTTTATACGTTTCTCATTTATACACCTTTTAAATTTATACGTCGTGTCAGTGCAATCCGGATTCATCCCTATGTATTTTAATGTTGTAAGGTTTCGTTTATACGACACATAATGTCGGTTATACGTCGTTTCTTTCATTCTGTAACTGATTTTCTTAGAATCTTTTCTCCCGGCGTCGTTCTTTTTTTCTTTTCTGCTGGCAACATTTGGGAAAAGATGAAATGCAGAGAACATGTGTGGCTTATACATGAGTTCCTTTAAGTTTGTGGAAATTGTGGAGGGGGTGGGAAGAGAAGAACGGACAGTGGGCAAACTGCATTAACATTAACGCACTTAGAACATTTATTGTTTCTCACAATACCAGTGAGACACTTTCCTTGAACGAACTTAGCTCCATACATAATACTTTTCTTAAGTCTCAAAGTAAAAATGCACAAAGACTTGTTTAATTAAAATCTGTTTTTATGTTCGATAATGGAATAAAAAAAAGTGTTATTCAAGGCGTGCAACTGATATAAGATTTGATAATTCTCACTTTTATTTTTCAATTTTAGAAATGATTATTTAATATATATATTTTTTAATATATAGTGCATCTTAAACAATCGAAAATGGTAGCAAAATTAAATTTGTGTAATTTCAGCTTTATATTTCTACAGTCAAAGATTTTACACCGTAGGCGACTACAATTTCAATTTTGTACGTCTTTCTCAGATATACGTCGTTTTAGAACAGTCCCCTGAAAGACGTATAATCGGTGCTTTACTGTATATTCTTGCATATTTCGGACTGGGCAGCGCTCTTTCATCTTTCGTACCAGGAAGAATTAGCCTCTCCGGTTTTACTCAGAATTCAAATCAACGGGAACCCTGTGTGATTGCCTGAAGAATAATCTACACTTCAGAGTTATGACTCTAAGCCTCCAACCAAGCTGGATTACGATTCCATTCAAAAACTACTTAGAATGCTCTTGCATTTCCTTATATCATCTAGCCATCTTTCGCAGTGAAGAATGGTTATTTTCTCTTAGTCATTTGGATAGCCAGTACGTGATATCATAAACAAGGTTCGCTCTCATAAGAAAAAGTAATTCCTGACCTCATAGTCAAAAAGTTTCTGTTTTGGTTTATGGATTTCTCCAGGTGGTTTTTGGTGAGTTTAAAGAAAGGTTTCACCGCTCTACGCATTGATGCTGTTTTCACTATAGATTTCACCGTGATGATTGGTGATGACCGGTCGAATCTTTTGAAGGTTAACGGAAAATTTCTGGGCTTAGCCAAAATTAAGGGCAGAGTTGTTCTTACATTGGTTTCCCTATGCTGATTTTTGACCAGTATTCAGGGGTTTAGAGTGAGATATTGTAGATGGACAATGGAAGTTCACCTTCAACATTTTCTACCAACGGACGGGAAAGTATTTGAATTCGTTTGTGTCTTGTATATTACCTTAATTTTTTTTTTTTACATGCTACATATTAAGCTAAAGTTTAATCGAGGGAAAAAACGTTTAAAATTGCTAAAATCACACTTCCAGAAATTATCATCTATAGGCGCCCATGTATCTGCATTTCTTTGCGTGACCCTGTATACGATTTTTTTAAATATTATACAAACATGTCTTATTATGCAAGTTCAATTTAAAAACCCAAAATTCGATTAAAAAACCCGTTTAACAATTTACTCTTATAATCAGTCATGCTTACGAATTATTTAAATTGCATATGATTTATAGTAATTATCGCGCAAAAAGGTAGTTAAAAGGGTGTGACATCGTGTTTTCGACACACAAAGACCAGGAGGCAATCAACAAATATTTCCGGGCAGTACATCACCTTAAAGTACAGCCTTTTGTTGAAAGGAATTCGGGGAGAGGATAACGAATTAGTAGTAAGAAAATGACAGTTCTGGGACAGCCGGGAGACCGTCCCGCATCCGGTGCATCCTCCGGTGCTACACCCTCGTGCCTCACCGCACCACCACCTCAAACCAATAGAAACCGATTCAAACGCCCCTAGTGGAAAAATGGAATTTTTTTATGAAAAAAAGGTTAATTGTCTACTATAACATGAGTGGTGAACGTTAGATTGACTATATTATCATACTATAAGATCAAGATTAAATTTATATTTGAATCTTGAATGATCAACACCTTAACGAGTATTATTAATTAAGCAAAATAATGAAAAATATCAATTTTTATGGAAAAAGAGTGATTTCTTTTGATTTTTTCAACTCTAAGATCAGAATATCAACTTAAAGAAAGGAAAGTTAAGCACATATTTTAGTTATGAACAGCCATCACCTTAATGAGTATTATTAATTAAGCAAAACGATGAAAAATATCAAATTTTAAGGAAAAAGACTGATTTCTTTAGATTTTTTTCATTTATAAGATCAGTATATCAACTTAAAAGAGTAAAGTTAAACATACACTTTAGTTTTTGAACAGCCATCACCTTAATGAGTATTATTAATTAAGCAAAACAATGAAAAATATCAATTTTTGTGGAAAAAGACTGATTTCTTTAGATT
Source organism: Maratus speciosus (assembly GCA_963932465.1). Classification (NCBI taxonomy): domain Eukaryota; kingdom Metazoa; phylum Arthropoda; class Arachnida; order Araneae; family Salticidae; genus Maratus; species Maratus speciosus. The sequence continues at coordinate 131,549,967 of OZ010796.1, read as the reverse complement.
TTTTTCAACTATAAGATCAGAATATCAACTTAAAAGAGGAAAATTAAACATAAATTTCCGTTTTTGAATGATCAGCAAAATAATGAATATTAATAATTAAGTAAAACAATGGAAAATATAAATTTTTAGGAAAAAACTTATTTCTTATGAATTTTTCAACCATAGGACGAGAAATATCAACTTCTAAGAGGAGAGTTAAACTTATAAATTAATTTTTAACAACAAAACCTTAATAAGTATCCTTAATTAATCAAAAGAAACATCAATTTTCAAGAAAAAGATGAATTTTTACGCAAATTTTTAACTTTGAAATACATTTGTTTATATACTGTTACAAGATACTAATTATATTGTTAAACTTTACATATTTTTAAAAGCTTGAATGTCTTTATATCGTGTTCATAGTTATTAACAATATAAATAGTATCTGGTAACAATATATTAACAAATGTATTTCAAAGTTGAAAATTTGCATAAAAAATCATCTATTTCTTGAAAATTGATATTTCTTTTATTTAAGTAAGGATACTTATTAAGGTGATGGTTGTTCAAAAACTAAAATATAAGTTTAACTCACTTCTTAGAATTTGATATTTCTCGTGCTATAATTGAAAAATTCATCAGAAATCAGCGTTTTTCCTTAAAAAATTATGATTTCCATTGCTTTTCTTAATTATTAATATTCATTATTTTGCTGATCATACAAAAACTGAAATGTATGTTTAACTTTCCTCTGTTAACTTGATATTCTGATCTTATAGTTGAAGAAATCTAAAACAATCAGTCTTTTTCCTTAAAAAGTTGATATTTTCCATTGTTTAGCTTAATTAATAATAGTCATTAACTCTCTATTCGATTTGCCCGTATTTTCCCCTTTCCGTAAAGCAACTTAAATCGGTTGTCGACAAAAATAATTTTAACGGAATTGTATTTTAAGATGAATGTCAAATAAAGAGGCAAGAAGTGTATATTAGAAACAAACAGGGAAAGAAAATTTAAATTAACATTAGTTTTATAAAAAAAATTATGAAAATGCAGGAAAGCTCTCAAAACGCTCAGAGGGATAAGGTGATGGTTCTTCAAAAAGTATAATTTAAGTTGATATCCTCATCTTATAGTTGAAATATTGTAAAGAAATCAGTCTTTTTCATTCAAAATTGATATTTTTCTTGAATAAAAACATTTTCTGATGTTCTATTGCAGTTTGTGATGTCAAAACCCTTTGTTGTGACCCCAAGTTTGAGGAATGTGAAGGGGTAACAGTGAATGGGATTTCTTGTGGGGTGCAGTCATCTAAGGATTTAAATCTTACATAACTAACATCTAAAAGTATGATAAAATCTCAAAGCTTTCATTTTTAAATCATTTTTTATTGTTTTTCTTAATTAATAATACTCGTTAAGGTATTGATCATTCAAAATTCAAATATAAATTTAATCTTCATCTTATAGTATGATAATCTAGTCAATCTAATGTTCACCCCTCATGGTATAATAGAAAATTAATCCTTTTTTCATGAAAAAAATTCCTTTTTCTGATAGAGAGCGTTTGAATCGGTTTCTAGGAGTGGTAGGCGGTCGTGCGGTAAGGCACACGGGTGCGGAACCGGAGGAGGCACCGGGTGGGGGACAATCCCCCGTTCCTCAACCGGCTGTCCCAGAACTGACATTTTCCTTCTACTCGAAGTTTATCTATTTCCTTTTGAAATGTCCAAGGGTAAATTTAAATGTCCAAAGTATAAATTTCTACATCTTGGGGAAATTACGGGGCTTGGAGGAAAGCAAGGGTGCTATCCTGACTAACCAGTGAGAGAGGGGTTCTTCAGGCCCATAGCTGGGGCAAGGAAAAAGAGAGAGAGTCAGTGAGTTTTAACTAAGGAAGCTGGACAGTTAGACTAGGATTTTGGACAGTGATGTTGTATTGTCTTAATGGTGGATATGGAGTACGATAGTATACACTCGTGTGCAGTGTTTTTTTTTTTTTTTTTTGCAGAAATTGTTAAGTAAAGTGAGAGTGCCTCACACTTCCTTGTAATTTTATTTTTATTTTATCTTAACTTAATCGTTCTAATACAGAACTCAAGAAAGATATCGTGTTATATTCGAACTTTATTTATGTACATGCTAAGAAGGGTGAAAGCATCGGCCACTTCACCAGAAGGACATGCATAACTAAAAGCTCACTTCCAGCAATTATAGCTTAGAATAAAGGGGAAGATAAGAGGAGTTCTACGACCGCAAGAGGTACAGCTGCACACCTGAAATGCAGCAGTCTCCTACTTTGACGAAATTTTATTTTTCTCGAGATGCTTTGGAAATATTTGTTTGTTTTGGCGATCCTTTGAAGAAAAAAAAAATTTTTTCCCCGAGATCCTCTGAAGAAATTTTTTTTTTTTTTTTCCGAGATACTTTGAAGAAATTTCTGTTTTATACGCGAATCTTTGACAAAATTCGCATTTTTCTCGCGATTCTTTGACGAAATTCGCGTTTTTTCTCTGATCCTTGGACGAAATTTGCGTTTTTTGCGATCCTTTGACGAAATTCCCGCTTTTTTGTGATTCTTTGACGAAATTTGCACCTTTTTCGCGATCTTTTGACGAAATTTGTGTTTTTTCGCGATCCTTTGACGAAATTCGCATTTTTTCGCGATTCTTTGACGAATTTCGCGTTTTTTCTCTGATCCTTAGACGAAATTTTCGTTTTTTCTCTGATCCTTAGACGAAATTTGCGTTTTTTGCGATCATTGGAAGAAATTTGCGTTTTTTTGCGATCCTTTGACGAAATTCCCGCTTTTTTGTGATCCTTTGACGAAACTTGCACATATTTCGCGATCTTTTGACGAAATTTGTGTTTTTCCGCGATCCTTTGAAGAAATTCGCATTTTTTTGCAATTCTTTGACGAAATATGTGTTTTTTTCTAATCCTTGGACAAAATTCGCGTTTTTTGCTATCCTTTGACGAAATTCCCGCTTTTTTGTGATATTTTGACGATATTTGCACTTTTTTCGCGATTTTTTGACGATATTTGTGCTTTTTTCGCTAACCTTTGACGAAATTCGCATTTTTTCGCGATCCCTCAAACAAATTCAAGTTTGTGTCTCTGATCCTTGGACGAAATTCGCGATTTTTGCGATCCTATGAGGAAATTTGCGTTTTTTTGCGATCCCTTGACGAAATTCCCGCTTTTTTGTGATCCTTTGACGAAACTTGCACCTTTTTCGCGATCTTTTGACGATATTTGTGCTTTTTCCGCGATCCTTTGACGAAATTCGCATTTTTTTCGCGATCCCTCGAAAAAATTCGAGTTTGTTTCTCTGATCCTTGGACGAAATTCCCGCTTTTTTGAGATCCTTTGACGAAACTTGCACCTTTTTCGCGATCTTTTGGCTAAATTTGTGTTTTTCCGCGATCCTTTGAATAAATTCGCATTTTTTCGCGATTCTTTGACGAAATTGGCGTTTTTCTCTGATCCTCCAACGAAATTAGCGTTTTTTGCGATCCTTTGACGAAATTCCCGCTTTTTTGGGATCTTTTGACGAAATTTGCACCTTTTTCGCGAACTTTTGACGAAATTTGTGTTTTTTCCGCGATTCTTTAACGAAATTCGCATTTTTTCGCGATCCCTCAAACAAATTCGAGTTTGTGTCTCTGATCCTTGGACGAAATTCGCGATTTTTGCGATCCTAAGAGGAAATTTGCGTTTTTTTGCGATCCCTTGACAAAATTCCTGCTTTTTTGTGATCCTTTGACGAAACTTGCACTTTTTTCGCGATCTTTTGACGATATTTGTGCTTTTTCCTCGATCCTTTGACGAAATTCGCATTTTTTTCGCGATCCCTCGAAGAAATTCGAGTTTGTTTCTCTGATCCTTGGACGAAATTCGCGTTTTTTACGATCCTATGAGGAAATTTGCGTTTTTTTGCGATCCCTTGACGAAATTCCCGCTTTTTTGTGATCCTTTGACGAAACTTGCACCTTTTTCGCGATCTTTTGGCGAAATTTGTGTTTTTCCGCGATCCTTTGAAGAAATTCGCATTTTTTCGCGATTCTTTGACGAAATTCGCGTTTTTTCTCTGATCCTCCAACGAAATTAGCGTTTTTTGCGATCCTTTGACGAAATTCCCGCTTTTTTGGGATCTTTTGACGAAATTTGCACCTTTTTCGCGAACTTTTGACGAAATTTGTGTTTTTTCCACGATTCTTTAACGAAATTCGCATTTTTTCGCGATCCCCCAAAGAAATTAGCCTTTATTCGCAATCCTTTGACGAAATTCACGGTTGATTTCTCTTTGTTGATAAGAAACATATTTCTTCAGATTGAATGACCAACTTAGCTTGGACATTAAGAAAGGAATCAGGAATGTCATGAACAAGAAAATGCTGATGTATAGATAATATCAAATTGAAATGGAGAAACTCTACTGTAAATATGTCTATATTTCATTAACTTGTAATTTTTTTAAACTTCTTTTATTAATGTATATTTTTTTAGACTTCTTTTTATAAATTTGTTAATTTTTAAATTTCTTTTACTACTGTTCAATTTTCTTTTTATTAAGGATTTTTTCAAACTTCTTTTATTAACTTGTGAATTTTCAGAAACTTTTCTTTATCAAATTGTTAATTTCTTAAAACTGTTTTGTTAACTTGTGAATATTACACGCACAACATGAAAATGGTAATGTACATAGATAACGTCCTGAACTTCTTTTATCTTAAGATTATACTTCATTAAAATAAAAATCTAAACATTGATATTTACGATAGGCGCAAGGATTTCTCTTTTAAAGTAAATTTATTTACTCATTATAATTCACGTTTGCATAAATCTGTTTATCTTAATATATTACTAAACATTGCACATAGAATCAACCATTATGAAACGTAGTACTTTTGTGTGGACCTGTAAATGAATATTAAATGCTTTACACTCCATATCGTAACGAAAGCATGTTTTAGTCCACCTCAGAAATTCATATCAATTTCATTATGTTTGAAATAGTAGAACATCATTAAAATACACTGCAAAGGATTTTTCGCATAGACTTTAATATAGCAGCATTCTTTTGAGTGCCCCTGTAAATAATGTATTAGTTCTACATACTTCATTCGCATTACCGAGCATGTCATTGAAAACCTAAATAACATAGTATATCAATTGCATGGCAATCCGAATATATTTATATATGAGTTAGAGCATGGCCAGACGGCCAGATAAATAAACGATCAGACAAACTGAATTCAAAAACACTTTTCAACTATGTTGGAAAATTGCATTAAAAATGTACAAGTACGTATATATGGGTTACCATTCATATGGGTTTACCTTTGATTGAGAAAGGGGAGGGGGGGGGGTCGATTCTTATGGCCGCATCCACCGCTGTCGGGACAGCTGACAGCTGTTTCCGTGATTGATTATGTAGGATTAATTATATGCTTAAAACTCACGACCTGATATATATTTAACACTGATGTTAGGTATATTTAAAGTTATTTTTTATGGGACCGGCTTACGTTTATTTCGTTAAAAAATATATAATTAAACAAGAAAGAAAAAAAATCATGCGAAGCATGGATTATGTAACACTTTCCAACACATTCAGAATAATGTAACAAAACTACAACGCTTAATAAGTTAAAATATTGCCTAATTCACTATTATGGAAACGCATCACACTTGGAAACACAATTGCAGCTGCTCCGATCTACAATCGAACTATTATGTGGATTCTTTGAGCAGCTCCTGTATATGATCTATAGATTTGTATTTGTTCACTACATGCAGATGCAAACATTTAGGTCAGTTAGGAATTAGAAACCTCAGTTGAAAATTCCCCTTCGGCGATTTTCACTAATAAGGAGAATAGTACGTGAATTCTTTTCTACAGTCCCGTATACGAGGTATAGAATTTATATTCAACAAGTAACATTCAAACTAGTTGGATGTGCCAATCCCAAAACTTTCTTCTATCTTATACATCTTAATATTTCAAAAACTAGCTACACATGTTAATACTTCAATATTATTAGTTCATTACTATACCAACTTTGATTTTCATCTTAAATTTCTGCTTCAGTCAATTAAATGAACTAAAAACGAGTTAATCTATATCATGATATTTGTTAAAATTAATAGTTTTTCTTTATTCTGTTGTTATCAGATGTTTGTGAATAGCCGGCTTAGCAGGAAGTGAGTTCCCGCCTTTGCACGAGCCGCCGATGGACAATAGAACTACGAAAAATCAAGAAAAGTATACAAAAATCGCTATCACACAGCCCCATTTCCGCGCGATATTTCCAAATTCAAGGAGGACCTGTTAGCCAAAGCCAAAAACATGCACAAAAAATTTGGTTCAATTGTATGCATATTTTATACAATTTTCGATTGTACAATAAAGAAAATGGTACAGACATCGTAATTATAGCGCACCCTTCCAGCGGAATTTTTCCAAATTCAGGGAGGACCTTCATGCCATGAACAAAAAGAAACACAAAAAATTTGGCTCAATTCTCTGCATAACTTCATACACTTTTCGATGGTATAATATTCAAAATGGCACGAAAATCGCTATTACAGTGCCCCCTACCCGCAATTTTTTTCCAAATTAAGGAAGGACCTGCTTGCCATAGCCAAGAAATTAAAATAAAAATTTGGTTCAATTCTATGCATAACTTCATACACTTTTCGATGGTACAATATTCAAAATCTTTGTTACAGCGCCCCCTACCGGCGAATGTTTTCCAAATTCAGGGAGGATCTGCCTGCATAGGCAAAAAACTTAAAATAAAAATTTGGTTCAATTCTATGCATAACTTCATACACTTTTGGATAGTACAATATTCAAAATCGCTGTGACAGCGCCCCCTACCGGCGAATTTTTCCAAATTCAGGGAAGACCTACCTGCCATAGCCAAAAACTTAAAATAAAAATTTGGTTCAATTCTATGCATAACTTCATACACTTTTGGATATAGTACAATATTCAAAATCGCACAAAAATTGCTGTTACAGCGCCCCCTACCGGCGAATTTTTTCCAAATTCAGGGAGAACCTACCTGCCATATCCAAAAACTTAAAATAAAAATTTGGTTCAATTCTATGCATAACTTCATATACTTTTGGATGGTACAATATTCAAAATCGCACAAAAATCGCTGTTATAGCGCCCCCTACCGGCGAATTTTTTTCAAATTCAGGGAGGAACTACCTGCCATATCCAAAAACTTAAAATAAAAATTTGGTTCAATTCTATGCATAACTTCATACACTTTTGGATAGTACAATATTTAAAATCGCACAAAAATCGCTGTGATAGCGCCCCCTGCCGGCGAATTTTTCCAAATTCAGGGAAGACCTACCTGCCATAGCCAAAAACTTAAAATAAAAATTTGGTTCAATTCTATGCATAACTGCATATACTTTTGGATGGTACAATATTCAAAATCGCACAAAAATCGCTGTTACAGCGCCTCCTACCGGCGAATTTTTTCCAAATTCAGGGAGGACCTACCTGCCATATCCAAAAACTTAAAATAAAAATTTGGTTCAATTCTATGCATAACTTCATATACTTTTGGATGGTACAATATTCAAAATCGCTATATCAGCGTCCCCTACCGGCGAATTTTTTCCAAATTCAAGGAGGATCTGCTTGCCATAGCCAAAAACTTAACATAAAAATTTGGTTCAATTCTATGCATAACTTCATACACTTTTTGATGGTACAATGGCGACAGACACACGGACACACGGACAGACAGACATTTTCTATAAACATGTTTTTTGGGATCTCTGACCCCTAAAACATGTAAATCCGTCGAAAACCGGAAGTCGAAAAAAATTTCGATTACAATAATTTCTTCTATTGAAGATAGAAGAAAATAAAAATTAGTTAAATTTAAAAGCGCATACCGAAATTGAAAACGCACACTCCAGCAATTATTACTCAAAGATATTACTGTAACCGATTTCTTTTGTGTGTCCCTGTAAATGAATAAAAAATGCTATGAATGTCCTATTCTATCGGTATCCTCTTGTAGTAAAATCCAATGGTTTCTATCAGTTTCAATACGTTTGAAATAGCGTCATGTCATTAAAATACTATGCAGGCAATCCCCCCCCCCCCCCCCCGTATACCATAATGTAATGGAATTCTTTTGCGTATCTCTATGTAAATGAACTATTAATGCTACACACTTCATGTACAATACAGAACAAACTATGGTAAGCACCATTAACATATTTCAATTATACAGTAGAACCTCGATTATCCGAAGTAATTGGGACCGACCCTCTTTCGGAAAATTGAAATTTTCGGATAATCGAGAATGCTTCCATTTTAAGATTAAGGAGAAATATATGCAATATTTCATATTATGGTAACAAGTGCCTAATAAAAATAAAGCAATAATAAAATAGAAACAATAATAAATAACCGGAATTTTAAAGTACCTTTTACATATATCACAAGGGTTTGAAAAAATGTTTTGTTTATCGCAGTTTCGATTGCCTTTGCTTTGAAGCTCTATCACGGAATTTTTTAGTAGTATTAGTGCACCAGTATCAGTGTCTTTCTGCTCCTCCAGCCATGCCAAACCTTTTGCAAAACATTCAAAAGCTTACAGAATTGCTAATTTGTTCATTTTCTTTGTTCCACGGACTGGACCACGGACTTCCACGGACCACGGTTCCTTTGTTCCACGGACCACGGACTTCCACCTTACTGGAGCTCAAGTTAAATTCAAAGGAACTCTAAGAAAGGGGATCGAAAATATTTATATGTACTCGTAACTCGTAGTTCGGAAAGGACCGCTTGCACACAAGAAAATGGCAATTTAAAAAAAAAGGATTTTGCACACAAGAAATGTGATCATAGGCGTAACTTGGGCTCTAAGACTTGGGGGGGGTGGGGGCAAAAATTTTAAGGCCGTTTTTTTTTAAATATTTATATTCTCCCTCCCTATCACCACACACATGCACTTAAATTAAGACGTCTTTTTTTTACCGCGCAAAAACACCCAGGTTTTTACTTATTTCGTAGATATTTTCATATATTTTAGTTTATAAAAATATTTATACTCGTCCGAACGTTTCGAAATTTTTGCAGGTGACGTAAATCTGGTCTATAACAAATGCTCTAAAAAGTTTCTGATAAAATACGCACGTTTTGTTACTTTTAGCATAGAAAAAATATCGTCACCGTGAGGCGCGAAGTGACCTCCGTGCCGGTATATTTGAAAGGGTTAAAATTCTTATTTTTAAAAGCCGATTATAACATCGATTAGAAGAATCTTTCACCTTTAAGAACATATTTTTGGTTTTGTCGGTACCTCTAAAATTGTGCCCTGAAGGGGCGAAACCGCGACGAAACACTCAGATTTTTTATTTCCATCGAATTTTTCACATATTTTATCTTGTAAAAAATATTTTATACCCGTCCGAACGTTTCAAAAATTTTGTAGGTTATGTAAATCTGGCCTATAGAGATGCTCTAAACAGAAAAAAAAAGTTTGGTGTGTAAAGTAAAAAGTAAAGTATGTTAAAGTATGGACGTTTTGTTATTTTTAGGGTTAAAAAAATATTGTCTCCATAAAACGCGAAGTGACCCGAGTTCGCCAGTGTATTTGAAAAGGTTAAAATTCATATTTTTTAAAACAATTGATTAGAAGGTTTTAGCTTTGAGAGCACATTTTTAATTTGTCGGTACCTCTAAAACTGCGTCTTCGAGGGGCGCTGCAACAGGACAGAAAAACGCTTCACGGAAAAAACGAGCCTTTTTGGAAAAAAAATTCGAAGGATTAACTGTGATATTTTTTTTCAATTGATTGCGGCATTTGAGACATAAGAGATCCTATAGAATATGTCATCCGTTTTTAACTTAACTAAGCAGTTTGACTGATGTAAGTTAATAAATAATGACAAAATACTCCCGAAATTCCTTCTTTTTGAACTTCATTTCTCCCGATGCATAAATAAGGCTTCTGCGGGTGCGCCATCACTTTTTCCCTTTCGCAAGGGCCGAGATGAGTTATTAATGAGAGTGATTTGCGAATTTTAATTAATAACTCAACTAATTATTAGAATTTTAAAATTCTGAATCTGAGGTGCATTAGAAGAGACTTTGGGCTACTTTCATAAAAATTGTCAGCTTCGTACTTACGCTAGATTTTGCTAGCCATCGCATACACACAGACAGACACACACACACACACACAAAGATAATTTTTTTTTTTAGTAGTATAACTTGTCCTCAAATTGGGCGAGCTTTTTTGGCATTTCCCCTTAATAATTCATTTGATAATTATTTCTTCTTTTTCATACTGATACACATTTATTAAGGGGAAAAAAACAAAATTAGCATACAGGAGAAATTTGAAAGGGATTGATTGAAAAAATAATTTGTATGCGACATCTTAATCATCGGTTAGATTTTAAAGCTGTTTAAATCTAGTAACATTAATAGTTCATTTTTTTTTTCAACTGGCGGTAAACTGTTATAGTCCACTAGTTTCCAGGGAAATTCAAGATAACTCATTTTTCCCACTCTTTTCGTTCTTGACTATCAAAGCTCCGAAACAACCTCAAATGTAGTGTGAAAAAAGTAATTAATTGGGGAGTTCAGAACCCGTTATCAGAGAAACATTCTGATAGTCAACCGCCATTCTTAGCGAAAAACACTTTTGATACGATCCCACTCATTCTGGTTTAAGACTTAAACCCGTAAAGACCTAAATAAAAATATTCAGTATTTTATATAATGTTTTTACTTTCAAAATATTAAATACAAAATTTTATGTAATTTATAGTATTTTGATGGAAGAATGAAGGAAAATAATGTCAAGTTTTTTGCTTCGATTTATCTAAAGCATATTTCCTTTTTTACCATATTCTTCAATTGTACTTACGGTTGGTCTCAAATCCAAAGGGTCAACTTTATGACACAAGTTTTCATTTATTTTTGTTCGGAAAAGCATGGAATAGGCAGATGTTGTTATTCAGAAACTATGTAATCGAAATACGTTTTCCATTCTTTGGTAAACGTAAATGATCTTTCAGAAAATACCGTCAATTGGAATTTTGAACCGAATTTCCGGACGTAAGGAGAAAACCAGCCAGAGAAAACCATAAAAAAATCATCAATTATGTATTATTTTATCCTAAAGAAAACAAGTGGGTAAGTGTGATATGCAGAGGATTTCGTTTAATATCTCTTTCAAAACACTTTATCCTTAAATTAACAAATCAAAATTGTTAATAGAAAATTAATAATTCCTTGCATAAATGGCAGCACTATTATATTTAGGAATGCGTCCCCCTGAAAATTATCCACTCCCATATTTCAGTTTTTTATATATTATACAAAGTTTAAAACAAAACGGATATTTCTTTCAAGAATTATCGCGTTACGTATATACATACGTACATACAGAACATGCGGGCACATTAGCTATCAAGCTTTGATAGTCTGGGAACTAACAAATAAACGGTAATAAAAGCTAAATGATAATGCATGTAATTAATAAATAGACGTAACCAAATGCGTAAAGTTTAAAAAAAAATCAGATTAGACTTTTTTTCACGGAGCCCTTGTTTGCTCCCCTCCTCCCCCCCCCCCCCCACACACACACAAATTCAGCTCACCTTAAATTCATAAAATTCTTATTATGTGTTATGAACTATGTCAAAGTTTAAAATCGATCGGTTCTTTAGTTATCCTAATTTGAACAAATTCCCGTCAATTGTCTGTACGAAAAATCATCCCTTTTATGTTTAAAAATCGATTTTTTCATAAACCGGAAAGTTGTGGTCCGATTTTTTTTTTAATTTAGATTTTACGAATCAGCGTACGAAATAACATTCGGATGCGAAAGAACCAAATTTGTAAAATCAATAGTTAAAAAAATCTGTACTGCGATTATGTGCAAACATTATAAGTGTTAAAATAAATAGGGTTCTTACTGATTAATACTAAAAAATAAATAGAACTATATTCCAACTATAATATTAACCTAAATAAGTAAATAGCAAAAATTAATATTTTATGAAGAATTAAATAATAATGAATATGTAACATGGTTCATATACTCGAGAACAAATACTATTCCATCATACTTTTAGATAAGTGCATAAAAATGGCATAGAATAAACACATAAGGAAAATAGTGACCACTGATTATCTATTTCACAGAAATCTTATCAGATCTTTCATATATAATAAGAGATATATTAAGAGAACAGACCTTTATTATTTTCTTTAACTGAAAGGAAAAAAAAAGATATTTAATTTAATGATAAGAATTTATCATTACAAGAGTAGGAGTCAGGAATAAACTAAGTTAAAATTTAGGAATTCTGTACATCCATCAGACGTCCTTTTGACGAAATTTGAGTTTTTACAGCGATCCTTTGGCAGAAGATTGCATTTTTCGCGATCTTATGATGAAATTTCGCGTTTTCCGCGATCTTTTGACAGAAATTTGCGTTTTTTCGCGATCGTTTGACTAAATTTGTGTCCTTTCCTCGATCTTTTGACGGAATTTGTGTTTTTTCCGTGATTCTGTGACAGAAATTTACGTTTTTTGCGGCACCCCTGGGACGAAATTCATGTTTTTCCCGGGATCTTTTGAAGAAATTCGCGCTTTTACAGCAATCCTTTGGGCAAAAATTTGCGTTTTTCGCGATTGTATGACGAAATTCCGCTTTTATTCCACAATCCTTTTAGAGAAATTTGCGTTTTTTTCGCGATTGTTTGACTAAATTTGCTTTTCTTTTTCGCGATCGTTTGAATAAATTCGTGTTTTTTCCTCGATCCTTTGACGAAATTCAAGGCTTTTCTGCGATTTTGTGACAGAAATTTGCTTTTTTCCCCGCGCCCATGGCACGAAATTCATGTTTTTCTGGAATTTTTGGATAAAATTCAAGTTTAAACAGCGATCTTTTGGCAGAAATTTACGGTTTTGGGGATCTTTTAACAAAATTCCGCGCTTTTTTCCCGCAATCCTTTGACATAAATTTGCGCTTTTTCGCGATCGTTTGACTAAATTCGTGTTTTTTCCTGGATCCTTTGACGAAATTCAAGGCTTTTCTGCGATTTTGTGACAGAAATTTGCTTTTTCCCCCGCGCCCATGGCACGAAATTCATGTTTTTTCTGGAATTTTTGGATAAAATTCAAGTTTAAACAGCGATCTTTTGGCAGAAATTTACGGTTTTGGGGATCTTTTAACAAAATTCCGTGCTTTTTTCCCGCAATCCTTTGACATAAATTTGCGCTTTTCACGATCATTTGACATAAATTTGCATTTTTTGCGATCGTTTGACGAAATTTTTGCATTTTCCCCACAATCGTTTGACTAAATTCAGGTTCTTTCCGCGATCCTTTGACTAAATTCGCGTTTTTCCGCGATCCTGTGACAGAAATTTGTATTTTTTCCACAACCCTAGGACAGAATTCATGTTTATGTCCAGGATCTTTTGACGAAATTTGCGTTTTTGCAGCGACCCTTTGGCTATAAATTACCGATTTTTTTGCGACCATTTGTCGAATTCACGATAGTTTTTGTCAGAATTTTCGTACTTTTCTTTTCTTTTCTTTTTTTTTTTTTTTTTAAAGGAAATACTTTTTTATCAAGTTGGCAAATTTATCTGTAAGGTCCAAAATAAATCTGCGACGAACGTCACGCACTTTCTGCTACCGGGTAAAAATGTAACTCTTTTTCTTTCCGTGTCACTTGTGCTGCCGTGCAAAAAATGCAATTCTGGTTTTAATTACCAAAAAATTAATTATCTTCGCTTCTGATTGTCGAAATTAAAAAATAAAGACATATTCTGAAAGCGAATGAAATTTTACGTCGGATGGCATAAAAATCATAGCTCGAAAATCGATATTTAAATTTGGTCTTATATAAAAATTCTGAATTCTGAGTCTGTTTCTGACCGCAAGACCGCACCTGTTTTATATTCTGTGGTTATCGCCGAAAATTCAATTCATCAGACATCTGTCGCCTTCACAAATGAAGGAAAATAAAAGATTTTTTTCTCGATTTTTAACGAATTTCAGAGTTTTTATGGTACGATCAAGATAATTTTTAGAATTTCTGAAAGCTGATTTTTTCCCCGTCTTGTGGTGCTAATTTCGAATTTCTGGGATGAGTAAAAAAGAAATAAAAGCACCTTAAAGCAATCGCTAGTCCTTATCTGCCGTTAAAATGACACCTGGTTTTAATCGATGGAAGAGATAGTTTTTATAATTCGATAAAAAATTTATGCTTTTGTTGAATCATGAATGCCTTTCAGATCTTGTAATTGGGTTTTTTTTAATTAACAACGTCCATTAATTACTACTTTTTCAAAATTTTACGATTTGTGGTTTGATGTGAGGTGTTCAGCTATAAATATGCAAAATTTCAAGTCAACATATATAGTTACGGGCACTGTGACAGACGGACAGACAGACGAGTGGGACGAATAGGTTTTCGTCAGATGAAGGAAACCCTAATGACAATAGTCAGAATCAAAAGATAGTAATCAAGAGATCTATCCCACATGTGCATTTAAATAGTTCTATGAAAATAAAAAAGGAAAAATGGTTCCGCTTTTCTAAAAAATAGAGCAGAGGAAATATTCTTACTTGAGCTTTGACTACTGCATCAGAAATTACTTCTATGAACGTGGAGACGTTAATTCTGGTTATTTTGAATTATCCAATGCTTATGCCAGTTCGTGCGCAAAATAGCATATAAATGGTTAAATTAAAAAAAAAATTGAAATACAAAGCTGGGCTTTAACTACAAAGCAACTGTAGGGGCAAAAGGTATTTGCCCTGTTCCTGAAAAAGTAGGGGGTATGTGATCCCCACTTGCCCTCACCAGATTACGTCTAAGGGTACAACGCGACATGTGCAAGACTCTAGTCCCCGATGTACGCGAGAGAACGGAATGTATGTGCATCTGTATATCCAGACGCCATGAGAATTTCCTCAGCTCACCAGTACTGGACTGACGCTACGAGTATATTCAAGGAACGTCACTATAGTCGAGAGACCTGAGGAGCCAGGAAGTTCTTGTTTTGTGCTTATATTATCTTATGAAAAAGGACAATGGTCAGAGTCAAGACACAGTAATCGTGATATCTATTCCCACCTCTTTCCACACGTGCACCCCCCAAAAAATATCCCTGGAAATGAAGAGGAAAATAAGTTTTGTACTTTGTACAAAAAGGAAAAAAAGGGAGACGGAAAAAATTTCTCTTGAACTGTTATTATAGCAGAAGGTTTTGTCAAGACATAAGAAAAATTACTTATGTCAACGTGAAAACATTAATTCTGGCTGTTTTGATTTTGCTGCATCCAATTCTAGTTCAAACCCAAGATAGTAATATAAATTATTAAACTAAAGGGGTAAAAAAAAGCAAAAAGGGAAATACAGAAATTTGAAAACAAGACAAAAAACTGGAGGGGCAAAATACATGTCTTGCCCCTGCTCTTAAAAAACTAGGGGGTCATATGCCCCCCTTGCCCCCGCCAGATTACGCCCATGAATGTGATAGTAAAAAAAAAAAAAAAAGATTTTAAAATGGATTTCGGTTAATCGAGAGTTTCGGATGGAAGAGGTTCTACTGTATTTACGTGAGTTAGAGCGTGGATAGACAAACCGAATTCATAAACACTTTTTCACTTTGTTGGAAAGTGTTAAAAACAGACAGAAGCGTATGCTTGTGTAAACGATGCTGAAGACAATGGGACCCACCACAGCAGCATTGATTTTATATACAGGGTTTTTATGCGAATATGGGACAAACTGTGAGGGAAGGTAAAGTGCACATAAAGAAGCAACTATGGTATAGCAACGTTGGGTCGGAAATGAAAAGTTTCGGCGAAGAACAAGAAATACGGAGGCAATGAAAACGAGCGTTTTATTGACATGACACTTACAGTAAGTGCTCAAATGTACCACTGTCAGCATCTAGCAAGTGATTGGCGTACCTTTTCGCAGATTCCAAGTGTTTCACGAACATTTGTAGCAACAACTGAAAGTCTTGCAACGAGGTCCTCATCAGAGTCAACTTGTGTTTTTCAACAAAAATTTTATTTATTTATTTATTTTAGTACTTCTAATTATTCGTATGTTTCGATATTTTTACAGGTGATGAAAATCGTGTGTACAAAGAGCGTATAAAAATATTGCCCTAAAATACCGACGTTTAGTTACTTTTAACTTAGTAAAAAAAGAGTGTATCCTGGAGGCACGTATAGTGACTCCCAGAAGGGAATTTTTTCGAAAGTGTTAATTTTCTTATTTTTTAAAACGTGTTGCATCACGCGTCGTGGAAAAAAAGGTCTCATAATTGTGTTTCTGAGAAGGAAATTGTGTTTCTGTAATGTTGTTGTTCACACCGGAATTTTCGAAAAAAATTATTCCAAAATAAGGAAAAGCAATTTATATAACATTTTTCCACCAAAATTTTAAAAGTAAAATTTAATTAAAAGTTTCTGGTGCAAATCTTGATTAAAATTAGGTGGCATATAATATATCCCACCGCCCTTCATTAAGTGGGTATTTTTAGATTCTCTGTATCTCTAAAACTAAACTCTATGACAGCTAAGGAAAAATAAAAATAAAAGAGAAAGAAAAAATAAACCCCACGCAATCGAACTTTTTAAAAACTTTTGTTAAAAGATTAACAATAATATCTCTTCAAACAGATTGCGGCGTTTTAAACTGTGACATTTAATTTGGTGAGGACGGTTTGGCCGATGCGCGTTTAGAAAAACGGGTGAAAAGAAGTCATCTCGCACTTTCCGATCTTCTCTGCTTGCCTGTTTTGAAATGGCGTTTCTAGTACGTACCGTAAGACTTTTTTTCGACAGACCATTTTTAATTAACAATTCAGCTAATTATATAATATAAAAAAAACCTCTGAGCCTCAGGTGCAATTAGAACCTACGCGCAGTAGATTTACATAGCCCTCGTACACAGACAGACACACTAGCATCTTTTGTTTATTATTAAGTTTTTTTTTAGTAGCTTAATAACGATTTGTAGAATTATTAATGTCGCAGGTTTAGTCTTGGCCTTGGTCTTTGAAATAACGTCGTGTAAAAATTGAAACCATGCATGTGAATATGCTTCTGCAATTTTATTATATTCTATTTATTCAGATATAACGATTCATTTTACGGAAAATAAATATTTTTACTTGAAAAATGTATAAACTTTTACAGAAAAATAAAACAGCTTTACAATAGTAATAATAAACATAATTTATATTTGGCTGATTTGTTTGAAGAAAATTCGCGAGCGAGTGTTAATATATTCTAAAGTTGCCAATTGTTACTAATTTTTTTTTTTCTCAAGAGCTTCAAAATTTTATATTGTGTCAAATTTTTAATTAAAAACTTGCACTTGCGATTTTTTTTTTGTATTTCGGTTTTTTTCTTAAAAGTAATTTTCGAGAATATTTCAAGATCATCTATTCTTTAGAATTTTTCCAGAAAAAATAAATCCAAAGCAAAAGTATAAAAATAAATAAATATCGCTATAACGACCTCGAATTAAGCCCCTGGGGCACTCAACTCAATATCTCAAATTTATTGAATTTAACTTTTAATTTTTTCCGATGGTTATCTTGTGTGATCGGGTCCGCTGCTACCGTTCCATGAGAGTGTGTGTGTGTGTGGAGGGGGGGGGGTGACCTCCGACGGGTGCGTAGCCTCCTTTTTCACTAAGTAGATCATTAATTAAATGCTCAAAAAAGTGAAAAGCTCGCACTAAGATTTTTTTTCTCTGTATTTCAGATACTTTCTCAAATCCCCTGTTCAACACCGCGAAACTTTCTGACACATTTTTAAACGGAAAGATATAAAATTTGAGGTCTAACTATTGAAGCAATTTGGAACCGAAATGAGTTTTCCATTTTTTGATAAATAAATTACTTGTCGAGTTATGAGTATTTTTGGTCACGTGACGACAATTTTTTCTCCTCTTTCGCGGAATCGCGTTCGGAAATTCGGTTCAAAATGCCTTGACTTTAATTTCTAAAATATCTTGTTCCTTTACCACCCCTCCCCCCCCTCCAAAAAAAAGAGTCTTTTGATTACATAATTTTTGAATAAGAATACTTGTCAATTTTACGCATTTCTGAAATATGAATTAAAAAATGTGTGAGAAAGTAGTTCCTTGTAACCAGCCTTAATGCTTTTCGAGATTCTTAGTTTATTCTTACGAATTTTCCAGAAAATACAAGTTTAAAACACCCTAATCAGTATTGAAAAAAAAAATCCACGACGCAGCACTGCGCAGTAATTAAATATACGTAGAATAAACTGTAACATGATCATCATAAAAATCTATTAATAATAACTGTTTCACACACACAGAGATAATAATACTTTGACAGTTACACATTTTATTAGCAACACTGAAAAAAAATTCACAAAGGTGTAGGGGGGAGTTGCGTATGGAGGCTTCAGAATTCAATTTAAAAAATAAAAATATTAATTCCTCATATCATTTATTTTATATTTTCAAGAGCATCTTATATTTTCAATGCACCTCCTGAAAATTTCCAGAGAAGGCACACACCTTTCCCGCCTATGGCCGAGAGAGATAAATCACGTTATTTTTACTAAAAGAAAAACATATTTTAAAATTTCGATTAAAAATAATTAATTTTCGATTAAAAAAAATAAAAATAAAATAAAATCCATTAAAGTAATTATTTACAAAACTTGATGATGTCTGCCAAAATATTTATAAAATGTAAGAGATCATAATGAAACTTTGCATATGCATACAAGATACATTACTATAGTAATATAATTTAGTTGCTTTATAAAAGGAAAAAAAACTAATAATTTCTTTTATAAATATTTCACAGAAGTTTAGAACAGTTCTTCTGGTCAACTAGTCAAAAATTTAATGAAATATGAAATTTCTAAATATATTTAAAATTTAAATTATTGCACACATGGGAAATGTGGGAGTAGGGGGCAAGTGGTTATTTGATTTATCAAAGAGACCAATTTTTTAGAACCTAGAGGGAAGAAATATTTTAGCCAAATAACGTGATAAACACGCCAAAATGAATACCTGACAAACAGTGTGTTGATAATATTTTCCCCTTATCCATGAAAAAATCCCTCTTGCATAACAGCCAGTGCCTCCTAGTTCATGTAGCGATTGTAAGTATATCTGTACATAAGTATGGCATTTAAAATTATTAGCTTATATGTAACTCTATTTCATATTATTATTTATTTTGTTTAGTATTAATTAAACTTTTTAATAGCCTGGCACATGTGTCAGGTAAAAATTTTGACAGCACGTGTATTAGACACGTCCTTTTTTTTAAAAAAAAATATTTTAATGTAATGCGGCTTAAAAAAAGTAATTAATTTTTTATTAATAACGATTAAAAACCTCAATTTAAAAATTTAAATTAATTAACTTTTAATAGTCTAACACATGTGTCAGGTAAAAATTTTGACAGCACGTGTGTTAGACACGTTAATTTTTTTTTTATTATTTTTTTAATGTAAAACTACTTAAAAAAAATAATCAATTCGTTATTGATAACGATTAAAAAACCTAATTTAAAAATTTAAATTAATAGACTTTTTTTTTCTTTACTTAGATCGTTTCGTATAACTTTTGAATTTTAACGTAATAGGATTTTTTAATTTTCTTTTTTCTCAACTGGATGTTTAAAGTTTTAATATTTTAATTTTAAATCAAAATCTCGTTATTTCAAACTGATGTATTGTTTCTTAGCTTAAACATAATTTGAAATGTTAAGTTAGTACATATTTCTTAAATTATTATTTTCTAGCTTTAGCGTGATTCGTAAATTTGAAGCACATACATTTGAAAACATATCCTTATTTTAGAAAAATTATAGTTATAAATTTCTAATTTTAAACTGGGCCAGTTAAAAAAGGATTTTTTCTTTTCAATTGTTTCTGAAGAAGTCGAATTTTTACTGACCATACAAAATTATTATTTTTTCTTTCTTTCCCTTTTTTTTTCAGCTGAGAAGAAAAGATATCATTTAAAAGGTTGGTTAATTTTTTTTTTATTAAAATGTCATTTACAAGCGCGTTGAGACTCTCGCGCTGGATGTATTTTTATTGGAAAAGCGGTATGTTTTTATTTCGGACTTGGTTTTTTCCGTAATGTATGCTTAAGCCCCAGAACTTTTGGTCGTAAATAGATGAAAGTCGTGCAAGGGCTTTTGTCTATTTTCATTCATAAGTATCAAGGCTCATGCATATATTACAACGAAAAAACGAAGTCCAAAACCAAAACGTACCGTTATTTCCAATAAAAACACTAGATGGCACCATCTCTCGAAACTCCCAGTTTTCGCCGATCCTTGGCGAAAAAAAAAATCAGAGTTGGCGGGTATACACCGAACGAAAGTCTTCCCCTCTTCTCTATGGTTCTAGAATAATACTTAATACTTAACCCGTAATACTTAAAAAAGTGCTGAAATATTGGATCCCTTAAATGTCAAACGATGCTGAAATCCAATAAGTCGATGACAGCGACAACTGCAGGATATTTTCTAAAACTCCAAGACGATTTGTTCTAGACGCTGTAATAATACGATGTTTACTTTGATATCTGAAAATATATCGCAGATGTCGCTGCGATCGGCACCCTTGATTTTAGCGTCATTGCACATTTAAGGAATACAACTTTTTAGCGCTGTTTGGACAGCAGATTTCCACGCTATGTATTATAGACGCTGTAAACATGTTCACAATACCAACTGGGTTCCGATCCTGAGCCGTTCTCATTGGTTCCCCAGATTCAGATATCCGAAACATGTTGACTGACTATCACAGTAGTACAGCGTCTAGAATACATAGTGTGGAAATCTGCTATTCAAACAGCGCTAAAAGTTGTATCCCTTAAACGTGCAATGATGCTGAAATCCAGGGAGCCGATCGCAGCGACATCTGCGATATATTTTCAAATTTCAAAGTAAACATCATCATATTATTACAACATATAGACCAAATCGTCTTGGAGTTATAGAAAATATCCTGAAGATGTCGCTGTGATCGACTCATTGGATTTCAGCATCGTTTGACATTTAAGGGATCCAATATTTTAGCACTTTTCTAAGTATTACCGGGATAGCTGATTTCCACACTATATATTCTAGACTCTGTAGCAGTAGTACTTAGAAAGTACTAAAATATTGTATCCCTTAAATGTAAAACGATGCTGAAATCCAAAGAGTCGATCGGAGCGACATCCGAGGATATTTTCTAAAACTCCAAGACCATTTGGTCTAGACCATAGATTAAGGACCAAGATGGGACATTTAAGGCAAAATCTGTAATGGCAACAGTACTAGCGTCACTATCGGCAAGGGGGAAGAACTAACAAACCTCCGAAATTTATCTATGTTGAAGAAATATGTTTATCCTCTATGGTTTGAATATCTATTCGTTCCTAAAATGAAGCAGGTGTCAGACGATATTCTATTCATGCTTGCTTTATTTATTTAGCTGCTCTTTTTTTTTACCGTACTTGTATTGTTCATTTTTAACTTACAAAATGATAATTAGACTAATAATATAAAAGAAAGCCGCAGAAAATTCTATTAAGAATGCAAATATGTAAGTTTATAAGATTAAACTGTAAAAAATCAAATTCAGGTAGTGTGTCAATTTATTCATATCGAATAAAATTTTATTGAGTGTAATGTCAGAACCTCTATTTATTTTTAACTTTTAGATTTATACAATTCTAAAAATTTGTCGATAGGAAATTTTCCCTATCTGTAATATTATTATTATTATTTCTTATATGTTAATATTATAAACATTATTGAATTGATTGTACGTTATTTACACTAAAAACAATATTTTTATTTTATCTGTAAGGAAGTGAAAATGCATAAATTTTAAAAGATTATTGTAACGATTGTTTAATACGCTAAACTTCATAAATTTATAAAACACGGGCTATAAAAATTTTCCTGCCAAAGGGGAATAATTATGAAATTTTCTGGGACTTGTAGCAGTGGCGTGGCGTGGCGTGAAAATTTTCGGTGGTCATCGCAATTATTTAAGTTTGTGGTGAAAAATTATTAACCCTAAAATTCAATGGTTGAATGTTCAAAAAAGAAACTTTAAATCTTACCTTCACTTATACATGAACTCCAAACGTTCTGCTAAAACTGGATCGTAGAGTTTTAAAAGCTTATTAAGAGTTTTAAAATATTGCTTGGTCATCGCCGCATCCAGCGATGACCGGACGCCACGCCACTGACTTGTAGAGTTCAACATTTCGTATATTTTTATGTTACACCATTGCTTTTGATATATAGCATTCAAGACGAAATATTTACCTAGTATTCGTTGCACTTAAAACCGTTCACTAATCATGTAAAAAAAAAAAAAAACATATATCCATGCATGAACATAGAATAGATATTAGATATATAAAATAGAATGTCTATTCTATGTTCATGTATCGGTGTAAGATTCTATCGAAAACGTAAACATGCAACATTAAAAAAAGAAAGATCACAATAAGGTAGATACTCAATAATAAGCATCCTACAAGGATGGGGAGTTTCTTCCCCATTGTCACTAAGGGCGCTACAATCGCAATCGCATTACCATTACGCTCTATGGGAATGACCGATCTTGGATGTTAATCTATGGTCTAGACGCTGTTATAATATAATGTTTACACTAAAATTTGAAAACATAACGCAGATGTCGCTGCGATCGGCTCATTGGATTACAGTATCATTGCACATTTAAGGGATACATTTGTTTAGTGCTGTTTGAATAGCAGATTTCCACACTATTTATTCTAGGCGTTGTACTTGTGCTCTGATACATGAGAAACTTTAAAGGTTGATTTTCAACTTTTCGACACTGACTTTCGATATCGGTTTGTGTCTTTGTGGGCCTTCCGGTTTGGTGGATAACAGAATGGCCGGGATCCAGGTAGATTTTTCGCTCTTAGCAAAACAAGATCGACCAATCAGAAGGCTGCATTTTTGCAAACAGCGAAAAGTTCGCAAAACTGCAGGCTTCTGATTGGTCAATCTCGTTTCACTACTAGCGAAAAATCTATCTGGATCTCGGCCTTTGTCCAGCTAAGTTTCCGCACTTTGAAAGATCTGGTATCTCTGTAAGAGTAACAGTATGAAAGATGAGTGCTCATCTCGGTGCTTGCTCATAATTGGGCGACTGCTTAAAAAATGATTTGAATTTTAAAGTTTTTATTTTTTTTAAATGTTCTAATCATTAGATTTTTATGAAATTGTAATGGGACCAAATGGGTGACTTACACTTTCAAACAAACAAAAAAAAATTATCAAAATCGGTTCATATTTAAGAAAGTTATGCGTGAACATGGCCAAAACATACATACAGGTCGAATTGATAACCTCCTTCTTTTTGAAGTCGGTTAAAAAATGTTCAATCTAATAATACAATTAAGTTTAAACTATCAAGTAAGTCGTATTCTGTTTTACACGATTTTTTTATTTCTAAGTACGAACCTACGACCCTAAGCACGAATTGTCAATTACAACCCTGCGCAGTTCGAGCTAGAGGTCTGCACGGGCCGACATTTCCAGGCCCGGCCCCGGCCCGACTCAGAGAAAAAAATTCGGCCCAGCCCGTAGAAAAAAATATTGGCCCGGCCCGGTAAAATATTAAAAGTTCGGCCCGAGCTCAACCCGTAGAAAAAAATTATTGGCCTGGCCCGCTATAACAGTTAAAGGTTCGGCCCGAGCCCGGCCCGGCCCGGCCCGGCCCGAAGAAATGTTAAAATCTCGGCCCGAGTGAATTTTCTACAAAACATTGATTTTTACGTCGATTTCGTAAAAAGTTTGTCTCGTACGAGGAGTTCAAGCCAAAAGTATTTATCTTAACTTTTCTTTTCATGTTTATAATCTTCATTTTTATAGAAGTGCCGCAGGGTGCGATATTTGTTTTTTTAATGAATCTCTATTTCTTGTATGTAAATGTTTCAGTTATCATTAATATTGTTAATCTATATTCATGTATTGAAGTGTTAAAAATATGAAAAATGCTATACAGTAAAATCTAAGACTGAATTGCATAGAAAAGAAAAAAAAATGCGTTATAGACAAGTTCCCTTCTTAGCAAGCGTAAATGTATTATATATTCTTTTCTTACGTAGTAATATATTAATTTTGCATAGATCAACACGTTTTCAGTTTAAAACAAGATTCCGTCATAGACAGGTCCTTTTCCCCCCACGTGATTCCGTCATAGACTCATAGACAGGTTCTTTTTTACACGTTTTACTATATTTTAATAAATGTAGAAATCTACTATTCTTTAAAAACAATGAATTTGAATGTTTAATGATATAGTAGAATAGTGGCGATTTAAAAATGTATGCATTTTTTGAAAAAAAATTTGTGCCAAGCCTAATTTTACTGACCTTTGAACGAACCAGGCCACGCCGAGACAATGATTTTCATACGGGCTAGGTCAAAACTAGGAATGAAAATTTTGGGCCGTGAAAATTAGGAATGAATCCAGTACCCGGTTCTGTGCAGAAAAAATAAGTTAGGCCCAGCCCGAACCTTCAGGAAAAAAATAAGGCCCGAGCCCGGCCCGCCCCGTAAAGAGTAGTGACTATTCCCGGGCCGGGCGTCGGGCCATGGGCCGGCCCGTGCAGATCTCTAGTTCGAGTTATGCCGGACCCGAAATCGACAAAATATTTTTTTTTCGAACCTGCAACTTGATCCGAAGCATGAAATGAAAAAAAAAATCAATCCTAAATGTAAAACAATTCAGGAAAATAGTCTGCAATCATATCTTTAAAATCAATTTTATATTTCGAAAAATGAATGCATACATTTACTTATTCATATACAAGTGTTTTTTTTTATCATTTGAAACAATAATATGGACTTTTCTTTTTGGGTTAGGTTGATTTTTGACGGCCGATTATCTACTCGAGGGATATAGGACCGAGGGGGGTGCCCTCCATGGGGGTCTTTTTATGGGAACCTAATCTGCATTTGCGCATGGAAATCCAAGGTTCAAATAAATCACGAAAACACCGAACGATTAGGCCGACGGGCGCGATGAACCCAGTACCTCCCGTCTACCAGCTTCGAGAGCAGAACTTCTTGGCCACTGGTGGGGCGGACTTTTCTTTGGAAAAATTTGGCGTGCTCGAATCGACTCCCAAGAAACAAGAGCTCTAATCTGAGATTACCCGAAAATGGAAACACTAGTCAACCCGATCTGCAGCAAAATTTTAGAGCCAATGGCTAACACTTTCGGGTAGAATCGGGTTAACTGACCAGATGCAAGATTTTAGTTGTTGCTATATATACATCTTCCCGAAGTTTACGATGAAGTTACGTATGTATATAATTATTTTCTTATTTATACATTCCATTTCTCTTCTATATATTAAATAAAGATTAATAGTTATGTTATTATAAAATGAAACTCTGAAATTAATGAACAAAGGAGGAATTTTTAGTTTGATACTAAGTTTGCTTGACTAATTATACAAAACTCTCTTTTTATTTACTCATTCATTTATAAAAATACTTACCCTACGCCTTTTAATGAGAAGATCGAAGCGAGCAGATGAATTTAAACGTCCTGTCTCCTCTTGAAATTGCATTTCTTATAGGCGCGTAAATTTGCGGTCAATCGAATAAACATAGAACAGGAGTGCACATGAATGAGTTCCAGACAAAATGTATAAGGATTTCGGTAACATCCCGTTGTGACGACAGCCTTTAACCGACATGTGGTTAAATTCTTAAATTTTCTCGTATCAGTCTAAGGAACAAAATTTTAATTTGGATTAAACTCGTAAAAATTTGACGCAATTTGGGAAAATTCAGGACGTACCAAGTAAATCAGGACCTGGCAACACTGCTCGTAAGTATCAACCCCAAACCCATCCGAACCCGAATCCAACCACAACGAAAAAATTTATTCTCAATCCGAGCCGTGGGTCAGTTCAAGTATATGTAAAATCGGGCAACCTGAATCGATACAGGACTCTAATTTGAGATATACAGTCAAACCTCTATTTAACGAAGTTGTTAAATCCCGAAAAAAAGTTCGTTATATGGAAAATTCGTTAAATAGAGATTCACCTTCATACCATAATATTAAAAAACTTACTACTTGCACTTATTTACATTAGAGATTCACCTTTTAAAACACTTTAAACTACATAAAACATATTTTAAATTCATAAACGCCAAATATTTTTACTAAAAGTAATTAATCACATTTTTTAATAAATTATATCCATTTGTTTTATTTATTTTACCCACCAATATCCATCATCAATTCATTTTTTCTATGTGCTTAAATCTTCGAAATCTGCAAGGAAAACAAAACATTATCCGGGAATATACTGTATTTTCTGTTTAAAGTAAATAGTTTTAGATTAAAATTAACGAATTTTAATGACATTATCGTATTTATTATTATTATACTAAATAATTTTAACCATACATAGCATATGCGTCCTTAAATTTAATTTCTGAAAAACTCTATAAATTTTGCCCGAGTTTGTTATTTAAAAAAGTGCTTTCTCTCATAATACGTCTCGCATCTTTGCAATGCACCAAAAACCCCTTCATGCGTATTTTCTTCTAACTATAATCCGCGTCGGATTGTTTCAAATGATTTTCGCATTTCATCATACGAAATTTTGTTAATTCCTGCATAATGATCATTTCTATCATCATCATAATCGTCTTCATTGCAATTCATTGCTGTATTGTTTTTATTTTTCACACTGTCGAAAATATCCTATTCGGATAGTGTTTCCGAGGTCTCAGTTTCAGAATTAAGTGAAATACAATCATCAATCAGCACATCATGGTTAATTTTTTCTTTTTTTCTTATGCACGCGACCTGAGGTCGAGGCTAAAATTTGTCTGCTGGCGGTGTTTAGCATAGCAGTCTATGGAGTGTGAGTTATTAATGCTTGTTTGTGAAAAATACCGGCCGCGATGTTTATGATTGGTGAGGTGAGAGTTGAAGTTGAGTACGTACGTGGGTGCACGTGTGGGTGAGCTCTGCGCTTTCAAGTGGGGGGCGTAAACCAACGTGGCGGCCGGTGTACTATTCTTGTGTGTTTTTCTTTTCTACTTTTTACAGTGGTGTGATACCGCTGGTGTATTTTAGTTATTATATTTGTGTCTGCAACTGGGGTAAGCGTATTTAGTTATATTCTGGTTTTGAATTTAGGGCTGTAATTGTAGTTCTCCCCGGTTTTGTTTGTGTTGTGTAGTGTAGCAGGTCTACCTACAGTTATGAGTAATACTATTGTTAAAGTGATTCCTGACTCAGGGCCAGAATTTATTAATGCAGTAATAAATGATGTTGCTATCTCGAGCTCTGAAATGCAGAATTTTATATTAAATAATGTTTCTGAGCCAGGTTCCGGAAATGAGGGTGTGAATATGGATATGTCTGAAGCGGTTGATGGTGGTTCTCAATTCGTTGAAAATAACCCTTTATTTGCTCGTTCCTCTGCTGCTGTTGAAGAATTGTTGATAAAGGCGGCTGGTAATGGAGGCAGGAACTTTAACATATTTTTAACTAGCACAGAGTCAGCTGCAATCCCTAAACGTAACCCTCGGGATGTTCAAATCGAAATACGGTCTAAAGTACAGAATTCTGAGAAAATTGACAATGTGAAATTCACTCGAGCTGGATGTTTAATTTTTTCTACCAAGGGCGTTTCGTGCGCCAGAAATATTTGTAAAATATCTTCTTTTCTTGGTGTGCAGGTTTCTTCCAGAGCGCTATGGGAAAATATCTCAAACAGATTCTTATTGTTTAATATCCCAGTCGATATTCCACTAGCAGATATCGCTCGGGAGATAGAGGAGTCAAACAGTTTACACATCTCAGAAGTGCGTCGCTTTATGAAGAAGGACAGCAAAAATGAAACGTCCCCGGTGCTGTTTACAACTTTGGGTATTTCCCTCACACCTGAAATTAAAACATGGTTTTCCGTCCAGCGCATACGGCAATCTATTGACCGGCCACGCCAATGCTCAAAATGCTTTAAGTTTAACCATAATACTACTCGGTGCAATTCAGAACAACTGTGTGCTACCTGTGGTATTCACCATGATGGTCCATGCTCTTCCCCTCTTTCGTGTGCCAACTGCGGTGCAGAGCACAGATCGGATTTTAATCAGTGTCCGGTTCGACTTAAAGAAGTCGAGCTTCTACGATTTAAATGCCAGAACTTTTTGTCGTTCATAGATGCTCGCCGACAATTCGCTCCTAAATCTGAAGTTAAGTCCTATGCCAAAATAGCTAGTGTGCAGAAAACAGAGGTGGATGAATTTCAAAAAATCATTGAAGTCCGCACCAACGCCATGCTGAAAATTATAGTTGAACTTTTTACCAAACAATCAGAGAAAGTGATCGAAGCTATCACGGATATGAGTAACATGCTCGTAAATTGCATGGCAAAGTGGAACGATTTCTCACCTGAAAGACGAAAAAAAACACAATCATGGCAGTGGCCCTCAGATGAGGTAGCGTTTGCCTTTTTGGACTGTTTTCTTTTTTTTGTTTTGTTGCTGGCGATTGCAAGTTGCATTTTGCGAAAAAAAAATGTTTTTGGGGGGTTTATTGTGTACTTTTCTGTTAGTCATTGCTAGGGGCAGTCGCCTTAGTTGGTTTTGGTGTTTGTACTTTATAGTACAGCTGTTTTTCGTTTTGTGGCCCTATGGGCATTAAAATTATACAGTGGAATTGCCGTAGTATTTTGAACAAAGACCCCTGGCTCAAGTGTCCTCTGTTCGCCTCTGCGGATATTTTGGTTCTCCAAGAGACTTTTTTATCTTCAGACAAGTCCCTGGTTATCCCGGGTAAAGTTGTGTATCGTTTGGATAGGGTGGACCGCCCGGGTGGTGGTCTTGCCATTGCGGTGAACTCCGCGTGGTCTTCTTAGCAGCTGAATCTCGCAAACTACAATTGGTCTAATGAAGTGATGGGTATTCAGGTTTTCTTGAACTCGGGGCAGCTCAATATTGTTAATATTTATTCCTCGTCGGGTCTGGTGGTGTCTGACCTTGATGAAATCTGTCGCTCCTTGTCTGGTAGTTCTTTTATTTTGGGCGACTTTAATCTTCACCATTCGATGTGGGGCTCCCCGGTGTCGTCCCGGGCCAGTGAGCACTTTGTTGACTGGATCTCGGACAGTCCATTTTGTTTAATGAACACTACTGAGAACACGCACATGGCCCCCAATGGCTCCTCGTCTCTTATAGATTTGTCGATCTGTTCTCCGGACCTGTATGTTTGTTCCACGCTGTCTGTGGATGAGGATTTGTATGATAGTGATCATTTCCCGATTGCTATCTCGGTTGGCCTTCGGTCGCCGCCTCTTCCTAGTTACACTCTTTATAACTGGTCGCTGATCTGCCGGGAAGTCAATAACAACCTTCACTCTCTTTCTGAAATTGATTATGATGCCTTCCAGTCGATGGTCCATAGTGCTATGTCTAAGTTCAGCTTTGTTCGTCCTGGTCCGTCGAAATCCCTCCCGGTCTGGTGGTCTACCAGGTGTTGTAACCTCAGCAAGCAGAAGAAGTTTTTGTTGAAGAGGGCCCGTCTACTGGTCTCAAGCGATTATTGGATTAAGTACAAGAGGACTTCGGCTAAGCTTCGTCAGGTTGTCAAAGAGTCTAAGCGGCGGTTCTGGGATAAGATGTGCAGCGATGCAGGGGACCCTCGTCTCCTGTATAAAGTCTTTCAAAAAATTAAGAATCGCTCGAGTTCCCCCGCTAGCTCCCATTTTCTCCTACAGGTGGCTGACTCGTCTGGTGCAGATGCGGTATCTCAGGCTGAAATCTTGGCCGACCACTTCAGTGCGGATCATGAGCCAATTCCTCTCGCATATGGGGAAGAAGGCAGCTCCTCTCTCAACGGCCTTTTCACGTTACCGGAATTGAAAGATGCCATCCATCGCACAAAAACCTCCACTCCTGGGGAAGACAAGATTAGTGCTACGCTTTTTAAAGGCTTAGATGACCTCGCGCTTGAACGTCTGCTGCAGCTCTTCAACGAAAGTTGGACCTCTGGTGACATTCCGTCGAGTTGGACTTCAGCTGTGATCCTGCCGATACTCAAACCTGGGAAACCAAAAATACATGCCTCCTCGTATCGCCCTATTGCCGTGACTTCGGTCATGTGCAAAATATGCGAGAGGATGATCTCAAAGCGGATTACTCGCCTCCTCCTCGAAAATAAGATCCTTCATAGTAGACATCTGGGTTTCCAACCATTTCGTGATAGCCATACGGCGCTGACGATGCTGCATCTCGATATTCAACAGGCTAGGAGGGAGAAGAAGTATATCTTGGGGGTTGCTCTTGACCTTCAGGCAGCATACAATTCGGTCTATACCGACGGGCTTATTTACAAGTGTGCTCAATTTGGCATATCTGGCCGAATGCTTCGCTGGCTCCACCGCTTTTTATCCGACAGATCCATTAAAGTTGCTTGGAGAGGTGTCACTTCGTCTACCCGGATCATTCGTAGAGGGGTTCCTCAAGGGGCGGTGTTAAGCCCTACTCTATTTACAATCTTTATGGCGGACTTTTTTGAAGTTTTGGAGGGCCTCGGCATCAAATTTTTAATCTATGCAGATGACATCTTTGTGTACTGTGATTGTGCCTCTTTGGAGTCCTGCTGGACTAAATTGCAAGAAGCCTTAAGGCTGATCATGCAGTGGTGTAACTACTGGAAGTTATCTATAAGACCGGATAAGTGTCAGGCTATCAACCTATCGAGAAGATTAGGGGATTGCGATTCTCATTTCAGTGTCAATGGAGGAATCATCGAGTGGTGCTCAGAAATAAAGTTTCTTGGGTTCTATGTGGCTCAACGGTGTGGCTTCCGTAAACATGCTGAATACCTCAGGAAGAAACTGTTCTCAAGAATAAACATTTTAAAGTCCTTGGCTCAGAAAAGGTATGGTGCAAGGTCATTCCACCTGCTCACCTTGGTTTCTGCATCCATTCGTAGTATCATGGAGTACGGTGCTGCTGTCCTTAATTTAGCCTGTCCTTCCTTTTTCCAAAAACTGGAGGTTCTTCAGACGAGCGCCCTTAGGGTGGCGTTGGGCCTGCCGAAGTGGACCCCGAACCTAGTATTAAGAAAACACGCTGATGCTTTCCCTATTATCGACAGGATTGGTATTTTGGCTTTTGGATTCTGGATCAAGCACCTGGCCTTGGGTAGTTGGTCTCCTCTGTGCGAGGCACGGGATGCGAGTCTGGCATCGATCACTTCTAATATCTCTTGTGTTGTTGATACTTTTAATGAGTTGAATTGCCGTCCAGATCACCTTCTGTGCTTTCAAATCCCTCTGCCTATGAATGTTAATGCGATTCATATTGTTACTTCGGGTTTTTCTTTTCAGAGTAAGAATATGGCTGCTCCCATGTTGGCTCCCTTGTTTTCGGAATTTATCGAGAATTTCTCTGGCTCTTGGGAAATTATTGCCACTGATGCATCTAAGACAACTTCGATCACTGGGATAGCAGGCTGTTCGGCAATTGGTCATTT